>CM053599.1:100828990-100911318 GCA_028646575.1 Pseudocheirus occidentalis
CACTTAATAAAGGCTTGTTGGCTGACTGACTATCCTTATTAGAATGTGGGGATCTGGGTATGCTTTGAGATGTCTTTTAATCCTGGATCATTAAAACCACCCAGGGCCTGAGATAGTTTGCCAGCTCCAAGGGGAGGCCAATAGTTCCTGGTTCACTTTGGCTGGAATTTGTATTTTCAGGCTTGGGCCTCAGGGGTCAAGTAACTCTTGAAGAGAAGACTCTCAACATTCTTTCTGAGGTTGGGTATTCTGCACAGAGCTACCTTCTATTAGAGTCACAGGCTGCCTGGTCTGCCAGAGCATGAGAAAAAGGAGGGATTTTAGCATGTGCTTTTTGGCCCCAGCCTCTATGTGTCCAGCTTGCATGCAGGCGGGTCCTAGTGGTTTGACATTTTCCAGAGAACAGCACATGCTGAGATCTGGAACCATAATTAAGCTGCACGTTCAGCAGCAATAATCCTGGAGGGTGGAGAGCTGGACTGGTGAAAACATCAGCTCCCAGCTGGGTGGACTCTGGTCTGACTTCAGAGAGAGTTAAACAGAGCTCCAGGTGCTTGTTGGATTCCTTCCAGAAGCCCCATGAGCTGCATGTGGGACCTGACGATGATCCCAAAGGGTCCTTTCCATTGGAATGAACAGTCTGACCTGGTATCCTGGCCAAGATGTTCCTCGCCCTCGATGAGGCTGTGTGCTGGCTGCCACCCCACACCCCAGAGGTAGCTGTACGTCAACGGAGCCTATGAGCAAAGGCTTCAAATACTATAGAAACATGGATCTCCCATAGCAACGTAAACATAGACTTTCTCCCAGATGTGCCACTAGATTCCTCCTACCCCAATGTTCTTCCCTGGAACATGTAATGTGTATCTGGGCAGCTGTATCTAGGCACTTCTCTGGCCCACTGCCCAAATATCCTGAAGGCAATTCAACTGAATGGCAACAGGAATCTCTGTCTTTCATTCACTCTGCCAGTCTCCAGTGAGTCATCTTTATTGGAATAGCATGAGGCCCAGTATACTGTGGCCTAGCCTGGAAGAGGCAGTTGCCTTAGGGGTATCTTCTCAACTCAATGTTAAATTTTGTCAATGGCATCACCCTTCTTTCAACCTCCCCCTCCAACTGCTCCTTTTTCTTTTTCCTGTATCAAATCCCATAGATTATTCCTTGCCCACAATTTCAGATTAGTTCCTTCTCTGTTCCCATCACCCCCAAACCTGGACCAGAGCTTAATGTAACTGGTCTCCTCTCACCCATGGCCCCCCTGTTCCCATTGGTGAGTCCCTCCCAGAACCTCTGTTCTGGAGAAGGTATCAAGTCAGCCTTTGTTCATTCCTCTTACAGGGCAGCTTCTGACTTTTCGGACTTCACCACCTCACTATAGTCCTTTCCCTGCTCATCCCCTCTGCATTTCAGTGCCCTTTCATGTCCTGCCTCCTGCCTCTCCCATTAGAAAGTAAATTCCTTGAGGACAGGAATTTTAGCTTGTATTTGTATTTCCAGGGCTTAACACAATGCTTGCTATAAGGAGCCAAGATAAGCCCCTAATAAATGCTAGATATAGCCTTCCCCCTTCAGCCTGGCCAACTTTTTTTCTGCTTTTTCTTTTTTGGAGGGAGAAGGTAGGGCAATTGGGGTTAAGTGACTTGCCCAGGGTCACACGGCTAGTTTTTGTGTTAAGTGTCTGAGGCTGAATTTGAACTCAGGTCCTCCTGACACCAAAGCCAGAACTCTATTCACTGTACCACCTAGCCACCCCAGTCTGCTCAACTTTAATTCTGTCCTTTTCTAGGCCAAAAGCCTCCAGATCAAACCCAGACTGCATAGCTTGGCATTCAAGGTCCATTCCAATCTGGCTATTCCCTATTGATTTTTCAACTTTACTCCTCCCTTTGCCCCATTTCTATACCAAGTAGCTTCAATTCTAACCAGATTAATTTCACCCTCCTCTACATATGCCATGCTCCTTTCTCTTTTCCTTGCTACCTTTATTTATGAATCAGCAAAAGGACTTCTTTTTTCTATCCTTTCAAGGTCCACTAAGTCCTTCCTCCTCCAGCCTAAAGGGATTTCTCATCTCTCTAACCAATCTCTACATTTATGGTCTGTGTTGTACACCCTGACCCTGGAATATATTCAGTTTATTGAAGTAGCATTTCACCTATTCATCCTCATTGGGGAAAGTGACCAAACCACAAATTCTCCAAATAAATAAAGCTTACCACTTTAAATGCCAAAACTTGTTTTAATTTTTCACCCGCCTGAATGGAAATCTTTTGGGAAATACATGCCACTGGGACAGCTAGGTAGCACAGTAGATAAAGTGCTGGGTCTGAAGTCAGTTAGACGAGTTCAAATCTAGCCTTAGACACTTGCTAGCTGTGTGTGTGACCTGGGGTAAGTCCCTAAATCTCCATTTGCCTTAGTTTCCTCATCTGTAAAGTGAGCCTACTTCCCAGGCTTTTTGTGAGCATCAAACAGTACTATATAAATGATGGCCATTATTACACTGTTATTATTTGTAAACAAAGAATGTCAAGCATAAATTAATCTTGCCTTGATGATGCAGGGTCATTGTTACTACCTACCCTTACAGGGTGGCTGTGAGTAAAGTACCTTAAATCACTAGATAAATGTGAGCTGCTGCCAGTCTCATGATATCAGTTATTGTGCTGGGCTGTGATGCTCCCAGAGGTCAATGAGGGGCTTGCTCCCTGGCTCTTTCCCTTGCTTCCAAATAAGCCCTTGTCACACTCAATCCCCATCAGCTGAACCTGCACTTTGTTCCTTCCAAATTAAACACACTTTGCCCTCAAAAGCTGATAGAAGAATGGCTGGTCTGGCATCCTTAGCCCCCAAATTCCCTGGAGGAGCAGCCATCCTTGGGAGTATAGGATTCAGGTGAAGGGCCTGTTAGGATCAGGCCAAGCTGGTCAAAACAGTTTGCCCAGCTCTGCCTGGGAGTGAAGGCCTCCTTTACTGGCTTCTAAAGGTTTTCTCTAGGGCAGACTAAGGGTTCGAGAGAGGCAGAGAGTCCAGGCCCAGAGTTTCATTCAGTATCAAAATGAAACAACCCTTCCTCATTAATAGCAGTTAATGTCACTTTAGGTTCTATTCATTGTTTAAGAAAAGTAGCATTTCAGCAAATACTACAAAGGTCCCCCTGAGCCCAATAGCTTTCATCTACATTCCCCTTGGATCTGCAAGGTTTCATTCACTGGGCCATGTGGCTGATACTCCAATCTACTGACCAATTCAATAAATACTGAATACCTATTGTGTGCAGTGCACTGTACTTATGTCTGGTTATACAAAAACAACATAATTCCCCAAAGAATTCATAATGCAATAAGGGTATAAGACACTTGTACAAATAATTATGCGTTAGAATGTACTTATGGGGCTAGGTGGTGCAGTGAATAGAGTCAGGAGGACCTGAGTTCAAATTTAGCCTCAAACACTTAACACTACTAGTCTCGGGACCTTGGGCAAGTAACTTAACCCCAATTGCCCTGCCCTCCTCCCTCCAAAAAACAAACAAACAAAAAAGAATGTACTTGTTCAGAAAAGGTCAAATAGGGAGATGTTTTGGAGGGAAGGAAAATTCATTACTAGTTGAGGGGAAGAAGGAAGACTTCATGGAAGAGATGGCACCTAAGCTGTGTTCTGAAAGAAGAGAAGGTTTTGGTTTTTTTTTTAGCTATTCCAGGTATGGGGATGACATACACAAATGCACAAAGTCAGGATATGGCAGGGTAAGGCCAAGGAAAAGCTGGGTAGGGAGAGAAATGATCATTAATAACCAAAGATTTGGGGAGATCCAGGGCTCCCCCTTTTTCTAAATTCCTCATTTCAAAGTTCAGCCTCTGAAGGACGTTACTGATAATGAGATAGAATCAACTCTCTCCACAATCTGGTTCAGACACCTCCCCCCCCCAATCTTACAGGGAATTTAATCTAAGGTGAAACTCCATCCCATAGCATTCTGCTCAGGCTTGGGCGGGGGGAGAGTAGGGGGGAGATAAATTCTTTGAACAGACTGCCCAAGGATGAGCAATTTAGAAGTAAATGACATAAAGTTACATCTCCCAGCCCCTTATTGAAATGGATTCACCTCTTATTGTAATGTTCATATATTCTCTCTTTCTTCCCCCCCCCCCCTTGTTAACCAATAAGAGTTGACTAGTACCTTTAGAAATACTCATTCTTCCAAGGGCACATACTATGAATCTACCTCCCCGAGGGATCTTTGGCATTCAAGAGTGTCACTGACCCTTATCAAGATATTAGGAGAGACCCTCTTTTCCAGAGTTAAGACCCAGCAAGCAAACCGTGTGCTGAATTTGGCATTACAACAATCCTTTGCTCTCAACTTCTGGAACTGATGATCTCTGAATTCAGGCAAGCATCAATAGGCCCAGACATGAAGTCCTGCTATGAAGAGACTTTTTGTCACTAAACAACCTTGCCTTGCTGTTGCTGCTGTGCCTCATGACTGCTTTGACTCCTTCTCTAGCCACAAGCATATAAATCAAGGTTCAGACACACTAAAGCAGGTTCCCCTCCCCCTCATAGGGGTGGGGTATCGGCCCATGTATCTAATCTGCCTCTTTGCATTCAAGTCATTTCTTTCACTTTGAAATTTAACTTCTCTCGGATTCCTGACTCTCCTGTCTCTAGCCTGCTCTGTTTGGCGCTAGCCATCCATAGATGAGAGGCCAGTTCTGTCTAGTTGACACCCTTTTATTAATAAAATGATAGCATTATTAATAAAATAGTTAATTACTATGTCTCTTGAACTTTTTAAACATCACAGTAATATAGTTTACCTGTTACATGATCAGTGTAAAATAAGACTGGTAAAGTAGGTAGGAGTCAGAATGAGAAGAGTTTTCAATACTAAAATATTAATAATTATTATTATATTGGTATAGGACTTTAAAGTTTGCAAAGCACTTTATGTACATTATAAAAACACAGATTCATTGATTTTAGATCTAGCAGGGGCCCGTGGTCATAGCAGATCATTGTTCCCCTACTCAACACTCTCCTACTCAATAAACTCCAGTGGTTCCCTATTACATTCAGCATCAAATACAAAGTCCTCTATTTGGCATTCAAAGCCCTTTATAACCTATTCCCTTGCCACCTTTCGAATCTTCTTACACCTTGTTCCTTGCCACATACTCTTTGACCCAGTGACACTGGTCTCCTGGCTCTTCCATGAACAGGATGCTTAATCTTTCTACTGGAAGCATTTTCTCTGGCTGGCTCCATGCCTGGAATGCTCTCCACCAACTGGCTTCCCTGGCTTCCTTTAAGTCCTATTGGATTTGAGAGCTGTCATTAAGGAGGCCAGCAGGCATAGACTAAAGAGAAGAACTAAATTGGGTACTGAGATCCTTTAGCTACAGGTGAGAAAGTCTCCCATGTATAGATAATAGTAACAGAAAGGAAAAGAAATGACAAAACTTACAGTTGAAAAAGACCTCTGAGATCATTTGACAGGAGAGAGTCTGAGGCTCAGAGTAAAGGTCACATAGGTGGTAAATAATAGAGTAAGCACTTAAATCCAGGTCCTCAGATGGCTGTGAATTTAAAAAAAACTGTTGAGTGACTGTGACAAAATAAAGGTCAAAGGTTTCAGCAGGAAACAAGGACTATGCCAACTCTTCCTCCTGACCCTACCAGTCTGAGGCCATGACAGATGTGACCAGCACTTGAGAGGCAAATGATGTGACCTCAGGGAAAAACCAGGTTTCCTTTCATTCCAGGTGACTGTGAAAGGATGAAATGGAGCCAGTTTACAAAAGAATGAGGTTCCAAAGATGGTGAAAGAGGCTATCAGAGAAGCATGAAACTGGGGAGAATTATAGCTGAGTTATATAGGAATTAGAGCAGTGATTCTCAACCTTCCTAATGCCCTGACTCTTTAATACTCATATGTGGACCCACCTGGAGACAGATAGAGGAGCAGTGTGCTGGTTCCTAAGACCATCAGAAATATGTTTTCCAATGGTCTTAGGCCACCCCTGTGAAAGGGTCATTCAACCCCCAAAGGGGTCGAGACCCACAGGTTGAGAGCCACTGAACTAGAGGCATCATGGGGCAATGGAAAGAATGTTAGACTTATAAACAGGAGAGTCCCAAGTCACAATCACAGCTCTGACACTTGTTAGCTTGGTGATCTGGGCAGGTCATTCTATATATCTTTTAGGCTTAGTTTCTTCATCTGAAAAAAACTGGGATAATAATATTTGGAGAAAATATATTTGCACTGCCTACCTTACTAGGCTGTTGGTAGGAAAGTACTTTGTAGATCTTAAAGCCCTATACAAACATGGGTTATTATTACAGAAGCAAGGAGGCAAAGGAGCTGGAGAAAAGGGTTAAGCAATTAAGTATTAGGGGAAGTGAATATTGGGAAAGTATCAAGAAAAACTTGCTAGCTATGAGGCAGGGGAAGACCAAATGGGCAGAAGCTTGTAGACCAGCTCAGTCATCGGATTTCGTAACTCTGAGTCATAGTGGTAATAGAAAGAGAAGATATCAGTTGACAAGCATTTATTAAGCACTTATTATATACCAGGCACTGTGCTAAGCACTAGAGATACAAAGACAGGCCAAAACATGGCTCTAGTACAAAAGGAACTCACATTCTAAGATATGACAACAGGTGACTGGTAATCACAGCCTCAGTTGCCAAGCCTTCTGCATATTTGAGAAGGAAATAATTTAACTGATTCTATAAGACATCTGGTTCTGAAATAAAGGTAGTAAGGGAATCTGTGGGAAGGAGAAGATAAATTCATTTCTGACTGCAGAAAAAGCACTCACCTAAGAACAGCTCCTTTGGGAGCTCCTTTTAAGGGAAGTCCCACCTTCAACCAATATTTGGCATAAATGTGACTAAGTATCCTCAGCACTGTCTGGCAAAATTTCTTTTAAAATGCAACAACAGTAGAGGGTTATCTTGAATAACTGTAACACTAAGGATTCCTTTAAAAAAGTTTCCAGACACTTTCTGTACTTCAGCAGTCTTTTTTTTTTTTTTTTACATTGTAGGGTGAGCTGTCTCTTCTGGAAAAGTTACACTTGCAGACTTCTTATCTGATACTATTTTCAGCCACCAAAACCCCTAAGTAGTTAGAATAAAGATATACTGGAATTTCAGAGGCAATGTTTAAGAATCAGTCCTTTTTTGGCAGAAAGGTATTGAAAGGGCGTATTAGGAAGCAGAAGCCTTCTCCTTGATGAAAAAGATTTTATTGGACAGAAGTTTGGGACCAGAAAGAAGCCAAGTGGATGTCAGGACTGAATTACAGAGCATTTGAGAAGATGAAATGTTTATTGAAGAGTCATCTTCTATTCGAGCTAGGAAGGAACAACCACAGGTAACAAAGATTCCCTATAGAGGAGGACAGGAAGAGAGAAGTAAAAAAGATGAGTGCCACACAGCCAAAAAAAAAAAAAAGGAAGGAAAAACTCTAGGAAGGAATGTAGACCTGAGAGCTTAGAAACATCTGCTAACAGACCTGCAGGGAAGGATCATCACAGCCTATGGGATCCATACAAATGGGAGAGGAAGAAAAATTTCACGGAAGCTTCAGCATATCGATGGAGAGAGAGAATCACAGATCATTAATTCCCAACAGAATTAATGCACTACAGTGAAATAAGGGTACAGAGTTACAAGTGCAACCTCAGAAATAGAGAAACATTCCTTAACCCCCAACTGAGGTTACCCAGGAGGCAGCATTCAAGTCTGAAAGTCAGAAGACCCATATCATCTATACCTTTGGAAAAGTATCAAGGTCAGCTCCCTAGGGAGATAGCCCCAGTCTATCACTTTATTCTCCCCACATGCCATGTGCAGGCATGCTGCCCATAGCTACCAATTCACACGTACTTTGGCAATAGCTTGAACCAAAGTAAATTTAACAGCCAGGATACAGTCCATAGTTTAAGGGCTCTGACTCTTCATCTATAGAGAGCCCAGATCACAAAACCCCTCAGAAATACCATGTAATCTTAAGATAAGATAGAACAGATTTTTTTCTCCCCATTTCCAGGTAGGGAAGTGACTCTCTTAACTTTCATCTTGTCACTGCCCTGGCAGCTCAGTCTTCAGTTTGTACGGATCTTTAACTAAAAAAGTGGGTACACTTTTAACTCTATAGTAGCTCTAATCACCACTCCTCCCAGCCAAATCTATGATGGTCTGGCTTCATCTTCCTTTCCAGACCAAGAATGGGTCTTACCCACCCAGTCAATAACACAAATATTTATCCTCCCCTTCTCCAGTCCCGGCCCCATCCCTACTGTTATGTGAGGACATTGACCACCTCCCTTTCTTTATCCAGTAACATCCCGGCCCCGGTGCCACTCCATCCTGAAATAACACTGAATCTCTCCCCTCCAACCCGTGACTACAACAGCATCCCATCCCCAATCTTGAACGGTCTTAACCCCACTGCTTGACCCCCCTCACCCAGTCTGAGACAAGCCTAAGCCACCCCTCAGCCTGCGAGGGTCCTACCAGCCTTGGGCCTTCTCCAAGTTTGTGATGACCCTGACACCCCGGAGACAGCGCTGACCCTCCAGGCTCCAGTCCAGACCATACAGTCCAGCTCCCTCTTTTCTGTGAATGATGGCCCAGGAGATCTTGACCACCCCAATCCCCAGTCTCGATGGACGTGACAGCGCCCACCTCCCCCCCAGGCTGGGACGACCAGTCAGTCTCCAACAACCTAGCTAGAGGCTGCAAGACACCCCCCCCCCATCCCGGAGCGGCACCGACCACCCCCAAATCTCTTTCTCATAATCTGACAGTTAAGGGCGGCTGCTAGGTCCTCAGGGATCATGCAGCCCATTAAACGCCGAAGCTCTCACGCCCTACGTGAACTGCCCGGCGGGGACTCACCCGTTAGTTGCTGCCCGAAAGCGGAGGCGGCGGAATAAGCCCCTTCCTCCGGGCACATAGTGACCCCCTTAGTCCTCCTCCTCTTGCCGGGAAGGGGGCGGGGTGCACGAAGCCGGAACCGCGCGGAAACTGCGCTCTGTGGAACTTGTAGTCCTTCCGCCTCATCGATCTCGACAGCCACTGGAGGGGATTACTTCAAGAAAACTACAATTCCCGGCGGCTCGCGCGCAACCAGTCCTGATTGGAGACGACAAAATCACTCTATGTTACAATTTGGATTTTTATTGGCTTTGGTTCACCGGCCATCCCGATCGGACCCAATAGTAGGGCGAAGTTTCGTTTCTCGTGGCTGGAAGTGGCCCCACTAAGAAGGCACGCTAGCCATCGTCAGATTGGTGAAGTAGAATCGAAATGATTGCCCGAGCTACTGCGAGCTGCGGAAACTACGGGGCACAGGGCCAAGGGGCATTAGTGGGAGGGTACTTCCGGTGTAATTAGTCCAATCGCAGAGCCAGAGAACTAGCCCCCTATAAAATCCAGAAGAACGGGGCTTGCCGTTCTTTCTCTGTAGTGCGTGCTGTATCGCTGAAGGTCGGACTCTCTAGGTTCTTCCGTGACTCTCAGCTTGGTCTGGCACCTCTTGCTTAGAGTTCCACGCGGGCTTCACCCTTCCTCCTTCACCCTGCTGTAGCACCTGAGAGCAAGAGCCGAAATGGCCCATTTTCCTGCTAGAGCTTTCCTGCGGCGCCGCTGGACGATCGAGGTGAGCCGTCGCTGGCCTTGGTCGGCCTTCCGCTTATTCCCTCCGTGCTCCGCGTGCAGACTGAATTAGTTGAACCATGTGGGCGGGCCCTACTTCTTATTGGAGCGCGAACAAATCTCAAAGATATCGTCTAGGCCGCTTTGCTCCTTTTACAGATGGGGAAATTTAGGTCTGGAGAAGGTACAAGACCTACCGAAGGTCGAAGTTAGGTAGAGCCAGCCTTGACTTTTACGCCGCGTGTGAAATTTGAGGGAAGGAACTGAAACTTGGCCCACACCCGCCGAGGGTATTTTCATTTACATGAGGGAGTCCTGGCCTCGTAACTTGGAGATTAAGGTCGGCTACTGCTTGACTGGGGAGGCCGGGGCAAGTTGTTTCATTCTCGGTATCCGAGCCGGATAAAGTGTAGACGAGAGCCCCACTTTATCACACCTCCACTTTGGGCTGTGGGCACGAATAAGCTCCCCTTGCTTCTAAGCAAGGAGCTCGTGGTCAGAGGCCCCAAGTTAACACCCTCCCGTGGGCCAGTCTAGAACTGGATACCCCGGGTACACCGTTTTTGGCCATCCTTTGTATCCCTCGTGATCTAGCACAGTGGCTGGCGAATAGTAGGCTCTTTAGTAAACGTGTATTGACTGCCATTACCCAGGTACTCCTAGTGCCCAGGTAGTGAGTAATGGAGTAATTAATCCAGGTAACGAGTGCCTAGTTGGGGAAAATGATGAGTCTGGCACGGTAATCCGACCTCGATTGTTCAGTTGATTGACTTTGCTCTTAGAAAGCAGTTAGTGTGCAGGTTCTTTGCTGCCACCTAGTGGGAGAGCACAGGAGGAATTCTTGGGAAAAGCTTTAGGGATACATTTTTCCTCTTCTAAGTTGTCAGGCAACCTGAATTTTCAGGTAGGTCCATGCTTGCTAGTGAAAGCATTTTCCCTCTCCAGTAAGCTTCTGGGATATAGTAGTCATGACTTTTAATTACCTTGGACCATTTGCCACAACTTCTCTGTAGCCAGTGATGAAATCCACATTTCTGACACCTCGTATGAGTATTGCCCATGCCAATACTGATTATGCTTAAGGTCTGAGGCTGCAGCTTATTGTCTTCTGCTCGGGAACTGCAGTTTGTTCAAAGTTTTATTCGGTTGAATTGTAGATAATTACTGCCCTGTTTAAACTTTTCTTTAGGTGTACCCTGTGCTGTGGATGAACTGCACCACCAAACAGGTGAGATTTGTACATGTATCTATTTTTAATAGTCTGAGCCAGTGATGAGACATTTCCATTTCTGACACCTCGTATGAAACCTGCATATGCAGTTTGATTTATTATGGCAAAGCTGAGGCTCAATAAAGATTACAATTAATTGAAAACTGGGTAGCAGGAAGTCATCAGGCTCTCAAGAATTGTTCCTTTTAAGTATATGGGTTGGTTTTTGTTTTTTTTTAGATTCCATGATGATAGCAAACTGCAACAATTTCTCCTGCCCGAATTTCTGTTTGTGTTGTGGGTAAGTTAAAGATTTAGAGCTGGGGGGAAAAAAAACCTTGAAGATAATCCAATCTAACAATAGTGAAAGTTTGGTTTGTGGATGGTAAGGGGGTCTAACCAGTAGCTGTCAACAGCAGCATAGCCATTCACTATAAAAAAATTCTCAAACCTTTATATCTAAAAATGGAAAACATGGCATAACTCCATGCTGAAGCAGTTTTCTATTTCCTTTCCCCTGTTCTTACCCCCACCCCCAGATCTTTAAGTGCAAAGGAGATAGAAGTGGAGCTAGAATGCAGCATCACCTGGTGCTCAAAGGGCTTTCTCAGTGTCCACAGCTTGTCTTGGCTCCAGGGTACATCCTTCCTTTGGATCACTTATACCATGGCCAGCTTTGGTGTAGTTGGACAAGGATGGAGAGAACATAGTGTTGAGAAGACCCATTTCCCAGTGCCATTCAGTGGTGGGGGGGTGGGGAGGGTGGCCCTGTACCAGAATACATATAGCTGGAACTAACAAAGAAGCTACTTCATAGTTGCTGTAGGAGGCACCTGCCATAAAAGAGATACTTGTCTGGGGTTTACCTCTGACAAAACCTGAAAACATCTAGGGAAAATATATTGCTGTCCCTGGCATCCATTGTGAACCTGCCTCACAGCATATGGAAAAGAAAGGGTAGAGTTGCAGCCTCTGTAGGAATGCCATAAAGCCCTACCACAGGTAAATTCAAGGCAGCCATTAGCAGAGCTGAAGATAGTGTTGTTTCTCTAACCTCTCCCCATTAATTTATTGCCCTGGGTCTTGGTGTAAATTGTCCAAACTAATTTATTAGGGCAAATTTCCCCCCCCCCTTTTTTTTTTTTTTTTTTGCTAGATCTGAGCCTCAGGAATGCAATCCAGTACCAAGGATTTGGCTACTGATGTCTCAGGGCCTTGACAGGAAAAGCCACTGATGACAGATCTAGGTTTCCAGCCTATTTTGATTTGCGATTGCTGTCCCTGGCTTAGTTTCCTCAGGTCAGGGACAAACTGCAGGAGATGATAGTGCCTTACCCCTCAATTGAGGTAGTAGCATAATGCCTCCAACATAGTAAGCACTCGTTTATATTCTTTCATGCTTGTTTTCCTTCCTTCCCATCCACCACCTCCAACTATACCGTGCCTAGTGCAGGTGTCTGGGCATGCTTGAGTTTGCAGGGAACTGCTATCTCAGCTCAAATTTAGACAAATAGCACCTTAAGTTTGTATTGGCATCCCTTGATGGGTGTTTTGTTATATATTACGTCATTAATTGCAATTGTCTATTAAAGTTCTTCTGAATAAACTGAAAATTGGTAAATTGCGACTTAATTTTCTTAAATCGGGTGGGCCGATGTTCTAAAAGGATTTAGAATTGGAAAGGACAAGTTAGACGTCTAAGGGCCTTCAGTTTTTAATAAGAGTCCCCTCTATACCTGACAAATAGCTTTGAGAAATGAAAACTACTATTTCCTAATTCTCATCTCATTTTTCTTTTTAAAGTATTTGAAAACCTTTTATATCTTCCTCCTTTTTCAGGGCCAACATTTTCAGTTTCTTCATTTGACTTGCTGAAGGTCTTATCTAGTATCTGCTCTAAATTTGGTGGGTTTTTTTTAGCATGGTAATGCCTTTCTTTTGATATCCTTATTTCCTGGCTAGTCCTAGAAAGTCTGGTTGTTTTTGTTTTGTTTTGTTTTTTACAGCAGTCTCTTAGGAGTTGGGCCAACTCTTTCCAAATTGAGCACCAACCTGAAACAGCAAACTGGAGCCAAGTTTATGGTCATCCCCTTTTCCGAATTGTTTTTGGAAAGAAGAGTGAGCTCTTGGGTAGTCTTGTTTGAGGGGTTGCTGTTACAGTTTTGGGGGTCAGGCTGTATAGGTTTCACCTATACCCTTCCTTAGCAGGCTTCCGGCGTCTCCCGGCTTCCACTTTCTCCGGGAGAAACAGCTGCACAGAAAACTTAAGACACAGGGCTTGCTTCTTGCTACTTTCTCTTAGGCTTGGTGTGGGACTGGAACTCTTCTTCAGAACACAACACTTGCTTGGTGTGGCTGGACTTCCTTCTGCCTCCGGGTAGCCTGTATTTAAGTCCTTTCTCCAGGGCCCCTTAGGGCCCCTCCTCTGGCCTTGCCCTCACCACAGTGAGCCAATTGTGCATTACCCAGAAGGCAGAGAGATAATCCTGCCTTCTGGGTAATGCACAGGTGCAACCTTCTCATTCTGCCCCCAGGTGATCACGGGCCTCCTGTTCAACCCATTACCAACAAGAGCCCCAACAGGTTGCCAGTGAGATAGCTAGGAATCAGAAAGAGGGAAGGGGGCACAGCAATGAACAAGCTAGGTTTGGAAGCAGGTTAGGAGTGGACATTTCTCACTGCCTGCCCTGATCTTAGGAGAGTCCCACTCTAGCACAAGGGATTATCTTGGTTTGACCTAGATGCATAATTTTTCAAATTTCCTTCCAGTGATTTGAGTGCCAAGGATAAAACACAACATTGCTTTTTTAAAAACCAACAAATTTTTTATTGACAGCATTGTAGAACATAACAGCCATGAACAGAAGGGCCAACAAGAAGGATGTTTATACAAGAGTTTATACTCAGAGTAACTGAGTCTTGTTTCAGCAGCACTTCATGATATAAAAGGCTATCATCAGACATAATACAGTATGACCACTGAATTCAAGGCTATAGAACCTATGAACCTTTTTAGATACAAGACAAAAGCTTTGCTCGTTGCTCTTTAAATCCATTTTCTTGATTGGGAACGCTTATATAGTGTTTAAGCTCCTGTGTGGAATTCAGTAGTTACACTGCTACCATCAAGATGACTTGATTAAATAGAAATAATTCAAGACCTTGTTACCCTTACTGTTCTGTACCCTTTTTGGTAAGCACCTGAAACATGTTGATCAGAGCCCACGTTTTCAGCCAGTATGCCAAATAGGACTTGGTAAACTAGAGGATTGTTTCATAATTACCTGTAAAATACGCTCTTCAGTCTCCACACATGGAGTTTGCTGGTGTATGAGGGCCCTCCTAGACTTGCTTTGATAGCATACCTCCTAGTATCATTCATTTCCAAATCCCACCAGTGGTTTGAAATGATATATGGTTTAAGCCTGTGCAAATGGGATTTTGTTTTGCAGCTTATTTCAGCTGGAGTACACTCTGAAGGAGGGGATATTTGTTGGGAGAAAATAGCCTTGTGGAAGAGCCCAGCTGAAACAAGCTTTGTTAAGAGGAGTAGGGAAGCTTGGTTTAAGGGCCAGCTGTGTAACCATTTTGGATAAATAGCAATCTGTTTTATCACCCATAAAATGGGGAACCCTGCCCACTTCAGGATTGAGAGGCTTGCCTGGGAAGACAGGAATGCACTTGGAAACAGTAAAAAACTGTACATTTGGTCAGTATCCATGACCTTATCCTATATGAGAAGACCACCAGAAAAAGATGCATAAACTACCTGGTTTTAAAATTATTTTTAAAGTTTTTATCACCTTCCCAAGGAATGAAGAGGATAAATTCATTTATGCTTTTAGAAAGCAAGACTCAAGGCTGGCATGCTCAGACTGGACTTCACCTCTATTCCAGCTTTCAGTCTGCCAGTAGCATCCAGGACAGCCCAAGTTTTTGTCAGTCAGTGAAGTGCCTAAGATGTGCCAGGCACCGTGTTAAACACTGGGGATACAGGAAGCAAAAGATGGTCACTGCCCTCAATGAGCTCACAATCAGTGCTCCAAAGGATACAAAGCTAGAGCCCCATTTGGTCAATAGAGTAGGGCTCCAAACTGACCTGATAAAGGGAGGGAGGGAAATAATGTTGAGATGCTACTGTTCCCAATTATTCTTGGACAAAATTAAGCCTGGTTGATTTGGATGAGGAGGAATTATTACCTCTCTTTCCCCGCTGGGCAGGTTACAAAACAGTTCTTGGAATAGTTTCTATGGCCCCTATCTTCTCATTGGTTTTTGCCATCAAAATACTAAAGGCCTACTACCTTATAGGTAACCTGTCTTTTTGAAGATTTTACATAAATTTTAATCCTGGGTACCCTGGTAGTGCTGAAATGTAACCCTGCTCAGCAGATGTATCTGAAGTTCATCTGTAACCCTTTGTCTTGGTGCCTTAAAGCATAACTTAAGACTCGTGTGTGATTACCCACTCCAACTGAAATTTTGGGAAAACACAACTTGTCTGTTTATATTCAGGCTTTGGGCAAAGGTAGTTTTATGTAAAGGAGGGATCTCCAAAGAAACCTTGAGAAATCTAACCAACAGACTATGAACCAGACATTTAAGGGTATTAGGGAAGAGAAGCAGCAAAAAGTAAAGAGCCCGTGTTGCTGTGGAAGTGACTCAGCGAGTTGGTCTTCTGTATGAGAGTTCACCTAAAGCCATTGAGTTATAGCATGAGAAAACCAACAGACTGGTTGGAATTACAATAAAATTTGCATTTTCTTATGGGAAACGCAGGTCACCTACGGTGATGAGCTAGACAAGGACAGAGGCGTGTCCTTTTTAAGGCTCTGACCCTTTTTTTCTTCCTATCTGTAAACAGCTTTGGCAAAACTTGTTTAGTCAAGTGAGATGCTTTGTGAAGGGAACGTGCCATGTTGAACATCCAGGGCTGATGAGGTTCAGTGCCCTTGCCATTACCTTACAGAGCCAAAGGAATGAGTGTCCTGACCAGCCAAAAAGAAGTTAATGAACCTTAATTCCAGGAACTGAGTCTGGAGCTGGCTGTCCCAAGGCCATGCTTCCAGGCAGGCCTGGAACCTTGTTGGTACCAAGTAAACTCCCATCTTTGTTATCTTCTGCCTAGGAGAATTGTTCCTCCCACCCAGTTTGCTGTCCTTTTCTCTGCACCTCCCTTCTTTCACCTTTACAAAGAGTGACACACAACAGACATGCACATACTGTCCACAAGAAAGGTGGCTCCCAAGCAGTGGAGCACAGTCACCTGTTCCTAGGCAGGGCTAGCAGGCTTGGGGAGCTCCATATCAGGGGCGGCAGCAGCCTGAGCCTCGCACTTCTCTCTTCACATAGTCATGCAGCTTGAATTTGGGTTCACTTGGCAGCTTCATGGACCTGTGCTTCAGCTCCCTGCAAGGAGAGTATGGTTGTTACTCATTTTTGGACTCATGGACAAGGTTGCCTGAGCATATGAGGTCAAGCCAGAAACCTGCATAAGATATGCAGATGATACTGTTGACCTCTTTCCCAAAATTTTGCAAATTGTGTGTGTGTGTGTGTGTGTGTAGAAAGCCCAGCTGGACATGGGGAGGAGGGGTCAGCCCAAACTTCCTTTGTACTTTGCAGGGGGCTAAAGCTTGAAAACCTATTTGAATGAATGAGCCACCAAGGACAGAAAATTTATAACCATCTGATGGGCAGGAAGACAAATCACATTTGCGTGCCCTCACAAATAATATTCCCATGCACATGTTGAAGTCAAAACCTCTACCCAATCCCAGAAGATCTTGAAAAATAGAGGGGAAGGAAAAAAAGGGGGACTTACTTTGCAATGGCCTTAAAAGCCAAATCCACATTCAGGCCTGTCTTCGCACTGGTCTCCATGAAGGGCACCCCATACTCCTGTAAAACATGCTTGCCAGCTAGAGGGGAGGTAAGGGAGCAGAGCATCGGGCGGGCCCTCCTGCATAATCCTGAGGGCCTTTATGGTAGGAGGAAGGTTTACCACCAAAATTCTGGGGGTCTCCAAGATCATTCCTCACCCCCAACTTCTGCCTCCCCTTGGAGGTGTTAAGATTTTTGGTCTCAGGGACATCTGTTCCATTTGGCTCAAGTTGGAGGGGGATGCGCTGACCAGTATCCTCCCTATTCAATTCTTTATGTAAGGGTGAAGGATAAGGAGCTTGCTTCTGTCAGCTCTTAGTTCCCTCCTCAGCCTTAGCAGAAGCAAGAGAAAAGGGGCCTTAGGACTCCCAAGCCAATGGTCTTGGCCACAAGCATAGGGCTATTACAGCAGGCTTCGTGGGTCTCATTTTTAAAGTTTTCTTTAGTGCCTTTTGCTTTTATACAACACTTATTTCCCTACATATCCACTCCAACCCTGGATAAAGCCTGTAACAAAGGAAAACAGATAAAAATCTACCAACACACTAAGTGCGATCAACATTCCACACCCAAGGTCCCCCACTTCTTTAATAAGAGGAGGGGAGCATGTTGTATCATTTGGGACTAAGATCTGTCACTGTAATTTGAGTTTGGTTAGCAAACCAATAGGTGCTTCTGAAGACCAAATCACAGGCTGGACATAAATCAGAGCTGCTCTTGGCCCTGTCTGGGTCTACTAACTGAACCATTTCCATCTCTCCACCCCTAAACAAACACGTGCACACTTGGTGTACTCACCTTGGCCAGCTTCTCCCCATCTTCCCTTTTTACCACTCGCTCCTGGGTAGAGTCCACCTAAGATGGGGCGCAAAGAATGGTAGCATGCTAAGACCTGGGCTTCTCAAGGGGCAACATGGAGCCTTCCAGCCACCAAGGAGGCAGTGCAGGGGGTCTGGCCCAAGTGAGTCTGAATGGTAACTGCCTGTCAATAGATCCTCATCAGAGTTTGCTGATCCGGGAGGTTAGTGCCCAGGGCCCTTCCCTCCTCCCCCCTGGCCCCCACCCAAGCCCATCTCTGCTTCTGCTCAGGGCAAGGTCACCTACCTTGTTTCCCAACAGCATGAGCACCACATCTTTTTGTGCATATTCGTGGATCTCAGTCAGCCAGGCCTACAGGGAAATAAGGAAAACTATGGCCTGCTTCTAGAGCAGCGGTTCTCAACCTGTGGGTTGTGACCCCTTTGGGGGTTGAAAGACCTTTTCACAGGGGTTGCCTAAGACCATTGGAAAACTGGTCTTAGGAACCGAGACACCTCTATCTGCCTCCAGGTGAATCCTCCCACATGCAGACACGCCCACATACGAGTTATTAAAGGGTCGGTCACGGCATTAGGAAGATTGAGAACCACTGTTAGAGGCTTGTCCACCCCTCCTCCTCTGATATCCTGAGAGTCTGAAGCCTGGACCGGAGTCTCCAATGGCTCCCTGGTCCATTCTAATTACTTCCCCAGACCGTCTCTTAACTTCCAGCCAACAAATGATGATTAAGTGCCTACTATGACAAATCCAGACACCCTCCCCCCAATGTACTGTGTGCCTAATCTTCCCCACCCTTTACAATAACAACCTCCCCTCAGACCTCATGGCTCTTCACTTTGTGTTTTTCTAATATACCATTGTGTATTGTGGTATATCTTCCTACTAGCCTGAAAGCCCCATGAGGGCAACTGTTGTGCCTAATCTGCCCGGCGCGATCCCAAGCTGCAGCAGGTTTGTTTTTCCGGCTTTATCAGTGGGTGAGGGGTGAGGCAGGGAGTAGGAGGGAGAGAATTCAGAACAGGAAATAAAATTAAATTCAAAAATTGAAGGAAAAAAAAAAACCTCAATATTTCCGTAAGTGCTTAGCATAGTGTTTTATGTAGAGTAGATACATAATAAGTGTTTACTTGGGCACCCTCATACAGCACTTTTATGATTTATAGAGCATTTTGGAGAGGTCTCATTCGGTTCTCATAACCTCTCTGCGAGGGTGCCACTCAAGACTATACTCTGACTCTACACTTCCCCGGGGGCTCTGATCACACCCTTCTTGGCAGCATCTCCTTCAGGAGTAAATCTACAGATTATTATCCTTTCAGGGCCCTGTGCTGCCCCTCCCCCCCAGTTGTTTATGCCCCGAGGGGGTGAGAGAGTTACACATCCAGCTCAAACAATGAAGAGGTGCACTGGGTGAAACTGAGGGCTAGGAAGTAGGTAGGAATTCTGGGAAGGCTTAGAGGGAATGGTACTTAAGAGAGGGGACTTCTAAGGGCAACTGGATGGTCCCGTGGCTAGAGCCCTGGGTCTGGAGTCCAGAAAACCTCAGTCCAAATTCTGCTTCGGACATTTAGCTGTGTAACCCTGGGCAAGTCACTTAATCTTTATTTGCCTCAGGTTCCTTTTGTGAGGATCATGTGAGATTATAATTGTAAAGTGCTTAGCACTGTCCCTGGCACACAGCAAGTGCCGTCTAGATGTTAGCTGTTATGGTTATTGTTGTTGGTGATGTTTTATTATTAATGTTATTCTACATCTTCACAACTTTACTCTCACAAGCAGAAGCTTAGACTTGAAATCATCACTAGATGGAGGCAGAGGCATCGGCACAGCTACCATGGCCCCTACTCCTCAGTGAAGGAGTTGGGGAGGGGAGAGAGCCTGAACGCTTCCTGCTTCTCACCCTCCCCACCCTGGCCAATGTGAGCCTGGTCTGGCTTCCGGCTCTCTCAGTTCTATGCCATAAGCTGGAGGGAAGGCAGAGAAGAAGGCTAAGCCCTACTGACCCTGCAGGCCTTGGGTGTGTAGGCTGGGCTCAGGCTGGGCTACCTGCTCTTGCCCCCACCCCCCACCATGGGAACAGGCTAGAGAGCGTGGAAACCATCAGACCTCTGCACAGACTATGCTCAGGGCTTTGCTCAGTTTAAAGCCAGCTTATACTGTTAAAGAAGACATCCTATAATTCTACTATGATCAAATGTAGGATTTTAAAACTGGAAGGGGCATTAATGAGAACATCTAGTCAACCACTTGATTTTCCATGAGAGGCAAAGTAGGCTAGGAAATCTGGATTCAGGTCTTGCCTTGAGACCTACTAGATGTGGTGACCCTGGGCAACCTCTTAGTGCCCTGGACAGCTCTCTTAAGATTATAAACTCCCCAGAGACCACTGATCTTATCTGGGAGAAGTTCCTCACTGGGAGTTCCCAGGGCAGTTGAAATCACACGTCAGATAAAAATTCCATCATGGTACAGTTAGCTACACCATAAGTTCATAGGATTAGAACTACAAGAGATCTTAGAGATTGTCTAGTCAGAGGATCTTAACTGGAACCCATCAACTTGACTTTTATATCTATTATGGTTATTGTTGATATATCTTATATCTATATAGATATAGGTAGAGAACAGTATTTCAATATAATTGTTTTCCTTTATAATCCTATGTGTTTTATTTTATGTGTTTAAAAACATCCTGAGAAGGGATCCAGGACGTGAAATAGGTGAGGTCCTTTATTTTACAGTTAAGGAAACTGAGGTTTGCCCAAGGTCACACACATAGGAAGTAAATAACAGAGCCCTTGAATTTGAACCCATTTCCTGACCCCAAATCAAGTGCCCTCTTTGTCTTTTTATCCCCTTACTAGTATGAAAATAAGCTTCTATTTCCCCGAGCCCCTCATATCATGCTCAAGGCACACACTAGGCCCTTGATAAATATTGAAATGAATTTGTTCTCCACTCCACATCTGGAGAAGATCGATGCTGAACTAGCATCTTTCCCCACAGATACAGCCATTTAAAGGGACTTCAGAGGTCATTTAGCCCGACTTGTGTTAATAAGTCCCTTCAACAACATCCCTGACAAGTTGCCCACTAGCCTCTCCTTGAAGACCTCCAGTGACAGAGAACTCATGACTTCCTGAGGGAGGCAGGCAGCCAGCCATGTCACTTCTAACAGATCTGATGGTTATGAAATTTCTAGAACTGAAATCTGCCTGCCCCTGTACAATTTCCATCTATTCATTACTCATGGTTCTACCCTGTGGGGCCAAGTAAAATCAAGTCTAATCAGTCTCTCACCTGACAAACCTTCAGGAACTGAAGTTGTGGGTCTCCTCTCCTCTCCTCTCCTCTCCTCTCCTCTCCTTTCCTTTTCCCCCCTTCGCCTCACAGTTGAAACATCCCTAATTCCTCCAAGAAATCAATGTCTGGTGTGGTTTCCAGCCTCCTCAAGACACTCTCTAACTTTCTAAATGGGAAGTCAGGAACTGATCCTTCCAGACTGGTCGATCAGACTCTCCACATCCTCATCTTGTCAGACTGGCTGCAACCTGCCCTTCTCAGATCTTGGATGTCCCCATCCAACCACCTTTCATCCATCCCTACACAAATGAGATGTGGATCAGAAATGTGGGCTGTAGTGGTGGGGACACAGAAACAGGTGGAAAAGAGGTCACAGGACTTAGAATGAGCAGCCTGTGGGGCATGGGCTGAGGAAGATGGTTTTGATTCCCAGCCTCTCCAGAGGGTTTCAACAACGCTGATGCTGGGCCTTCATGAGAGGAGGGGTCAAGGGCTGACCCCATCAGCACTCTTCCATCTGCTGCTCAGGAGGTTTGTTTCCTATTGCCAATGTCCTGGTTTCCAGGACTCCACTCTCCATATGTTCATATGCTTTCCTGGCAAATGTTGAAGTAATATTTACTTGACTGGGCTTTGGTGGGATACCTGGGCGTGGCAAGGAAGGGGGCAGAGTCCACCCCCATTACAGCTTCTGCTCAGAGCTGTGTGCTGGCCACATTTGGGTAGGAAGAGAAGGGGGGATCCAGTTCATTGCAAGCAGAGACAATATAAACTCAGCCTGACCCTTGGCCCAAGCCACACTAGTATCAGTTAGGATGAAGGAACTCACAGGTCATATTGGCCCTCCCCCCTGCCTTAGCATTGGAGCTTCTGGCATATAATGTTGTCCCATATCACTTACCCGAATGTTGTCAAAGGATGCTCTGTTAGTGACATCATAAAGCAGAAGGAGAGCTGTGGACAGAAAGAAGAGGAGAAGGGAGGGAGTATGAACACCACAGTCAGTCCCCCCTCACACCTTTCACATGACAACTACCTCATCCCACCCTATTCACACACCTCAGCAGCAGCAAGGACATCAAGACTCAAGTGCTGAGATGTGGGAGCCCATCAACTCTTCCCTTTTCCTCAGGTACCTGAGAACTCCATCTACCTCTGGGGGTCCTAAAGCTTCATCCTTTCCTTCACTTCCTTCCCCCCCAGTTATTTGTATGAATAAGGACTGCTGTATACAATTGTATATGGGTATCCAAACCAACCCTCTTACTCTGCTCTCCTGCTTGGGAATAACTGTCCTCTGGGGATGGACTCAGAGGCTCCCTGGGTCCAGAGCTTACCATGGGCATCCCGGTAATAGGCATGGGTCACACTTCTGAACCGCTCCTGCCCAGCAGTGTCCCAGATCTGAAACCCAGAAAGGCCATCAAGCCAGAGCTATGATTCCACCTCCCAAAACCTCACAGAACCCTGAGGAGTCTCCACTCAGCTCCACTCCCAGCCCCAGCTCCCATTGACCCTCAGCCCCATCTCCTTGGGCTTACTCACCTGCAGTTTCACTTTTACTCCATCCACATTCAAGACTTTATTCTGAAAGATTAGAAAAAAGGAGGAAGCCCTGTCACTATCCCCCAAGGAGAGACACTGGACCCAGGCCCAGAGGCAAAGCCAACACAATCTGAAGAGGTTCTAGCCCATAGGTGGGGAATCTTCCGCCTCGAGGCCACACATGGCTCTTTAGGTCCTCAAGCACAGTCTTCAAATTTGTTCTGTGAAGTTTGGATTCAGTCAAAGGGCAGAGCCTGAGGACCTAGAGGGCCACATGTGGCCTCGAGGCTGTAGGTTCCCTACCCTTGTTCTACCCTGACTCTTGGCTCTCACTACAAGGAGCCTGAAGTCCTGTCTGCCCACTTGCCTCTAGAAAGCATTCCTCAACCCAACTCAGCCTGGGAACAGGAGAGTTTTAGGCCAACCTCACATGTCTTCACTCTCAGCTACAGGTCTCTCTCTGTAGTCCCTCTGGGCAGGAAGGAGGATCCTCTCAGGGTATCAGGTAGAAGAAAGTACATCCTAAACTCCCAAAGCCTTCAGACCCAGAGTTCTGATATTAATACTACTCTTCCTTTTCTCTTCCTATGGAAAGACAATGGATGGGGGGATGGGAAGATACAGGGATAAAACAGATGGGCTTCCTGTTCATACCCCTGCCAGCTCACATTTGCCCTATTTCCCAAAGGTATCTAAACTGAGACTTCACTGGGGAAGGAGCTGGGAGGGAAGCCTGCTAAGTTCTGGCTTTTCATCCCTTTCTCTTCTTCCTTCCTTCCTCCCTTCCTTCCTTCCTTCCTTCCTTTCTTCCTTCCTTCCTCTCTTCCCTCTATTCTACCCATCCTTCAAGGCCTGGCTAAAAGTCTCCCCTTCTTTAGAGAGCCTTTCATAACCACATCAACCCATACTTGATTCCCCTCTCTCTGAAGATCCATAGCTTTCAATATGAGCTACACACCTCATTTTGTCCTTCAAGCCTCCCCTCTTCTCTCCTCTCTGAAGCTAGTCTTCAAGCTCCCCAAGGACCTAGCCTGGGTCATCTCCTCCTCTGTTTCTTCCTCCCCTTATAACACAGGACTAGGCACTCAGGGGGCTTCACAGGGGTAATTGACTGATTCCTGCCTTACCTTTGGATCTGATGGGGAGGTGAGAAGCCAGAGTCCTTAAGGCGAAAGTTAAATAAGGAAATCTCGGAGGGAGAGGGGAGGGGAAGGGTAGGTAGTGTTAAGAGTCAGGGTCTAGATGCAACACCACCCTACCCACCAGGTGGATGGAGCAGTTCTATGAAGGAAGATCCCATGTCACTGTATATTATGTAGTTGTAGATACATGACTCCTGATTGACTGAGAAGCCTCTATAAGTATGGAAAGACTTTGGAGAAAAAGACAGGCACAAACTTTTGAATGGTGGAAGCCCCCAAAGCCACAGATATGAGGAATCTGCCTCCCAATATATGCCCTGATTCCCAGTACTTGCACCAGCAGAGACTGTTCAGAATAGACTTCCCTGGTGAGCTCATTCTGCCCTTGACTGAGTTGAGGTTTTAGCTCATTCTTGAGTGGAAGAACTCATTTACTTTTGTGTATTCTATTCTCTACTCTAATTTGTATGACTTCCCTGATTTCTGTTTACTATTTGCTTGGATAAATGTGTTTGCTTGCTATCAAAAACTATCTTTTGTGTGACTAGAGCTGGGTGGGAGGGAGCTAAGCTGGCAAAGAACAAACTGTTACCTTCCTCTTAGGAACAACCAGGGAAAGGGTTTTTTTTTGTTTTTGTTTTTTAAATTCTGAACTCCTAAAAGAGCATTTCACTTCTCTACAACAAACATCCAAAGTATAATTGGTAGATGTGATCCTGATCCAATCACTGTCTTGCCTAGCTAGCTCTCACTTCTTTCTGCCAAGGCCACCGTCAGTATAGCCACAACTGTACACTCCTAACTCTCCACAAACGGTAGATATCTCAGTCTCTCTGAAGCCAGAATGATCCAGGTCACAGGTAGCCTTCACAGGAAGGCTCATTTCCTTCTATTTCCCCTATGAGGCAAGAAACATGAGTGCTAATCCCTGTTCTACCCCTTAACTCACACTGTGACCTTGAGCTACTCATTTATATGCAATGAAGTCTCTGAGGTCCCTTCTACTGTTAACATTTTGCCACTCTTAAAATAATCCATATGGTACCTATTCCATTCTTCAGTAGATCTGTGATCTCATAGGTGTGGGTATTCTCTCTAGTCATGCAGATGGCAGCCAGGCCACATCACCCCCCATAAGTCTCCCACAAGAGGTCCACTCAGCATTTGGGGGGGGTTGGAGGGGGGCACCAGTAATGGGCTGCCCATCTGCCCTCACTCTGGCAACATGATCCTGGGTCTGACCCCAAACCAGATCAAAATGTAATTGAGAAATGTTTAATAAAATAAAAATATAATATAACATTGATAATATTAATTTGTGATTTTCTAAGTTAATATGTGCAGACACGTCTCTGAGTTTGACACCACTGTTTTATAGACTCCTCACCCCAAAATTGTCCTAAATACTCTTAAATATTCTCTAGTCCTGTGTCTACTCACAACCTAGCTCTCCATTGCCCTCCTCCATTGTTGATGGACAATTCTGACTGCTTGGAGATCCTGGCATTTCATTATTTGAAGCCATACATAATCACCAGAAGAAAACTTGTATTAATTCATTCCAGTCTATTAAAAATTGAACCTAATCAACATTTATTGAGTGCTTACTGTGTTCAGGGGAGTCACTTCCTATCTCACTAGCCTCATTGTGCATTGTGGGAGAATGGGTAGGGATAATCCATACGGCATGGGGAACTGGGGGTAAATGCATGGGGAGGTAGCATCAGCAAATCTTGCTTTTTAAGGGTCCTGGGGTCACTGAAGTCCCTGTGATTACTGAAAACACCCTGGTCACTGCAGATACTATGGACATGGGGTGAAGGGCCTGGAACAGCCAGCATCTGGAATTGGGAGGGAGAGGGCATTGTCAATGACCAGTTATGAATCCTGCCCTTCCTTTAGAAGAGGTAGTCAAGGTTATCTTGTCCATCTCCTGCTTCCAAAATCTATCCTCAGGAGTCATGGAGTCAGAGACAGGAAAGAAAGTTACAAACTCAATTATAACCTAACTGATTATATGGGTAATTAGTGGGTGAAGAACTGATTGAAACTTCAGGCACTAATATTTTCCAATATCCCCTTGGGATGGAACTTGTTAAGGATAGAGAAAAGGCCAATAGGTCTTAATTGGGTAGGGATAGCCAGAGGCTTAGAGACTGTAAGGGAACTTTACTTGCTAATGAAGAAGCCATATGCACACTGAGAAACACAGAGACTGTTCCCTGCCTCAGCCGAGGCTACCTATAGTATTTGGGGGGGGGGCACATTTTGGGGCTCAGGAAATGATAGCGTTTAGATATTGGTGGAGCTGGAGGCTCCCTAAACATTTCAGCTAGCTTCCTTGTCTTTAACCCTTCCCCTCCACAGACCTGTCAAAATGCACCTCAGTCTCTAACAAAGGAGCCCCGTCCTCCCACAAGACCTAGCAGTGGACACGTGGTCAGGCAGGGCCCTCTATATATAGTGCCACCCTTCCCACTCCCACTCCCACCTCCAGAAATACACAAAGATGCTGAGCCTTGGGCATTCTCTGCTGCCAAGCTAGATGGCTGCCAGGCTAAGGGATAGGAGATGCAAATACCAGACTGGACAATCCCGTAATCCATCCAGTGATAAGTAGGATAACTAGGGGTCAATTAACAGAAATGAAACACGTTTAAAAGAACTTCTGAACTCGGCTTCCTCCCTTCCAGAGAACCTGCTAAGCCCTGTCCTCATCTTCTGATTGTCCCAATTCCCCTCCAGATTTTCCCAGGGCTTCCCACAATTCTGGGACATTCTCTTTCTACCAAATGAAATCATATCAGTAAAGCACTTAGCACGGTGCCTGCTATGTCATAGGTGCTTCATAAATGTTTCTTTAAGGGCATTTAAGAGAGCAGAAGAGCTGTAGAATCATCACACACCCACCAGCCAGGCTTTGCTCTCAGGGAAGGAAGAAGAGTGTCTTGCACAGAGCCTGAGGACACCCAGCTCCCTCTTCCCCTGCCTCGTGCTTTAGACTTCCCAATGGAAATGCCTTAGCAGGCTATTCTTGCCTTTAGGCTGGATTATTGCAATAAACTCATACATAACCACTTTCCCAGCCTCCATTATTCTCTTCTCCCCCATCCATACCCCACATAACTGCCAAAACACCAGGGCACTCTCCTAATCAGAAATCATCCATGGCTCCCTACTATCTCTGGGATAAAGTACAAATTCTTCAGCTTGGCATTTAAGGCTCTCCACAGTCCAGCTCTCACCATCCTTTACACTCTTATTTCATGTTGCTCTCTATTCCAGACAAACTCTTCCATGCCACTCCATCTCCAGCTTCCATGTCTGAGCAGCCCCTCATGTCAGCAGTGCATTCCCTCCTCATCTCTGCCTTACACTGAATGTTCCCCTAACTTCCTTCAAAGCACAACTCAATTGTTAATGTTCTACACAAGGCCTCTCCTGACTCTCCCAATTATTAGTTCTCTCTCCCTCTTGAAATCACTTTGTATTTACTTACTTCTGTATGTATTATACTCCCCAGAAGGATCTAAGTTCCTCAAGGGCAGGGTCTGTTTAGGTTTGGTCTTTGTAGCACAGTGCTGGTACACAGTAAAGTTCATTATTATTGTTTAATTAATGTGTATTAAGATTAGATTGTGAGACATGACTAATAGGGAAATGTGTTTTACACAATTGCACAGGTATAATAGCCCATATCAGATTGCTCACCATCTTGGAGGGGGAAGGGTAGGAAGGGAGAGAATTTGGAACTCAGTAAAAAATTGTAAAAAAAATGAATGTTAAATATTGGTTTTCATGTAATTGGGGAAAAGAAAATAATATTTTAAAATTAATAAAAGAAAAAGATTAGATTGTAAGCTCCTTGAGGACAGGGACTGTCTTTTGTCTTTCTTTGAATCCCTGATACTTAGCATGGTGCCAGAAACGGTAGGTGCCTAATAAAGGTTTACTGACTGACTACTGAATATAGAGGGAGTGGATGAGGTGGAAAGGGAAGGTAGGCTTGGGACATGAAAGGTATTTGCCCCAAGTAGGTTAGGTCTTCATGCTTGCTGAGCTCACTAATTAGAACATACATAGAACCAATTAATAATAGGTCAAGATCCTAAGTTCCATCTTGGTACAAACTTGTTTTGTTCAGTACCCTAGCCCCAAGATGAACTCTGACCCTTATTTCAGCTACCTTATGGGTCAGCTACCTGACCAATATCGATCAAAAGACCAGTTTGGAGGAGATGGAGTGGACACAGATCACTCAGTATCACCCCTTACCTCAGCTGGGGACACCTTCTGTCTGAAAGCCTGGGCAGCTAGGTGGCTCAGGAGATAGAATGCTGGGCCTGGAATCAGGAAGACTCATCTTCCTGAGTTCAAATCTGGCCTCAGACACTTACCTACTATATGACCCTGGGCAAGTCACTTAACCATTTGCCTGAGTTCCTCATCTGTAAAATGATTTGGAGAAGAAAATGGCAAACCACTCTAGTATCTTTGCCAAGAAAACTTAAATGGGATCATGAGGAGTCAGACTTGACTGAAATGACTGAACAACAGCAGTCTGCCAGCCCCTGGCCACTCCTGAGGAAATGGAAACACCAAAATGAAGACAGGATACATACAGATCTTAGTAACCAACTAAATTAGTGAAAACCACTCAGTCTTGGAGACCCCCCCCCACCAGCTTCTAAGACCCGGACAATCCGGTTCTGCCCTGCGCCCTGACATCTGTTTGAGCAATCTCAACACCCACTCTCAAAGTTCTTACTACCATTCTTCAAAGCTCAGCTCAAGAATCTTTTCTTGTCTACTTTAGCTCCCTTGGAGCTCTTTCTCCTCTGAGGTCTCAGGACGCTTAGTGTCTGGCTTTTAATTCTTCTCTGATTGCTTTCTGTGGGGGAGTCTAATCTTTCAGCCATCCTGGAGCTCCTCCAAAGCACAGGTCTAGGTCTCCCCCTTCCCTGAAGCTTGACCAGTCAGACCCAGGGATGTACACACCCTGCCACTAAGGTTGAACAATTAAGAGCTAGAAGAGGTACCAGGAGGAGGAAGGGTCTAGAGTCTATATCACCTTAGAAGCTGTTAAAGGATGTGTGAATATTTAACCTGGAGAATAAAAGAATTAGGGGGAACATAATAGCTGTCTTCAAATATCTGAAGGACTATCACTTGGAATCAGACTTGTTCTATCTGGTCCTGAAGGCAGAACTAGGAAACTAGGGGGGGAAAGAGGCAGATTTGTTTCTTCTAAAGAATTTCCTAAGGATTAGGAAGGTCCTATCCCAAAGTACAAAGTTGGCAATTGGTTCCTCCTCATTGGAGATTTTCAGGCAAGATCTACAAGGGGAGGACCACTTGTAGAATGTGTTGTAGAGGGAATCTCTTTCACCTCAGAAATTCTGTTATTCTGTGAACAGGCTTCATTGCTGTGAATGGTTCTCACTCTTCTTCAAGCTGCATTCCTGACTCTTGACTCTACCTACCATGCCATAGAAACCTCTTCTCTCAGGAAGCTTCTCTCCATGACTAGATTACCTCTCACATTGGAAGTGTCTTCTGTCTCTATAGTCTGCATCTGTCTCTCTGTCTCTGTCTTTCTGGGTCTGTCTCTGAATCTCTCTCTGTTTTTTTGTCTCTCTGTCTCTCTCTGTGTCATTGTCTGGTTCCCCTCAGAAGCCTTCATTTTAAGAGAGACACCCAAACCAACTATGTGTTAATTCCTTTAAAGGCTATACTCCTGACTCTCTGGACTACCTTCTCCCCCACACCAGGTACCTTCATCTCTGTCTTCTTCTTTCCCTCTTCCCCCCATTATCCCAGTTTTTAGCTTCCTTTCATGTGATGTTTTCCCATGCTAAAATGTAAGCTTCTTGAAGGTAGGAATTATTTTTTTTCCTGCTTGTATTTCCAGTACCTAACACAGTGCTATGCAGACAGTAAATAATAAATGCTTGTTGGCATAACTCGATCAGGCTGTGGCTTTCCTGGGTAGAACTCACAGGAGACTTGGCTTCAAGCATCCTTGAAACAACAACCCAGTCTACCCTGCCTCCCACCCCCATCCCCAAGACTGGCATAAATCCAGAATTTCACTGTTGGGTCCCCTGTCCCGTCCCACCTCCATCTCTCTGTTCTTGCTGCTTCTTTCCTCTTCCAAGAGGCAATTCAAAGCTTACCATTTCCAGGAAGCCTTATGTGATTAACTCCCTCATGACTGATCACCTTTCTAATCTGCTACTGAAGTCAGCTAAATCCTCTCCCCCCTCTCTGGGCCTCATGTGTAAAATGACATTAGCTAACCTCTGAAGTGTCTTTCATCTCTAGAAGTGTGAGATTATAACTCTACAGGCTCCTCTCCTCCTTTCCTGGGCCATGGATAATTAAGAATAGCCTGCTGATTCGAGCCATTCACTGCTCCCACATGTACACACAATGGCACTCTGACCACAGTGGATCATCTCTAGAAAGCAAAACACCAACCTCACCCAGTGCTAAGGGCTTGGGTGACATCCCATCTGCAGACTCTGCAGGCTGTGCCAGGGACTGGGTGGTGGAGAGCAGCCAGAACATGGCATGCTTGTGTGTGGGCAGTGGGATGGAGCTCAGAACTACCCATGGGCTGAGGGGCTACCTGGTATCTATCCATCATCTTGTAGCTTGGGTTTTTACACACTTCCAACCTCTCTCTAAATATCACCACAGCATGCTCCCTATAGCAGCAAAGGCTAGGCATCAATAATTCAGGTGCTGCGACATCTGTGAAAGCTTAGCAATCAGAGTCCTGGAGCATTTTAGATTCAGGTAGGGGCACTATTTTGCCCCTATGGGATACCCACTGTTTTGGGAAAAATAGGAGTAATAGCTCTTTTGCCCCTTCCTCAGACTAGTCCTGGAGCTGAGGTAAGCTCTCCACCACCTGATCCTACAGGTTGTAGTTAAAAGCTCCATTTTAAATAACAGACTTGGCATTTTATTGTCACTGGGGCTCTGACAGCTGCTGCCAGACAAGGCTGAGCAAGAGCTTAGAATAGGAGCAGGCCTGCTCTGGCCAGCAGCAGGAAGAGGTCTTTTCATGCAGAGCCAGAGCAAATATGGCACCTCAGCTCTGGCTTCCCAGAAAATGCTTCATGCTGCACCAAGCCACCTCCTAGCAGTATCTCAGAAGAGATGGAAAACCTGACTGCTGATCAAGGTGATCTTCGGTGATCTGCCCTGGAAAAGCTAGCAAGTCAGGTACAATCCTACCACAAAGAAACAGAGAAAGCCCAGAGGAACAGTCCAGGAAATAACAGTCAACCAAATAAATAATTTAAATAACTGGTATTTCTATAATGCTTTAAAAATTCAAAGTGCTTTACATAAGAGACAGGGTGGTTTGGCGAAGAGAGGAAGAAGAGGAGAAGGAGGAAAAGAAGAAATAACGTGTGTGTGTTGTGTATGTTTTTACATATTATATATATATATATATATATATATATATGCAGCTTGGAGAGGCCAATACACACACACACAGTTAATTTGTTAGGAAGGTACTGTTATCAATCCCCAGTTTACTGCTGGAGGAGGAAACTGAAACTCAGATAAGTAAAATGACTTGGCCAGGGTCACACAACTCATAAATGTTCAAGGCAGTATTTGAACTCACGTCTTCCTGACTCCAAGTCCAAAGCTCTAGCCACCACATCATCCTGCTGCTACAGGAAGATCTGGGTTCAAGTTCCATCTCTGACACATTACCTATGTGACTCTAGACAAGTCACTTAACACCTCAGATCAAGTTGCAGACCAGATGCCCGCCTGCATTGGTGGAGGGAAATTTCCTTGTCCGGGAGTTCCTTGTACCAATGACATCATACGTCCGCCTCCTTTTCATTTTATTTATGTTCTCTCACTTGGTCCTCATAACAACTCGGTGCAGTAAGTTCTGTTATTACGCACATTTCACAGATTAGGAAGTATCTAAGGTAGGATTCAAACTCAAGTTTTGCTAAGGCCAAATCTAGCCCTCTATCCATCAGACTCTCCGGACTCTGTGGTCACTCTGTTAAGACTTGCCATTTCACTCCTAACCTCCTTATTGAGAAGGGTGGTATAACTGACAAAACTCTAGGACTCCCTCAGAATCAGAAACTAAATTTCCTTAAATGCTTGAGTGGCATTAGTCTAACCACAAATTCCTGGAATTCCTAGGAAAACTAAAGATCACAGAGTCACAGCTTAGAGTAGAAAGGCTCTTAGCTGGCCATCCAGCCCAACCCCCTTATTTTATGGAGGGAGAAGTGGTATGTTACAATCCACAGCCTTGTTCCTGTGCTGGAAAGACTCAGGTTCAAATCCTATCCCTAATCCTTATATAACCTCAGGCAAGTCAGGTAAGTGACCCAAGCCTCAGATTCCTAATTAGTAAAAATAAGAGCACTGGACTGGATGGCTTCTGAGGTCCTTCCAACTCCAGACTTATGAACCCATAAAGATGAATTTCTGTGTCCAAAGTTGCATGGGCAGTGAGTCACGGAGGCTGAATTTGAACTCAGAACTTTTGACTCAAAATCCAGAAATCTTTCCACTATTTCCATCCTACAAATGGAAAATAGGACATGCTGTCATGCCCTGTTCTGCTCTGTTGACAAGTTGGATTTTGTTTTGTTTGTTACAAATAACCCTATTTATTTAGTCGCTAATGCTCTTCATTTGAGAAGTGCCTGGGTTCATCCCAGGCTATTATGGTCGATCACGTCAGCACCTTATGGGACTAAGGATGAGCCAAGTGAGATTAATGCCATTATGGTTTGAATATTAATGTGCACATTGGAGGGAACAGAGTGTTCGGGGAGCAGGCGGTAGTGGCAGCACCACACCCAGCCCCCCTGCTGCCACAGTAAGGCTGCCCAGTAGCAGATGCCCAAACAGGGTACCACAGGGCCTCAGATTAAAATGGCCCCTGAGGCCACTCCAAGTGACCTTGAGAACACTGAATATATTTAGTTGGTGTGTACCTCCAGAAGCCTGGAGCACCTTTCAGCTCCCAATCAATTGGAACAGGAGGGAAGGTGTGGACTTTGGGGGAGGGTGTACATGGCACCTGTGCTTCCAGTGAGTCATTTTTTCACAATAGGCCCAGACCTGTGAGAGGAAGTGGGACTGGGGTGGGGTGGGGGTGGGGTAGGGGTGTTGCTAGAGCAACAGCTTGTACTCTGCTGGTTAGATTCACATGAGCGCATACACAGAGTTCTACAGTGATAGCCCAGGTCAGTCAGCCCCACACACAAAAAACCAGCCCCACTTAAAAATTCCATATACATAAAGAGAGGTGCATAGTTGGCAAAGCCCAGGAAGGACTTGGATTTTATTGGCATCAGGGGGACCTCTGCCTTCACATAGCCTCAGGCAACCTGGCAGTCCCTTGCCGTGGTTGTCCCCTATTCTAGAGTCAAGCTGGGGAGTAAGGTTGGGAATGTGATCATAGACTCTGTGTGTGTGTGTGTGTGTGTGTGTGTGTGTGTGTGTGTGTGATAAATTTTTCGGGGTGGGGGAGGGAGGCAGAGGAAGAGAAGCCCTCACAATGGCCCCCAATTCACATGAACCCAAGCCTCTATTTACTGAGCTGCTTCTCCAGTCTCAGACCCATCCTGATGCCCCAGGGAACCCAGCCAGGGCCACCATCTGTAGGGGAGAGAATGGGGAGGATCGAAGTGGTACCTGCTGTGACTCTGGACCAAAGAGCAGATATTCTGCCTTTAGTTCTCCCAAGCCCTGGGGGACAATTTGGGCCACTCCGAAGGAGTCTTCAGTCTCTGCCCTCCCAGAGTGGCTCAAGAGAGAATGGGCTTGAAGCTCCTTCAAGCACCCACTTGTTCCTTCTTGGGCTCACAGACTTGGCTGGTGCAGGGCTGGGAGGCATGTACAGCTGAAGGATGTATGATTATAGGGAGATTTTTCTCTTGTCCTCCTCCTTTTATACTCTACTCTCCTTCCTTCCTTCCCCTTCCCCTTCCCCTCCTAAGTCCCCCACTCCCTTTTCATTACTGTCTGCCCCTCTACCCTTTCCAGTATCCAAGTCTGAGTTCTCCCAAACTCCTTCACTTCTGCTCTATCCATTCTGTGAGAAGCTGGCAGCAGGGGGGCCTGAAGAGCAATGGAAGAGACCAGGGGCTCTGCTTAGGAGCCACAATCTCCCTATACTGGTAGAGGGGTTTGCCAAGTGGCTTTATTCCTATGAGCCTCTAGAGAGCCTTTTAGTCTTCCCACAGGCCTCCCTCCCCCTAATTAGAAGCTCAGAAAATACAACTTTTGAATTATCAGTAAATAATTAAGTTGAATTGAATTTAGCCACTTTGGCCCAGATATTAGGAAGTCAGAAGTCTTCCTCTAGTAAGTCTAGTTGTGGGGGCCTATTCGGAGCTGAGCACAGAGCCCTCTCCTGAGGAAGGGTGGAATTCAATGATACTCAGCCTGGTCTCTGGAAAAATCATTCTGGCAAGGAATATCAGGGGCTCTGGGCAGGGTCAGACAAATCCCACCCTCCCCACTTCCCCCTCAGTAAAAGAGGCCCAAATCTGCCTGCATGGTGAACATGGCTACAGCCTCTGATAAAAAAAAATGTCAGTAATTAAATCGTAAGACAGACAGTCTACATATCACTTATTCTTCACCAGGAAATTAGAACCAAATTCTCCATCCTGAGATTTCACAGCAAACAAGCTGAGGGGATTCAGGATTAGAGGAAAGGGTTGTTTTTGTTTGTTTGTTTGTTTTACTCCCCATTAGGACACAGGATCTCAAGACCCAGGCCTTCCCCAGGAATATAGAGATGAGCCTTGCTCTCTCTACGTCTGACTCTAAGAATGGCAACCAGAGAAACAGATGTGACAGTGAGACACACACAGAGACTGAGAGATGCAGACAGATGTGAGCATACACAAGTCACATCTAGAGATATATACAACACACACAGTTAAGGACTGAACTCAGGCTTCTCCAGAGAAAAGGGCTCTCATAGACACAAATAGGCAGACACATGACTAGACACACAGTGAAAAGCAGACACAGAGAGACAGGCATGCAGGAACTACTGAGCTCCTCACATGGTGACATGAGGAGACAGATTCCCACCCCACCCCCATACAGAAAGACACATACACCCACATACATAAAAACAGGGAAAGAGAGATCAGAGAGAGAAAGAGAGAGAGAGAGACAGGGAGGGCTTTCACCCACAACATTTCCCATGTAACACCATTCTCCAGGGATTTCTAGCTGCTTTGGCCAGAGGTTGCCCCAGAGATAGGAAGACCCCTACAGCTCCCTGTCCTATGAGCCTACCAGCTTCTTTCCCCTCAATTTTTAATATTGGTAATCTCTTTCCTTATTGGCAGGGCTTTCAATAAGGAGCTGGGAAAAGTGCTTGGAGCTCTTACCCTGAAGTCTATGCCCACGGTGGAAATGAAGGTCCCAGCCAGGAAGGCACCATCCTTGAATCGAACCAGCAGACAGGTCTTGCCCACACCTGAGTCTCCTACCAGCATCACCTGAGGAGAGGGTAGGGCAGGCAGTCAGGCCTAGGAAGGCAAGAAGTAATTCCCTGGCTCTGGAGACCAGGGAGCTCATTAGGAAAGATGTACCCTCTAGGAGAGTGGACCTTAATGTCAGCCCCGGAGGGGCTGTTGAGAGTGTTGGCAGGAGCTGTAGACCCAGCCTTGGGACACTCGGTTCACAGCCTGGTTGAGCAAGTGTGCTTCATCCTCAGCAGGTTACAGGGAGTATAACAAAGCCCACCCACTCTTTCCTGAGCTGCTACATACTTCTGGGTTCTCCCCCATAGCATCCCCAAACACTGAGCAGGGAGCAGGAAAAGAGAAAAGGCTAATAAAGAATTAGCATAGCAATGATTCTTGTTCCTCCTTGCTCTACAATCCTCTACCCACAGGATCCAGGTAAAGGACTGTCCTGTGATGAAGAAAGCACAGAAAGTCAAAAGCTTCTCTGTTTTGAACTGTCTGAATGGTTACCCTCTGTCCTTCCCCACAGAATCCTGTAACATGTCACCACATCCCACTGATATAATACTAATTTTTTTGGGTGGGGGTGGGGGTTGGGGAGTGGGGTGGAGGGTGTAGTTCATTAGCATAGGGAACTCCCAGTGTGAGAACACCTTTCACTAATGCAGATTGTTCACTTATCTATGAGTCTTAACACAGTGACTGGCACAAACCAAGTGCTTAATAGGTTCTTCCTAGCTGACTACTGACCTAGAGTTGCCTTTGCAAATTAAACGACTTACCTAAGGTCACACAGGTCAGTATTTGTCAAGGTCAAGATCAGAATCTAAGTCTTTCTGTCTCCAAAGCTACCTCTCTATCTAAAACACACTTTGCTACCTCTCAAAAATAACAACAGTAATAGTAAAGTTCACATTCCTATAGTGCCTTAAGATTTACAAAGCACTTTCCTCCCAACAGCCCCATGAAGTAGGCAGCACAAATATTTTTATCTCCATTTTACAGAAAAGGAGCCTGAGAATGAAGGAAGCTAAGTTTTCTGCCCAGGTTGACATGCCTGTTGTCAGAGCCCTGACCAAACACCCAAGTCACCTCCTATTCAGTCTCCTCCCAAGGTGTGATAATAATTGCTAATTATTTATATTATGCTTCATAGATTGCAAAGAATTTATATCCTTTTAAAGAAACATCATCCTCACAACAGCCCTGTGAGGTAAGGAGTGTGTGTACCCCATTTTACAAAAGAGAAAACCAAAGCCCAAAGAAGTTAAATGCTTACCCAAGGTTACCCAACTAGTAAGTGGCAGAGCTGGCATTGGCCTCTAGACACCCTAATGCATGATTCTTTCCTATATGCCACAGGTCCTTCTAGGAGTTTATCTGAGCAGAACCATCCTCTCCCCAAACTGGCACCCCCAAACTTCAAGAGGTATTACTTTATCCCCCACTCTCTGACCACCTCCACAATCTGGTGGATGATCTGACCACCTCCACCCCCAACCTAACACTTCTGCCTTCAATAGGCATGATCTGATTCCCCTTTGCCAACCTAACATCTCCCTTTAAGGAAGTGAGATTTGAGCTTCACCCTCACACCCATTAGGTGTGATCTGAAACTCATCCCCCCCTCACCCTCAGGAGCTATAATCTGACTCCCCAACAAAACTCTAGCTTTGATAGATATGATCTGAGCATACACTTCCTCCCTCCCCCACATACAATCTTACATTCTCAGATGTAAGCTGATGCCCCACTATGAGCTTGGGGAGCTCATGAGAATCTAAAACATGAACATGAAATATGGCTAGGGAGAATCTCTCTCTCTTGGGTTTATCTTTTTCAATTAGAAAGTCAAGGAATTGGAGAGAGGGGATGACTACATATGTTTTTACATGTGGCAGGGGTAATTCCATGTAAGACGAGTCAATGCTTTCCCTTGACTAAACCAGTCAGCTGATGTCTGTGTCAGACCCTAGCGGTTCCTCTGAACTAAGGAATCCTCCTCCTTCGCTCTAGTCTGTGCTGATGAAGGGTCCATTCAGACACCCATTTTCCCTCCACTTGCCCTAGTCTTTAGCCAGTGAAGGCAGAAGGACAAGAAGACCTAATGGGGTGCTGACCCCCCCTTACTCAAGTTGATGCCAGCTTCTCAGATTGTGGATGGGCTAGTTGCCCCAGGGGTCAAGATTAAGAAATAGCTAAGCCCTGCTACCATCACCCACTCTCCAACTCATTGACAAGTATGCCTAGGGGGACTGATGGAGAGACTGCACCAGCCTGAACTTTTTGGGAAATCTCAGGACTAAGAGCCTCAACTGGTACCCATGACTGCTTGACTACTCCCAGAAGGGCAAGGGTCTTTATTGCTGGTAAAGGTCCCCATCTCCAGCACTCAGTAACCTAGGCCAACATTTTTCTCCAGAGGCTGCTCTGGACTGCCCAGAAACATGGGCAAGTCCTTGGAAATGGGTGATATAGAGAAACTATTGCTATATTAGAGTAGTTACAACCCGATTCCCCAATTTCAATTCAATATGGCAACTCAACAAGCATTTATTATGTGTCTTTTATGTGCAAAGTGTCAACAGGGAAACAAAAACACATTCTGCAAAGGGAATAGGACATTCACACAGCTAAGTAACTAACTACAGAATAATCTGAGGAGGGAGAGAGTAGTAATAAGCAAGACTAATAATCAAGGGAGAGTCCTGATAATTAGGAAGGGCTTCCTGTAGGACATAGCATTTGAGTTGAGTCTCGAAGGAAGCTACAGATTCTAAGAGGCAGAGGTGAGTTAGGAGTACATGCCCAATACACCAGATGGACAGGCTGTGCGTTCCCAGACGTAGGCAGGAGGTGGAACTTGGAGTTGGGGAAACAACTAGTAGACCAGTCTGGCTGAAACACAACGAATGAAGGGGCTTTTGTGAAATAAACTGGAGAGGTAGGCTGGAAACAGACTTTAAATGCCAAACTAAGGAGTTTGAAGATTAATATAAAGATATCGAATCCTTTAAGGAAATGTCAAAAGTGCCTGGACCCCAGAAAAGCTTGAAAGAAGTAGCTTTGAGAACAATAAAATCTTTTGGAGTTAACTTCCAGGAGAGGTCACTGCCAGACTTGCTGGAAAGGAAATGGAGAGAGCCTTGGGCTACTTGTCTACCAGCCCTATGGGGAGGATCTACTCCTTTCATTTCCAGAGCTGTCATAGAAAATCTGAAGAGTTAGGGAATACACAAAGGCTCTTTTGTCTGTACTCAGCTCCAGTGGTCAAAAACAGAGGGGGACATCCGTAAAAGGGGAGCAGGGTACTGGGCAAGCAAGCCCCTTCCTAGTCTAGATCCCCTGCTCCAAGCTCTGGCCCTTCCCGGCTTGAAGCAAAGCCAGAGCTTAGGAAGGGGCAGCATGTGTTTGCTTAGGAAAGGTCACACCAGGCCAGCCCAACTTCCAGCTCCCACACTACTCCAGCGCCCCTACCAGCAGAGTCCTGCCCTAGGCCACCTGCTGCTGAACCTTTTGCTAACAAAGTCTGCCCTTCCTACTCCTGAGCTCTTCACGGCTTTGCTCCCCTCCCCAGCCCTTTATGGTCTGTGACTCTGGGCCAACTGTCCTCAGTCCTTTAGGGTTTGTGTCCCTGTGCCAATCACAGCCAACCCACGATCTGTGCTCTTGTATCAACCTCCCCAGCCCAAGGACTGTGCCCCTCTGCCAAACACTCCTAACCTATGGTCTGTGCCGATCACTCTCAGCCACGGTGGGTTTGTGCTTCGTCTGTCCATCAACCTCTCAGTAGCTGTTCTTCACCCCCCTCCCCCGCTGTTTCCCTTAGGATCCCAGCGCTTACCTTGAAAGCAACGTCGTAGAAATCACCGCTACTGCTAAGGGACGGGCGGCCTGGCAGCAGAAGCCCGTTCCTCGGTGTCTTGGAGGCAGGGCCGGGGCTCGGGCTACAGCCGCCCCCTCCAGAGCCCACCGGCCCGTTCTCCTTGGCTGTGGGCAGAGATGAAGCGGGCGCACTCCCCGCCTTACTCTTAGGGGTCTTTTTTCTGGACATCTTGGGTCAGGGGTCCCGGTTCCTAGGGGTCCCGAGGCACAACGTTCACTGCGCTGGGACTCGGGCTCGGGCTGCTCTGTTCCCCAGACGGCGGCGAGCGCCCCGCGGCAGCGCCAGCATCCTCAGCCCGGCGGCGGCGCAGTGCCCAGCGCAGCACAGCGCATCCCCAGCCCGGCCCCGCCCAGAGCCCAGCCGAGCTTAGCCCAGCCCAGCCCAACCCTGCCAAAGCCCCTCTCCAGGCACGCCCCCTGGCCCACCCTGCCTCTGATCGACAAGCCTGGCAGCTACTAAACCCCTAGGCTTCAACACCTCTACTAGTGGAAGTAAGGAGAGGGCTGAGCCCATGCAAACAACCTCGGGCCGGTCTCTGGGAGATGCCGTCTGGAGAAGGATCTCCTGAAGTTGGGGGAGTTTGGGGAACATTGGAGAAAGGGGGGGGGTCCCTCCTGCTGTCCACTCCGCGTCTAGACCTCCCCTTCCTCCTCCTCCATCCCAGTCTGACCTTTTGCGGGGAGAGGGAGGGAAAACAAACATATGTAGACACACGTAGACAGACATACACCAAGAAAAAGGAACGCAGCCACAGACACGAACATACGTACAGACAGGCACGCATAAACACATTTAATCCTGCTGAACAAATATTAAACACCTCCGATGTGGAAGCCATTTTGCTAGGTGAGAGATATGAAACAATTCAATTCAACCAGCACTTATTAGGCAAGTACTACATGCAAAGCACCTACCATGCTAGGGACAAAGGAGTTTATATTTCTTTGGGAGGAACGAAGTTCCTGACAGTGTGTAGAAGAGATAAAATATTCTAATGCAAATGAAAGTGAATAATATTTGTATAAGGAGATAAACAATTCACTAGGATAAGTGTATAGGAGAGACCTAAACAGGATATTTTGAGAAACTAGAGAAAGGGGAAGCTTGACTGAGGTAATAGCACCTGAGATGGGTCTTCAAGTAACAGGAAGAGTCCAACAGGTGGAAGAATGTATGTGAGAGGGGGAGGAGAAACCATCGTAGTCTTATTTCCCACCATTGTGGAAAAGGTTCAGAACGAGATAGGAACAGGGCAAACAGTCCAGTTTTGCTGGAAATTACAATTTGTGAAAGGCAATTGTATGAATAATGCTTGGAAAGGTAGGTTGGAGTCATGGTGGAAGGCCCTGAATGACAGGAGGAGGAGTATGCATTCTACAGGCAATGGAGACCATTTGAGCAGGGGCATGTCATGATTAACATTGTATGAAGATCAATCTGGCAGCTCTGTGAAGGAGAGATTGGAGGAGGAGACTGGAGGCAAAGAAGGCTGTTACAAGAGTGAAGAGATAGTGTAATGGCTGTTTGAATGGAAAGGATATAGAAGACTCAATAATCACTGTGCTCTAAGAATTCAGAGGACTTGGAAACTTGATTGAATGTTGGAGGGAAGGAGAAAAAGGATGAGTCAGGTTCAACAAGGGTTTTGAGATGACAAGTTTAGTTTTGGATGCATTGGGTTTGAAGCACCAGAGGGATATACAGATGGAGATGTCCTGTGGGTAATTGGAAAGGCAAGCATGGAGCTCAGGGGTCAAGGCTGGAAATACAGATTTTCATGTTCATATAGAGGTGTTAATTGAAGCCACGGGAGTCTGTGACTTCAATAAGAGGGAAGGGAAAGGAAGGAAAAGAAGACAACTGGGATGAGAGGGGAGGAAAGGATAAAGGATAAAAAAAAGTCTTAGAAAATTCTCTAGTTTGGGAGGCAGAATAATAATGAGAACATAATAATAGGAACAAGAGGCTTAAGAGAGTAATTAAAGGAGGGCAGTGTCATAGATGTCAAAGGAGGAGAAAGAATAAGAGAACCATAGATTTAGGGACCTCAGAGGGCATCCATTTTACTGACAAAGAAACTGAGGCCCAGGAAGATTAAATTTAAAAGATTAAAGCATCACACAAGCCAAAGTGGGATCTGAATCCAGGTCATCTGATATCAGATCTAACGCTAGGGGATAGTCAAAATGTCAAGGGCTATAGAAGGAGCAAGCAGGATCAAAGGGTTTCAGAACTGGAAGGAACCGTAATACAATATAGTCCAAAGCTCTCATTTTACAGATGAGGAAATTTAGTGCACAAGTCCAGATCTAATAGTCTTTCTACTACATGATCCTACTTTAGTAGAATTAGAAGAAGGACCATTGGATTTGGTAATCAGCAGTCATTAATGACCCAGGTAGACCAGCTGGTGGAGTGATTGGGACCTGTGGTGGGTGGAGGAGTGAGGGATTAATGAGAAAGTAGAGGCAGGTGTAGATGACTTTTGCAAGCAATCTTATGGTAAGGGAAAAGGGAGGGATAGGATACCATCCTATGCTCAAAGGGGCATCAGAGTCAAAGGGATTATTGGGCTGAAGGAGGCCAAATAGGTTTCTGGAGGAGGAGAAGGCAATAGAGAGGAAAAGACTGAATATACTACCATGGTTATTGGAGAAGAGCCATCAAGGTAGAAGAAAGCTGGGGACCATGAATTGAGAGAGAAATAAAGTCAAGGCAAAGGCCTGCCAGTCACTATTCACAGCAACCAAACCCTGCCTGGTATGTCCAGGCCTTCCTCATGTTTTCTCCTTATTCCTTTTCCTATTTTAGGCTAAGCCAGAAAAACCAGCCCCCTCCTCACTTCTGCTACCCTTAAGCTCAGGCTCTAACTTAGGAAATGGATCTCTACACCAGTATCCCTGAGGATAGCAGGGACGACTATCAATGGCAAAAGACAGATGGAGGGAAGGAATGGAGGGATAGTGGGGTTGAGTGGACAGAACCCTCATCTATGCTCATATAGGGGAGGGGCATGCCCTCCAACTTGGGTTCTGAGGCCTGACATGAAGGAAGGGCCCTTTTCACTGGTATTTGACCATTCTCTTCCACAGGGTATTAAAGAGTACACAGGAAGGCTCAGAACTTAACAGGATTTTCATAATGAAAGTAACTTTCTCTGTTCCCAACCCTCAGCTAGGGAAAGCTTTATCCATGAAAAAGTTTTTTTTTCCTCCTCCTCCTCCTCCTCCTCCTCCTCCTCCTCCTCCTCCTCATTCCCTCAGATACCTTCTATTCTCTATATACAGGATATCCAAAAAGTGTTAGTATAGTTTTAAGCTTTAAAGCTTAAGACTTTTGGAATAGCATACACATATGTTATATTATGTACATATATGCATTTATATACACACATATAACATATATTTAGAATCCATCTTTATGAATATTTCTAGCTTTATAAATCCTAGTTTCATGGAATCATATAGCTGAAAGCAATCTTAGCATATATTCTAACTTTCTTATCTTATTTATTTTTCAACTTGAAAATTTTATTGATGCTTTTTATTTTTATATTGTAGCTATTTCCCCTTAAACTTCATTCCCTATGCAATTGAACCCTCTACTATAACAAAGAAAAATATTTGAACAGCACCAACAGACAATGACCTAGTCTCACGGGATATACAACATGCCATATCCATAGACTCCCACCTCTTTCCTAAGAGGAGGAACTTCTAAGCTGGTCATATCCCCAACTATCCCTATTTCTCTGTGCTTCCTGCAATCCCCCTCTACAAGGACACCATAGGGCTCTTGAATGAGGATCCTTCAGGGAATCTGTCACTAGTGACGGTGTGGAAAGGAGGACTTTGAAAATGAGGTGGAGGATTTCTCTTTAGGCCCCTGGGCCTGGGTTATATGCCTGTGTGATAGTTTTATTGGGCTCTTCATTCTCATTACTTTCAGGGGGCAAGTGATAGGAGTGAGGGATGATTGTGGGTCGAGAGAGTCCTATGGGTTTTGAACACTTCCTATAGGAAAAGGCTGCCCCCTGGAGTTAGGCTGTTAGTCTATGTTCATCCATCACTGGCTTCTCCACCACTGGCCACTGGTCTGTTCACCCTGTCTGATGTGTGTATATATACACACATACACTCACATCTCTGTATACACGTAGTCATTTGTAGTGACATGGAGGAAGTTACCTATATGGAGGTAGTCACATACAGAGAAATACATGTGTCCATAAGTAATCAGACACATGCTTATGAGCCTCTTTTGAGGCAGGGACTTGGAATCAGAGGACTTAGGCTTGAATCATCCCCAGGCAGATCACTTAATTTCTCTGGTTCTCAGTTTTCTAACCCTTGCTCAACTATAAAATGAGAAATTGGACTAGATGACCTCTGCTGTCCTTTCCAGCTCTAAAACTAAGATCCTGTTAGCCTATGTAGCCACATACATATATAAAGTCAAACATCTATATGCACATGCATATGCATGCACACGACCACAATATATATGCATGTGGTTACATGTGTTATCCCAGCTGTGCAGTTATATAAGGCATATATGTCACAGTCAGAGTTCATGCCTGTCTGGCTTCACAATGGACCCCCTCCCATTTCCTCATCTCACATGATTTCCACCTTCTGGTTCTTACTGAGAGAGGTGTAGCCATGATCTTTCCTCATCAAAACACACATATAGGGGCAGCTAGGTGGTGCAGTGAATTGAGCACCAGCCCTGGAGTCAGAAGGACCTGAGTTCAAATCTGGCCTCAGGCACTTAACACAAAAACTAGGCTGTGACCTTGAGCAAGTCACTTAACCTCAATTACCCTACCTTCCCCCCTCCAAAAAAAAGACAAAAACCAAAACCAAAACCAAAAAACCCCCACACATATATAGATGGATACAACTGCATGTAGTTACAAACACAACTTTTGACTTCTATGACATATCCTCATACAATATGTAATCACATACACAACTGTATATGGTTTCACAAATACACACAATCATAGGCATACAGTCATCACACAGACAGAGACTGGAATTGGTTATAGATACTGAGGCTCAGGGCAGATATTTTTGGCACAGGCCAGCTTCCTGGAGGACATGTGTGGAGAAAGAGATGTTTGCCATTCTCCTAAGAGAGATCTGGCTTTCTTGAAGCAGAAGGTCGCCAAAGTAGACGTAAGGCAGGAATTCTTACCAGAAATCTGCTTCTGGGGTTAACCTTGGATAATCCAGGTATTAGAGGAAGAAAAAAGTATCTGCTCTGATTGATATTCCAGAATGGGCATTTTAATGAAATGTCTACGGCAATTGGTGCTAAGCTTCTTACCTTCTTGGGCTCAGTGTTCCATTCTGAAGACTGTACTTCATCCAGTCTTCCCTATGAGAAGTGCAGGCAAGACTCTCCGAGAGGCCAGGAGCTAGTTCTCAGGGATGAGGCAGCTCTAAATGGGACCAACTATTCACTCCTAAATAACGGCTCAGCCTCTGGGGAAAAAGTCCCTGCTGAAGCCCTACATCCTACCCACCTCTTCCTTTTGCTCTGGGATAGGAACAGCAGATTGTATTGTACAGCTCTCCCTCACTATTACTCTGCTGGATGTAACTAGTCTCCCTAACATCTCTATGGAAGAAGAGATATCAGTCAGGCTGGGCTATCTGGCTTCCCCAAACTCATTGGGACCCTAGGTCACATTGAAGTCCATGGCCACATGGTGGCACCATACAGCTAATATATCACTGGCTCCAGATTTCTAGATTTCACCACTGGATCCGGGTCATAGTCAGAATTCTTATCCGTCCAGTTTAACAATGGATTCCCTCCCATTTCCTCATCTCACATGATTTTTATCTTCTGGTTCTTAAGGATAGACCATCCCCAAGTGTGGTCACGGTCTTCCCTCATCAAAACCAGTGAGAACCCTCTAGGTATGGCTAGGGCCAGCTCTCCCACCTCTTCCTCCACCCCCTCAGAAGCTCATTTCTGACTCCCCTTTCTCTCAGGTACAAAATTTAGCAGTGCTCCCTTCCCCGCAACATGCCGTCCAGTCTCTGAGGAAGGGCTATCTTTCCATCTTGTCAGGGTCAATACCTGACATGTGACCTTCTTTGTCTCCTCTAGGATTTTGGTCCCAATCTTCTTGTCATCTCTTCTCTTGTCATCTTTAATCTCTCCTTATCCACAGACTTGTTCTAGGATGCCTACAAACATGTCTAGCTCTATCTATCCTTACAACACATCCACCAGACCCTGCCATCCCCTGAAGCTATCATCCTACATCTTCTCTCCCTTTCACAGCCACGTTCCTAGAAGGAACCCATCCTCTGTCTGCCCTTGTTGCCTTCCTTTCCTCACTTCCTACTCACTTTTCAATCTCTTGCAATCTGTCTTCCAACCCCGCCACTCTTCTGAAACTGCTCTTTTCATTGTTACCAATTAACTAAATCCAATGGCCTTTTTCCCAGTCTTCTTGACCCCTCTATAGCTGTTTCCACTGTTAAACATCCCCTCCTCCTTCTTCTCCCTCCCTCCCAAATCTGTCTTCTCTCTTGTTCCCTCCCTCCTTCTTTCTTCTTTCTTCTTCTTTCTCATTCTTCTTTTCTTCTTCTTCTTCTTCTTCTTCTTCTTCTTCTTCTTCTTCTTCTTCTTCTTCTTCTCCTCCTCCTCCTCCTCCTCCTCCTTCTTCTTCTTCTCCTCTTCTTCCTCCTCCTCTTCTTCTTCCTCTTCCTTCTTTCCTTTCTCCTCCTCCTCCTCCTCTTCTTCTTCTTCTTCTTCTTCTTCTCCTCTCTCTTTCTCTCTCAACTTCTATGACAATGATCTCTCTTTCTTCTGCTCTTACTTGTCTGACTTCTCAGTCTCTTTTGTTGGATGATCATCTAACTTTTACCACCAAGCATGGTAGTTTTCCAAGGCTTTGTCCTGAACTCTACTCTTCTTATACTCTCAATGATTTTAACAGTTCCTAGGGTTTCAATTAACATCTCTGTTCATTAGACCCACTAATCTATATATCCAACCCTGATCAAGCTCCAATGTCACACCACCAACATATCTAAAATGAAACTTATTATCTTCTCCCCTTAACCCACCCTTCCTTTAAACTTCCCTATTTCTGTATAGGATACCATCATCCTTTTCGTCACCTAGTCATAACTTCAGAGCCATCCTTATCTCCTTCCTCTTCCTCACATAGTGGTGTGCTGGTAAATGTTTAACGAACAGCTCTCAAAAAAAGTGCATAGGGTGATGACCAACTTTGATAGACTGGACTCTTCTCAGAAATGCAAGATTATAAGACAACTCCAAAAGACTCATGATAGAAGGAGATGTCTATATTCAGAGAAAGATCTAGAAAGAACAGAGTTTAAATGTAGACTGAAGCAAACTACCTGCTCTCTTTCTTTGTTTGATTTTTTCCCTCTTTCCCATTGTTCATTCCATCAGTTACAACCCTTCTATACAACCAGACTAATGTCCAATGTGAAAGTATTTGCAGATCCTATACTTGATTGCATGCCAGCATGGGGTGGGGGAAGTGGGGAAGGAAGGGAGAAAATTTGAAGCTCAAGGGATTGTGGAACTGAATCTTGTAAACTAAAAGTAAACAAACAAATCAATTTTAAAAAATAATGAAAAAAGAGAAAAGAATAGTTTTCAAGAAATCTGGGAAGGCTTTATGAACCATTGAAGAATGAAGTGAACAATTTATTCAGTAGCAAATAATTTTGAAGAATTTACAAATTCTGATCAATGTAATTACTTAGCAGAATGCCCAAAATGAAGAATGCTACCTCGTGACAGAGGAGTGACGAACTCAAGATATAGAACGGGACACACATTTTTGGACATGTTTGGACACGGCCAGTGTGAAAATTTGTTTTTGCTTGATTATGGATATTTGTTACATTGGTATTATTTTTCTTCCCCCTGTCCCCTATGGGGTGGTAAGGGGACAGTGGGAGGGAGAAAAAAGAAATGCTTGTTAATTAAAAAATTTTAAAAACAAACAAAAGTACACAGGATGCACTTTTAAGTTTAATCTGCATTATTAATGTTTCCCCCCTCACTGAAATCTAGACAATCAACAAAACAATAAATCAAGACCTGATTTATAACATTTTCCAGTTTCCAGGATCTAAGTGCTCATACTGAAAATGTAACAAATAGCTCTTACAAATTGATTAGAGCTGGTTCTTTCCCCATCTTGACACATTCAACCATTTGAAAAGGCCTTTCATCTCTACCTCTACAACAGTTTTTGGATCTGCCCCCCTTTCTCCTCTTCTGTCCTTTATCACATCTTAACTGGGCTACTGTAATAACTGCCTCATCTGTCTTTCTGATTCCAGTCTCTCCTCTCCAATTCATCCTCCACACTGCTACCCAAATGGATATTTCTGAAACACAGTTCTGACCGTGTCAGTTTCCTGCTTAGAAATAATCAGCGGCTCCCTATTACTTCTAGGACAAAAGACAAACACTTTGGCCTGGCATTTAAACCCTTCCACAGTATGGCTCCCATCACCAGTCAGGGTTAAGTGACTTGCCCAAGGTCACATAGCTGGTAAATGTCAGGTGTCTAAGGTCAAATTTGAACTCAGATCCTTCTGACTCCAGGGCTGGTGCTCTGTTCACTGTGCCACCTAGCTGCCCTCTACCTACCTTTCCAGACATTTTTCAATACTTCCCTTTATGTATTCTATGTTCCTGCCAAACTGGTTTACTAGCTGTTCCCTGGATTCAACATTCTATCTGAGCCTTCATACTTTTGCATAAGCCAGGTCCCAAGCCCTTCTCATTTTCATTTCTTATTCATTGATTTTTGAGATCCCCTTAGGTAATAGTGCCACTTTCCTCTTTAAACTATTTACTTTAAGTACCTCTGGGCCTAGAGTCAGGAAGACCTGAGTTCAAATCCAGCCTCGGACACTTATTAGCTGTGCGGTCCTGGGCAAATCTTTTAACTTCTGCCTGTTTCGGTTTTCTCAGCTATAAAATGAAGATAATGACAGCAACTGCCTTACAGGGGCCCTGGGAGGGTCCGATGAAAGTGCTTATGTACATTTAATACCTAGTAGGTTCTTAATGAATGCTGACTTCCTTTCCTTCTCCAATGAGCTCCTTGAGGGAAGGGATAATTTCTTGTTGTTTTTTTTTAAATTTTGTTTTACTATTGTGTCACTGGGTCATAGCACAGTGCTTCATATATAATGGTTAAATTAATGCCTATGAGATCACAGAGCATGTTAAAAACCCACTTGTTCTCAATGTAGGTCTGACAGTCCCTAAGCCTGTGGTGGTGGGGGGTGGGGGGGTGGGGGGGTGGTAGGGTAGTAGGGTAGTTGTAAGCGATCCCCTCCCTCAGACCTCAACCAACACTAATTAACTACTTCTCCAGCTTTATTTCTTCCAAAAGTGATCATGAAGAAAGGCCATACAGAGCAACCAGCAGAGAAAGAAGAGGCAATGATGACTCAAGAAAGTTCAGGTAAGTGACCATCGTACAGGGGTCATGTTAATGGGTTCTGAGAAATCTGAAGTCACTGACATCTGATTCTCCTGTCTCGGGATCTGAGGCCTCTGAATTTCCTTCAGGCCTCTTCTTTCTCCCTTGCCTCAAAACTCCTGAGGTTATTGGACTTCGGTCTGGCTCCCCCTCCCCACTTGAAAATGATTCTCATTGAAAGCTTGGGAAATTACCATGTCTCCCCAGTCCCCCATTTTCAGTCTTCCTGACCTGAGCAAATTGGAGGAAAAAGAAGAAAGGGCAGGGGAGCGACGATAGGTCCAGACCTCAGGGCTCAGAATTTACCCCCACCCCTATGTCCCTGTCTGGCATTACCTACCTTTAGAGTGTCCATCACGGCATCTGGACTATTCCCCCCACCAGAGAGTCGTCGGTCACCTTGGCCCCAGGTCCCTGGGCTCCCCATGAGTGCCTGACAGTCTTAGCTCCAGAGCTGCCTGTGGGAGCAGCCACAGGAACGTCTGGGAAGGCACTGAGGGCAGCAGCACAAGGGTGGCTGCAGGCTGCTGCTGGGGAGGAGGGGGAGGGTTGAGGGGGCGGTGCAGGAAAGAGAGGAGAAGGGAAACTGGGAGGTTTGACTGGGGAGGAGGGAGGGAACCTGGACTCAGGGAAGGCAAGGAGATAAGGAGTAGAGGAAAGAAGAAAGTCAAGTAGAGGGGCTGATTAGGGGGTCTTGGGGGAGAGGTGCTGCTGTCTCATGTACAATGCATATGAGTGAGTCCCATATGGAATAGGCACTAGGGAAGTCCTAGAGCTGGGAATAAGGGCCCAGGTGCCCAGATGTGACCATTGGTCCTGTTGAGCTCACTCCTGACCCAATAAGGTTCCTTGGTGCCCTCTCCCTTCCCCCACCTTGGACTGCATCCTGAGCCCCTTCCCTCCCCTCCAGTGTTTCCAGATGGCATGCGTTGGCTTCCAGAAGGGACCAGGGGCATTGATTGCCAAGCAAAGATGGTGCCAAATCTCTCTCTGCTGGCAGGCAAGCATCTACTTTCCTCTCCCAATTCTGGAGAGCGTGATGTTCCTGTTATCAGATTGAAGACACCCTCTCCCAGAACCTGGAAAAGGGTCCTTACTGACTTGGGGGACATGGTTGGTGGGGTGTCAGAAATCTTGCTGTTAAGGCAGCATGAGACAGGACTTCAATGGATCCAAGATCTCATTAATGCATGTGCTTCTTCCAGGTTTAAATCATAACCAACTTACACCAGCTCATCATAACCCATCTATACTAGTTCATCAGTTTTTGTCCATGTCCTCTTATAGAGGGTACCAGAAAGCACTTGCTTGTAGAAGATACTTAAGAAATGTGTGTTGAATTAAACTGGATAGGACAGAAAGGGAGTCCCAGCTCTTGCCATAGATCTAACCATGGATCTCCAGACTTGTTAGCTACTTCTGACACAGCAAGGATTTAGAGTTTATAATCAGGGAAGTAAAAGGTTGCTTAGGTCCTCTGCCCTGGTTGGACCACAGCTGGAATATTGTGCAGCTCAGATTTCCCATCTCAGGATGGAATCTGATAAGTATCAGGAGGGGGACAACCAGGAGAATGAAACCCTCTCAAATAAGAATCAATTGAAGCCAACAGCATTTAACCTGGAAAACACTGGTGTAATCAATAATTCTCCTCTATCTCTTCCCACATTCAGCTTGTCATGTTAACAACGTGCTGTCAAGTCATGTCAACAATGCCTGCCCAATATCTCTTGAATCCATTCTCTCTTTTCCATTCCCATTACTGCTACCCTAACCTGAGCCTTCATTTTCGCTTTTCTAGGCCATTATAATAGTTTTTTCATAGGTGCCCTTGATTCCAGTCTCTTCTTCAGTACCATCCTGCACAGGCTTCTAGAGTAATCTTCCTTATGGATAAGCCTGCTCTTTTCTGGTCTCAAAACCCTCCAATGGCTCCCTACTGTCTACTGGAAAAAAAATCCAATCTCCTTTGCCTGGTATGATCTGAGTCTACCTTTCCAGCTTTCTCTCCTACTTTCTAAGGAATACACACATTCATTGTTTTGGCCAAACTGGACTTCCTGTCATCCCACACATAGTCTCATGCCTACCTGTCTTTACGTATGCCATTTTCCAGGACTGGGATGCCCTGCTTCTTTCCATTGCCAACAGTCAAAATCCTACCAATTCTTCAAGTCTTAGGTCAAATACCATTTCTTCAATGAAGTCTTCTCTTACTTCCACCTCTCTCCTCCACTTGATAATAATCTTTCCCTCTTTGGACCTTACCTAGCACTGCATTATTCTCTTAAATTGTATTTATTTCACTGTCACTATACCTACAGAAATATTTGTTTATAAAACCCTCTATGGGCAAGGATTATTTTTTTTCTAAATCTTATATCTCTCCTGGCACCTGGCACAGTACTCTGTACACAATAGGAACTTAATAAGTATTTACTGAATTAAATTGAAGAACAGGGCGAATGCAGAAATTCGTTTTGCATGTCTATACATATTTGTAATGACTTTTATTTTCCTTGCATTTTCCATGGGTAGGTTAGGAGGTGGGAGAAGGGAATTGTGACAAAGGCCTTATTCATTATGAAAGTGGTGATATGACTCTCACCATGGGAAGGCATAAGTCACAGGTGCAGTCTACTTTAATAGGACAGTTCCCCATAGGGCCAAGACCAGGGTGTCCCACTAGAATCAACAGATAGAATGCAAACTGAATCTCTGAAAGGAACTGTTAATTCAAATGGTAGGACCAGAGGTTTTAGAACTAGAAGGAAGCTTGGCAATCCTCTACTCTGGGGATTCTTCACCATTTTTTGTTGCCCTGGAACCCTTGAAGTGTTGTGCTGGAATCAGTTTGAACAGGTATCCAAGAGTTGATTGTTATGAATACAAAAGAACTAGAAGAACCTTAGAGACCATCTAGGCAAGTCATCTTATGGATGAGGAAAATGTAGCCCAAAGTGTAGGTAGGACCTAGATTAGAATTCAGATCACTTATCTATGAGGTCAGGGCTCTTTCCCTTGTCCCAAAGCTACATTTATGCTCCCTTAGCGGAGAAAAGTAAAAACTGTCTGAACACAAATCCTGTTCCAGGGCCATGGGCAAAGTGGGCATAGTGTGGTATGGTAGAAAAAGCATCAGACTTGGAGTCAAGAGATCAGTTCTGACCCTTAATAAGTGACCGTCGTCAAAACCATTCCTTTTCTGAGGCTTAGCTTCCTCTCCTATAGAAACAGGATAGTAAGATTTATGATATCTACTTGACAGATTTGTGATTTAAAAGGCTTGAAGTACCACAGAGCTGTAAGCCATTGCTATTATTTACATTATGCTTAATAAATGCTTAATGTGCTTAATAAATGCATCTTTAATTTTGCTCTTCCGTTGTCTGGAAGGGACTCTCACAATTAGCCAAGAATCAGAGAAAATACATTTTAGGGAACTTATCAAGATGGTAATTGTAATTTTCACTTACAATGAAAATTCCATTTTCATTCAATAGACTTTATTGGATACCTGCTAGGTGTGAAGCCCTATGTTCTGAGCACTGACCCAGAGATAGAGAAGATTGAGCCTTTCTCTCTACAGTTAAGGAAATTGAGTTTAGAGAAAAGTTACAATGCATTGAAATTAAATCATCATCCCCCTTTCCTCTCATTCTCTTTCTCTCTGTCTCTTGTCTCTGTCTCTGTCTCTATCTGTCTCTCTTTCTTTCTCTCTTTGCTTTTTGTAGGGTGGAGGGCAGGGCAGTTAGAGTTAAGTGACTTGCCCAAGATCACATAGCTAGTAAGTGTTAAGTGTCTGAGGCTGATTTTGAACTCAGGTCCTCTTGACTCCAGGGCCAGTGCTCTATTCACTGTGTCACCTAGCTGCCCCTCTTCTTTTTCTTTTTCAGTTAATTAATAATTTATTTTTTAAAATTTATTTTTTACTTTTGGTTTACAACATTCAGTTCCACAGTCCCTTGAATTTCAAATTTTCTCCCCCTCCCTCTTCTCCTTCATCCTTCCCCATGGTGGCATGCAGTCAAATATAGGATCTACAAATACCTTCACATTAAACATTAGTCAAGTTGTAAAGAAGGATTATAACCAATGGAATGAACAATGAGAAAGAAGAAACAAAAAACAAAAAAAGAGAGAGAGAGCAAGTAGTTTGCTTCAATCTGCACTCAGACTCTGTAGTTCTTTCTCTGGAAGTGGGTATCTCTTTCCATCATTAGTCTTTTGGAGTTGTCTTACAACTTTGCATTGCTGAGAGGAGCCCAGTCTATCAAAGTTAGTCATCACAGATATGATGTGTCTGTAATTGTGTACAAAGTTCTCCTGGTTCTGCTCTCCTCACTCAGCACCAGTTTATATAAGTCTCTCCAGTTTATTATGAAGTCCATCTGCTCATTTCTTATAGCACAATAATATCCCATTACATTCACATACCACAACTTGTTTAGCCATTCCCCAATTGATGGACATTCCCTTGATTTCCAATACTTTGCCACCACAAAAACAACTGCTATAAATATTTGTGTACATATGGGTCCTTTTCCCACTTCTATAATCTCTTTGGGATACAGCCCTAGAAGTGATATTGCTGAGTCAAAGGTTATGCACTTATTTATAGCCCTTTGGGCATAGTTCTAGATTGCTTTCCAGAATGGTTGAATCAGTTCACAACTCCACTAATGCATTAGAGTCCCAATTTTGCCACATCCTCTCCAGCATTTATCATTTTCCTCTTTTGTCATCTTAGCCAGTCTGACTGATAAGATGTGGTACCTCAGAGTTGTTTTGATTTGCATTTCTCTAATCAAGAGTGATTTAGAGCATTTTTTTCATATGCTTATAGATATCTTTAATTTTTTCCTCTGAAAATTGCCTGTTCATATCCTTTGACCATTTATCAATTGGGGAACGATTTGTATTCTTATAGATTTGACTCAGTTCTCTGTATATTTTGGAAATAAGGCCTCCATCAAAGATACTGGTTGTAAAAACTCTTTCCCAAGTTTCTAATTCCCTCTTAATCTTGGTTACATTGGCTTTATTTGTACAGAAACTTTTCAATTTAATGTAATCAAAGTTATCTATTTTGCATTTCATAATGCTCTCTAACTCTTGTTTGGTCATAAAATCTTCCCTTCTCCATAAATCTGACAGGTAAACTATTCCTTGCTGTCTCTCTTTTTAAATTAAAAAATAATTTTATTTTCAGTTCCAAATTTTCTCCCTCCCTTCACTCTCTTCCCCATCCATTCAGAAGGCAAGAAATACTGCACTCTTCTCTTTGTTCATTTTTTGCTTTAAACATTAAAAACAGCAACAAAAAAATTAAGTCAATAAGAAAGCCCTGTGCTTACAAAGGTTTGGAAATTGAGAGCCAAACTCTCTGAACCATAGTAAATAACAGGTATTTTCTGACCCAGACACCCAGACAGAACTTCCCACAATCTCCACCCACTGCCTCCACTCCCAGCTTACTTATATTTCTAGCAAGCTGCCATGGAAGACAATACCACTACCCTGGCATGTAAGCTGCATTTAGTCATACAAGTACCATAGAGAGATCCGTCATCCTATGGCAAACCAACTCCCACTCCTACTCACCTTCATCCTATGATTTAATCACCACTTGCTAAGGTAAAAATCTTATTCATCTGAATCTTTATCTCCTATCTCTTCCTCCCTAGTCCATGTTCAGGAAAGGGAGGAAAAATGATGGAGTAAGGCAGGGACTTGCCTGAATTCTCCCAAACTCACCTCCTCCAAACAACTGTAAAATAGTGCCTCAAAATGAATTTTGGAGTGGCAGAGTCAACAAATGGATGAGTTAAAGCAACTTTCCAGCCCAAGACAACTTAGAAGGTCATCAGGAAAGGTCTGTCTCACTGGGGCAAAAGGGAAGTACAGTCCAGTGCTGGCAACATCCAGGCAAACCAGAGGCAAGGCCTTGCAGCCCTATGCAAGAAGCTTGGGACAGTGCCTCCTCCACCAAAGGAAAAGAGCACAATTTTAACATAAAGTCAAAAATTATAAAATAGTCTGGAAAAATGAGGGAAAAAAGACCTGATCCTACAAAGTTGATATGGTGACAGGGAAGATCAAAACGTAAATTCAGAAGAGGACAGCAATGTCTAAGCACCTACATGTGAAGCCTCAAAGGAAAAAGTGAATTGGTATCAGGCTCAAAAAGAATTCCTGCAAGAACTCGAAAAGGTTTTAAAAAATCAAATAAGAGAGACAGAACAAAAATTGGGGGAAACAAAGGAGAGCAATCAGAGAGAATAATGAAAAAAAGAGTCAACAACTTGGTAAAGGCAATACAAAAAATGGGAAAAGATGCACAATGCATGTTCTTCTCTACCTTTTTATTCCATTCTAGAATACCCGCTCTTGTCAAGAAACTCCCATTTATCTTACGCCATTTTCCCTCACACTTATTCATTTTCTGGTATGAACAGAAACCTAGATCACTCCAGAAAACGCTATTTCCCTGGGTGCTCCTTCTTTCATACCCCATGAAATGCTAGGTCAGAAGGAGGAGCAGGTACACTCTTTGTTTCTCACTTATGCTTCCAGAATATTCCTTTGTCACCATCACTCAGCAATTTCCTTTCTTTTGAAGTTCATCCCATCCCTCTATATCATCTGGTCCCCTCCAAATCATTCTCCCTCCTTTGACAAGTTCTGTCATTAGCTCCATTCTTCTCTCCCCCAACCACTCTCCCCCAACCTCTCCTCCGTGGGCCTTCAGTATGCATTCCTTTGTCTACTTGCTATACCCTGGCTATACAGTTTATTAAGCTCCTCAGTCATCATGCCCTACATCTTTACTCAACCTAAAACATGTGAGGGGATGATCACATCTTAATTTTTACCATCTTGCCCCATAACTGTGCTGCCCCCCTATGATCTTGAACTCAAAATCCTTCTTTTTAATCATAACAGCTTTCTATTTTTCTCTTATTATTCCTAGATTTATACTTCCTCACTTCAGCCTTCTACAGATCTACATGTTCTTCTAGTCTGTCCACCCTGATACAGCTTCTCTTTCCTTCCTTCAAAATCTTGGACTTCTAGCTGACCAGTTCAACCATTTTTTGTTATCTTTGACCTTCTATTCTGTACCCTTGAAAACCTTATCTACTTATCCTACCAATATTCATACCTTGCCAAGTCCAGACCCTGAGTGCTGTTCCCACCATCTGCCTTCTTTGTTTCTACTCTCAAGATGCTGAATGCTGCTGGAGATGTTCGTGCAACCCCCATGAGACCAGTCCTCTAACCACTACACCCCACTGTCTTCTGTAAATTGTTATCTAATCTCAATTAGACCATCACTGTTACATGGCAATCTTTATTTTCCTCTGCTTCACTCTTCATCACATTCCACACAGAGTCTATTCTAAAGTCTTCCTTCCTTCCTCATGCTTCCAAAATTAGTACTCACCCCTCCCTTTCAATAAGGGATCTTATCTTTGCTTCATTGACAAAGTTATGTATGTTTGTTCTTCTGGTTCTGTTTTCTTCACTTTGTATTAGTTCATACAAGTCTCCCATATTTCCCTAAATTTCTCCTATCTAGTCATCATTTGGGGGGTGGTGTGGTGGTGGTGATAATGGTATCCAAACCTAAAATTTCATTAGTTTAAAGAACTCCAGCTGTGGAAATTCCCTCTATTGCTACGGATCAGCTCCTTGTCTATACTGACCCTCTTAGAGAAGTGCCTAGTAAACGGAGAGGCTTAATGACTTATATATGGTCACACAACTAATATGTATCAGAGACAGGACTTTAACTCAGTTTTTCCTGACTTTTAAGGCCAGTCTTTTAACCATTACACCCCATTCTCTCCACATTGTAGTGAGATTATATTCTAAAATGTTCATATACCATAATTTATTTAGCTCTGATCCACTCACTGCTTCCAGTTATTTGCTACTACAAAAAAGTGCTGCTATGAATATTTTGGCATACATAGGACCTTTCTGACATCAACCTTTTTGGGGGTAATAGGTATCTCTTGGTCAAAGAATCTGAATGGCATATACATTTTTTTTCAAATAATTACAAATTGTTTTTCAGGATGACTGAATCAGCTCACTCTTCTACCAGCAGTGGAATATGTGCCTGTCTTCTCACAACCTCTCTCCCACCCAACATTTACTGTTTCCATGTAATAGGATTTTAATGCTTCTGGACTGTCTTCTTTACCTCTGTTCCATAAAATAGTGGACTCCCTCATTTCTCCTCTCTATACTATAAAGTCCATGAGGAAAAGGATTGTATTATATCTAGCCTTACATATCTCCCCCAACATTCCCAACTGCTCTGCATACAGTTAAGTCAATAAGTTATACGGTATTTACCTGTGGACTTGTCATCTCCACTATGTACTTGTCTCTCCATCTAGATGGTAAATTCCTCAAGATCAGGCACCTTGTCCAGTTTAATGTCTTCCCCAGTACCCTATATTGCACATATGGGGTTCTTTAGTTTAACTTAAGAGATGGAAATTCATTTTCATGTCAATCTCTAATAAACCCTCTGGGGCACAATCCTGACCTTCATCATTTCCCAAGGGCTGTTCTTTCTTTGTTTCTAGATAAGCCCCTAACTCAGCCTGGCAATTCAAAATCAGGGAACAGTACCTGTGGGACCTAATGAGGAGGCAGAGCTGAGTCACTATAATTAGTGTGTGACTAATCAGCCTTTAAAGCTTGCTGGGATAGAAATGACATGGTTTTGGTATCCTGCTGAAGCCTGATGAACCCTTTCTTCAGTAATCCCTTAAGCAGAGGAAATGAGATAGAGGAGAGAAGTTGGGACCCCAGGGAAGGGGCTGCCATGACCCCAATTGAGTTTATAACCCCTGGAAACAGAAACTAGTCTGAAATATTGAGTTCTGCCAGCAGTTTCCTTTTGACCAGTGACCTTAAAACTCATCTTGTATAATTGTTATAAGTTTAAAGCACTAATGACCAACTAACCTTTAAGTTAGATTCAGTCAAAGGGTCACATTTGAGGAACTAGAGGGCCACATGTGGCCTCAAAGCTCAAAGTTCCCCACCCCTACATCTATTCCTACCTACTTTATTTTTTTTGGTCAAGCCTATGATTGAAAGCTTATTATTAAGATCCTCCAAAATTAAAATGTTAATTAAGAAATACTATTAGAATATTATTTTTATAAGGATGTAGTGCCTTGTGCATCAATAGAGGTTTTCAAGAAAAAGGTAGATATGTTTGGTGTACTATAGAAGCGATTTTTTTTCAGGTCTGGCTTGGGATAGATGTTTACCAAGATCTTTTCTAACTCTGAAATTCTATAAGTCTATGAATTTATCACTATTGGAGATGTCCCTACCCCCACTAAAACCTTTCTCCCATGGAGACTGGGCAGCTGTGTAATTTATTACAGCAGGATTCTTAACCTTTTTGGTATCAGAGACCTCATTGGCAGTCTGGTGAAACTTATGGACCCTTTTTCAGAATAATGTTTTTAAATAATTGAAGAAAATACCAATCTTCAGTTAGAAATCATTGAAAATAAAAATGTATTTTTTTTCCCACCCAGGTTCACAGAACCAATGAAAGGAGACAGTATACAGTAAATAGAAGAACAAACAAACTTATGGACCCTTTTTCAGAATAATGTTTTTAAATAATTGAAGAAAATACCAATCTTCAGTTAGAAATCATTGAAAATAAAAATGTATTTTTTTTTCCCACCCAGGTTCACAGAACCAATGAAAGGAGACAGGATACAGTAAATAGATACCATGAGATTTCATAGACCCCAGTTAAGAACTCTTGACTCAGAAAGTAGTTTGGAGACAGGAAGAGCTTAGGCAACTTTCTTGGGATTACACATCTAATAAGTGTCAGAGGCAGGACTTAAACCCAAATCTTCCTGATTTTAAAGTCAGCCCAGGCTGCTTCTCTTGCATTTAAGTATTTCAAAAGGTCTGATTTTTTTTCTCCTGATGTGGGTACCCTTTTCATTGACGAAAATGGTTTGCTGTACCCCCAAATGTTTCTCACCTAGTGGCCAACCTTCCACCCATGAACCTCTCTGACTTGAGCTAAACTTGTCCATTTGTCACTGGATCCTTACTGGGAACCTTTCTTGCTTGGTAGGACCTGGCGGACGTTGAACTTCACTATTAGAACCTTAGAATCAAGGTTACCTTGGCCACCAGGAGGCAGCAGAGCAGGACTTTATTGGAGGCTATTTTGTACCATTTTTTCTTAACGAAGATTTATTAATCCAATTACATAGGCTGGGGCTTGAGGGCAGGAGAGACACAAGGAGATGACGAAGAACCACAAAATAAAATTGAAGAGATTGCAAGTGCTTTATTGACTGTGGGTGGTGGGTCTAAGGTCCCTGGTCTTACCCTTGCTGGGATGTGGATTTTTTTATCCACTTCTCTGACCTACTCACCAGCTTCTCCCTAGCTGAGCTGAAACTGTCCTCCTGTCTTCTTGATACCATTCTATTATTCACACACTTGTTCCCACTGGAGGTCTGAATTCTCATCTCTTATTTCACCCTCCGGCAGCTTCCTAATCACAAGTCAATTAACCAGCGCCTCAAGGGACAAGTGCAGTTTATGGGCTGACTGAGCAGCAGTCTGGCAGTGAATCAGACAGGATCTTAAATATAGGAAGAAGGGAAAAGTAGCTATACCTGGGCATGGGTATCCGTCTCCTCACGGCTCCTTGTCAGTTTCCTTTGCTGGATCCTCATCACATCCTGGCCCTCATGTGTGGGTGTGCCCCAGGGCTCTGTCCTAGGTCTCTGCTCCTTTCTCCCTTTAGTCTCTCTGGGTGATCTCATCAGCTCCCATGGGATTAATTATCATTTCTATGCATATGATTCTCAAATAAGCAAGCACAGCCCTCATTTCTCTGCTGTTTCAAGCTCTGTAGCTGACTCCAACTGCCTGCTGGATATCTCTACCTAGATGTCCCACTGGCATCTCAAAACTCAGTATTTCAGAACAGAACTTACTCCTCTTTCTCCTAAACCCACCTCTCTTTCTGACAACCTAGTTTTGTTTCTTCCCTCTTATTCATATCCCCAGCTTTGACTCTTTATTATCTCTCATTTAGACATGCTCAATCCAATCAATTGCAAAGATTTGTAAATAGGGGTTCTAGGTGGGAAGGCAGTAACACAAGAAAAGAGTGTTTTTGAATAATTTTTTTTAAAGCACAGGAGAGATCAAAAGCAAGTCCAGGAAAACAACAACAACAACAACAACAACAACACACATGCAGATAGGCAGGATAAACTAGAAAACTGCATGTTCCATTTAGTATTTACTTAAAAGAAAATAAAAAGAAAAAAATTTAAATTTAATTAAATTAAAACTTACTTAAAAGAGTGAAAGGAAAAAACTAGATGTTTGTAACAGAGACTCACAGTTTCATGACATATCCTCTTTTTTTGTTCTAACTTTGTATATGGAGATGCTTGTTTGGTTTGGTGTCTGAAATTCAGAATTAAAATATTTTTTTTAAAGAGAGAATAGAGCTAACTATCTTACTCATCTCCTCAAGAAATTTCAGTGATTCCCTACTGCTTCTGGTACAAAATACAAACTCCTCTATTTGACATTTAAAGCCCTCTACAACCTGGCTTCTACTTTATCTTTCTCAACTGATTTTATATTATATTCCTTCATGCACTGTAACTTATCAGCCAATTTGCTAGAAATCAACCCACTTGTTCTTCTCTGTATATGACATTCTCTTTCACTTACCTAGTTTTAAAAAATTCAATTCATATCAATTATTGAGTGACTGCTGTGTATAAGGCAGTGTCATATGAGATATAAAAATAAACAAATGAAATAGAACGGAACCATGAGTCCATTGATATGGGTACTCCCTCCAATGGTTCAGATTTTAACCTTTCTGTCCTTTCTTATCCTGTGCTAACTCTTTATTATTGGTATCTTTCCATTAAACCTCCATGGGAGCCTACCCAAAGTGCTAGAGGCCTTTCTATAGGACATTCCCTCCCTTTCCATGTGTGTGTGTGTTTGTGTGTGTAATCAACCTGAGATTGATTCAGTACTTAGATATGCCAAATAGATCCATTATTATGACTTTAGTGTGTATTTCATGAATATGTCTCATGCTTTCATGAGTAAGCTGTCTGTCAGCAACCTTCCCCTCTTTGTTGGTTACTAATCATGAGTATGCCTACGGTATCAATTTCTAGCACCAATTTAATCTAATTTATTGAATCAAATAAAAGAGAAATAAAAATTTAATTTTCTAACTTAGTGAATCAAATAAAAACAAAGTGTTCAATTCAATGTATTAAATTGAGGTCAAAATGAGGTAACATGCAACTAATAAAATTCATCCATAATCCAAATGAGTGTTACTCTACTCAGTAAGTGCCAACATTTATTATTATTGAAAGATATATCAAGATATTTCCATAAATTATTATGTTGTAGTTAACTATTTCCTTTACTATATCAGAATGAGCAAGTATTCAATTAGTTTGCTGGTATAGCACAGGGTACAGCATTTATTAGATAATTCTGCTTTACCTATTAAGCTCTCAATTAGCCTCTCTAAAGCCTTGATCTCTTTTCTTGTCCTCCTAAGCCTTCAGCTTTCCAGAAAAGTCATCTCCATTCACTACCACTGCATTTCCTCTCATGCCTCAGTCCTTTGCAATCTGGCTTCTGGCCTCTTCACTCAGTTGAGAGTGCTCTCTCCAAAGTTACCAACAATTGCTTAATTATGTGGTCTCATGGGCTTTTCAGTCTTCATCTTTCTTAACTTATCTGACAAATTTGCCACTGTTGACAATCCACTTATCCTGGATATTCTTTTTTTCTCTTGGGTTTCCCCTACCTGTCTGATTGATCTTCCTATCCTGTATCTCCTTTGCTGGCTCATAATTCATAAGATGCTCCTTAATGATAAGTGTTCCCCAAGGTTCTGTCCTAGGCCCTCTTCTCAATACTCTGCTTTATCAACTTTACCAGGTCCCGTGGGTTTTTCTATCACCTCTAAGCAAATGACTCACAGATTTCTATATCCCATCCCAGTTTCTTCCTTGAGTTTCAGGCCCATATTACCTAGGAAAAGCAGTCTACCTTCACTGCTTCTTGAACACTGCCTATTGGACATTCAAATTGGAAGTCCCAAAGATACCTCAAACTCAACATGTTACTTTTTCCAAAAAACTTCTTTCCCAAATTTCCTATGTCTGTTAAAAGCACCACAGCCTTCTAGTCTCCCAAGGTTCATAACTTTATATCCTGGACTCCTCACTCTACCTTACTCTACACATCCAATTAATTGCCAAATCTTTTTATTTCTACCTCCATAAAATCTCTCAGATCTGACCACCTCTCCATATTCACACAACCGCCACCTTAATTCAGGCCCTTGTCATCTCTTGCCTAGACTTTTGTAAAGGCTTTCTTCCTGGTCTCCCTGTCTCAAGTCTCTTCCCTCTCTGAACCATCCTTTACACAGCAGAGTGATATTTGAGTGAGTATTTAAGTAACTCCCCTATTCAAACAATTCCAGTGGCTCCCTATTGCCTCCAGGATAAAACAGAAACTCTGACTTTTATAGTCCTTTCCATCTGGGCACTGATCTTTCCAACATCATTATTCATCAATCCCATTCCCATACTTTGCAATCCAGCCAAATTGCCCTTCTCTCTATTCCTCACACATGGCACTACATTTCCCATCTTTGTCTTTTCAGTGTTGTTCCCTATGTATAGAATGTCCTTTCTCTTCACCTTTGCCTCAGAAGAGTCCATCTCTTCCTTCAAGACAAAGCTCAAATGCCACCTTTTGCATGAAACCTTGGTATAGACTGGCTGTGTGACTCTAAACAAGTTATTTTACCTGTCAGTGATCTAGTCAACTCTAAAAGATTATAAATTATTCAGGAGGAGACTTGTTTTGAGTTGAGGCTACTCCCTGAGTGGGAGGAGTGGAGAGGAAGCTGTCAGCACCCTCTAAATTTTTCACCCTGGAGCAAAACCCCAGTAATTACTTCTTAGTTACAGTCTTGGATAAGATAAACCTTCTAAATGGAACCTATAGCTTTGGGAAATCAATAGCTTATTAGGTAAAACACATAAATAGCTACAATATAAAATACATATGAACAGATGAGAGGTACAATCAAAGCATTATACATATAGGGCTGAGGTGGAGGGAAGGGTATTACTGACTGGTGAAATCAAAGAAGGCTTCCTAGAAGAGGTGGCTTTTGAGGTGGATGGATAGGAATATCATCCAGAATGAAGGATGTGTTCCAAACATCTTCAGAAGTAACATGGTGAATTAAAAAGGATGTCCCACTTGGAGTCAAAGAACCTGAGTTTGGATCCCACTTCTGCTTAGTTACCTGTGTGACCCTTCTGAACCTCCCTGGGCCTCAGTTCAAGTCCTTTGTAAAATGAAGTATTTGTCCAAGATCACCTCTCATGCCTCTTCCTGCTCTAAGCTCATTCCAAGATTTTACTTGTTGCAATACTATGCACAATAAACATACTCCTGTAAATGTTTGCTGGAGCCGAACTTTACCTCCTTGAGTGCAGAAAATAGTTTATTTTTTGTCTTTCTATCCTGGGTTCCTGGTATGGTGCACAATAGGTGTTTTAAAATGTTGGCAAATGAAGGAATGTAAGAGGATATGAACTTTCTGCAAACAAAGAAAGGTTTTTGTGGTTCTGGGGGTGGTTTGGATTTTATTTGGGGTCCAGATGAAATCAGAGAAAGGTATGGAGGTCGCTGAGCCCAGGGGCAGTCGTGCTTAGAGACCCCTTCTCTTGGACAGGGTAGGAGGAGGGTCCTCGGCGGCCCTTTCTCGGGGACTTGGGATAGCTTGGAAAGGTTCCTGAGCACAGGCCCTTAGAAGAGACGGGGCGATAAGGCAACAACTCCTTTCTTCCCACGGTGGGAGCCCGGGAAACAGGGAGGGCCCGAGCGCGGGCCCGGACCCGGGCCCCTGAACTGCCCTCCAGGGTCAACCTGGGCGGCGAGGGTGGGCCCGGCTGGGCGCGGAGCCGACGCTGGCCCGGGAGGCGGAGGCGAAGGCGGCGGCTGCTGCGGCGGCAGGAGGCGGAGGCTTGGCTAGGTCCCCTCCTCCGGGCCCGGCTCAGGGAGGAGCCCTAGCGACCCCGGCCCGGCACTGCACAGCAAGCGGCCGGGGACGGACAGCGAGCGCGGCCTGGCCCAGGCGACAGCGGCAGCCGAGCTGGGAAGGAAAAGGTCGCGAGCCCGTCGCCGCTGTCGCTGCCGCCGCTGTCGGTCCAATCCGCTCTCCCAGCCGCCCGGTCCCCGGCCTTCGCGCGCCCATGCGGTCCGGGAGCCCGGCGTGAGCGCTCCGGCCGGGCCTGGCTCCGGCTCCGGCTCTGGCTCTGGCTCTGGCTCCGGCCGCGGCTGCTGCTGCGGCTGCGGAGCGGCGGCCGCCGGGCTGGGCCGGACCGGGCCAGGCCGGGGCCATGCGCAGGGTGCACTAAGCGATGCCGCGGGGACAGGGGCCGCCGCTCGCAGCCCCCTCCCCGCACGGTCATGGCGGCCCCCGGCCGCCCCCTGCTCCCGCGCCCGCCCCCGCCCGACTTGCTTTCTGCCTTTGCCTGGGTCTCTGCATCGGGGGCCTCTCAGCCGCCCCAGACCCGGACTGCCAACCCTGCGGCCTTGATTGCGACTGCACCCCAGGACCCGGCGGTGCCTGCAGCGTTAACTGCTCCGGCCGAGGTTTGCGGGGGCTTGGGCCCGAGCTGCCCATCCCTCCCGACGTGACTTTGCTGTGAGTAACCGTTCCCCTCTCACTCCGGCTTCTGGTCCTGCTCCAGCACTGTACTCAGTCCCTTGGCCACTCTTCTCCACCTTCCTCCAGACCCCCAGCTCCTGAGGACGCTCCCTCCCCTCCCCACAACCTCTGCCACCCCCCACCCCAGCCCTATCCGTGTTGTGAATGCCCAGGAGGGAAGTGGCATATCCCGGATCTCTGGGTTCACGTGGAGGTGGGACCTCCTTCCTGGGTGACACATAGTGGCTGTCTTGGGACAGGTTACAGTGTTTAAACAGGAGGTTATAGTGTTTCTCCTGATAGAGACAGTCTTGGAGATAGGAGGGTCTGGTTATTGCCCCCCTCCCTTGGGGCCACAGACCCATAGAGAAGCTGTGAGCAATCTTGGAAGAGCAAGCAGATTGGGGATTTGGGTACCAGGGACCATTTCTACACCACTTGGCCCAGGGCAAGGGGGCTTTCTCTCCCCTTCTTTCACTGCACTTTTCCCTGTTCTTTGCCAACTGGTCTTTGGCTGAAGACGCTGGCAGTGCTGTTGTCATGGCTTTGGGCCTGGAGGAAGGCAAGGGGGTGGGGAAGGAGGTGGAGGAAGGACAGAAAAAGTTGTGGGTAAGGCCTGACCATCTCAAAGCAGTAGGCCCAAACTCTGGTTCTGTGTTTGGTCCATGGAGGCCAAGAGAATGTTTGGTCTCCATGTACACTCCCGCTGTCCTCCCAACTCTCCCAGAGACCTAGATACAACCCCAAACAGAAACATACACACTTTGACAGCTGAACCTACATATCTATCTCTCTTCCTTCCTTGGCTTGGCAATGGATATGTGGGATTTAGCATGGTTTTTCTGTGTCATATTTTGCAAGGGTTTTTGGAAGATGGGGAATCTATGGGACACTGAGATGGCAAAGACATTACCACTAACCTGAAATGTATTTGGGCTCACCCTGAAGCCAAGGGGATCAAACTCCTGCAAAAATCCTTTGGGACTCTTTTCCCCAGCCATCCTTTGTAGTTTACCCTCAAAAATGAAATTATTTCTCTCCTAGATGAAAGTAGTAGTGGGGTCTCCTACATGTAGAACTGAGCTTTGCTGTGCACAAAAAATGATGCATGTTAGAAAAAGGAAAACTTAGAACAATGTTTCAACTAAAGTTAGAACTTCATTGTAGTAAAGAAGGAAACTTAAAAGTCCTCCTCCTGGGTAGAATTGGAAGAGAGTGGAGGGGAGAGAGGCCAGTCTAGCATTCTGTCTAAGACGGCTCAGTACTGACTTTTCACAAATTAGGAGATGTTTTTGAGGAGGTTTGGTTTTAATCGTTGTCGTTAAATTATTTCACTTGAGCAACTGTCTGGTTCCTCACACTTTCCCAGTCTTCAAGGTTAGGATGGTTGTTTTGCTATATGTATCTAGTCACTTAAGAATGCAAACCATCCACTCAGATCTCTAGTGCATTCCTTGTATTGTGAATCCCAGGTCTAACATTCCTCCAAGATTCAGCACTGGTACCTAATGATCAGCCCTCTGATAATGATCATACCTCTGATACCATTAGAGATATGAGTCCAATATCCTTGAGAATTATCTGTTCTGCTGCTTTGGCTGCTTGAGAGATAACTCGAACCGTATACTGCCTAGGATTCCTGGGTCTTGATCAGTCTTATATCTAGTGTGCACTGGGGTCTAGGAGTGGTAGGTTTTTCACCATGTGGCATATTTTTCATTATTTTATTATGCATTGTGTAATAGTTATTATGTGCAAATTATTTGCTTATCAAATTGAGTTGTTTGCTTAACAATTACTATGTTAAGTAAAACTCATAATACAGTTTTTAAAAAAAGACCACTGTTACAGTACTTAAGAAGAAATAGTTGGGGGAGGCTAGGTGAGCCAATGAATAGAACACCAGCCCAGGACTCAGAAGGACCTGAGTTCAAATCCAGCCTCAGACACTTGACATATTTACTAGCTGTGTGACTTTGGGCAAGTCACTTAACCCCAACTGTCCTTCAAAAAGAAAAAAAAAAAGAAGAAATAGTTGAACATCTACCTGAAAAGGAGGCTAACAAGGAAAAAAAAATCTGTATACCTCACCTCTCCATTATTGGTCATAGGAGCTTATATTTGGAACTGGAAAGGATTTTAGAACTCCTTTAGGCCAGAGGTGTCAAGCTCAGGTCTGCAGGCTGCATATATCTGACCCTCCAAACTCTGCAGTGTGGCCTGAACCAGATTAAAATGTAACTAGGAAATGTTTAACAAAGTAAATAAAAATACAATACAGATAATGTAATTTATGGTTTTCTAAGCCTATTTGTGACTTTCAGGGACCTGTCTCTACTGTATTTGAGTTTGACACTGCTTTAGGCTAATCCCTTCATTTTAGAAATGAGGAAACTTGAGGCCCAGAGAGGTTAGCTTGCAGAGTCACAGACATAGTAAGTGGCAGAGCTATCATTTGAATTCAGGACCACTGATTTCAAATCCTGGTAGTAATGAGACAGATAAACTAAAAAATAATTTTTGGATTTGGAGTAAATTGTGATGTTTTGATTTTGGAACAGATGTACATTATGGAAACATTGTAGTGCAGTGTTTAAAGTGAGCTTCAATGTTTTGAACACAAATGATCATGGTGTCAAGTGACCTAGAAGTATTCTCAGTAATGGAAGGTGACCTGGGACTCAACATTTGTTGTGGACAAGCTGCATGTGAATAGCCATGAGTTGTTTGTATCAAGAAAAACACTTTCACTTTCTGGACATTGGGAAAGAAAGTAGTATCCAAATCCCACCTATCCTTCAAGATTTAGAGCAAATAGTTCTTCCTTTGCAGACTCGTATTTGGCATGGAGATCCTGGTGATATTACTTCTGTCAAAAACATTGTTGCTTTACTTTGCTATTACCCTCTGATATCATTTATCTTCTCACATTTTTATATTTTTTCTTCCCAACTAGATTAGAAATTCCCTGAGGGAAGAGAATATTTCTTTTTCTTCATTGTATCACCCATAGCATTAGAATTAGGATGCGAGGGAAGAAAGTTTACATATAATGGACATGACTAAATATTGCTTTGGCTTTTTTGGGTTGGGGTGTAAGGAAGGAGAATAATCACCTTCTGTTGAGTCTTAGAAATCCAGACAGGAAATTTCAATTTGATTCCTCTGGGTATTTTTCTCTATGAAGATTTAATTTTCACTTCTGACGCTATCTATGTGACTGAGGGAAACTCATCTCTCCTGTGTCTTCTGTATCTCAGTTCTTCATTTTTTTCAGTTAATATTTACTTTCTTTCCCTCCATTGAAAAAAAAAGAGGAAAATAAAACCAAGTTGGTGTGGTCAAGCAAAACAAATTCCCACTTTGACCATGTTCAAAAATATAGGTTACATTCTGCATCTTGAGTCCACCACCACTCTGTCAGGAAGTTAGTGACATGCATCATCACCAGTCCCATGGAATCATGGCAGGTCTTTGCATTGACAACAGTTCTTAAATCTTTCAGAATTATCTTTACAATGTTGTTATTGTGTAAATGGTTCTCCTGGTTCTGCTTACTTCACTCTGAGTCAGTTCACACAGGTCTTCCCAGGTTTTCTGAAAGTGTCCTTTTCATCATGTCTTATGACGCAATAGTGGTCCAGAACATTCATATACCATAACTTGTTTAGCCACTCCCCAAATGATGGGCACCTACTCAGTTTCTAATTGTGCCTCAGCTTTTCAAAGCACAGCTCTTGTCACTTCATGCTTGAAGTTATTCCTGCTTACCCCCAAATAATTAGCACTCTTTCCTTCTTGAAATTACTCTGCATATAATTTTTGTTTACTTCTTTGTGTACTTGTTCCATCTTTCTAGTGGGCTATATGCTCTTCAAGTTTGCGGGTTATATCCCCAGTGAGCCATCTCCAGTCTTCCTGACCTGTATCTTGCCACTGGACAAGTGGCTCTGGAACAGAAAGTGAGGCTGGTGACTTTGCACAGCCTCCCTCACTTAAATCCAATTCATTTGCAAGTCATGGTTCACCTTCCTTATGTCTTGGTCCTCTTGGAGAATGAAGAACAAACAACAACAATATCCCTAACACCTAGCACAGTGCCTTCCCTACACATAGTAGGAATTTAATCCATCTTTGCTGAATTGAATTAAATTGGTGATCAATGAGCATTTACTTTATTACAAATATTAGCTTTTATGATCTTCAGTTCCCTCATCTGTAGAACTCGGCTAATAATACTTGCAATCCCTATGTCATAGAATTGTGAGGAAAAGCACTTTGCAAATCTTAGTGCTAGCAAAATGTGAGTTTTTAAAGAATATTTTAAAACATGGAAGACCTGGGGGCGGAAGTGGTGTTTTTGGAGGCTAAGAAAAGGAGGAGGTTTTAATTTCTAATCCAATCAACATTTAAGAAGTACCTGCAACACATAAGCACTGAGGATACAATTAATAAAAATAAAGAGTCACTGCCCTTAAGGAGTTTAAAGGGAGAGACAATACACAAAATGAGGCAGGAAAGGGGGCAGGGAGTAGGCCCGGCACCTGACCCAGGGTCATAGTGTTCTATAGAGTTGAAACCACGCAGAGCAGCAGATGCAAAGTGGAGTGAACTGAGAGTCCAGTTTCTTCCCCCGAAAAGGGAGGCATTGGAAGGAGTTTAGTACCTCGACTTCCAACCAGAGGGTAGAGGAGGCTGAGGGAGATGGAGTGAATCAAAGCTTGAGTTAGCAGCATAATCAAGTCTCCTTCCTTAGAGTCTCAAGATGCCCTCATGAGATTGGGTGCTTTTGCAAAAATTTAAAATGATCAGTTAGAGGGTTCCTCATTACTGGAGCTCTTCAGGTGAAGCAGTTGGATGATCATTTATTAGGGATGGGTTGAACGGGGTCCCTGCTCAGGTGCAGGTTGGATTACACTCAGAGCTTCTTAAACTTTTTCCACTTGAGACCCTTTTTCAATTTCAGCCCAGTTAGTTGCCATTGTGTGGCCTGAGGGCATTCACCGTACAAAGTGGGCTTGCTTTCTGTTCAGAACCAAGGGTGCAGTGAAGTTGCTTGATGGCAAGTGCTGCCAGAAACACCTTGGATTCATTACAAATTTGATTTTTAATTAATTTTTGGTTCTCCCATGTTTGGAAATCTTCTGCTGTTGCCAAATTTTTCACAGTGTCGACCCACAGTTTAAGAAGCACTGGACTAGATGACCTCAGAGGTGTTTCCTAGTACTGGATTCTAGGATGACCTACCTGCCTGTCCCAAGGTGTATCCATGCTTTGAACCTTTACATCTGGAATCATTTTTGTGTAGGGTCTCTGTAGACAGCTGTGGCATCCATCATGAGGATGGTAGGAAGTATTTCCATTCTCTAAGGAAAGGAAAATGTACCATGGAGAAATCAAGCAAGCTGTCCCATATCACGTGAGTCAGTGAGCGAATGGATCAGGGGGATACCCAGCTGTCAAATTCCTAGTCATATTTCAGACCCTCTATCCCTTCCTCTAGTGAGATCCAAGACTAAATATTGTGAAGGGCCTAAAACTTTGATCCATAAAAAGATGCAATCACCTTTGCTGTTAAATCTAATGATGAGGCAATCTGGTAGGGGTGGCAAGAGCTCTGAATTTGGAGTCAGAGAGCCTGTTTTAATCCTCACTCTGCCATATAATACCAATGTGAACTTAGACAAGTCACTTAACATTGATGGCTGTCAGTTTCCTCCTCCACAAATTGACAGAAATTGTCGAAGATGATAAAGGATGTAAATCATGTCTGAGGGAATGTGAGATGACAGACACACTTCTGGTAGAGCTATCCATTGGTCCAATCACTTTGAAAAGCAATTTAGAATTATACTTTTAAAAAATAAGTGATTGAGATGTCCATACTCATTGAGAGAGAGATTCTTCTGTTGCCACATATCCCATGGAGATCAAAGATAGAAAGAAAGGTCTCATGAATATCAAAATATTCATTGCAGCATTCATTTCATTTCCACATCTGACCTATCAGAGATAAGTTTATACCATGCCAGAGTAAGGGACATGAGGTGAATCTGGAAAGTTGTCAACCACATTTCTCTGACTGTAGGTACAGGATTCCCAGTGTAAACAGACTAAGCCTGTGAGAATCACCTTTATCTCCTCTCCTAGATAGAGGAGTTCTGGTCAGTGCCAATTCATACTGGCTTTGTGTTTTAGTGTGAATATAGACAACCCTCAATGAACTGTTGATAGCCTGTCTACTTTGTGTTCTACTGATGCAATTTTTAATCCTGAATAGTTTCTCTCTGCTTGATGACTTTTTGCCTGAGAAATGCCAACTTATTTGACTTAAAAAAATGCTTTGTGAATGCATTTTCACTTTCATGCTATCTCTTTATAATTCTCTCCCATGGTACCCTCTCTATAAAAGAAAAACAAAGCACTTAAGAAAAACTGGCCAATACTGACAGAGTACCAAACATTCTCTACCCATGATTCACCTCCTCTCCATTGAGAAGAATATAGTATGTGCCAACATTAGTTAAATGGTGCCAATGTTGATCATTGTACTTGATTTGTATTCTGTTGTATTTTAGTGTGGTCTTGGTTTCTGTCATTGTGCACATGGTAATGCTGGTTCTGTTTTTTTTTTTCACTCTGCAGCAGTTCATATAACTTCCCATGTTTTCCCAAATTTCTCAGTTTTTATGATGCCATCATATTCTATCTCACTCATATATCACAATTAGTTCAGCTCTTCCCTGCTTCAGTTTCCTCACCTGAATAATTTTAATATTGACTTGAGCTAAGCAGGAATAGGAGAATCAATAGTGTCTAAAAATGGCCATATTACTCTTACTTAAATTAAGCCTTTGTTCTGTGTTCCCCTTATGGAAGTTCCTTCCCCTCTCTATCTATCCTTCAGGGTCTGGTTCTAGACCCACCTCCTTCATGATATCCACTGGATCTACTTCAATCCACACTGGTTTTCCCTCTTTGGAACTTTTACTTAAGGCACTTGTATTCTATACTACACACAATTTATTCCTTAATTATCTATCATCTTATATATCATTGGATCAATGATCTCATCAATGTAGGTATTCTTTTGTGAGATCACAGCTTATCTATTATATTTATGCCTACCTCTCCTATGTGACGCCTGTCCATGCCCTTTCGTAAGCCCAGCACAGAGGGTCCATTTAACATGCTAGGGACTTCCCTCTAGTTCTCTTGACATTGTAGGGTATCAGCAGAGACCACTTGGTCTGTCTGTAGGCTGTCCTTTGGTCTTACTGCAGGACTCCCCCTTCCCTCTATGTGTTTCTTCTATGACATTCTTAATGCCCATTCTCCCACATAATCCCTCATTTCTAATTTGTTGCAGCTTGATTTTACCCACCATGTGCCTCTTCTTGCCCTTGGGTGATCCTCAAATTAAGTTCTTCAGAGACTGTGGTATTCCATGACTCACAGCCATATTTCATCAGCAGAAGACTATTGCTATTACAAAGATGAACCTTTATTTTTGGAGAGAAACTCTGGATCATTAAAAGAGCTGCAAAATTTTCCAAAGAAAGACAAGACTGCTGTCTTCCTCTTCAATTACTATTTGCTAATGATTTTCTGCTTAGGACTGGGCATATTACAGGATTCTCAAATACTTCATTGATTCATTCATTGGTTAAAAGCAAGTAGTAATTGCTTCTTTGTTATTTTGGACTATCTAGTTCCCTGCTCCCTTCCATGACTGCAGATAACTGAGGTATTGGTTGCCTTAAGAATACTTTGTCTAAGAAAAAAAATTAAGGAGGGTAGAGTTTTATTTGGTATCCATCAGACTTGTGTACAACATTAGAACTAAAAATACCCAAGGAAGAATGTTAATGGATGTGCTTAAATTACACCTTTCTCTATATGCGCAACATATACACAACTAGAAAAAATTTCACCTGGGACAAAAACCATTTTGGGGGCTGCTGCTAGTTCACAGAATACAGTTGGTAGAGGTGAGGAACTGAGGCTTGCTCAAAGAGGAGGGTAGGGAACATTAGTGCACAGAGGACACTGACTGAAGATGTAGTCTCACCAGAAAAGGAGATGATCTGTCATTGCCTTCCTCACTCCTCAGTTGGTTCATAATCCTGCTCCTTTTTTCTCTCCTCTTCTTCTTCTCCCTCTCCCATGGCTAACCTTCCTCCCTACAGCTAGAGGGAGGCTGACTGATAGACCTTCAGGTGTAAAGCAAGGGGATGCTTGAGTTGGCACTTGGGACAAAGCCCTGGCCTCCCCTTCTTAGTTATGACTTGAGTTGTAAGTACATGTGTATGTACACATGGTTGGGATTTTTTTCTCTTGCACATGTTACACTCCGGCAGTGAGATGGGAAACATCTTTCCAGACGTCCATTAAAAAAAAAAATCTAGATCCAATGCACTACAATTTCTTTTGCTTAGATATTCCTAGTAGAAGACATAGCTTATCCTCATCTATAACCAGCTTCTGGTTGTCTTCTCCTTCCTGTCCAGTGTTTTTCAGTTTCCATGCTTGTATATATGGGCAGTAGATAAGAGTGACTCTCTACAGCTAGCCTTCCCTGATCTACTTAGATGCATTTCACTCATCTTCTAAGGATCCTGGTACTGTCTCATGTCTTAGCATCTGGGAACATTTGGGACTTATAATAGCTATTTCAGAGAAAAGAATTTAGTATTTCTAGTTAGATTTGGTGGGGTGGGTTTAGATGAGGAGGAGAAATGAGTGTGGGGGGAAAAAAAACCCCGACCTCACAAAATTTCTTTTGCTGAAAAGGGCATTTCAGAGGTTTATAATTTAATGAGGTTAAAACTTTTTTAAATTTTATTTTATGTTTTGCATTTGTATTTCTAGCACCTAGCCCAGTGACCTGCATATAATTAATCAGTGCTAGCTGTATTGGGGCAGCTAACTTGCACAGTGGATAGAGTACTGTGCTTGGAGTCAGTTGTCTTCCTGAGTTCAAATCCAACCTCAGACACTTACTAGCTGAATGCCCCTGGGCAAGTCACTCAACCCTGTTTGCATCAGAGCCCTCCTCTATAAAATGAGCAGGAGAAGGAAATGACAAATCACTCCATTATCTTTGCCAAGAAAACCCCAAATGGGGTTATAAAGAGTTGGACATAAGAAAAAACAACTCAACAGGAGCAGTTGGATTGGACTAGGTATTGGCTCTTAGATGTAACAAAACATAGAGAACTATAGAGAGAGAACCCGGACGTATGAAAGAATGTATGAACTCCATTTTGTCTACCTAAGCCTGGCTCTGAGAAAGTTAATACTGCATCCTGTCTGCTGAGATTTTGTGACTAAGAGCATGTCATTTAGTCAGTCAATGTATGTGTCGGAGTTGCAGCAGGGAAGGAAGCGCCGTTAACAGATTTATGAATTTTTTGTTTGGTTTATAACTCTGTTGTGAAGAATAGCAACTCAGTCAGTTAAGGGCCTGTTTCCAAGATTATGGGCCTCTATTAACTTAGCCTTGTCTTAATGAAATGCAAAGCACGGCCTATGTGTACGTAATAGGAGTTTACCAGCCAGACTGTGTCTTTTTGGCAGGCCTCCTCAAGACTAGTTTGAGGAATCTGACTCAAGTAAACAAGTATTCATGAACTGCTCCTTGGTGCCAGGGCACAAAAGAGAACTGACTTCACAGACAGAAGATGGAGGTTCAAATCCCAGCTCCTTCAATCATTGTCTCTGTGCTTTGTGCTTTACTCTCTTAATTTCTCTCGGCCTTCATTTCTTCTTCTGTAGCATGGCTGAGTGGTGGCAAGGGGAGGTTGGACCACATGGTCGTCTAAGGCACCTTCTAGCTCTTAATCTATCATTAAAAAAAATAAAATAGAAGGGTGGCTAGGCAGTGCAGTGAATAGAGAGCACTGGAGTCAGGAGGACCTGAGTTAAAAATCAGCCTCAGACACTTAACTAGTCGTGTGACCTTGGGCAAGTCATTTAACCCCAATTGCCCTCCCTTCCCCCTTCCAAAAATAAAACAAAACAAAACATAAAAACATAAAAAATAGAAGACAGCATCCTCAATTTAAAAGAAACTAAGAAAATGATCAAGGAGATAAAACCAGAAGTGCCTGAAACGATTAAAAAAAAAACCCAACGTAAGTAAATTTCTGTTAAGTTCTGAATTAGTCTACAAGTGCTATGTGAGTTCAGAGAAAGAAGCCTGTGTGGCCTGTGGTGGCCAAGGAGGCCTTTGTGGACAAGGCGGCTTTTAAACTTCCCCTGGAAGAGTGGGAGCACTTCGGACCCAGCATCGAGGAAGGAGAAAAGGACGAATTCCCTCGAAGAAGGGGCAGATGATTTTATAAATGTAACGTTAAAAATTAGGCTGCCTTGCATGCTGCCTGAGGAGAGACTGTCCTGGCAGGAAGGGAGGGTCTTTTTTTCAAAAGCAGTGAGGGAGAAGGCTGATTAGTAATAAAGACTAGCACACATTATTATCCCCTTGGTCCTCACAATAACCTTGGAAGCAGGTGCTATTATTATCCCCATTTTCCAGATGAGAAAACTGAGGCCCAGAGATATGAAATCATTTGCCAAAGGTCACAGAGCTAGTAAATGTCTAAGGCAGATTGGAACTAGGGTCTTCCTGACTCCAAGTCCAGAACTCCAGCACTTTTCTACCCTGCTAAGTTGAGGTGAATTGATGAAGGCCTTGAATGTCAAACTGAGGAATTTGTATTTGATCCAATAAGAAACCACACCATTGTGATTTTTTTAAAATAAGAAAATGATATGCTGTGTAAACAATGTTTTAAGAAAATTGTTCTGGAGTAGAAAGTCGGATGGACTGGAAATGGGAAGAATTAGATTCAGAAAAATCACCCAGGAAGCATTTAGAATAATGTCCAGGTATGTATGTCCTTACAGAGGACAAGATTTGGTGTCAGTGGGGGTGGAGAGAAAATGATGGAGAGGAAAAGCATATTGAAGGAGCATCAAGAGGACTTAGTGACTGACCCAACATGGAATATTAAGGAAAGGGAAAAGTCAGAGCCTATGGCAAGATTGGAAGGTTGGTGAAATGGTGGCGCCTTTGACTAGAATGTCACAGTTGGGAAGAGAACCTAGTTTAGAGTGAAGATACTGAGTTCAGTTTTATACCCATTGAGTTGAGATATTCAAGGAGAAACTACAAAATTTAAGATGAAGGTAATCTCAGTGATCATGTAGTCCATCCCTTACCTGAAAAAGAATTCTCTGAATCCCTGTCAAATAATCACCTACCCTTTCCCTGATGGCATCAAGAACACCCTCTTTTCTAAGATGGCCCATTCCATTTCATGGCAGCTGTAACTGTTGGGAAGTTTTTCCTAACATTAGGTTGAACAATGTCTCTTTGGAAGGTCTGCTCATTGCTCCTCACTTTGCCTTTTGGGGCCAAGCAGGGTAAGTCTAATCCTTTTCCCAGAAATATCCCTTAACCTGAAGTCTTCTATCCTCTCCCTCTGAGTGGGATATAAGGGATTGGAGCTCAGTTCTGGATTAGAAAGGGACTTTTGGGGAGACATCAACATTAAGGCAGTAGTTGAAACCAAGAGGAATAATGAGTTCTCAATCACGGGGTATAGGGAAAAGAGTGAGGGACCAAGCATGTTACAGGATCCAGGAAGAACTAGTGAAAAAAAATCAGTGGAATGGGAAGGAGAAGTTTCAGGGAGAGAGAGAGAGGGTTGGTAAACTGCAGGACATTCTACAGAGAAGTGAGGACTGAGGACTGAGGAAAGGCTGTGAGTTTTATAGCCAGTGACTTTGGAAAAGGCATTTTCATTGAAGTGGAGGAGAGAATCAAGGGGTTGGGGGGAGGGTGGAAGATGTGGGTGTAGGCCTCCAAAGGAGGGAGAGAGATGGGATGGCACCTGAAGAGTACAGCCAGATTAAGTCAAGCCTTGTGAAATTCAGTAAACCATTCTGTTTCCTTTTTTGCTCCATTTTTCTAATTTTCAGCACTGATTTATTGGGGAAGGGGGAAATGTTTTTTGGCAAGTGTTTTTTCCTAAGATGTTAAATTTTGACTTGGGTTTTTTTGAAATCCAAGAAAAACAAACAATTTAAAAATCATTTTGAAAGACCTTTTGCTTCTCTGCTTACCCTTTCCACTCATGGCTCAATCTATCTTTTTCTATTTCTTCCCCTGGTGTTGATCCTCCTTTGGGACCTAAGAGCACTCTATCTTTCCTGTTCTTGGTGATAATCTGGCTTCACAGAAAAAGTGAGGGAGGTTCTGGGCCCAGCTCAGGGATACTTGAGTCTCTTCATGATTTGCATCAACAAAATTGTTGGCTTTGAGTGTCTTCTCTGTGCTCCATTGCTGGGTGCTGCCTTTGCCTTCTGGGAACTCATAGTCTAGTAAAGGAAAAAAGATATAAACCCAAGAAAAGCTAAACAATAATGCAAACCAGAAAATGCAATTTAGAAGAGGAGGTGTCACAAGGCATTGGGTAATTAATTGCCCAATGAATGGCACAAGCAATAGTAATTAGTACTGTAGGAGTAGGGAGTGGTCATCTTGGGGCAGAGTGCTCCCGGGCTGCTTCATAGAGGTGAAAGGACCAGCTGGTCTTAGGGCTGGCAGTATGACTTTTTCGCCCTCCCATCCCTCTCTGCCTTGGTTCCTTCTTTTAGCTTGGCTAGCTTGCCTGTTCTTCTTCATAACCTCCATGAATAGCTCTGGGCTTTTTACCTTCTTTTCATTTCATTAAGCAGGAGAAGCTGTAGTTGTGTGTTATAGTTCTATCTAGCCTTCACAGGAGATTTTCAGTGGTCATGGCTGGTTGGGTTTCCCTGATTTTCCCAGCTGTGCTCCTCACTCTTCTTGGTCACTGAACTTTCTATGATAAGGGGTATAATGTGTTAAGTGCATGAGAGAGATCTGGATGGGGGGGGTGGGGGAGGAAGGGAGAGGAGACTCCAGAAGGGAGAAAATGTGTGGTGGGTGGGGTCAGCCTCTCCACAGAGCCAGTGTGCAGAAAGTCAGAGAATGTCCCAGGACTCTAGCCACTATTACCGCCTCTCCTATTTGGGAAATGGTGAGCAGGGCCAGGTGGGTCCCTTCCCCACTCATCCTTTTTCTGGGTCTCTGGCCACACACCCCATTGCTTTCTGAAGGATAATTCAGCCCTAGGCTTTCTAGGTTTTCTCCAGTCAATGTTCACAGGATCATAGTTTGAAATGTAGAGCTAAATCTAGCAGAGGGCCTTTTAGCCTGGGGTTTGTGAACTTTTTTTCAACTGTATTTCAATACTTTGCAATTCTAGGTATTTTATTTTATGTATTTAAAAACATTATTAAGAAGGGAGGAAAGGAATAAGTACCCATTATATGCCAGGCACTTTACAAATGTTATCTCATTTGACCCTCACAACAACACTGTGAGGTATACATTTATTATTATCCCCTTTTATAGTTGAATAAACTGACAGAGGTTAAATGACTTGTCCAGGGTCACCCAGCTAGTAAGTGTCTGAGGCTGGATTTGAACTCAGGTGTTCCTGACTCCAGGCTCAGTACTCTATCCACTGCATCACCTAGTTGCCTATGTATCCGTAGATTTCACCAGATTGCCAGAGGGTCTTCCCCCCTCAAAAGACACCCCAAAGATTAATAGTCCCTGATCTAGTCCAGCTGGTTTATTTTACAGTCAAGGAAGCTGAACGTTGGTGAGAAGCACCCTGGCAGCAATGACCCCTCTCCCTGCTGCTTTGGTTTGCTTTTAAAAGTGGGGTCCTATAGCCCATTTACCTTGATGGATCACTAAGGTACCTTCCATCTCTGAGAGTCATTCAACTTAGCAAACATTCATTAAGCGCTTATTACATGTAAGATGTTGTGCCAGCTGATGAGGGATGCAAAGATAGATCCAATATAAACCTTGATCTCAAGAAGGATTGGAAGAAAGAGCTGTGGGGAACGATACAAGTATTCAAGTAACCGGCAAATAATGACGAGTGAAATAAATGCAGAGGAGAAGTCCAAGTGAAGTGTTTGAGAAATGTAAAGAGGGAGGGCTTCATGGCGGTAGCAAAATCTGAGCTGAGCTTTGAATGAATGAATGATCGAAAAAACATTTATTAAATACTTACTATGTGCAAAGCAGTTTGCTAATCACTGGGGATACACATGAAAAAGTAAGGCAGGAGCTGGCATTCTAATGTGGAAGACAACAAATATGGAAGAGTTCAGCTGTAAGTCAAATGGGAAGATTCTGTTCCTTAGGACGCAGAAGCAAAACCTCTTCTTTAATGTCACATCCCCTAATATCTGATTTTTTATTGAACCATTTAGGAGGACTTGGGCACTGATGATGAGAATTTATTTTTCTGTGACTTCAATGTCTATGGCTAAAGCCCCTGCAGAAACAGTTGCTTGGCTTAATCACCCTCGGGGCTGTTGCTTGCCCAGGATGCTGGCCTTCAGGGCTGGGCTGGACACAGGATCTGTGGTCTGGGTTGGGGGGTGGTGCTGACACTCCCAAGGCTCTTGGGTTTATCTGCCAGTTGGTAGTAATGGTTGGCACTTAGAATGTTGGTAGTGGGAAGGAAAGGGAGCCCCTCTGTGAACATTGAGGGTGGGAGACTGACAGTATTTTTATGCCTCTTAGTCATTCCCTGATCCCCCGTAGTTTTTTATGCTCCCCCAATACTTTGAGTATATTTTATAATGACATCTGTGTACATGCAATTTCCTCCAGTAGAATTGAAAATCCTTGAGGACAGGGACTATTTCATTTTTGCCTTTTTAACCCCAGTGTCTTGCAAAGGCCAGGCCTCAAAATAAATATTCATTGAATGAAAGAATGAATGCAATTCGAATTATGAACTGAAGCACTGTTATAAAAAGGATTGAAGTCTTGTTTCTTAGAAGCAGGATTTCCTAATTTGGATTTCTTTAAGGGTTGTGTTTTCCTCATGTGTATATTTATTCCTTGTCCCCCCAAATCTCAGACCAAGTAGACTTGGACGAAGATAAGCATTCCTACCAGACTTGCTTTGGGGCAGTTACTGTCCATTGGAGTCATAGGACAGAATTTGAGTACCACTCCTAAATTGACATTGTGTCCTATCTCTGGGCTGAAGCTGTTAAAATGAGTTAATCTAGCACACTGCATCTTCCCTGAGATGCCATACAAATAATTGAGTCCCTTCTGGAAAGTGCTTGGAAATAGTGGAACCCAACAAGCAGGGGTATGAGTAACTGCGCATTAGTTATATACTTGAAGAGTCATTTTGGATAGGGATAAATATTTTCTCTTTGCAATACAGTTTATAACTGTCCAGTAGTTCCAATGTGAGTACAATCAGAGACACACATACCCCTTACTCAGAAATGAAAACATATTTCTTCCTGTTTGGACCCTAGAGATGTGTGTCTGAGTGTGCACACATGTGTGTGTTTGTGTGTGTGTGTGTGTTCTTGTCTGTGGGCCAGAGGATGTAGGTTTATGTATGTATACTTGTTTGTGTATATTTTTTTCTGTTTTTGGAGGTAGGGGTAGACTTGAGGATGTGTCCAAGTCTCTGTGCCAAAATGAGCTCTTGGAAAACAAGGGTCATGTCGTTTATTCCTTGAACATCAGGTTCATGTTCTTTGGCTGCCTCTAAAGGATGGGGGCCCAGAGCCTGAGAATGCCAAGGGGAGAGAGAGGCTTTGGAGACCTCAGGCTAGAGGAGCAAGGCCTGGTGGTACAGCCCAGTCTGTCTTTGTGCTCAAGTAGAGAGTATTTTTTTAATGGGGAGAATCTAGCATTGAAGATTGTCTTTTCTGTTTCTTAAAATCTTTCTGAACCATCCATTTAGGTCTGGAAGAGTTCTTAAAGACCACCTAGTCTCTTCCCTAATTTTTACAGATGAAGAAACCAAGGCTCAGGGAGGTTAAGTCATTTGCCCACAGTGACAGAGCTAGGAAGGGAAGGAACTAGGATTTGAACCCAGGTCCTCTGACTTCAAATTAAGACTTCTTTCCACTGCAGCAGGAAAGGTCCTGAAAGTGTCAGTCACCTCATCCTTCCAGTTACTATTCTTACCAGTGTCTATTACTCAGCTATCCAAGGCAGATGCACATCTCACTTGCTCATAAAGGCATTCTGGGAAAGGAGTTCAGGAACTAGCTTCACTTTGGTCCAAGTTCTTATTTATACTTATATATATACTTTATACTTTATTGCTATTTGAATGAATTTTGTGCTGCTGAACACACAGGAAATTGTAGGGCATTTAAAAAAATTTAACTTAAAATTTTTTTTATTTAACTTTCACAGATTTAAAGATAGTGACTACTTATGCTTTATTTTTTTTTAGAACAAATACCCTTAATTTTTAAACCTTTTTTCTGTTTAAATTCTATTTTGGGGGGCTATCCAGCATTCATTTTGCTTATAGCTATTTTGGGAGGATTGTCTTTGTGAGTTCTGGATTCTCTTGAGAGAAGCCAAAGGGTCACACTGACTCTGTGGAACTTTCTCAAGACCAAAAGGTTCAATATGGGCCTGAACCCTGGACACTGTGCCTCTTGACCTGGCTTCTTAGGCGTATTCTCCTCCATTAGAAATGTAAGCTTTCTCTTGCTTCTCTTCTCCACCTCCCTCCTTTTCCTTCTCCATATGGTATGTTCTAGCTTTAGACTTTGCTTCTTGTGGAGAAGAATGAAGTCATCTTCCCCCCACATCTGGAGCTGACAGAGTTGATTTGCCCCCAGCCCAGACACCCAAGAAGATTGGAGCATCGGGAAAGGGGCTCTCTTTTCTCTTTCTTATGTCTTTCTTGAGCTGCCCCTTGTCTAAGGCTGTGAGAAGGAAAGGAGAAGAGGCAGCTTGCCCTGGGGATAGATGAACAGAGTAGGTCTTCAACCTTTCCTCCACTCCCTCCAACATATATTCTTGGGTTCAGATCATTGATGCTGCCACTAAGGTTTCCCATGGTCATAGAGAGATGGGAGAGGGGAATTTATGTTGGGTATGCACGTGTGTGTGTGTGTGTGTGTGTGTGTGTGTGTGTGTGTTCAGGATTGTACCACAGTGAGGAATTGGGGAGATTTTTTCACAGAAGGGTGGAAGGGGGTTGGGAGAATCTGTCTGAAGTGTGATGCAATGATTTCCTGCTGAGATTAGTTTCCATTTGGCAATTCCTGGACCCCTTCCCAGTCCTCTCTCTCTCCTAGCATTGCAGACACTTCTTGTTTCCCATTACCTTCCCTCTGCCAAGAAGAGTTGGGGGTGTGTGTGTGGGGGGGAAGTGGGTGTCGATTAAGGAGCCCAGAGCCAGAAGAGTTCATGGGGATAAGGCTCTTGAGTAAAGTATGAGGGGTTGAAAGCCACTGACCAGAGTATAAGCCCCCGGCTGATCTCTGACCACCAGGCTGTACAAATGACAGGTCTTAGCTTTTCTGGGAGAATATTTTCAGGAACCTACTCTAGTAAAAACCCCAAAGTTAGCAAGTTTTTGAATGCTCTTCTCTCTCTTTCTCTTCTCTGTCTCTCTGTCTCTGTCTCTTTTTCTTACTCTCACCTTTCCTCCCCTACAAGAAGAAGATGTGCATTTTAACAGACAATTAGAGTGCATACTCAAAAGAATGAATCTCCAGTGGTAAAATTTAGGCGTCAATGGGGGAGATATTTTCAGATAATGGGGCATTATTTTGGGCACCCCATGCCATTCACTGTACCATCAGATCCAAATTTAGAATCAGAAAACATCTCAGAGGTCATCTAGTCTATTCTCATAATTTTAAAGATGAGGAAACTGAGGACCAGAGAAGCAAAACAATTCACCCAGTGTTACGCAGAGAAGTAAGAGGTGGAGTGAATGGACTGTAAGAAAGTGGAGGCAATCCACTTCTAAAATATACAGTGAATTAAGTAAAACCTATAAGAATACAAGTCATTCCCCAATTGATAAATGGACAAAGGATATGAACAGGCAATTTTCAGAGGCAGAAATTAAAGATATTTATAAGCATATGAAAAAATGCTCTAAATCACTATTGATTCGAGAAATGCAAATCAAAAC
>CM053599.1:100911818-100950124 GCA_028646575.1 Pseudocheirus occidentalis
GGGGGGGGGGAGAAAATTTGAAACTCAAAGAGATTATAGAACTGAATCTTGTAAACTAGAAGTAAATAAACAAATCAAATTAAAAGAAAAAAAAAGAAAGTGGAGGCAACAAGGGTAGGCTTAGGTGACTCCTTTAGCAGTGAAAGGGAGGGCAAGACATAGGACTATACCTTAAAGGGACAGCAGAATTAAGGTAAAGTTTGTAGTCTAGTAGAAGGGACATACATCCACAATTAACTGAAGTACAAAATGGCACATGAGAAATGTATTGGAGAAATACAAAGAGAACCTGAACTCTAAAGGGAAGAAAGTTATTAACTGGGAATGCTTTTTGAAGTAGGTAGCATTTGAGTTGGATTTTTAAAGGATGAGACCCATTACTAGAACATGGCTCTGGAATAGTATACTTTATATAAAAGGGGAATGGGGCAGGAAGAGAAAAGTACAGTATCTTGTATATTAAAAAGACATTCTCATAAGGAGATCTTAGAATGAGGGGATAGAGTTGGAGCATAGTGGGGAACATTCAGGAAAAGGTCAATGCAGGCAGAAAAAAGTTTTGTTATCAGAATATACTATAGACCACCTAGACTGAATGAAGAAATAGATGAAGAGTTCAGATGATAGATATCAAACCCTGAACAGAGACATGATATGATAGTGATTGGAGGGCAGGCATGTTTTCAATTATGCAAACCTCTGTTGAAGTTGTCTTTTTGTGTAAAATAGAATAGCTCACAATTTCTTGACTTACCTTAATGATAATTTCATCTTTTGAAATGCGGGGGAAGGAAGAGGGAAGCTGTTCTTCTGGTCCCCATTCTCACCAACAAGGAGGAATTGGTTCCTGAAGAAGAAATGGTAGAAACCTTGAGAAATGACCTTTGACCACTTTCGAATTTGTGATAGGGAAGGAGATGAAAGTTTGGCATAGTCTGACACGTACCCTAGATGTTTGGAGAACAGATTTTGCAGGGTTCAGAGGAAGGATGGATAGGATCCACAGACTAAAATTCCATAGGGGGAAGCCAGTTGAGGAAAGATTGGAAACTGTCAGGAATGAAATTCCGAAGGTACATAGGGAATCAGTTCTGCTGAGGAAAAGAAGGGGAAGTAGTCTAAAGAGAAAAATATGGATGTGTGCATAGAAAACTGATTGACTAATAGAGATTTTAAAAAGATTTACAGGAAAGATGTGAAAGCAGGGCTAGGTAGTGAAGGGTGAATGCAATGGGACATATGACCCTTTAGCAGTATCATTAGGCAAAAGAAAATTTTTTAACCAAAAAATTAAAATTAAAAAAACAGTATCATTAGGCACCCTAAACTCATGATGAACTGAAGTTCTTGAGAACTGCTAAGGCCATCCAGAAGGGTTGTTTTTCTTTTTGTTTTTAGCTAGGAAGGCAAGATGCAGGAGATCAGGGAAGAAAGAGGTGGGTGTGAAGAACTAGAAAGCATGAAACAAAAATGACCAAAGGGAATTTCAAGAGGGAGTTGAAAGCTGAGATAAAAAGGGAGATAGTAAGGTTCCTAAGATGGCTCGTAACAAGTTTGAGTCACTAGCGTCAGAAGAACTACATTGTGGAATACTGGAAGAAATGGAAGATCCGGTGGCTGCACCCCTTCAAAGAGATCTTTGAAAGATCATGGAAGGTGAGAAGAGGTGCCACAGGGGTGGAAATAGGCAAATAATGTCCGGAGTCTCAGAGTAAAGAGGAGAATGACATCTGCAGAGTACGGGTCAGTAAGCTCGGCTTCAATTCCTGGCAAAGATATAGATTATTATTAAGAGGATTGTTACTTAACATCTAGAAAAGAAAGTGTTTACAGAGAGCCAGTATGGCTTCGTCATGAATGGATCATGGCAGACTAACTTTGCTTCTTCTTCTTCTTCTTCTTCTTCTTCTTCTTCTTCTTCTTCTTCTTCTTCTTCTTCTTCTTCTTTCTTCTTCTTCTTCACAGGCTAACTAACTATGTGCTAGACCAGGGAAATGACATTGATAAAACTTACCTAGAATTTAGCAAATTGGCAAAAATTATCATGGTATTTTCATAGGAAAAAGATAGAAAGATGTGAGCTGAGCTTGACAGTAGTACAGCTAAGTAGATTTAGATGTGGTTGAGTGGCCATACTGAAAGAGTTGTCATCAGTGGCTTCCTGGCTACTGGAAAGGAAGGTCATGGTGTTAACCAGTAGGCATCATTTGCTGTAGGGGTGTGGAGATGTAGTTGGGGTTTGAAGAGAGAAAAACATTTGGAACTATCTCTCTGGGAAATGAGAAGGGGACTTGAAAAGGTAGGAAAGGACAAGAAGTCTATTCCAGACATTGATGAATGATGTTGGAGAGGTATGGAGATGAGAGAAGGTAAGTTGAGAATGTTTGGCTGGAAAGTAGCGCCCGTCAAAGCGAGTAGTATATGACTTAAGGCTAGAAAGTTGATTAAGGTGGGAATGCAAAGGGCCTTGAATGTCAGAATAGTTTATGCATTATTTGGTAGGCAATAGGGACACACTGCAGGTTTCTGAGTAGAGGAATGTCATGATGAAAGAAGTATTTTAGGAAGGTAGTACAAGAAGCACAGCAAAGGACGTGCTAGAAAAGAGAAAGACTGAAGGCAGGTGGGGCAGTTTGACAGCAATGATAATAATAGTTCAGGTGAGAAAAGACGAAGAGCCATTGACCGTTCCTCCGCTGTCTGTTCTCTGTATAAGGAGGGGGAAGAAGTGTGAGCAGGAGGTTTCTCCTGATTTAGCTCCTTGAATATGGATGGGCAACATGGGAGTCCTTTGTGGCAATAGTCGCATGCTTATCCCAGGCACCATATTGGGCAGTTCATTCCTTCTCACTAATTTCCTGTCCCTGAATCTGAGTGTCAGCTTGACTTACCATTACCTCAGTTTCCCTCTTTTGTTCTTTTGAGGAATAGTTTGGGATTGGGGAGTGGAAAGGTACCTGAGCAAATTTCCCTGGCTCTTGTCCCATTAGAGGGACAAGATTTTTTTTTTCACCTTGGGTTACTGTAGGGTCTGTTCTCTTTAGCTCCCCTGCTCCCTGCCCTTTGGTCTACAATCATTACCCCCGTTGGCCTTTTACCTTTCCCCCAATCTGGCTGATCAGTACCTATCCCTTCTGTTGTACCTTCTAGGGATCCTTATTTTATAGCCTTCCTTTCCCAGTCTGGGTGACATTTTGTTTAATCTCGCCTGTGCCGGAGGAGGGGCAGAGATGGGTTTGTCTGGACTCAGAGTACTCTTGTTCCTCTTCTCTTTATCTTTTGCTTTCTCTTTCTTTCACGAGCCTGTCTCAGAGAACCTTGGGAGCCTCGGAATTTGGAAATCCCAGAGCCAGAGTCTCTGCAATTGTCTAGGAATCCTCAGTCCTCTAATAGGAGGATATGTGTATGTATGTGTGTGTATGTGTGTATGTGTGTGTGTGTATACATATATATTTAGATGGGCCATGTGTGTGTGTGTGTGTGTGTGTGTGTGTGTGTGTATACATATATATTTAGATGGGCTGGGTGCTTCCTTAAGGGGGAGGGAGAGAAAAGAAGGGGGAAATCCTCTAAGTGACGAGGGGCATCATATTAAGGAAGAGGAGACCTGGGGAACATCTGTTTATTCCAGTAGAAAATGGAAAACATCACATGCCAAATGCTTTGTAAATTAAGAGTTATTATTATTATTAAGTCGACGGTTTAGACACTTTTTTTCTCCTTTTCTTCTGGGCCTATATCCCTTGAGTCCTAGGAGAGGTGATTCTGATCTGGCACAAACAGAATACTTGGGGCCAGCAACTGTCCAAATAAATTACCTTATGACTCTAGCTATCATCCCTGCATTTTCCCACACCAAATCACTTTTCCCTGGTTCTCTACGTGTTTGCCTTCCACTTTAAAATGTAAGTTTTTTGAAAGAAGGGACCATCTTGTTTTTTGTATTTATATCCTGGTGTATGTAGCACGGTGCCTGGCATAGAGAAAGAGCTTAATGAAGGCTTTTCATCCATTCATCCATCCATCCATTCAAGTCAGGTGGTGTTTTTATTGTGCATAATTCCTCCCTAAGCTTTCCAGTATCTACTCAATAATCCTGGATGGAAGAGGCCTGAAAGGTCATTTTGTTGGGGTTAGGGGGTCTTCCCTGAGAGGCCCTGCCCTCCTAGTAGGATTGCTTTCCTGAGGCCTCATAACTAAATCCTGGACATTCTAATTCCCACTCCAGTTCCTTACAGTCTCCTTGTTTGTCAATGGCCCTATCCAGTCCTTCACACCCTGCAAGAGAAATGCAGACCCAGTCTAGTGGACTGGAAGAAGGTATGCCTCTACAACTCTCTCCCTCACCTTTGTATTTATTTTTATTTTTTACTTTTCTAGAACTTGACTGCTGATTGGTTGATTGGTCCCTCACAGCCCACAGGTGGAGATGGGAATGTTCCTTCCTTGGCTGGTGAAGCAGAAGACATTTCCTTATGTCATTGTGACCACATTTTGCCCCCATCCCATGGCCATGTAGGCTAGAGAGGTCAGCCTTTGTCAAAAATGGGAAGGAATTCTGAGATCTTCATTTGTTAGAGAGAACAGAAAAGACTCCTGGGTCCTGGGTAGAAAATGTTATTAGTTGAGATCTACAAAAGCTCTAAACTCCAGAGCCACCCTCTCTCCTCCAGTCTGCTGTGGAGGAGAAAAGGCAGGAAAATTAGATCCAAGAGAAGCTGGTTTCCTGAGAAGAAACCCTAGAGCAGGGGTTCTTAACCATTTTTTGTGGTTTTGGCCCAAATGAGATAACGTTTGTAAAGTGTTTAGCACAGTGCCCAGCACATAGTAAGTGCTTACTAAATGTTCCCCTCCCATTCTCCCTTTTACAGTCTAGTGAAACTTATGGACCCCTTCTCCAAATAATATTTTTAATTGCAAAAAATAAAATGCACAGTGTTACAAAGGAAATAAATTATATTGGAGTAGTTATCTATTTTTTAAAAAAACAAGTTCGCAAACCCTAGGTTAAAAGCCCCTGGCCTAGGTGGCCTCCAAGCTGTGCCCAGTGCCCACTTTCTCTGCGCTGGAGTGGAGGGGAAGGCCTGCTTGGTCTTACCTGCCTTACCTTCTCTCTGCCACATGCCTTTTCCTTCTCCTCTCCTTCCCCTGTAGGACCTCATGTCTCTTTCCTCCTTCATTTGCTGCTTCTCAGAAATCAGTTCAGTATATTAAAATGGGGAATGCCTCAAGGGTTACCTGATTTCTGGGATTATCCTAGGTACCTGTAGTCAATGTTTCTGGAGCAGCTTTCTGTGCCAGTCAGGCTGTTTACAGGGCTGTTCTAAGTTGGATATCTGTGCTCCGCTGTTTGCTTTGGCCCAGGGCCCCCTCCTTTTTCAGTCCGCAGCCTATTTTTACTTTTGTTTGGCTGAAGATGTGAGTTTTTCTGGGTGGCTGTGGCCATGAACACTTGGGCGGAGGTAGGATATTTGGTGGGGAGGGTAGAATTATTTTGGGGGGGATGGGGAAGTGTTGCTGTAGAAAGTGTTGATCATCTGTTGGGAATGATCAAGATCTGTGTGTTAGGTCAAATTATTGTCATTGGAAAAACTTTTTCCCATCAAAAGCAGGTGTTCTTAACTTTTCGTGTATGTCCTAGACTCCTTTAGCAGCCTGGGGAAGCCTATCAGCTTCTTCTCAGAATAATATTTTCAAGTGCATAAAATAAAATACACACAATTTCAAAGGAAGCTAATTATTTTGAGATACAGTTATCAAAATATTTTTAAAAACAGTTTATAGCTCTGAGGATAAGAACCCAGGGTCTAAAGCTTTTCCCTCTTTGCTTTTCCCCAAAATTCATAAGAATCACTCCCTTTCTTTGCTGGCTAGGATCAAGATTCCAGCGATCTGTGTTTAAATAGGGAGAGAGAATTATAGATTGGCTATGAAGGCTGATCTTAACCTCCATTCCCCTGGGCTGGTTTCCTCCCTTTTCCAGAGGCCCAAAATAATAGAAAGAGCAGCAGATTCTCATCCATTACAACAGTGAACAGTTGTGCATGTTCATTTGATGGTGGAGAGAATGTGGGCGGGGGAGGGGAGGAAGGCTGGGTGGGTAAGAATATGGCCGTAACAGCTTAATTGTGAATGTGTGTGCTTGTGTTTGGTTGTATGCTTGTCCTTCTTCAGAAGGGGCTACAGAGAGAAGACATGAGGTGGAGTATATGCTCCCCCTCCCAGGCCAGATAGTCCCTCTGCAACTCCATAGGCACATGGCTCCTGTTTATATAGGGTGTTCCCCAAAGACTATGTTTTCTGACATAAGTTTTCCTGACTTCTCTTTTTAAAGCCTTCCTCTATTCCCTATGGCACTCTCAGGAATTCCTTTCCTTGGTGGGGTGGGGTCAAGATGGGAGTGAATCAAGAGTTACCCTTAATAAAGGTGAGTTTTTCTAACCAAGTGTCCAATTAGGGCCAGGGAAGCCTCATAGGCCTGGGCTCCCTGCTGTAAAGGTTGGACTGTCAAGTCTGGGTGTTTGTGCTGGCAGGCAGCAGTGGCTACAATAACATATGGGCCTACAGTAACCCAGGGACCCTGTTTGGTTTTGCTACTGGGGGAATGGGGGTAGGGTAGGGGGGAAAAGGCTTTGCCAGATCCTGTTATAATCTATTTAATGGATATTTACAAGGTCACCATAGAACCAAAGGAGCCTTCAGATTCCTGGGAGTACTTTAAACTCTGTGTGTGTGTGTGTGTGTGTTTGTGTGTGTGTGTGTGTGTGTGTGTGTGTGTGTGTGTGTGTGTGTGTGAGAGAGAGAGAGAGAGAGAGAGAGAGAGAGAGAGAGAGAGAGAGAGAGAGAGAGAGAAAGAGAGAGAGGAATTGAGAGAGAGAGAGGTGGGGAGGGAGGGAGAGAGAGAGAGAGGGGGCCCTTCCCACTCCCCACATACATATACCTAGTGGTGAGGACATAGTGCTTAATAAATATTTGCAAGGGGTTTAGCTGGAGGTCTGCTTTCTCCAGGAAGCCCTTCCTAGTCTGACAGCTCCTAATGATTCTCTTCCTCTCTCCTCTGAACTCCTCTAGAGTTTATTAACACAAAGTCTTAGATTTAAAGTTAGAAAGAACTTTGCGAGTGACTTAGTCTAATCTGTTCATTTTACAGATGAAGAAACTGTGCAGTGATTTGCCCAGGTCCTGCAGGTAGAAGTGGGTAAGCAGGGATCTCTTTGCTCTGTACTAAATATTGTAGAGCCTTGGGAACCATCCCCTCACATACAGTGCTAGATTAATCCTCCTGAAGTCTCACCTTCATCCCATCACTACTTTTATTAAAAAAAATCTTTAGTGACTTTTCACTTTCCACTCTTCCTGACCTTTAAGACCCTCCATCATTTGACTTCATACTGGTCCTATGCAACAGATTGATACAAGAGACAGTCACTGAGCATCAGTCACTGAGCATCCCTTGTGTTCAGAATCTGAGGTGCTAGGTACCTAGCAGCAAAGTTCATTTACAAAGCTACAAAGACTTTGATCCTCAAGGATCACCTCAAGGAATTTACACTAAAATCAATCACTATGTTTGGTCCTGGGGATACCAAGTCAGAGGCAAAACACTTCCTGCCCTTAAGGAGCTTACATTCTGTAGAGGAGATACCATGTCCATATAGAGATACACATAAAATAAATACAAGATAGGTTTTGGGGGAGACTTACTAACAGGTGAGAGATTAGGAAAGGCTTCATAGAAGATAGTGCTTGAACTGAATCTTAAAGGAAATTAGGGGACAATTAGTGCAAATTAAGAACAAAAGGATGGTAGGTAAATTAAAGAGGTACAGAGTGCTTGTCTGCACCCCTCTGTAGGCATACATGGTCTAAGGTCAATTTGTCATGCCATCCTTAATACAGTACAACCAAACCCAATTGTCAGGTTTACAAGCTTGCAAGATAACATTTAGCCCATTGGTAGTTCATTCATAAGGTTATTTCCTCTAAATTATGTTTTCATAGAAATGTTCTGTGATGTTAGATGGGATATATTTGTCCTGTTTTGTATTATTAGCTAATTTTTTACATGTGTATTGTCTCCCCAATGGGATTATAAAATTCTTGAGGGGAGGGACAATAGTTCTGATTCAATGCACTGGATTAAGGTTTGATGTTGAATTGAATTGTTGAGCAGTTATCTATAAATATGAGTACTTTTGTGCTTAAGAAAAGATACCTAGGTGTCCCTGGATCAGTAGGTAAACGTATTGTTAACACCTCAAATTCAGCATGTCCAAAATGGGACTCATGATCTTCTCCCTTAGGCCTGCTTCTCCTCCGAATTTATCTATTTCAGTGGAGGGCCATATCATTCTTCTAGTTACCTAGGCTCTTAACTTTGGAGTTCTGTTTTAATCTTCCCTTTCCATATTCTTCCATAGCCAATCACTTGCCCAGTCTTGTCATTTCTACATCTACAGCACCTCGCAAATTTATCCCCTTTATTCTCACACAGCCATCACCCAAGTATATTTCATCTCACTTGTAGTGTTGAAGAGGCTTCTTAATTGGTTTCCCTGCTGCCGGTCTTATTTACTCTAGTCCATCCCCCACAAACACAGCTGCTAGAATCATCTTTCTGAGGTGCAAGTCTGACCAGCCCAGTCTCCTGCTAGAAAGCCGCCCTCCACGGCTCTTGGGAAAAAATGCAACCTGGTAGTGAAAGTCCTCTGGTTCCAACCTACCTTTTTAGTCTCATTTCATATTTGCATTTTAGCCAGATTTGCCATCTTGTTTCATGTTTCTGTGCCTTTTCACAGGCTGTCTGCCATGTCTGGAAAGCACTTCTTCCTGACTACTTAGTACCTCTTGGGTTCTTCAGCTTAATTCACTGCTTAGTGCAAGTATCTCCTCCTTTGTGAAGTTTTCCTTGGTCCTCCCAGCTGTTAGCATTCTCTCCTTCCTCAAATATCTTTGAATATACTTAATTTTGCAACTTGTTGTATCCTTCCAAGAGAACTTAAGATTTTTGGAGAGAGCGATACAGTCTCTCATTCTGTCATTCTTTCTCTCTTCTCTCTCTCTCTCTCTCTCTCTCTCTCTCTCCCTCCACACACACACACACACACACACACACACACACACACACACACACACACACACCTTTGAATCCTGGCAAATAATAGGTGCTTAATCAATATTTGGTGCAATCAAACAAAACCCTTAAATCAGTTGCAAAACAAAGGGGAGCTTTATTTTATCAAATGAGATAATATTGCTTCTGTCCTAGAGTCAGGAGGACCTGAGTTCAAGTGTGGTTTCAGACATTTACTGGCTGTTTGATCCTGGCCAGGTCGAGAGAGAGAGAGAGAGAGAGAGAGAGAGAGAGAGAGAGAGAGAGAGAGAGAGAGAGGGGAGAGACAGACAGACAGAGAGACAAGGAGACAGAGAGACAGAGACGGTGGGGGGGGGCAGAATTTGTTAAGGATTTAGTGCAGTATCTGAATACAGTCAGTACTTAATAAATATTTGCTCCCTCCCCCAGCCAGCTCAGCTGAGGCACTGGCTCCATCTGATAGTAGAAGCCAGGTGATAATGTCAGGTATAGTACGGTGGTGTTTATAAGGATGGCACTGTGATAAAGTTATATTTCTTTGGCTAGTTACCCAACTAAGCCTCTGTCAAGCATATGTTTGTGCTCTCCTCTGTGCCAGGAGTGGTGGAGAATGCAAGTGAAATGTGAGGTGGTCCCTTCCCTGGCAGAGCCCAGAAGTCTAGTTGGGTAAGTAATACATGAAAAGGATTCTATCCTTCTACTTCTAGTGAACACCAAATGGCGGGTGCCTTCAGTGCTGCAGGAGGTGTGGGAGGCCCCCGGGCTCCCCCAAGTCGGAGGCGGGGGAGGCTTCCAAGTGGTCTTTGGCAGTGAGGGCTGTGGTCATGGCTGAGAGGCTCGGGGAAGAGAAGCTGAAGACAAGGAGTGGGTTCCTGTCACTAAGCTGGGCCAGCTAGTCAAGGGACATGAAGATCAAGTCTTTGGAAGAGATCTATCTTTTCTCCCTTCCTATCAAGGAGTATGAGATAATAGATTGCTTCTTGGGATCGTCATTGAAAGATGAGGTTCTGAAGATCATGCCTGTTTAGAAACAAGCTAGAGGTGGACAAAGTGCCAGGTTCAAGGCTTTTGTGGCCATTGGTGACTACAATGGCCCTGTAGGTCTGGGTGTCAAGTGCTCCAAGGAAGTGGCCACATCTATTCGTGGTGCTATCATTCTGGCCAAGGTGTCCATCATTCCTGCGAGATGTGGCTACTGGGGCAACAAGACTGGCAAGCCTCACACAGTACCCTGCAAGTTTACTGGGCGATGTGCATCGGTTCTGGTGCGCCTGACCCCCTCCCTTAGAGGTACTGGCATTGTCTCAGCTCCTGGGCCTAAGAAGTTCCTGATGATGGCTGGAATTGATGACTGCTACACTTCTTCAAGAGGCTGTACTGCCACTCTGGGCAACTTTGCTAAAGCTACCTTTGATGCTGTCTCCAAAACATACAGCTATCTAACCCCAGACCCGTGGAAGGAGACTGTGTTCACTTGTCTCCTTATTAGGAATTCATCGACCATCTTGTGAAGACTCACACTCGCGTGTCTGTCCAGAGGACCCAGGCGGCTGCTGTGGCAACCACATAGATGTTTTTTATAAACAAAAATTGAACCATGCCTACTTAAAAAAAAAAAAAGGAAAAAAAAAGGATTGTATCTCAAGGCTTCCCTAACTCTTTAAGCCTATCTACTGTGCTATTGAGCTGCCTCAAGTTACTATTACCTCTTAGAACCTCAGCGTCTATATCTGTAAAATGAGGTGGTTGGACTTGATGGCCCTTTAAGGTTCTTTCCACCGTTAGATCTATCTTCCTCCCTTCAGCAATGACCCTTTTCGCCTGTACCACCCTGAGCACTTTTCTTTCATCTCTCTTATGCACTTATCATATATTATTTTGCATTATAGTTGTATCTTAGCCTTCTGCTAGGTGCATGGTGAGCTCTATGAAGGGAGGGACCCTAACTTTTTTTTCATAGTTCATAGAGTCTTATGAGAAAACTGTGTCCTGAAGAGGCAGAGTGAGTTGGTCAAGGTCACACAGATAGGAAACCCCAAAAGCTGAGATTTGAACCTAAGCGGCTCCAAATCCAGTGTTCTAGCCACCACCCTGAAGTTATTACCCAAACTCCCAGTACAGTGCCCTGGGGAATATCAAAAGTAAAATCTTACTTCATCAAAAGAAAGGTTTATTGAAACTGAACTGAAGAAGTAGAGAGGATGTGATCATCAGTGGAATGTGTGAGGATATGATTCTGACACCAAAGTGATAGAATGAAACCAAGACAAGAACCCACCGAGGAGGTCAGAAAACCAGCACGAATGGCTCAGCTGTCTCAGGCATCAAGAGAATGGGAGTAAAGAAGACAGAGGCTCACTATTACTTTCAGCCCTGACCAGTATGGGCTGGATGAATCAGGGAAGACTTTGCGGCAGAAGTAAGACTTGTGTTCAATCATAAAAGGCAGGATTCTGGATAGGAGAAAGGGTACCCTAGGTGAGGGAAAAGGGGATGAGCAAAAGGCATGAAAAAGCCAGGGGTGTTTGCAGGTCAGTGATAAGATCAGTGCAGTGGCTGAGCAAGAGGATTCATTCAAACCGAGGAGGAGGGAATGACAGGGTCTCACACAGGATTAGAAACTTAATAATTGTTTAATCAAACTGATATTTTTTGGATCTGAAGGGCATAGATCAGATTACGGGCAGCCTTGAAGATAAGACATAATAGTTTACACTTCATCCTGAGGGCAGTGAAAAGTCGCTGAATGTTTTTTAATCATGGTAGTGACATTAAAAAAGTGATACTATGGGAAAATTAATTTGGCACCGTATGTGAGGGAGTGTTTTCCAAGGCTGTGTGGTACCTGGTACACAGTGAATGCTTGCTCCTTGATCTGTTCTCCTTTCTCTCTAATATCATAGTTTGAGAGCTGGAAAATACCTAGTTCTCTTAGTCTAAACCCCTGATTTGACAGATGACAAAGCAGAGAGTCAGAAACTTTAAGTAACTTGCCCAGAATGTTATAGGTCACAAGTGGCAAAGCTAGGGTAAATTCAGTAGAGATAAATGTAAACTCTTACAAGTGGGGAGGCTGCTTAGGCATTGGTTTGGTGTATTGTAGTCTCAATATGTCAGTCGTGTGACTTGGCAGCCTAAAAGCCTGCTTTGAATGTGGAAAGCATTCAGAGAATCCCAGCTTCCAGGATTAGGGAGGGGATTGTTCCATGGTACAGTGGGATGTAGTCAAAGCACATCTACAGTCTTCTGTTCCAGGAGTCACATTTTAAGAAACTGCTGATGATGTAGAAAGTTGCTGGAGGAGGAAAGTTGAGTTGGTGAAAGACCTTAAGTTCATGTCACATGAGTGTTAAGAGAGGTGCCAGGTGAGAAGATCTGGAGGGGCTCAAAGATCATGAAAGGCAGAGGGGAAAGTGTTTAGATGCTAAATCTGAATCTCCACCCAAGGAAGGGTGGGAAATAGGAACACCTTCATCACTTATGAAGAGGCCAGCTAGATCTTGAACTTGCCTCTATTAGAGTTCTACTGGGTTGGAGCATGGGCTGTGTTCTGTATCTTTGCCTCTCACCACTAATCTCCCTAAGATTCCCAAAAGAGTATGGGTGGTGAAAATGACCAAACTGAAACTAATCTCCCCAAGGCATTTCCACTAAACATCATCTTGCCTTTCCTGAAGCAGGATATTACATGTTGTAGATCACATCAAGTCAACAAGCATTGTTAAAAACCTATTATGTGCCAGGCATGGTACAAAGCACTAAGCCTCAGCACCCTGCCTCTGTGAGAATCAGTCGAAGGAACTGAGAATGTATTTAGACAGAGAAGAGGATTTGGGGGCTTATAAGAGTTGTCTTTAAATATCTGAGGGGTTATCATGAGGAACTAGGATTAGACTTGATCTATTTTGCCTCAGTGGGGAAAACCACAGACAATGTATGGAAGCCACAAGGAAGCAAATCTAGGCTTTGAGCAGCTAAGTGGTGCAGTGAATAGAATGCCAGACCTGGGGTCAGGAAGACTCATCTCTCTGAGTTCAAATCTGGCCTCAGACACTTAGTAGCTGTGTGACCCTGGGCAAGTCACTTCACCCTGTTTACCTCAGTTTCCTCATCTCTCAAATAAGCTGGAGAAAGAAATGGCAAAATACGAGAGTATCTTTGCCAAGAAAACTCTAAACGGGTCATCAAGAGCGAGATGACTAAATAACAAAAACAAATTTAGACTTGGTGTAGGGGAAAAGAAATGGTGGATTCTCCCTCTTTGGAGGCTTTTAAGTCAAATCTAGATGACTATTTGTTAGGAATATTGTAGTAGGGAAATGTTCATTGGAGATGGATTGGATAAGATGCCCCCTCCTCCTTTATTTAGAGAGTGGGAGTACACTGGAAGAAGGAAGATCTGTTAGGAGGCTGTTGTGGTTGTAGGAGCCCAAGTGAAAAGTAATTAAGGCCCAAACTAGAGTGAGGACAATAGGAATGAGGAGAGGATGGATTCAAGAGATACTATGGAGGTGGAATTAATAGGACTTGGTGACTAATCCTAACAGAATTTCCGTCTAAGCCTTTGCTTTTTAAAACCCATCTGGTTTTTCCCTAGACACCTATTGTATTGTTCTCACCTCCTTGCCTTTGCTCTCTTCTCTCTCAATCCAGAAAGCCCTCATACCCCAAGTTCCTATCCAAATCCTACCCAAGGTTCAGCACAGATGCCACCTCCTCTATGAAGCCTTCCTTGATTATCATAGCCAGTTCAGAGAAACACACACACACACACACACACACACACACACACACAGAATTATAAAATGGAATAGGGCTCATTCATAAGGGATGAAACTGACTAAACAATATTTCCTGAGAGGGAGAAGGGGGAGAAAAGATGTCAGTAGCAACAGTGTGATTTCTTGGGGTATGTTCTAATAAGCTCAGTTTTTAGAAGAATGTATACAAAGGGTGTCAAGAGAAGCAGATGCCCAAGGATGGATATACAAGAGTGACAAGGAAGCTGTAAGAATAGAGTCCAGAGAGGTAACCGGCCGAGATGGCTGAGCAAGGCAATTCAAAGGGGCCTTTGGAGCCACACTCTGAAAAAGTAGGTCAACAACACACAACAATAAGGCAGTCAAAGCCCCGCATCTGGGGGCCGTGTAATTGTCTCCCATCTTCCTTCCATTTCCTTCAGCTAGGAATGGTTCTTCAGCGTTCTTCAGAAAAGGTAGAACAAAAGTTGAGAGTTAGATTCCAAGTCAGCCAACCTTGGCTTTGAACTCTCACTGTTCTTTTATTCTCTATTTGACCTTGGCCAAGACATTTAACCTTTCTAGTCCTTAGTTTCCTCACCTGTTTAAAAAAAAATTGTGGGGGGGGGGGAGGAGAAGGGGAGTTGACCTTTGAGTTTCTTTCCAGCTCAAAACTCTGTGTTTTTCTAAATATCAGAGAGAGAGTTAAAGTTCATGACAGGTGAAGAGGAAGCAGGAAGCCATCAAGATTTATGGAAGGAGCTCATATGCCCTTGACCTGAATCCCCAGAAACTGAAAGAGTTTAGCAGATGTAATCTCAGGCCACCATCACTGATCTTTGAAAACTCATGTAGAGCAGAAGAAAATGACAAAAGACTTGAGCTGTTTTCAAAAAGTGTAAGGAGGTAGAAATTGTAGATCATTAATGTTAATAATAATAGCCTGAATTTATATAATTCTTTTAGGTTGGCAGAGCGCTTTATACATATTATGTCATTTTATCCTTACAAAACCCAGGGGAAGTAGATGCTATTATTGTCCCTATTTTACAGATGAAGAAGTTGAGGCAGGTAAAAGTTAAGTGACTTACCCAGGGTCACACAGCTAGTAACTGTCTGAGGTCAAATTTGAACTCATTCCTTCCAGACTTGAAGTCCAGTGCTTTATCTACCCAGCCACCTAGTTGCCTGGGCAGAAGATCCTTAGTAATCTATTCTCAGCTCTGTTCTAGGGAACATTTAATCTATGGCTTAAATGAAGACATAGAATGATACCCTATCATTTTAGATGATCAAAGCTGAGAGGGACACTCAATCCAAAGGATGACAAAACCAAGCTTCAAAAAGATCTTGGGAGACAAGTCAGAACACTGGGCTAGAACCATTCACTTTAAAAATAGTACATTTTTAAAAATTCAATTTTACCTTATTTTCAGGTTCATATTTCCTCCTTCCCATCTCCCTCCCCCATCCCCATTGAGAAAACAAGAAAAAAAAATCCTGTACAGTCAAGCAAAACACATTTCCCCATTGGCCATATCCCCAAAAGAAGAAGTTTCCATTTGTGTCCTTGAGTCTATCACCTCTCTCTTTCAGGAGGTAGGCAGCATATTTCATTATGAATACTCTGGAATTGTGGCTGATCATCGTGTTAATCAGAGTTCCTAAGTCTTTCTCAGTTGTTTAACAAGATTAAATGTAAAATCCTGCATTTAAGTTTCCTTTGGTTTTGTTTTTAATCCATTTCCTAAGCAGGATAGAGAAAGATCAGGCTTGGAAGCCATTCATGTACAAAAAGACCTGAAGGTTTTAGTTGACCACAGACTCACTGTGAGCCAGCAACAGTGTGATGTGGCTGCTAAAAGAACTAACACAATCTTAGGCAGAATTAGTGGAAATAGAGCATCTAAGATCCCCCAAATGATAGGCCCACTATACTCTGCTCTGGTCCAACCACATCGAGCATGGTGTGTTCATTTCTGGGTCCTGTATTTTAATAAGGAATGCTGATGAGCGTCCAAGAGAGGGCTGCCAAAAGAATACTAAACAAATTCGACATACGTTACCTTATTTGATCCTCGAAAAAGCCCTGTGAAATACATACCGTATGATTGTCCCCCATTTTACTGGTGAGGAAATCAAGGCTGGGAGAGGTTAAATGACTCACTAGCATGATCACATAGCCAGTGGGCAGGATTTGAATCTGCATCTTTTTTGACTCAAAGTCCCCCACACAGTGGAGACCATTGTCATTGTGAGGAAAGACTGGTTTGAAGGAACAAGGTGTATTCCGCACAGAGAAGAGTAAACTAAGGGGAGGGGATGGTTGTCATCAAATATGAGCTGCCATGAGAAAGAGGGAGTAGATTCAGTAGTTCTGTAGGCAACGAAGGATGCAGAAGTGGGATCGCTGGGTGGAGGGGCAGAGAGGCAGATTTTATCTCTGTGTTAGGAAGCACTTTCTAACAATTAGAGCTTTCCAACAATAGAAATAACTGCCTTATTATACCACAAGGATTTAAGCAGTGCTTGGGTGTGACTTTCTGTCAAAGAGCCACTCAGAGGGATTCTTGCATTACAAATATCTTGGATTTTTCATCAAAATACCTCTTTTTACTCTTAGAGCACTTTATCTCATTACTGAATCTGAATTGGGGGGACCTTAGAGGCCATTTCGTCTAATTCATACCTGATCAGAAATCCCCTCTACAACATCACTGCTTGCTCTGTCCTCCCTCTCTTTGCTAATGTCCGCTTCCCCAATAGTAGTTTGTAACTTCCTCAGGGGCAAGGACCATGCCAATTTCGGGTGGTTGTGTATGCAGCACCTTGGGTTATACCTTTCACACAGTAGGCACTTAATAAGTGTTTATGAATGAATCAACTTACTTTGAATTCCTTGTCTCTCATCTCTCACATTCAGATTAGTTGACGAGTCTGGTCAATTCCTTATTTGTAAAATGAGAACGATTATACTCCGTGACTCCTGAGGTCCTTCTAAATCTTCGATCCAATGAATCTTTCTCTTTAGGATCTCTTGCACCTGTCCTTTCTTTTCCATGACTCCCAATCTTACTTCCTCATTACTTCTGCCTTGGTCTTCTAAGGCAACTCCCTGCTGTGAGTCTCTTTCTATCCCAGGTAGGATGCCAGATTAATCTTAACATGTTCTTAATTAATCTTCACAGTTCTGCTCAGAGCACAATCTCCTGCTCAGAATCCTTCATTGCCTACTCAGCAAAAGTCAAATTCCTCAGTTTTTTGTTCTGTATTCTCTATATCGGACCCCTTTCCAGTCCTATCTCACATTGCCCTCCCCGCTTACATTCTGTGTTCTGGCCAAATGGGCTATTTATTGTCTCCAAACATGTCCCACACTTTCTTGCCTAGGTGCCTTTTGCTAACTGTATATTTTATCCTTACTAGACTGAAAACCTCCATTATTGTCCCCTATTTTACTGGTGATGGAATTGGGGTTCAGAGAGGTTAAGTGACTTGTCGACATCATTGTGGACAGGTGTTGATGTGATCCCTCACATTAATGAGAAAAGGATCTCATACATAGGAAGTATTAAGTAAATGTGAAGGATTAGATTGTTGGGGTTGAGGATGGAACTGGAAGCAGAGGTACCACTTAGGAGGCTGTTGAGGTAGTATGAGTCTTGGTAAGGCAGGAATGAGAAGGAAAAGGGATGGAAATGGGGGATATTTAGAATGTAGAGATGACAAGATACAGTAAGTTTTTTGAGTGGGGAAGTGACATAATTAGTCAGGAGCAGCCAAGAAGAACTTTTCTAGGTTTTATTTTTTTCCAATTTCACTTGAGAATGAGACAGAAAAGTGAAGATATTAGAAGGGACCTGTTTTAAGTCTTGCTACTAGGGAGGAAGGAAAGGACCTGTAACAGCTGGCAGAGATATGCTAACATCTCCAGAGAAAAGTTATCTTACTGACAAGGAGATGAGTATTTAGAATTGTCCCTGTCGGCTATCACCTTGCGTGATTATGTAACAGACCTCCCAGAATTGTGGAGATGGAAATAGCTGTAAGTCAGTAGCCTTGAAGGAGATTTCCAGGCTAGGAGAGAGGGAGAGAAGTAGGGGAGCTAAGGACCCTAGTTCTGTCCTGGAGAACTATCAAGAGAAAGTAGTTTGACTGTGGTTACCCCACCCCTAAATGAGTGGACTGTAACTTTGGGAAGGGGAGGTAGGGGGCTGGCTAGCAAAGACTGATCTTTGTAACAGGATTGGAAATGCCGCCTGCCAGCCAGATGGAGGGAAAAAAGGGTTCTTGGAAGGAGATTTGTCTATAGGTTTATGCCAAAGACAGGGAAGAGCTGGTGTTACTTGATATCCTGGTCTTTCTAGGTGAAAGTTTATAGGAGTATGTAAAGGGACACAACTCTCACCTCTTCTCCCTTCTCCCTCCTCCTCTCCACTTCCTCATCTAGGGGATTACGTCTTAGCTGATGAAAAAATTGGATTTTACATTGGGGATAAAGTTGGGAGAAGATCTTAGAATAGCTTTGTCTTTGGAACATTAATAAAGAGTTGGAGGGAACCCTTAGAGATCATCTAATATGGCTCACTCATTTTACAGATGTGGAAACTGAGGCGGAGGAAGAGCTAATGGAGGAGGTCTCATGTTCCAGTGCTTTGATGGTCACTTTAAACGTGATATAATAGAAAGAGTACTGTAAATGTTGATGTAGTAGGTAGCCACCCACCTCTCTGGTAAGCTTGAGGGAACTTAGTTTATTAAGGTCTTTCTGAGAACCTTTAGGGAAAGCATGATTGCCCTTAGGTATCTCCAGAAAAGGGACATACTGAGATACCTTAAGTTAGTTTCTGGTAAAAGTTAGGGCATGGCCTCTCCCTACCCCATCCTTAAGTCCAAGATCCTGCTGTTGAGAAACATTGAGAAACAATTCCTTCTCTCTCGCCAAACAATTAACCAACAAACAAGTGCTTCTTACACATGTTTCATAGAAGTGGCTCTGGCAGTGGAATGTGGGTAGGAAGGATGGATGAGGGAGAGGCTGACAAGGAGGAATCAAGTCACCTCAGAAGCTGTGAGAGATGTGGCTGTGGTAATGACATGAGGGAAGAGAGAAGAGGGCCATTTCATAGGATCATAGGATTTTTAGAGTTGCCAGGGTACTTAGAGAACTTTTCATACAGTTCCTCATTTTACAGATGAGAAAACTAAGGCCTACAGGTAGTTCAAATGAATCCCCTCACCCTAGGTCTTTGAAGTCATGCCATCTTGTTCAGCTCCTCAGATAATGGATTCTATCATCTCTTGAAATCCTTTCCATGTTCCTGATGATCAAATCTAATGGCCTTAGACCACTTCCCAGGTGTTTTCTTTGGTCATTTGTAAAGTTAAATGTAGGAGGTGTGTGTGTGTGTGTGTGTGTGTGTGTGTGTGTGTGTGTGTGTGTGTGTGTTTTGGGGGGACCAAACTGGCCAGTATGGGCCCCATCCTGGGACCCTGCACAATCTGCTCATCCTGATACAATTCACATTACAGAAATAAGAAGTAATACCCCCCCAAAGAGGAGCCAAGGGGAGCCAAGGTCTGGACTGCTAGATGAATCTGACTAAAGTGGAGACATTGAGTACTCATCCTTGTCTGGAGGAGTGGGCCTAATGGTGTTGGAAAGGTTTAAAGTTAGATACGAAGAAAAAATTGCCAGTGCCAAGGGGTACAGGGCTTATGGAGGTTATACAGTCTCATTTCTTGGAGAGGAATCTCTCTTCTCAAGCAGAATCATTTCCCTTCCGTTGCCTGCGACAGTGAAGTTTGCTCTCCTGCTTGAGGGCAGAGCAGTGCCTGGGCCCAGGCCACATCCCAAAGCCCTGCTAGCTCTCAGTTCCTTGTCTCCTCGCCTGGAGGTGGAGAGGTTACATAACGCCCGGATGGGCTGGCTCTCTCTGAAGACATTTTCATGATTAATTTGAGGCTCTGGCGGCCCTTCCCCTGTAATAATATTTTAAACATGACTTTTCCACAGCCGGCTGCCAGCATGAGGCGTCGGCCCCTGGTGGCTGTAAACTCTCACGTCCAGGATGGTTTGCTCTCCAGTTACCACATGTGTCTGGAATGTGCAGATGTTTCCTTTGGGGGATTCAGTGGCCAATCAGCTCCAGGCCACCCCCAGCCCCCCACCAAGGAGGGGATGGCTCCCTCCACTATAGGACTCAATTCACAAAAACCCAAACACACACACACACACACACACACACACACACACACGTACTCACACACATCATGGATCCATAGGAAGCTGGAGCTCAGGGGAACCTGGGAGATCATCTAGTTTCTTTAATTTCATAAATGGGGAAACTTAGGCTGAGAAAGTGATTTGCTTTGAGTCACACAGATAAGGGCAGCTAAGTGGCTCCGTGGATGGATCTCTGGGCTTGGAATCAGAAAGACTCATCTTCATGAGTTCAAGTCCGGCCTCAGACATGTACTAGCTGTGTGACCCTGGGCAAGTCACTTAATCCTGTTTGCTTCATCTATAAAATGAGCCAGAGAAGGAAATGGCAAACTGCTCCAGTGTCCTTGCCATGAAAACCTCAAATGGGATAATGGAAGAGAGTTGAACACTCCTGAAACAACTGAACAAGCAGCACTCAGATAATGAGTGGGAGTGATGGGATTGGAAACCTGGTCTCCTCACTCCCTATCCAGTATTCTTTCCCTCAGTCACATATGCTCATCATCACACACTCACTTATGCCCCCTCACACACACTCACTCACACTCATAAATAGAGACGCTGAAGAAGCCACTTAAACTCTGGAGCAGGGAGCGGGACTAGGTTGATGCATCTAAGGTTATGCCATGTTCTCCTGCCACTTTGCAAACTCTGGACCCTTGGTGGCTCTGCTGACCTTTTGACCATCATTCCCTAGCCCATTCCATCTCTAGATTCCTTCACTTAAGAACAGGAAGAATAAATATAACGGAAGTAAAGGCAGCATCAGGGCCATGAGCTCATGGGCCACTTGGCAGCAGCCTGGGTGGGGAGATAAAGGTCTGAGCTCCGCAGAATCCCTCCCCCTCAACCTCAATGGTTTACAGTTTGTCATCCTTCTCACAGGAGCAGCCCAGAAGCAAAAAGAGCCTGATTCTACCAGTTAGGTCTTTTTGTAGACACAGCAGCCAATCAGAAGGCTTTTCTTTGTATTTCAATAAATAGATAGCAAACAGTCTTAGTATACCTTTGTATAGCACCTATTCAGAAACAGGAGGAGCCCTTCATCACACCTATTTGGAATTGGGCTCCCCAGGCATCCAAGTGTATTGGCCTCATTGGCCAATCCCCCTGTTACAGAGAATATGGCATCACTGTTGTTTACTCAGAGGGTTCATTGACACAAAATAGGTGTAATCTCTATATGTCCCAGTAGGTTCCAGGGCATGGAGACTTCTAAACCTGTCCTTGAGGAAGGTTGGGGTTGAGATCCCACTCTCCCAAGTCAAATTGAATCAACAAACATTGATTAAATCTCCTGCGTGCCAAATAGTGCTCTAAGTTCTGAGGTTACAAAGGAAGGCAAAGAAAGGTTAAAAAAAATTAGTCCCTGTCTTCAAGAGCTTACAGTCTAATGGGGAATTCCAGTTTCAAGGATGGGAAAGGGAGAAATAGATGCTGGTGGGCACTGAGCAGAAAAGGGTCCACTTTGGCCTAGTGCCACTCACATGGGCAGCAGGTACGATGGTGAGCTGAGGCCTTTCTCTTCTCTCAGACACAGGGAAGAGTAGGCGCACATTGAATCTTATAAATATAATCAAGAGTTTTGAACAAGCAGGAGAGAGAGAAAGCTAAATACCACAGAAGGGGAACAAGCAGCATAAGGTGACTGTAGAATCACCTAATAATTTATAATAATTATAAATAATAGCTAGCATGTATATAGCACTTTAGGGAGCTATGTGGCACAGTGAAAAGAGTCCTTGACCTGGAGTCAAGAAGATCTAAGTTTGGGGTGGCTAGGTGGTGCAGTGAATAGAACACTGGCCCTGGCATCAGGAGGACCTGAGTTCAAATCCAGCCTCAAACATTTAACACAAAAATAACTAACCGTGTGATCCTGGGCAAATCACTTAACCCCAATTGCCCTCCAAAAAAGCAAAAATTTAAAAAAAGTAAAAAAGACCTAAGTTCAAATTTGGCTTTAGAGATTTACTAGTTGTGTGACCCAGGTGAAGTCACTTAACCCTTTTTGCCTCAATTTCCTCATCTGTAAGAATGAGCTGGAGAAAGAAATGGCAAACCACTCCAGTATCTTTGCAAAGAAAGCCCCAGATGGAGTCATGAGGAGTCAAATGTGCCTGAAACAGATACAGCACTTTAACGTTTTCAGGCTGCTATACAAAGGTTACCTCATTCATTCCTCAGAACATCTCTGTGAGGTAGGGGCTATTATTATATCCATTTTATAGACCAGGAAACTAAGGCTGAGACAAAAGTCCAAGAAAGAAGCCACCGTCAAGCCTAGAATAGATGTTGCAACGCAAAAGCATAGGGCACTAATCTGAATGCAAGGTGACAAATTTGGCAGCATAGATACATATAGGCAGGAAAGACTCACTGATATGGGACCTATGATCAGACCGTGGTTCTGGAATATTATACTGTATAAAGAAGGAATGGAGTAGTTAGGGGTGAGAAGTATGAGAAGTAGCATTGTATAGTAAGAAGCTGTAGTGATGTGAGGAAATCCAAGAATGAGCAGGGGTCAATATAGTGGCAAGATTAGTGAAAGGAATAAGTGGATGAAAAGCACTTATTTATTAAGCGCTCATGGTTTGCCAAACACTGTGCTAAATGGCAGCAGCACAAATACAAAATTGAGATAGTCTCTGCCCTCCAGGAGCTTATATCCTTGTAGAGAGTGGAGAGAAATTATACATATGGGGGGTGGTTGATGGGGAAGGGAGTTGTGGTTTGGGAAGGAAGTCACAAAATTGGTGAATTGAAGGATAGTCCCTTAACACCCTTTCCAGAGGTAGTGGTCATGTTGATTTGATTACAGCTTTCAGGGAAAGAAGAAGGGTGGGGAAAAGGACAAAAAGGCAAAGGTGAAGGTGGGTGAAGGTGAGGAGGCATGATCTTAAGGATGTGTGATCTCAGGGAGTGTACAGTCCACAGTGAAGTGGCAGCTATAACAGGATCATCAGGGTGGAAAGTAACCAAGGGGAAAAGGAATTGATATTGTCCTGTGAGCATGAACTGCAGACCACCAGGGCAGAAGGAGGTATCCAGTCTAATCCACTCCAGGGAGCACAGACTAAGTACCTGCTATGACCACGGTGCTATGCTAGGTGCTTCAGGTACAGAGACAAAATGAAATAAATGAAGTTTGGAGGAACTAGACAAAATTTAGGAAATATATCACAAGACTGGTACAGAGACACGACACAGTAGGTGTGGGGGGATTTCAGTTATCTGGGCATCTGTTGGAAGGCTTTCTCTGCCAGAAGCAGAGTAATTTATAAATTCTTGGCTTGCTTTAATGATAATTTTATCCTTCCAAAGGTGGAGGAAGCAATGAGAAGAACTACTATTCTGGACTTAATTCTCACCAACAAGGAGAAATTTGGGCTTAAGCAGAAACGATAGTAACCTTTCTGGGGGAAGGGGGAGGGGAAGGAAGGGGAAAGTTACCAATTCTATCTTGGAATTCCTGATAGAGAAGACAAAAGCTGGGCATAGTCTGCCAAACACACTAGGTTTGGGGAGTGAGGATTTCAAAAGGTTCGGAGGAAGATTATGTAGGATCTCATGGCTCCAAATTTTGGAGCTGAAGTCAGACTAGGAAGGATGAGAATGTCTCAAGAATGAAATTCTGAAGACTCAAAAAACAAACAAACAAACTAAGACTATTGAAGAGGAAAAGAAGGAGCTACCTAAAGATCAGACAGATTTAAATGCAAAAGAAATTCATAGGCCAGCTCAGATTTTTAAAAAGACACAAGTAGAAGACAGAAGAGTCAGGTAACAAAGATAGAATACAAAATTAGGACATGGTCTTTTAATTTTAGTGTTAGGAGCCATAAAACTTGGAATGATCTGAGGCTCATGATGAATACTAAAGGGAACCAAAAGGACAGGGATATTTTTAACTATATTGAGGAAAAGTACAGATCAAAGAAGGATAGTATCATTTCTCAGAATGAAGGATGTTGAGAAACCTTGACTTGTATGTCCCTGGTTTCTTCTGTCAAGGAGAATGATCCTTGGACTGGAAAGGGCAGAATAAAAATGGCTAATATTGGGAATTGAAATCAGTTTCCCCTGATGAGTTCAAATCACCAATCCTGGATAGACTAAATTATGGAATACTGAACAAACTGGCCAGTGTCATTGTTGATCATGGAAAGATTGTGGAAAATGGGAAGGGGAAGGGGAAGGCAAATCCTATTCTGATCCCCTCCCCAAAATTACTTTTATTAGGGAAAGAGACATGACTTGTGATTTTATTGGTAAAAAGAATTCCCAAATGAGGAAACTTTGTACCAGTTCAGGTCAAAACCTTCCCTAATACTTAAGGGTTTAGAACAGTGTTGTCAAACTCACTAATCTATATGTAAGGATCCCTGAAGCCATATATTGACTTAAAACTAGGTTAATATGATAATAAGTATAATGTTATCTCTATTTTTGTTTTACTAAATATTTCCCAATTACATTTTAATTAGTTCAGGCCTCAATTGGAGTGTTGCTGGTCCAGTGTTTGACCCCTCTGGTTTTAGAGAATGGCCTACAGCAGTGCTAACTGAAAGGTTAGGTGATTTGCCAGTCTCCCAGCTAGATTGCATCCAAAGGTAAGACCAGAACTCAGACCTTCCTAGCTCTGAGGCCAGCTTTCTATCTACTACCTAAGACTGTCTCTCTATGGTTGTTGCTTTTGTTGTTATAATTATTATCATATTTTAGGGAGGAGGTTGTCAAAGTAGGGAGCCTCTAGAGTCAATCATAAACATTTATTAAGTATCTACCATGTGCCAAGGCTCTCTGCTAAGCTTCAGGGATACAAGGAAAGTCAATAGATGGTCTCTGCTTTTAAGAAGCTCACAGTCTAATGGGGGAGATAACATGCAGATAACTATGTACAAACACACAACATAAAGGACAAATTGGAGTTAATCAATAGAGAAAGGACACTAGAATGAAGGGGGAGTCTGGAAAGGTTCTCTGTAGAAGGTGGGATTTTATCCAGGATTTGAAGGAAGCCAGGAGGTAGAGATGAGGAGGGAAGGAGAGAAAGCCAGGCATGAGGAAAAGCCAGGGAAAATGCCTGAAGTTGAGAGATAGAGTGTCTTGTTTTATGTGTTGACCTAAAGAAGGCCAGTGTCTCTGAATCACAGAGTGGGTGGGCAAAGGGAATGCAGAGCATAAGAAGACTGAAAAGATAGGACAGGGGTAGGGGTATCAGATTATGAAGGACTTTAAACTTCAAACAGAGGATATTATATTTGACCCTGGAGGAGATAGGGAGCCAGTGGTGAAACTTGTATTTTAAGAATATCACTTTGAAGGATGGACTGAAGTGGGGAGGGACTTGTGACAGAGAGAGCAAACCAGCAGGCTCTTGCAGTAGCCCAGGTGTGAGGTGGTAAAGGCCTGTACCAGGGTGGTGGCAGTGCCAGGGCAGAAGAGAAGGAAACATATTCAAAAGATGTTATAAAGGCAAAATTGACAAGCGTTGGCAACAAATCCGATATGAGGGATGAGACAACGTTAAGAGTCAAGGATGACACCTTGACTGGGTGACTCAATAGTAAGAGGGAAGTTAGAAAGAAGGGAGGATTTGGGGGAAATATAATGAGTTATAGTTTGAACACGTTGAGTTTAAAATAGCTATGGGACACGCAATTTAAGATGTCTACCAAGCAGTAGGAGATGTGGGATTGGAGGACAGCAGTGGTTAGGGAAAGATAAATAGATATGGGAAGTATCAGCATGGAGATGATCATTGAATTCATAGGGGATGATGAGATCAATGAGTGAACTAGTCCAGAGGGAGAAGAAAAGACCCCAGACAGAGCTGTGTGGAACACCTACAGTCCCTAGGCATGACCTGATGAAGATGCAGCAAAAGAACCTGAAAAGGAACAGCCAGATAGGCAGGAGGAGAACTAGGAGAAAGTCATGAAAACCTAGAGAGAAGGGAATATCAAGGAGAAGTGGGTAATCTAAAGAGTTAAAGACCAAGAGGACTACTGAGAGGTCAAAATGGATAAAGACTGAGAAAAGATGATTAGATTTGGCAATTAAGAGATTGCACCCTGGGTCATCTCCAGTCTCCTGATGAGTATCTGGTCACTGGATCCAGATGGCTGGTGTGAGGCTGGTGACCTTGCACAGCCCTCCTTCCCTCAAATCAAAGTCAACTGCAAGTCATGTCACCATTTCCCCGATGCCGTGGTCCTCTTCAAAAACAAAGGACAAATATAACCAACAACAGCAAGAGATTGCTGGTACCTTAGGCAGCTAGGTGGCTCATGGGATAGAGTGCTGGACCTGGAGTCAGGAAGACCTGAATTCAAATTTGTCTCAGACACTTACTAGCCAGTGTGACTGTTTGCCTTAATACAGTTGAGGAGATAATGACAAACCACTCTTTGCCAAGAAAATCCCACAGATGTGGGGTCACCAAGAGTCAGACACAACTGAACTGAAAGAGCAGTTTCAACAAATGGCAAGGTTGGAAGCCATTGTCTTTTCTAACCATTATGACCTACCTGGGAGGTAGGTGCTAGTTTTATTCCCGTTTTATAAATAGAGAGTTAAGAAGAGAGTGAGAGGAAAGTGAGTGAGAGTGTGGCACCTAGGCTTCTTCAAGGAAGGGACCAAGATTGTGAGGGGAGACTGAGCCATTGTGAGTCAAGTAAAGAGACTGGAGATATTCAGCCCTGGCAAGAGAGGGCTTGGTGAGGCTGTAGCTGAAAAATTGTCACAAAGATTAGATTTGTTCTGTTTGGCCTCAAGGGAAATTAGGAACAATGAGTGAAAGCCGAAAAGTTGCAGATCTTTCTCTCCTGTAAGGAAAAACTTCCTAAGCTGTATAAAATGATTTTATATATATATATATATACACAACATATTTTGCAAACCCTAAAGCCCGTATGTAGATAGAATAGTGCACTTAAGAGTGAGGGAGACCTGAGTTAAAATTTATGTACGACACTATTTGTATGACCCTAGGCAAGTTACCTAACCTGCCTGCCTCAGTTTCCAGTTTCTTCAACTGTCAAATAAGGGTAATCATAGCACTGATCTCTCCGGGATACTGTGATGGTCAAATTTGTGAAGCACTTAGAAGGTTCCTGGGGCAAGTTAGATGTTTAAGAAACACTCATTTCTTTCCTTCCTCAGATACTTACTGGCAGCTGTGACCCTGGGCAATGTGACCTTAATCTCTTAAAGGCTCAATTTCTTTATCTGTAAAATGGGGATAGTTAATAAAACTTCTCTCCCAGGGTTATGAGAATCACCTGAGGTAATTTATGTGAAGCGCTTTTCAAAATTTAAAACACTATATAAATGTTAGGCATTATTGTATACATGTTAGCTATTCTTTTTATAGCCTGGGCTGCCTTAGGAGGTCTTGGGTTTGCTTGGGCTTGCTTGAGCTTGCCAAGGAACAGTTGGAAGACCACTTCTTGGTGATGTTGTAGAGGCAGTTGTTGGTTGGGTATGTGTTGGATGGGGTGGCCTCTCAGGTCACTTTCAGCTTAAAGATCCTGGGATTTGTTGACTCCAGAGGAGATGGGAGTGGGGACGTAAGGAAGACATCAGAATGGGGCTCTTCTTCATCATATCCATTATTTGGAGCATGCTGTGAACAGACCTTCTTGTATCTTGATCTCTCAGAAAAGAGCAAGGTTGAGTTCAAGAAGAAACATTCTGACTGTGTATGTGAGACATTAAACATTCAACTTGGCAAATTTTTGTTAGGTGCTTATCATGTGCAGGATTTTTTTTTTCTTTTTGGAGGAGGAAAGCAGGGCAATTACGGTTAAGCGACTTGCCCAAGTCACGGTTAGTAACTATCCCTGCATCAGTGCTTTCCTGGAGCCCTTGGTTTGGGCCCTCCCTGCTCTGTGCTCTACAGACCTGTGCTCCTGCTGTCTTACTCTGATAAGAGTGTCTGAGGTTGGATTTGAACTCAGGTCCTCCTGACTTCAGGGCTGGTGCTCTATTCACTGCCGCCCCCATGTAGGGGTTTTTTAACCTAATGCTATGGAATGTTATATACAGTGATAAAAGAGAGACCTTGTCCTCCAGGAGACTATAATCTATTAAGACAGATAAAGCATGAGCACAAATAATTATGATACAGAACAAAAGGTGATCCAGTCCCCTAAGGTGTTACCAGCAGAGGTAAGCGCAGATCTTCAGGGATCACTTTGGGTGGGTCATGGAGAAGCTGCTGTTTGAACTGGACTCTGAGGGATAGATGAGAGTCTAATAGGCAGACATTGGCAGTTCCATGACCTGAGGGCCATTGTAGCTCTAAGTCCATGACCTTGTGGTCTCTCTGCTTCTTGAGGAAAAGGGAAGCTTTAAATAAATAAATCCCTTTCCCACAGCTCCCAGAACCTTGTCTCCTAGATCAGAGGGACCTTGAGGTCCTAACTCTTCAAAGCTTGGTTTTCAGTGAAGTTAGGGATCTGTAGAGGCCTTTGAGGTTCTGGAAGCCCCTCTGTCTGGTCACATCGCCCTTTGGCTCTTCATCTTAGTTCTAGGTGTCATGAGAAAGGAAGACGTTCAGTAGTCAGAGTTAGCTGGTCTTGAATCCACCAGCCTTGGACAGCTTGGACAACAATATATTGGTTCCTTGGTTTCTCATTGGATGAGATGGACTCCCTTCGCCATCTAACCCAACTTCTAGACTTCTAGAAACCTGTTGAAATTGCCTAGAGGTAGTGGCTAGCTTTTTCTATGTCAGTCTGTGGCCGTCTCTCCCATCACAGATTATGGTAGAGAGCTGAGGGCTCTGTGCCTTCTTCTTCCCTTGTTCCTGCTGCCAGCCAGAGTTGGGGCGCCTGCCTGTCCAGGCTGACTCCAGCAGGAAGCCACACCCCAAACCAGAGCCAAGCCCCAAACAACTCTCCTGCCAGACCCCCACCTCTGCTGTTCCACATTTCCCAGTTTGGTCACCTCTGGCCCAGATCTTGAGGGCCCCACAGCCCAAGCCTGGAGATACTGAGATTCAATAAAGAAATTCAAGGCCTTTGTGAGCTGTTAGGTGGAGGGGGGACACCCAGTTGTCTTTTCTTGAGATCATTATTCCCTTTCCTTCATGGATTGAGTAGAGGAAGAGAGAGAGACAAGATGGTACACAAGAAAGTACGCTGGTTCAAATCCCATAGTTACTAATTTCTTGAGTGAACTTGGGCAAATTGCTTAACCTCTCTGGATCGATTTCTTCGTCTTTTAAATGAGAAGATTAGATTAAATTATCTCTAAGGCCCCTTCCAGTTCTAACCCTGTGATCCTATGCCCACTTAGCTAGTGGCTCCTTGAGAGGGACCATACCTACAGATATCCAAGCCTCAGCTGGGCAGATGTTCCCACCCCATTAGCAGAGGCTTAGTGGGAGTTTTCAAATTGATAAGTAGGTTCCAACCAGAGCATCTTCGTATCTGGTACAGGGCATTCTGGGAAAAGGGAAGTCATCCTGGGCTATACTAGGATGAGAGAGGGACCTCAGGAATTATGACAAAGACCTTAAGGTTCCAGTAGAATACTGGGCTTCTCTGTTGGCTCAGTGGCATTGAATCTAGGATTCAAGTATTTTGAGATTATAAGAAAAGAGTCTTGTGTTGGTTTCCCGAAAGAAGACCAGTCCTTCCTCCTTATGATCTGGACTGATAAGACTGCAGTTTCATTAGGGCCTTCCTGGAGAGTGAGTTGGTATACCAGAGGCCAGCTCTCCAGGAGGGGGGGTATGGTGGGAAAGAGGTACTTCTTTGGGACTTGACCAGAGAAGCTCTAGAATTCATCTGGTCTTATCTCCTCATTTAACTGATGGGGAAACTCATTTAAGGCTGAGTGTGGAAAATTGGTTTGTTGGAATCTCAGGAATCTTGCTGGAGCTGTCTTTAAAATGGGTCTATGGAAAGGCAACTCCTGCCTCCCTCTTCCTATGGCTGTCAGTAATGAAAGGCCCCTCTTAGCAGAAGAATTCTTCTAGGAGCAAATCTACAATATGAGGGACTGGAAGGGAATCAGGTAGAGTTCTGGTCCAGACTAAGTGACTGCTCCCTCGAGGCATAGTCTCTGATGGTCCTTCAGCAGCATGACTCAAAACAAAACTCTTGTGCCAAAACTCAGTACAAGGTGCTATGGGGGCAGGCAGGCCAGAGAAATAGGAGACGTGGTCCCTGGCTTGTTTTGAGTCTTAACGGGGAAGTTCGTCATCTAATTGAAAAGACAGGACACAGGCATAACTGAGAAGACGTTTAAGTTTGCTAACTAGAACAAAAGAGAGGCATCTCATTATAGAGGCACTCGATTTGGAGATGGAGAATCAGACTTCAAATTCTGCTTCTACTTCTGTAGGATCCTGGGCCAAATACTTCATCTCTCCAGTTCCGTTTCCTCAACCGTAACGTGAGGAAAGTTGGACTAGCATCTGTAGTGTGTAGTAAACACAAACAGAAACAGATCCCTGCAGGTGGCAGATTGACTTAGAAAACCATTCATTTACATTATCTGTGTTGTGTTTATATTTATTTTGTTAAACATTTCCCAATGACATTTTGATCTGATTCGAGCACCACTTGGGAGTGTTGAGCTGTGAGGTTTGACGACTCTGGAGAGATCTCTGCTAAATCTACGAACCTGTAAGTTAGGAAGGCTTGTGTTCTGGTCCCTCCTCTGACACACAGGACCCTGTGCAAGTTACTTGGTCTCTTAGTGTTTCAGACAACTATTTGAGTTGCAGAGCAGGCACAGATTTTAATTGGTAGGAAGTATATCTTCACTAGGAGTTCTCTACTCAATGAAATCACAGGTTTGGTCCAAAACAAAACAAACAGACCAAAAAACAAAATTAACTGTGTAAATGAATGCAAACTAAGTCCTGGGTTCCCATTGCAACTCCGCCATTTTTAAGTTGACTGTATGTGACTTTCAATAAATCAAGTAATTTCTTGGTCCTTTAATTTCCTCATATGTGAAATGAGAGTGTTAGTGCATGATGACAGTAACATTCCATGATTCTATGAGCCCATAATTATAGTCAAAGAGCTTATAGGATAGGATGGGAATGGATAATCAGAGAAGGCTTCCTGGAGGAGGCGAGTTTTAAATTGGACTTTAAAGGCAGGAAAGACTATAGGTTGATGAAAAATCAATCCCCTCAACCTCTTATGGGACAGGAAATGGGCCATGGCCTTACCAAGCCAGGTTCTGATATTAGAAACACGAAGAGAGAATGTCCAGGAACCTATAAGTGGGAGTGTGTTGGTAAATGTGTAGCAATCAGCTCTTCAGAGGGAAAAAAAAATTAAGACCATAAGACATAGTTTTAAGTTTAATCTGAATTATTAACTTTTTTTCCATCATTTTCCTAAGTCTACACAACCAAGAAAACAATGAATCAAACCCAGATTTATAACATCTGAAGATTTCCAAGGTGTAAATGCTCACCCTGAAAATTTTCTTGGGAGCTAGTTTGAGCTGGTTCTAACACACTCCTACCTATAAGCAGTCTAGAAATGAAGCTGAAAATTCTCTGCCAGGGTTGAGGTGGCAGTGCCCTGTGTTCCTGCTTCTGGTCAATGCTCTTGAAATTCATAATTAAACCTTGAGCAGGGAGAGAAAAGGATCTTTCCTTAGTCAAAAGACAGCATAGATCTGGAAGGATGTTAGCCTGACTGAACCACCTGCCTTTTCCATAGAGAGGAGGAGTGTATGAAAGGGAGACAGTGAGGCTGCCACTGTAGGGCATCATGTGTCATTCCCAGCCATTCCTTCATGACCTGTCTTCACTGGAAGGGTATAGACCAAAGAAGATGATGGCAAATCACTCCAAGCATGAGCTGAGTGTGAGTTCAGCCTACTGTCCATCCTTCATACCAGGACATCCCTCTTTACTCTTCCCCTGTTTCCCATATAAAACTCACCAGGAGCTCATTTCAAGTAGAGAACACTTCATTTTTTTGTACCCATATCCTCAGTGCCAAGCACAGTGCTTGCCTCACTTACTAAAAGATTGATTCACATACCCAAGGCCTGGGTAAATAACTGGTTAACCTGCTTGTTAGTGGGTGGGGCATTTGGGCCCCAGCTTCATCCCCACCAGCCTCGGGCTTGACTACACGTGACTGAGGGTGGTCCTGCTTCTGATTTCCTAGCAGGGCCTGGCCCAGGTTGAGGAGGAGAAAGGGAGAAGGGAAGTGTAGGCTGGGGGATGGGCTGAATGAGGTCTTGAGGAGGTGTAGGAGGTTCAGTGGGGGAAGTATTTAGGATTACCACAGACTGAATTGTCCTTACAAGCGTGAAGATTGCAGGGGGAAAGGAAGGCCCTTCAGAGCCATCCAGATTTTTCTTTTTAACTTGGACAGACTGGAGTGGGGTCCTTGTACAGGAAAGTCCCCATGTCCCTGAGAGTAGCTGCTGCTAGGACTGATATAACTGCTATGACTGCTTCGTTTTCATGGGATGCAGTCAATTTTGAGACTTTACTGATTTTATTTTTGTAGCATCGAAGGCTTCCCCCTCCTTTTCCTGTCTCTGTGATTCCAAAGAACATATAATGTTAACCAGAATGTGGGGGGGGGGGGAGAGAAGGGAGAGGGAGGGACAGGCAGTGTGCTGCCAAGGCTGATGTCATGTTCCCATGACGTTATCTTGGGGCCGATTGGGCTGCACTTTGTGGAGGCGGGAGAGAGTGGAGTGGAGGGAGCGGCTGAGAGAGAAGGACTGGCTGCCTGTTGCCTGGCCCTTCGGGACCTTGGCGTTCCCCCAGAACAGTGATGGGAAAAGCAGCTTGAGACATGGAAAATTGTCCATGCACAGCAGAGGCGTCTGGCTGAGTTTGGGGATTAGTTCTGGGTGCAGACTGGCTCCCAGAGCGCTGCTGAGGAAGGGAGCCCAAGACAGGGGACTTCATATGGCTAATGCGGAGGGATCAAGGAGTAGATTTGGGGTGTTTGAATGTGTAGGGGTGGAAGGGGGAGCCTCAGGTCCTGACCCAGCACCCTTTCCACTTCTTTCAATCCCAGACCAACCGTAGCTTGAGATTCATGGGCAGGTTTCTCATAGTTGGGCTCCCTCAGTAACTCAACCTTCCCCTAGGGATCTGGAAGACTGGGATCCCCTTTCTCTCTCTCTCTCTCTCTCTTCCTCACTGCACTCCCCATTCCTTCACCATCTGTCAGATCCCTGCTCAGCTTGGCACCCTAGCTCATTGGTTTGAGTGTGTGGTCCATACAAAAACAGGGCGCTATTGTATTTTGTTAATCCTCATATTTTGAAAGACCAGTTGGGGGAATGAGCAAAGTTCCTTGACAGCTAGCTCTTTGAAGCTAGCCTCTCCTGTGGCACCAGGCTCTAGCCTCTTCAGACTGAGTTGGGATAGTCCTGCTCTTGGTAGATGTCAGAGAGGCTGAACCTGAGATTTCATTAGTATAGGGAATTCCCAAGAGAGGAGGCTCCCTCTCCTAATACTGGTCAACATCAAGCGATAACATTTGTGTAGTCCTTAGTACAGGCGATCAGTAAATTCTTGTTTCCTTTCTTTCTTCTTGTCTAGCATGGTGGTATTAATGTCAAATAGAAATAGGGGCCACTACACCCTAGTAAGTATCCCTGCTGGCCACATATCTACTTAGAAAACCACACATTAACATTGTTATTGTTCAGTCATTTCATAGTCTTGTCTTTCCCTTCCTGAGTCCATTTGGAGTTTTCTTGGCAAAGATACTAGAGTGGTTTTCGATTTCCTTCTCTAGCTCATTTTTACAGATGAGAAAACTGAGGCAAACAATTAAGTGACTTGCCCAGGGTCACACAGCTAGGAGGAGTCTGAAGTCAGATTTGAACTCAGGAAGAAGAGTCTGACTGCAGGTGTGGCACTCTTTCCCTTGGGCCATCCAGCTGCCCACACATTAACATTATCTATATTCTGTTTTTTAAAATTTTGTTAGAATATTTCTCAATTGCATTTTAATCTGTTTACTGTACCCTTTGCACCCTGTGTTTGACATCTCTGGCTTACAGAACTGAAAGGCTAAGTTACTAGGAGCCCAGGGTCACATACCTAGTATATATGTATCAGATGCTCTGGTCTTCCTGCTTCACCTAGCGCCTGCTCCACATTGCTTTTCTGTCCTTAGGCAGAAGCTAATTCAGTTCACTCCAGCTGGGAGTGGAAAGTTAAAAAATTATAACACTCCCTGTCCTTAAGGATGACATATAATTAGTTAAGTAAATAGAAGACATAAAGAAAGTAAAAAACCAGGTAATTTCAAGAGTAGGGAGAGCCTAGGAAAGACTCCTAGGGGAAACTATCATCTGAACTAATCCTTTAAGGGAAAATAGTTATATTCAAAGAATTAGAGGTAAGGAAGGAGTGTGTTCTAGGTATAAGGGACAGGCTATGCATAGTCACAGAGATTAGAAATGGAAGATTGTGCCCTATAGCAAGTGGGACATTTTGGTTGGAATTCAGAGGGCATGATGGAGAGGAGGTAATGTGAAATATGCCTGGAAAGGTAGGATGGAGTCAGATTGAACAGGTCTTGAAGTAAAAAACAGAGAAATTTTAATTTTATCCTAAAGGTAACAGGGAAATACAGAGATTCATGGGCATGGGAGTGACAGTCAGACCAGAACTTTAGGAGGGATGATTTTAGCAGCTGTGTGGAAGATGACTTGAAGAGGGGATAGACTGGAAGCAAGAGACCCAGTTCAGAGACTTTTGCAGTAGTACAAGGGGGTGAGAATGAGGGACTGAACTAGAAGGGGACATATGTGAGAGGTGTTGTAGAGTATAATCAATAAGATTTGGCAAATGAGTGAATGAATGTGGAAGGGAGAAGGGAGAGGCAAGGATGTTTTCAAGGTTATAAACCTGGGTGATTGGAAAGATGGTCGTGTTGTTGACAAAAACAGGGAAATGCAGCGGAGATGTGGATGTATAGGGAAATGACACGTCCGGCATGCAAGGTGATGCAAGGACTGTAACTCAAGAAGGGTATGAAAGATGGAGGTGGCATCATCTGCGTGAAGATGATGACTGAATCCATGGGAACCCGTAGTATCAGAGAGAGAGAGGAGAAAAGAGAAGAGAGGGGAAAGGAAGGGAGGAGAGAAGAGGAGAAAAAGAAGAAGAGGAGGAGAGGAAAGAGAATGAAAAGAAGGGGGGCCAGGATTGTCTGGGAGGTGCACCCATGCTAGGGAAGCCAGGATATAGATGATGAGATTGCAGAGAAGGAACAGTCTGACAGGGAAAAGAAGAACCAGGGGACAGCAGTGTCACAGTGTCACAGAAGGTAAGGGTAGAGTGTCCAGGAGAAGCGCATGGTCTACAGTGTCAGAACCTACAGAGAAGCTCAAGGAGAGTAAGAAGGGAGAAGGAATTCTCAGTGACAGGAAGGCAGTCACCAAGTGTACCTGGGGAGAAGTAATCATCTCTAACATGTAGATGATGCTTCAGTAAGCTTTTATAGATGTCTCATTTGATCCTCAGGACCCTCAGTCAAGAGTCAGGAGAACTGGGTTCTGGTTCTGGTTCCGACACTAAGTCGTGTGACTCTGAGCAAGACATTTCACCTTTTCTAGGCCTCGGTTTTCTCTTCCGTAAAACTAAGAGGCTTAGACCAGATGAGGCAGTGTGATGTACTGGCAAGAATACAGGATTTGGAGTCAGATGACCTGAATTCAAATCCTGACTATTGCCATATCATCTGTAAAATGCAGGGTAATTTACTGATCCCTCTGGGTTTGTTTTCTTATCTATAAAAATGAGGGGATAGTCTAACAATCTTTTTCAGTTCTCTTTAGTTCTTTTGCAATTGTAAATCTTCCGATCCCTTTGGTCCCTTCCAGCTCTAAACTTCTATGCTCCTGAATTCAGTGCTCTTTTTATTCCCCCAATTTTTATTTTTTTTAATTAACAAGCATTTATTTTCTCTCTCCCAAGTTCCACCCTTTCCCCCCTCCAGAAAAAAAAAGAAAAACAAAACCCTTGTAACAAATATAGCTACTCAAGCCAAGCAAGTTTCCCACATCCAATGCTCTTTCCAATACACCATGTATAAATAAAGGGTAGAGCCAAGCCAGGGTCACCAGAGACCCCAGATTGAGTTGTTGTCGTCCTTTTATAGACCTTGAATCTGTACTTGGAGAGAAGTCAGTTGGAGTTTCAGGTTCTGGTTTTGGTCCCTTGGGTTCTAGCTTTCTTCTGCCTGTCCAGGGTATGTGGTAAGGACTGAAAGAGCCTGAATGGATGACTGCTGAACCTCCTTGGAGAAGTGGCTAGTAGAACTGGAAGTGCTGGGGGTGGGGATTGGGTTGGGAGTGGAGGGGATTGATTCACCCAGTAGGGCTGATGGGAAGGAAAGCTGAATGCCAGAGAGGTTTAGTGATTTACTTAGGGCTTCAGTGATGGATTTTTGGGTTCTCGAGCTGTGTGCTCTCTGTTTGGACTTGGTGACTGGCCAGAGAGCAGGCAAATGGAGATTCAGTTCTGCTCGGCAGGAAGCTGGAACACAGCAGAGCCTCAGTATTTGGCTAAGAGGCCAGTGAAGGCTCCGGCCATTTAGCAGCAAGATAAACAGAGCTGAGTAACGGGTGACAGACAAGCTGTTGAAATACTCCCCTGCTAGCTGTGTGCCCTTTGCCTTATCTAACCCTGCAATTTGTGTTATGGACTTCTCCCTAGGTTGCCTTTCTGTGTTGGTCCTATTGAACTGATGGGGAAACTGAGGCCAGAGACTGAACCTCCCATACCAGGGCTCCACTAAAATGAGAGGAGATGTCATCTCTGACTGGATTCTATTTCTCTGATATCACAGAGCATTTTACAGAAATTGGGCAGTACCCAGTGAGGCAAAGGGCAGAGGATTTCATCTCCTATCATGACTTGAGAGGTGGCAGGCATCAGTACCAAAGTACCAAACAGACCAAGTATTGGAGCTTCCTTGATGTAGTGTCCAGGCTCTGGCATCCATAATGGTTTCTCCAGAAAATAAGATTTTTTATTTTTCAAATATATTATTTTTAAAGGCATTTTTAGGAGGCCTATGCCAGGAAAACTCATTTTTGCTGAACATAGTACATTTCTCTGCTGTCCCCAAATACTGAGGGGAGGCTGTGCTGGGCAACTGGCAGTCATGCCACGTGGGGAACAAAGAATCCGCCTTCTTGTTTGGTTTTCCACCCATACTGATTTAGAGGGATTTGGGGGCACCCGTCAAAGGACCTATTTGAAGAGGCCTACCAGCCCCTGAAAAAGGATTAAAGTACCCCTCTCACCTCATCCCATGGGGGCTGTGGGGTCTGGAGGTCTCTAATGACTCTAGTTAATGATGAAGACCTCTTTTTTTAACCTTAGGAAGGTTAGGAAGTGGGTAGAGGGAAAGAAGGAATCAATCATAAGCATTTATTAAGTATCTATGTATCAGTCTCTGTGTTGGGCTCTGGGGGATACAAAGACAGAGAAAGAAAGAATCCCTACTCTTACGTTCTAATGGGGAAAATAAACAAATGGCTACACATCAACCTAGAAAGCATACATATGAAGTGAATAAATACAGAGAAATTGAGAAGAAACCTTAACTAGTATGGAAAAGCACATAATTGTGTTTGAAATTGGGACCTACTTCCATCTTCCTCCCCATAACACCCCCATCAGATTCCCATCGACACTGTTTTTCTTTGGCTTTCATCTCAAGCATCCAAATGCAAACCTCTCTGATTCTGTTTTTGTGCCAGACATCTGAGCCCCTGTCTCCCTACTTTCCAGCTCCTTATCTGTCCTTTTCATAGAGTCATGGCTTTGGAGATGAGAGGGACCTTGGAGGTCATCTGTCTTATCACCAACCATCATTTTTTTACAGCTGTGGAAAGAGATCTAGAAAAGTTAAGTGACTTGCGTAAGTTCACACAGGTAACCAAGACTTGAAGGAGTGGGGTTGGTACAGTCCTCTGACTCCAAGTCTGGCCCTCTTTTGAGAGTTCCATGTATCAATCACTACTTGTTGATGGTTAGGTTCCTTGTAGTCATTTCTGATGGAAACTCTGCAATTGAAGAATCATCAGGTGGGAAAGTTTTTTCCAGAGATCACTTGGGTCAGTCCATCCAGGCCTGTTTCTTCTCTGGGCCAGGTAGATAAGGCTCTGCCTTAGAACAAACAGTTTATAAAGAATCAGATTCTATTCTCTTAATCCTGCCTGTGATTTTGAAAGTTCTTCCTTATGTCTAACCTAAATTCCT
>CM053599.1:100950624-100981030 GCA_028646575.1 Pseudocheirus occidentalis
TCTCTCTCTCTCCATCTCTCTCTCTTTTTCTTTCTCTCTTTCTCACTCTCTTTCTCTCTCTCTTCCCCACCTCTCTCTCTCTCTCTTTCTCTCTCCCCTCCCCCCATCTCTCTCCTTCTCTGTCTCTCACTTTCTCTCTGTCTCTCCCCACCCTCCCAGACACCAAGAAACAAAGCAAAGTTATTTTCTAAAAGCCATTTGTCCATATAAATATTGTGGGCAGTGTGTGTGTGTGTGTGTCCATTTATTTCCTGGTGATGCTACTCCCTCTCCCTCCCACCAGGACACAGAGAAACTTTCAAACCCCAAAGATCAATCGACAAGAAGGGGACCTTCTGGGTGACTTCAAGGGAATGGAGACTCTAGGGCCCACCTCTAAGCTGACAACTCAGTCCAAAGCTGAGCTGCTCCTTCTCAGCCCACATTGCAATTCTTCTGCTATGGGTCTGGATAAGGGAGGACTGGGAAGGGGTGCTTCCACTTTAGGAGAGAGAAGAATCTTCCTTCCTCGTGATTCATGCACACACCCATCCTGACGTGGTGTGGCAGGGAGTGCTAGCTAGGAGAAAAAACTTGGAGAAGGCCTTGGCGGCTAGGAGACAGGGAAGTTACATGAAGAAAGAGGCCTGCCTGTGACTAGGACTCTGAGGACATTAAACTCATACTACCCATAAGTGCTGACTTTGGAGATATACACCATGCTATATTGACTATAGTCCTCCAGGACTTTGCCCTTAAACTAGTGATTCCATTTTTACAGCATGAGCTTTCTACCTAGGCTGTGAGTATAAGGCTTAGGAGGGACAGTCACACACGCAGTCTATTCTTGGGCATGAATAGTCACCAATGAAAAGATGCTTCTCTCTCCCCTCACCATCATGCCTTACTCTGCCCTGTGTGGAGGGAGTTGTTTTCCTGGTCTTGAGGACAGGAGAACTCTCTGTTTCTTGGAGGTAGTAACTTCTCACCCTTCCCCTGTCTCAAATGTCACTGGGGCTATAACTAAGTGGACCCTGACTATTGACAGGAGCCTCGATGTGTGGATTGGCTTCACGGCCTTGACGGGTCCTGGGGTGCCACCCCATGGAGAGGCTTTCAGCCTGGAGAGCTGTCAGAATTGGCTGCCTGGAGAGCCACACCCTGCCAACGCTGAGCACTGTGTGCGCCTGGGCCCTGCTGGCCAGTGCAATACCGACCTCTGTACAGCCACCCACAGCTATGTGTGCGAGTTCCAGCCCACAGGTATTCAGTCTTGGGAGGTGGGGAGAGAGCACACACACACATACACACATATACACACACTCTCTCTCTCATACTCACACAAACCCCAAGAGGTGAGCTCTCTGACAGCCAAGAGCACTCCAAGGTCTAAGCCCAAGGCAGCCTAACAGTGTAGAATCTTTCTCAGGCCCCATAATTGCCTCCTAGGTCCCACATAGGGGAACTACACAGCTCTCAAATCCCACTCTGGTTGCTGGGACCACTCACCCCAAATTGTTATCCATGGGTGAGTGACTGACTTAGAGTCAAGTTGTGGGGATGGTGGGGATTGGAGAGGCTTGATTGATTGGGGATTGTTGAATAGCAAGTGGATCTGTCCATTTCTAGCCACCACCACTACTACTACCCTCATCCTTCCCTCCCCCCACCCCTCCAGCAAGAAGGAAAAAAAATCCACAGGTCCCTGCTTCTCTCTGGCCATTCAAGCTATTGCTTCCTCTTCTCCAAGACCAGAGGTGTCCAAGACCTTCTGACCTTCTGACCCTCAAGAGCACCAAAGTCATCAGTCTCTTTTCCTTATTAGGGGCTGTGTCTAATGCAGAGAATTTCTTTGTGGGTGATGCCAGCTCAGATCTACCAGGGCCCGTGGTCCCAGTGGAGGAGCAGGATTTTCTCTCTGCCCCAGGACATAAGACTGTGGAGGTAACATGGAGCTTCTGCCTCTTAAATCTTTCCTGCCAATGCTGTTGAAAACTCACCTCCTCCAGGAAGTCTCATCTAATTCACTCCCACCTGATTCTGATGGTTCATGATGCACTTTTTGTCTCCTACTGCCATCCTTCAGTATTTGTTGATTCCCCTCTTGGATCTTTTTAATATGTTCTCACCTTATCTTTTTAATTGGGTTAAGAATCCCTCCCTAGAGGTCTGGGAACTCTTCCTCCCCTATCAGATTGGAAGATTCCTGAAGCTTTCCTGATCTCCCTGGGAGACTGGGAGTTACCTGACAGCCGGAACCATGTCTCCCCCATCAGATTGGGTGCTCTCCAAGGGTGGAATCATGTTTCCTGTCAGACTAAGGGCTCCCTAAAGACAAAGATGGTTTCTATCCTGTCAGAATAGGAGCCCTCCTCTCCCCCACTGACAAGGATGATTTATATCCCATTGTGCTGGGCAATACCTCTTCTTAGACAGGGAGTTTCTTGAGGTCAGTAATTCTTCCTCTCCCCCCATCATACAAGGGTCTCTCCAAGAGAAAAGATCCTTTCTCTTTCCCCTTTACTGCCAGCTCTGAGTTGAGTCTTCAACACACAGGACCATTCGATCCAGGTTGGCAACATACAGGTTTCTACCTGTATATCAAGATCTGTTTTTTCTCTATCCAGGTGATGATTTTTCCTGGCCTGGTGCTGCAGCATAAGGGTTTTCTCACTGCTGCTGAGTTTGAGACTCAGGACCTAACAGAGCCTGTACAAATGAGGCTTCAGGTGTATCGTCCTGTGGGAGGCAGTAAGATGCTGTCATATTTTCATGGCTTGGTCCTGGGATGGGAGGGAGGTGGGGAGAGTATGGCTAACAAGGAAAAGGATTTAGAGGCCTGGCCTGGCCTGTCCCCTCTCTGCATGGTCAGAGCCTATGAGTTAGACACAACTGTTAGATAATAGAAGTGTTTGTCTGCTCCAGAACAGAGAAGGGATGAATGAGACCAGCCCAACATCATTCAGAAAGAGTATGTTTGGGTCAGTATTCAAGCCTGTGTTTTTTGCCCCCTTGGCCCAACCTTCTTGGTCTGTACTGAGGCTGGGTCTTCTTTGGTTATTACTAGAGAAAGATACTAAACAGTTTATCTTCTTGGGAGTAGGGTAGAAGGGTTAGTTGGGTGTGACAGGGATTTTTCTTCAGGCCAAAGTCTCATATCACCTTCTTGCTCTCCTTCCAGGCATCCCAGAGAACACTAGCCAACTTTCATGCCCACCTTTAGACAACCAAACATGGGTGCCCCTTGAGTGTTCGGCTGGGGAGTACTGGTGCCCTTTGGCAAATATGTGCTTGCCCCTGGACAGTCCTTGCAGCATATCACCCTGTGCTAATGATTCCTCCTCTGAACAAAACAACCATTGGTCCAGCTACTACTCATTTTGGAGGGAGTTCCTGTTCTCCATCCCAGCAGGCCCTTCCTCACAGTACTCAGTATGTATTCCCAGCTCTGGACCTGGACCCTGGGGGTGGTGAGAGGAGAGGAGAGGAGAGGAGAAGAGAGGAGAGGAGAGGAGAGGAAGGGAGGGAAGGAGAGGGGAGGGAACAGAAGGGGAGGGAAAAGGGTCAAAGGGTAGGAGAGAGGAGAATGTTCTGCCCTTCAGAGCTGTCCCTGGGGAATTATCCTATTAAAGCAAAGGTTCTAAACCTGGAGTCTGTGAACATGGTTTTAAAAACATATATATTTTGAACCCTGAGAATATTTGCGATTAAAGGAGGGGAATGTTGGTGAGGAAGGACACCTGCTTCTATAAAACGATTTTTTGAAACACAATTCACAGGAACAAAAACCTTGGAAATAACCCATGTGTCCAAAGATTAGGGAATCAGCTGGGCAAACTAATATATGACTATGTGACAGTGATACCATGAAGAATGAGGAGTTTTGTGGGAAGCCTTACATGAAGGGATGCAGAGGATAGGAAACAGAATCCATATAGCAATGTAGACACTGACAGCAACCATGCAAACCATAGCAAAACCACCCAGAAGCAAAGAGGATATTCCTGGTACTATTTGGTTCAAGTCGATACTTAAAAAAAATAAACTAAGTTCCATGTTAAAAAATATATGTGTGTGTGTGTGTGTATGTATGTGTACATATACATTTGGAGGGATAACTGCATTTCAATATAATTATTTTCCTTTCTAATCCTACATATTTTATTTTATGCTCGCAAAAGTATCATTCTGAGAAGGGTTTCAACAAACTATCAGTGTTCAGTACACAAAATAGTTTCAAGAACTCCTGTATTTGAGGGAACAGACTTATGCCCAATACCCAGGGACAGAGCCCTGGTTGGGATGGCAATGAAAATACACACTGGGGAAGAAGGGGCTGTGGAGGGGCTGTGTCTGTCCTAACTCACCTTCAGGGCAATAGGACTGAAGTTTTTCCAGGTCATCTTAAGATTCTTTTTGTTTCAAGAAAGGTTCTGCCTAACCCCTTTACACATCCTGGGCACTGCTTACCAGACATCAGTGGCAGGGCCACTTGGGCTGGTTGGCATATCTAACAGTGCTGCTCCCCACTCCAGGTGAGCTTCCGCAGCAAGAATATCTCCTTGCTTCCTGGGGACGTCTTCAGTATCCAACATGATGCAGGCCCAGGTGCTCTCCTACGCTGTCCATCCCATCATGAAGCACTTTTCCACCAACATCTCCAACCTGGGTGTTTAAATGCCAACATCTCAACATGGATGCACAGCCTACCTGCTCACCTCTCTGGGGTGCCTACCCCCAATGGCACCACCTGTGCCCTGCGTCTGCTCTTAGCTACAGAAGAGGTGACCCATCTCCTTGGCCAGCCGGCTAACCCTGGGCTACAGCACCTTGGGCACTATGTGGTTCGAGCTTCTGTGGACAATGGTGTGTCCAGCCACAACCTGTCCTGTAGCTTCGATGTGCTCTCGCCTGTGGTGGGACTGAGAGTCATTCATCCCACCCCCCAGAGTGATCGATTCTATGTATCTACCAACTGGACTTACCTCCTACTGAAGATCAGTTCAGGGGTCAACTCCACAGCCAGGCAACTGGGCAGCAACCAGAGTGTGCCCTTTGAAGCCTCCTGCCCTCCAGGAATGGCCCAGTTGACAACAGACTGTATCCGGGAAACCAATGACACCTGGTTTGCATTACTTGAACTTGATGGTCTTGGGGAGGATGAAAGCCTGGTAGAGATTGTGGCAGAGAACCGTGTGAGCCGTGAGAACATCAGCATCCAAGTGAAGGCTGAGGAGCCTATCCGGGGACTCAGTGCCACCCCAAACCCCCAGACCCGGGTGTTGCAGAGCACCCTAGTGGTAAGTAGAAATCAGGGAACAGAAGGTTGCCTTGAATATAGGTGACATGTACTTAAAAGGATTCTTCCTTTTGCCTTTCTTGGGGGATTGGGAATAACAGTAGCCTTAGTCCCTGGATACCCTGACTTGGGGTCTAGAATCTTTGGCAAAAGTTTAGTTGGTCCTAAGTGAGGAGCATTTCTTCCCGACCACAGTTACAGACTTACAGGCTGGTGTTGGGGAGAGAGGCAAGTTGGAGAAGAACTCCAGCCTGTCAGACAGTTTATAGAAAGGACTACATGTGCTGGTTAAGTGGGATATTGTTTCATTTTGGACTTTGTATCCTCTGAGTCTAGCATACAATAAGTGTTTAATAAAGGCTTGTTAAATGAGTGAATGAATTGAAGTCCTCGAAGCTCTTACTGAAATCAGGAGGAATTATGACCAGTCAGGGTTGGGTAAAGGAGCCATCATTAGGTATAATCTGGGATTCCCTAAGGCCCTTCCTGAACCATTTTGGTAGGAGAGGTCTTAGCTGCCTGCCCCTCAGCTTGGGAATATGGGGAAATATGACCTGTATCCTTTATTGTAGAGATACAGTCCTGTAGTTGATGCTGGTTCCGATGTCGTCTTTAAGTGGACCATCGATGATAAACAGTCTCTGACCTTCTACAACATTGTCTTCAATGTCATCTACCAGAGTGCTGCTGTCTTTAAGCTCTCGGTAAATAGAAATAGGGTCCTGGCCCCTTGTCCGTTTGCTGGGCTTTAGAGAGAGGCCGGCTGGCTGCTCTGGGCCTGGGCATCCCTGCTTCCTAAGCAGGACAGGCTGACGTAGCAACCGCTTCCTGTGATCTCATCTCTGCCTTTTTTTTCTGCTTTGCTTCTGTTCCTGAAGGGTCCTGAAAAACCTAAGGGTGAGTGAGTTGGTGGGAGTGTTGGGAGAGGGAAGGGGGAGGAGGAGAGGGACTTTGTGGGTCTTTCTCTAACCTTCTGCCTCTCACCTTCTGTTCCTCTGTGTGCGGGTGTGTGTGGGTGTGCTGCTCCAACTTTGAATTTCTGTCTGGCTTCCTTTTCTGTTACTCTCCCCTGCCTCCCCTCTGAGGACCTGGTTCAAGGTCTCTGGTCCCAGCCCTGCCTGTGTCCTACAGTTGACAGCCTCCAACCACGTGAGTAACGTCACCGTGAACTACAATGTCACAGTGGAGAAGATGAATAAAATGAAAGACCTGGCGATGTCAGAGGTTCCAGCCGTCATTCCACAGAACACCACGCTGCAGCTTGGTGCCAGTGTTCAAGTGGACTCGGCCGTGGAAGTCTCTTTCCTGTGAGTTTTCCCCATAGCCACAGGGCACTGGCAACAAAGGCTCTTAGGTCCGTGTTCCAGCTCAGCCCCTGGGCCACCCTGAGCCTCGGTTTCCCTGCTGGCCAAATGGGCACAGTGCCTTCTGTTTGGAGCTTTCATTGCTGAAATTGGGTGGCTGGGGACATTCAAGATAGTCTGCACTGGTCTGAGAACATGCCTCTTTGTTGGGGATCTCCTCAACCAGAGTTAGGAAACGTGTGTATTCAGTTACATGTTAGGCTTCGGGGGTAGGGCGCAGGAGAAGGGAAACCTGTTCAGGCTGAGCGAATTTCAAAGAGCCTCATAGGACATTTGAATACCTCTTCACCTTCTTCTTCATCTGCCCTGAAACAGGAATGTTACCCCTCTGACCTGGAGGAGGAACTTCCCCTCTCCACAACGTTGTGTATCAATTCCAGCATTGCCCCTTGGGCTGCTGGGACAGGAGGTGGCGGACATCACCTTTCCCACCCCAAATTAGTCATGTGCTGGGATTGGCTGATAATCTTGACCTCCCTTCTCTTGCTTCAAGCTACTTGCTCACTCCCTGCCCCTTCCCCTCCCACTTCTCCAGGTGGACATTTGGGGATGGGGAGCAGGAGAGCGGTCAGTTCAAGCCCCCATACAATGAGTCCTTTCTGGTTCCTGAGCCTGGTGTCCATCAAGTGCTAATTGAACACAATGTCACACATACCTACCGCATCCCAGGTAAGCAGTGGAGCCAGGGGTAAGGGTTTTCCTGTGATATTCCCTAGACATCTACCCCCAAATTAGCAGTTCTCTCCCCCTTGACTCCTCCTTCAGGACTGCAGCTGTCTGGGTTCATTGACATGGAGCAAATCTATTTCTCTTGTCTGGTTTCCTACTGATGGTTGTTTTCAAGTTTCTTCCAAGGAAGAAACTGTTCCACCAGCATGAGGAGTGAGGCTACTATGTCTCCAAATGCAGTGCACTTTTCAGGATTTGGGGTGCCTAAGGAAGTTCTAGGTGTAGTAACTAGTCACTTGCTCCTTATCTCCCATCCCTATGCTTTTGCATAGTCTCTTCCCCTGCCTGGAACACCCTGCCTCCTCACTTCTGCCTTGTAGAAGCACTAATTTCTTTCAAAACTTACCTCAAGTGCCATTTTCTACCAAAAAAAAAGTCTTTCCTGACACTCATGCCTACCTTTAAAACTGCCTTGTATTTATTTTGCACACAGTTTAATGTACTTATATTTGTATATATGATCATAGAAGTAGGGCTGGGAAGAACCTCAGAGGCCATATAGATCAACCACCTCATATTACAGATGAGGCCCAGGGAAGTTAAGTGACTTGCCCAAGGTCACCTAGGTAGTAAGTGTTAGAGGTGGGATTTGAATCCAAGTCTTCTGCCCTCAGAGCCAGTGCTCTTTCCACTGTTGCCTCCTCTAATAGAATATGAGCTTCCTTTTTTTTTCTTTTTTTTGAGGAAATTTGGGTCAAGTGACTTGCCCAGCATCACACAGCCAGTGTCTGAGGCAGGTTTTGAACTCAAGTCTTTCTGACTTCAGAGTCAGTGCTCTATCCACTGTGCCACCTACCTGCCCCAGAGTATGAGCTTTTTGAGGCAGAAAACTACTTTCATTTTTGCCTTTATATCCCTAGCATCAATTATGGTGCCTGGAACACAGTAGGTTCTTTAAAAATGTTTATTGATTGACTAATTCTTTTCTTTCCCATATCTCTCTCCTTCAGGTGACTATAACCTCACAGTGTTTGTGTTCAATACCTTTGAGAATCTGACCCAACAGGTACCTCTGAGTGTCCGGGCTTCCTTGCCCCATGTCACTGTGGAGACAGACAGTGGAGCCCTGGTGGTCGGCCGCCCTATCACCTTCACACCATGCCCGCTCCCCTCTCCAGCTGGTGTTCTGTACACATGGGACTTTGGGGATGGCTCCCCAGCTGTGCTGAAGAGTGAGCCAGCAGTCAATCATACCTACCTGAGCAGAGGGGTATATAACATCAGCCTGATGGTCAACAACACTGTGAGCAGTGTGAGGGCATACCTCTTTGTCCAAATATTTGAGGAGATTCGGGGACTGCAAGTGAGTCCAGTTGCAGCCACAGAAAAGGGCATGGCTGTCACTGTCAATGCTTCGGTGGAAGCTGGGGACAATATTACATGGACCTTTGATATGGGAGATGGCACAGTCCTGACTGGCCCAGAGGCCTCTATCCAGCATGTCTACTTACAGGATGAAAACTGCACCATCAAGGTGACCGCAGCCAACCCTGTCAGCTCTATCTCTCGGGACCTGCCCGTCCACATTTTTGTCCTAGAAGTGCTGAAGATCGAGCCTTCATCCTGCATCCCCGAGCAGCCTGAGGTCCAGTTAACTGCCCATGTGACTGGGGACTATACACACTATATCTTTGACTGGACTTTTGGGGATGGCTCCTCCAATGCCACCATTCATGGCCATCCCACAGTGACTCATAACTTCACCCGCAGTGGGGTTTTCCCTCTGTCACTGGTCCTGTCCAGCCTTGTCAACAAGGCCCATTACTTTACCAGTGTCTGTGTGGAACCTGAGGTCAGCAACATCACTCTTCGACCTGAAAGACAGTTTGTGAGGCTTGGAGAGGAAGCCAAGCTTGAGGTCCTGGCCTTCCCACCATTTTTCTACCGCTACTCTTGGGATTTTGGGGCCAATGATTCTGTCCGCTCAGGAGGCACTGAAGTCAGCTACACTTACAAGGTCCCCGGGATCTACCTGGTCACAGTGACAGTGTCCAACAATGTCTCCTCAGACAATGATACAGCATTTGTGGAGGTTCAGGAACCCATGGGCATCACCAGCATCGAGGTCAACAGTTCTCATGTGCTAGAGCTAAACCAGCCCTATCTGTTCTCAGTTGCAGGCAATGGGAGCCCAGCTAGCTACAGCTGGGACATGGGAGATGGCCAGAGGCAAGAGGGCCTACAGGTCATCCATGTCTACAACTACACAGGCAGCTACACAGTGAGTGTGGTGGGCTGGAATGAGGTGAGTCACAGTGAAGCACAGCTGAATATCACAGTCAAGACGCGGGTCCAGGGTCTGAGTGTCAACGCCAGCCGGACAGTGGTGCCATTGAATGGCTCTGTGAGTTTCAGTACCACACTGCAGGCAGGGAGTGATGTGCACTATTCCTGGGTCCTGTGTGATCGCTGCACACCCATCCCGGGCTCCTCCACCATATCTTATACTTTCCGTTCCATAGGTACCTTCAACATCATTGTCACTGCCGAGAATGAGGTCAGTTCACTACAGGACAGTATCTTCATTTATGTGCTGCAGCAGATTGAGGGGCTGCAGATGTTGGGTGGGGGTGATGGTGGCTGCTTCCCTACCAACCACACCCTCCAGCTTCAGGCGACAGTGAAGGATGGTACCAACATCTCCTACAGTTGGACAGTGCAGCGGGAGAGTGTCCCCATCCATACCACCCAAGGCAAGATCTTCCCACTGATTGTCTCTGAAGCTGGCACTTACCACGTCCAGCTAAAGGCCATCAACATGCTGGGAAGTGCTACAGTCAACAGGACACTTGAGTTTGTGGAGAGTGTGGGGCAGCTGGCAGTATCTGCCTCCCCCAACCCTGCTGCTGTTAACACATCTGTCAACATCAGCGCTGTGATATCCGGTGGTACCAGCATCACCTATGCTTGGCTTCTGCAAGAGGGAGTGTCTGTGGAAGCCACAGAACCATTTGTCATCCATTTGTTCTCCAGTCCGGGGCTGTGGGCAGTCACTGTCATAGCCAAGAACCAACTTGGCTCAGTCAATACTACAATCCATGTGGATGTGCAGGAGCCTGTGGCTGGCCTCACCATTGGGTGTGGGGAGTTAGGCAGCAGTTTTGTGGTTTCAGGTTCTGTTGTTCACTTCTGGGGGGATCTGGAGCATGGGAGCAATGTAAGCTGGTCCTGGGAGTTGCCAGATAGCACTAGGAGTGGACAAAGAATGGCTAGTGTCTTTCCAAATGCTGGAACCTTCTCCATCCGGCTTAATGCCTCCAATGCTGTGAGCTGGACCACAGCCAGCTGCAACATCACTGTGGAGGATCCCATCGAGGGGCTAGAGCTCTGGGCAAGCAGCAGGGTGGTAGAACCTGGGGAAATGGTCCATTTCAACATCCGCCTGAGCTTGGGCTCAGATGTAAATTACCGTCTCCTGATCAGTGGGGGAGTCACCATGGCTCTGGATGAGCCCAGCTTCTCCCACAGTTTCCCCAGAGTGGGTGATTATATGGTGACTGTGCAGGCAGAGAATCATGTAAGCTGGGAGCAGGTGCAGGTGCGCATATCTGTCCTGGAAGCCATTGGTGGGCTACAGATTGCAGGCTGCTGTGAGCTAGGGATACCTACAGGTGGGGAGAGAAATTTCACAGCCCGAGTACAGAGGGGGTCACGAGTCTCGTATGCCTGGTATTTCTCCCTGCAGAAGGTTCAGGGTGACTCTCTGGTCATCCTCTCTGGTCGAGAGGTGGCTTATACCCCTGTGGCAGCTGGGCAGCTTGAGATCCAAGTCCGTGCTTTCAATGACCTGGGCAGTGTCAACCTCACCAGGACCATAGAGGTTCAGGACCTCATCCAGGCAGTGGATCTCCATCCTGAAAACTGCTTCACAAACAGATCAGCACAATTTGAAGCAATCACCACACCAAGCCCCCGGCGTGTGTTTTATCGCTGGGATTTTGGAGATGGGTCCCAGACCCAAGTGACCTCCACACCCTTGTCTAACCACACATACCTGCTCCCTGGGGACTATAACATAAAGGTTAATGCCTCCAACCTGGTTAGTTTCTTGGTGGCCAAGGTCACGGTAACAGTACGAGTGCTGGAGTGTGAGGAGCCAGAGGTAGAGGTGGCCCTGCCCACCCAGGTGGTGATGCGTCGATCTCAGCGCAGCTACCTGGAGGCACATATAAACCTGCGGGGCTGTGTCACCTACCAAACTGAATACCACTGGCAGGTGTACCGGGCAGCCAGCTGCTTACATTACAAGCGCTCTGCTCAGGTGCCGCTGCCTGGCGTGGATGTGAGCCGGCCTCAGCTGGTTGTGCCACGGCTGGCCCTGGCTGTGGGTGACTACTGCTTTGTGTTTGTGGTGTCCTTTGGGGACACACCCCTGTCACGCAGCATTCAGGCCAATGTGACGGTGACACCTGGCCGCCTTGTGCCCATCATTGATGGTGGCTCCTACAGAGTCTGGTCCAACACACGGGATCTAGTGCTTGATGGCGGCAAGTCTTATGATCCCAACCTGGAGGACGGGGATCAGACCCTCCTTAGCTTCCACTGGGCCTGCGTCTCTTCCTCCAAGGTTAGTTAAGCTTCCGGGGGACTTCTATTCAGCATGGTCAGGGGATGGGAATGGGCAACAGGGACCACAGGGCAGTGGTGATTGAACAGGTGGGGCATTATCAACGGTTTAGGACAGCTTGCCATACACATCCCACTTTATCTGGAGTGACTAATAGTAAGATTGATGGTTAACCCATGGGAAACTAGTTTAGCACCTGCTCCCTACCGGAGACACCTAGAAAAATTTGTGCATGCTGGTTAATCCTTATGCAGGAGACCCTAGGTTAATCTCTGCATAGTAACCATCCCCATGGACATAGAGTCAAAATGAGAAAGGGGATCTTTTGAATGACTGTCTCTTGGGATAGACACTGGCTACTGCTACTTGTCTTGGGAGATCCCCTCCCCTAGAAGGACAGCTGTATGGAAGGATCACTCCTCCCCTTCCTGGCCAGGGTTGTCTGACTGATGGCTTCTCTCTTTCACTTTCTGTCCTGTTTGGTGGCATACAGAGTCATCCTGCAGGATGTCCCTTAAACTTTGGCCCCCGGGGGAGCAGCACAATCACCATTCCCAAGGAGAGGCTTGAGGCTGGTGTCGAATATACATTCAACCTGACTGTCTGGAAGGCAGGGAGAAAAGAAGAAGTGACCAATCAGACGGTAGGTAGCACTTCTCTAGACCCCTCTCTGAGGAGGCAGCACTCCTTGGCAACCCTACCCAAGTGATAAGTGAACATACCTAAAAAGAGGTATCCGAGCCCTGGCATTAGAAGGGTATCCACACCTTCCAGCGTGCTGACCTCTCTCTGACAAGGTGAAAGAAGGGAGACAGGTCTTGGGGAGTATGAGTTATGTTGTCTGGGGAGGAAGTGCTATTGCCAGATCATGAAGAAGAAAAGGAAAATTGAAGTGTGGATAAGCTCAAATAATGGACAGTCCCAAAATCCTCATTCAGATACAAACTCATGCTCAGACAAACACATTCCTCTTGTCTCCCCTTCATTCTCTCTGGGACAGATTCTACTTCTTTCTCAGCACATTTCAGTGTTAGCAAAGGACCCAGCGAGGTGACAAAGAAGTAAAGGACCAGCAACCTGCAAGGCAGATAATTAAGAGATGACTTTTAGCTCGGAGTCAGGGCTGGTGTTACTTCCTTCATTAGACTTTGTTCACAATTCTACAGTGTTTACCATGTGCCAGTGCTTTACAATTATGGCTTCATTTGGTCCTTGCAGCACCCCTGGGAGTCAGGTGGTATTATTAGCCATATTTCACAATTGAAGAAACTGAGGTAGGCAAAGCTGAAGTGATTTACCCAGGGTCACATGGCTAGAAAGTGTATGAGGCCAGATTTAAACTCAAGTCTTCCTGGCTTCAGACCTGGCTCCCTCTTTACTGCTGCACCTAGAAAAGAACTGAGAGGTCGTCTGGTCCATTAAACTGTCCTCCCCATCTCCCCAATTTTTTTCATATGAAGCATTACCTAGCAGTGTCCCTCCCATCCTGTACTGGTACCATTGATATTTTTTTCACTCAAGTATAAATCATTATGTCTATTCCTAAACATTTAATTTCATCTTAGACTGTGCCTATTGTTCTGAACCACTGAGAAGTTTTTTGGATCCTGCCTGTCATCCAATGTGTTAAACTGTGTGAGGTGGTGGAAAGGACTCTGGACTTAGGATCAGAAGACTTGGGTTTAAATCCTGTATCACTTATTTCACAAGGTTGTTGTTAAAGGAGCCCTCTGTAAACCTTAAAGGGCTATATAGATGTGAATCATTAATGTTAGCTGACACTACCAGATGCACGTCCTCTGTGAATGTGATCAGCCTGCGCTCCATGCCTTCATCTGAGTCATTGATAAAAGTGTTGAACAGAATGAGGAAAATAGCAGCATCTGCCTCCCCGGGTTGTTGCAGGGACCAGATGAGATGATGTTTGCACAGTGCTTGGTACATTTGTTATGGGTGTTCAGTCATGCCTGATTCTTTGTGACCTCGTTTTGGGGTTTTCTTGCCAAAGATACTGGAATGGTTTGCCATTTCCATCTCCAGCTCATTTTACAGAGGAGGTAACTAAGGCAAACAGGGTTAAGTTGATTTGCCCAGGGTCACAAAGCTACTAAGTGTCTGGGGCCAGATTTGAACTCAGTTCTTCCTGACTCCAGGCCCAGTGCTCTATCCATTGTACCACTTAGCTACCCCCATGGCTTGGCACATAGTAGGTACCTAATAAATATTTGTTCCCTTGTTCCCCCATCTTTGCTTTCATCCAAGTAATTGATTAAAAATGTTGACTAGAACATCAAGGACATAGCCTTTACTGAATACTTCCTCCCAGATTGTCAGTGACCTATTAATCACCACTACTTGGTTCCATTCTTTCAGAAACTTTCAGAAATCTACCTGACTGGCCGTTCCTCTCTCCATCCCCTTGTTCACAAGGCTATCACAAGAGTTTGTGTTGTATGTGTTACTATATCTACAGCATTATCCTGATGTACCAACTTAGTAACCACCAGGAAGCCACATTAGTTCTTCATGAGCACTGCTTCCCTTTCTGGGTGCTCAAAAACCATCCCTTTAGTAAGATGTTCCATAGTTCTTCCAGAAATTGAAGTCAACCTTCTCTAGCCTATAGTGGAAAGGATTTATTTACCTTCATTACATTTGAAAATGAAAATATTTGCCCATCTCCCATGCTCCATAATCTTTCAAAGTTCCCTGATGATGGTTCAGTAATGACATCTGCCAGTTCTTTCTGTACCCTAGAATCATAGAATTATAGATCTTGAGCTAGATGCCATCTAATATAAGTGCGTCATTTTACAGATGAGGAAACTGAGGCCCATGGGAATTGAGCAATTTACTCAAGGTCAGACAGGTGGTCAGTATCAAGGGCTGAGTCCAGAGCCTGCCTTCTTTCTCATATGCCTACACTGCCGTCTGGGTCTGACAACTTCAAGTTTTGAAGGCAGTTGGGGACTCCCTCTGGCCGAGGACAGTACTCTAAATCTTTCCAACTCACCAAGACTTGCCCACGTTTGCCCTCTGCTGGCACAATAGGCCCTACAAAAAACACAATGTGCCCACCCTCAATTTTAAAAAAACCAACAACTTTTTTCTCCTTTCTTTATTATATGAAATGGCTCTATTCATAAAGGAGAGTATTCAAATGTAGGTGATAACAAAAAAAATTACACCAGTATCAGAAATCAAACACCAATATCAAAAAGAGGTCTGTGTAATTTTTTAAAGTGACTGGAGGATCATTTCCATGGCACAGTGGGGCTTTGGGTAAGGCTTTAGTGGAGGACATAGTCAACCCTCTGCATGAGATTACTTGTGCTTTCCCCTGCCTTGACCCTCCTCAGAATGTTCTCCATTTTTCCTCCTTCCAGTTCCTGTCTATAGAATCCATCCCAGACTCCAATAGATGTGGATTTCCACACAGAAGTACAGTTTCTTGTTATAAAATGCTTCTCTACCACCTCATATACAATTCCTTGTTTTTTAAATAAGGTCTCTTCACCCATTGCTGTATCCCAGGGAGGAGTCATGCCCTGCTAAGTCTCAGGCATGCTATAAAGTCTCTTTTTCCTCCTTACCTTAGACCAGACCTAGAGTTTATTTCATGTATTACCTCTACTCTGCACATTCTTACGTAGATATCAGGGGCCATGAATGTTATTACTGATTCTTTTCCTGGATGTTATAACCTGTGAATAACTGGGCCTCTCACCCTATGGAGGGTTTATGAGAGAATATGGACAAGATTCACTCATGAAGGGTAGGTATGGATGGGTTCTGATTTGCCCTGTTGGAAGGAATATCCCTGATGTTGAGGTCACAGATCCATTGGGGTATGTCATACCCACTGCTCTTTGTGGTATATGATGACTGCTTTGCCATCTGTTGGCATGGATGCTGGGAAGTTAATGGTACTCCCTCTCACCTGCCCCAGGAAGCTAGGCAGAGATACTACTATGGTTTGCCCCTGATCATATAAGCATTGATATAAAGGATAGATCAGAGGGGAGACAATGGAGGCAGAAAGACTTTCAGGCCAAGGTAACTATCTCATTCTACTGATATCTCCTTTTCATAGGTGCTGATCAGGAATGGTTTGGTGCCCATCGTGTCATTGGAATGTGTTTCCTGCAAAGCGCAATCAGTGTATGAAGTGAGCAAGAGCTCCTATGTCTACCTGGAGGGGACCTGCCACAACTGCAGCAGTGGTTCTAAGCACGGGGTAAGGAGCCAGGGAGGAGTCTGGGATGGATTCTATAGATGGAGGCCATGTAAAGTCAAGACAAGAAATGGTTGGTTGCATTTTCTTCCCACCTGCTGGAACCTGAATCTGTATGTTTCTTTGTGACTGTGTGGATGTAGCTATCACTTGTGTGTGTGTTTGTATGTATACACATGGTTATTTGTCTCTGCTGGCAGCGATGGGCAGCCCAGACATTCAGCAACAAATCCCTCATACTGGACGAGTCAACAACATCCACGGGCAGCTCAGGCATGCGGCTGGTTCTGAGGCGAGGTGTGCTCCGTGATGGCGAGGGCTACACCTTCACCCTGACTGTGTTGGGCTGTTCTGGGGAAGAAGAAGGCTTTGCTTCCATCGACCTGTTCCCCAATCGCCCTCCCATTGGGGGTTCTTGCCGCCTCTTCCCTCACGAGGCCATCAAGGCTCTCACCACCAAGGTTCACTTTGAGTGTACAGGTGAGAGCATTCCTTGACCCCAAGCCACCAGCAACAGTCACCCTCATGTTCCTCAAAAGTTTTCAACCCACAGAATATTCCCACCTTTTTATCTGTTGCCCTCATGTGCTCAGGAAGAATTCTGCCTGTTTTCCAAAGGGATATGCTGAGACCCAGAGAAGTCAAACAATTTGCCCACGATCCCACAGCGAATTGGGATGGTGGGTAAAGGAGAGAGACTGGGGAGAGGGTCCAGGAATTCTGATTCTCAGGTCACAAAGGAACACCTCTAATTCATTCATTCAGTAAACATTGAGATCTACCATATATAGAACAGTCTACTAGATCTTGGGGTTGTGGGGTGGGGCACTGTGAATGCTAAGTTTAAACAAGATGAAGTCCCTGCCCTAGTGGAATTTATTGTTGAGTGGGTAGAGGAGGCAAGGCCAAAACACAAATACTAGTTTCTGTAACATACAATAGTTCTCAGTAAGTGCGTTAGGCAGCTATAAGCAAAATCCTGTACAAGTTACTACTGAAAGAGAAAAGATTTCCAAGTAGGGAACAGTAGGAGCAAAGATAGAAGAGAGCAAAGGACATTGTGGGAGATCAGAGAGTGATCAATTGCATGCAGGGAAAGAAAGAGAAAGCTGGAAATGCAAATGACTTCAGGGAGAACTTTGAATGCCAGATAAGGAAGTTTGAACTTGACTAAGTGGCCACTAAAGATTTTTGAGCAGAGGTATGATATGACTAGATCTGTGCACAAGGGAGATTATGCCAGCAGTGATGGATTAGCTGCAATTCCAATCATTCAGCTAAGTTATAATGGGAATTTATAGTAAAATGGTAGCAGTGGGAAGAGAGGGGAGGTATAGTATGAGAGATTTTACAAAAGTAGAAATGATAATACCTGGTTACAAATTGTATAAGTGAGGTAATAGGGAAGGAGGAATAAAAGATAACTCCATTGTTTCTAGCATAGGAGACTACGTGAGGTGGTGCCATGGGAAGAAATAGTGAAGAGAGGAGGATCAGGTTTAAGGGTAAAGACAACAAGCTCAGTTTTGGATATACTGAATTCCAGGAACCAGTGAGACTTCCAAGGGGAGATATCATATGGTTAGTGGGAGATGTGGTTCCAAAGCTCAGGAAAGAAGTCAGATTTAGGAGTTTCCTGCCTAACTGAAGCTGTGGAAGTAAATGAGATTGTCAAGAAAAAGATTACAGAGAGGGAAGAGGACCAACGGTAGACATGTGTTTAGATAGACCAGTGTGGTCAACATGCACGTCAAGGGCCTAGGAAGAAGACAAAGGACTGGTTAGAGAAGGAGGAGAATGAGGAGAGTGTGATAACCCAGGGGCCAAGAGGAAAAGAGAGAGCCCAGTGGGAAGCCGTGGTTAGAAGTCTCGAAAACTACCCGAAAATGATAGAAAGGGAAAACTGATTTTTTTTAAGCCATTGGGATTGACAACTAGTACATCATTGGTAACTGTTGAGAGCGGGTTCAAAAGAGATGGAAGTCGAGTCAGAAACCTACCCGCTACAAATTGAGGACAGAGTGGAGAGTAGAGGCATCAGGCAAACAGCTTTTAAAGAAGATTGATAGTGAAAGGGAAGAAATATGGGGTAGATGAATGGGGTAGAAGAATCAAGGGAAGTATCCAAGTGGGAAGACCTGAGAGAGAGAAAGGAGGGGATAATGAGCTCTGGAATGGGGGGGGAATAGGATTTCAGTCTACCCAATTTCTGAAATCTGTCACTGAGCTCCATCTTGTTCTATAATTTTTCATAGAACAGGACAACTCTATTTCACCTTATCATTGTCTTGAAAGTTTCTTTAGCTCCTAATGCAGCCATCTTAGAGCCAAAACTATGGTGGGACCACTGGGGCTTTGCTCCAAGATGCTGATATCTGGGGGTTGCACTTCCTCCTTGAAGTAGTCATACAGCTCCATCCCAGGGGGTCCTGGTCCCCTCCCAGGACCCACCTGCCCCTGCCATGATTCCCAACATAGAGTGAACTATCTTCTCTCTCCAACCATTCAGCTGAATTTGCCAGAAAATTAAAGGTCATGGAGGGTAAAGACCAGGAAAAAAAAAAGCCACTAGAACTGATAATTAAGAGGTCTCTGGTAACTTTTGAGAGCAATTTCAATACCAAAAAGATACCCAGATTTCTACTTATGGCTTTGATCCATTTCTACACCTCCCCCTTCCAACTCCATCTACTTCCCAGAGTTGTTTTGAGGATCAAGGGAGATACTTGTAAAGTGCTTAGCACATAGTAGGCCTTATTATGTGGGGTGTTTTTTCCTTATCTTCCATCCTGTTCTCCACCTAGGGTGCTGACTTTTGTCCTGGTGTGTCCAGGGTAGGGTGTGGAGAAGGGTGAGGCAGGGGAGGGAGGATGAGATAGGATGATCAGAAGTTCCTGACTCTGGAGGGACAACTGCACTGTGGTTCTTGCAGGCTGGCGGGACACAGAGGACGAGGATGCCCCACTGGTGTATTCCTTACTTTTGCGGCGCTGCCGTCAAGGCTACTGTGAGGAATTCTGCATCTACAAAGGCAGTCTCTCAGCATATGGAGCTGTGTTGCCCCCTGGCTTTAAGACCCACTTCACTGTGGACCTCTCTGTAGTTGTGCAGGACCAGTTAGGCGCTGCCGTAGTAGCCCTGAACAGGTAAGGGAGCAAAGGGGCATTCTGACCCTTGAGGCATCAGCCTATCCAAGATTGTCTGTGATCCAGTCATTCATTATACATTTAGTAAGCACCTACTATATGCCAGCGACTGTACTAAGTAATTTGAGGATCCCTTGTAGGCCAACCCCTGAGTTAGGCACCCAAGGAGTTGACAGCATTAGACAGGAAGGGTTGGGATAGTGGAAGACATCATTGGGGGAAACTTGATAATCTTTGGGAAGAAGTATAGAAACAAGCAGTTTGATTCAGTGGAAGGATGCTGGATTTGATATCAAAGGATCTGGTTTTGATTCCTGAATTCTGTCCCTTTCTACCCATGTGAACTTACTTGCCCAGTTCCTCAGGATCTTAGTTTCCTAATCTGATAAAAATGAAAGGGGTCATTTTCGTGACCTCCAGGGTCCTTTCCAGCTCTACATCTATGATACATTTCAAGATGAGCTTGTAAGCACTGAAAGGATAAAAAGAAAATGAATATTCCATAGAATATTCCACGTGGAATAAAGCTAACTAGTCATGGGGGGTGGGTCTCCTGGAGAAGAGGGTGGGTAGAGTGATTTTTTTGAGAGTGGGTAGGGTCATGAGAATCTGCTGGGGTTATGCATTTCTCTGCCTAGCTTAGAGGTCTAGCTTCTTTTCTTGGGCAGTCATTGCTACCCAGGCCTCATCCTCATCCTTACCTGGCTGTCGCCTCACAGGTCTCTGCTTATTACCTTGCCCGAGCCTTCTGCTGGCTTCCACTGTCTTACCCACTGGCTCTACAGCCTAACTGAAACAGTCCTGCCAGGGCTGGTGAAACAGGCAGACCCCCAGCATGTCATCGAGTACTCCTTGGCCCTCATCACCGTCCTCAATGAGGTCAGTGCCATCTCCACCCCTACCCTGCATGAGGGACCAAGAGGCAAGAGCTAGGTGAAATGTAAGAGATCATTCCCTGAGTTACTTAGACTGATTTCGTAAAAGAGGGATCTCAAGTAGTCACATCCTTCATTCCCTGACCACTGCTACAAATCAATAAATGTTTATTAAGCTCTGTGCTAGGGGCTGGGGATGCAAAGACAAAAATGAAAAAGTCTCAGACCACTGTCAGTGAATCAGAGACTTTTTTTGTCATTCTTTTTTTTTTTTTTGCTTTTTGGAGGGCAATTGGGGTTAAGCGACTTGCCCAAGGTCACACGGCTGGTTTTTGTGTTAAGTGTCTGAGGCCGGATTTGAACTCAGGTCCTCCTGACTCCAGGGCCGGTGCTCTACTCCCTGCGCCATCTAGCCGCCCCCAGAGACTGTTTTTAAAGATCTTTAATTGACCAGGGGAATTTGAGGTGGGTGAGGAGCCAAGGATTCTTTGTGCTCTAATGAAGCCCCTATTTCTTCCTGCCTCATCAGTATGAACAGGTGACTTCTTCAGAGGAAGAGGCCAGCCACGAGAGGCATCTCCGTGTACAGATGCGGAGAAACATTACTGAGATCCTGGTGTCCCTTCGGGTCAACACTGTGGATGACATTCAGCAGATTTCAGCCGCCCTGGCCCAGTGCACAGTATGCTAAGCCTCCCGACTCCCTCTCCATACCCCTGTTTCCTCCCTAACATCTCAGACTCATCCTGCAGGATGGACACCCCAGGGAAACTGGCTGGGGCTAGTATGTTTCTTCTGCAGGTTGGCTGGTTGAGAGGTAGCTGATGGCTCTTTTCATTGGTGTTTCTTTTAATCAAATTAAATCAGTGCTTCTCAGGTCTCTGATTATTTTTCCTTATCTGAGTGTTAGGGTAAGATCTTGGGGGGTGAAAGAATAAGGGAAATTGTGATGAGTAGATGAACCCACCATGTGAAAGGAGGGAAGGCAAAGATGAGAAGGGGATGGGGATGGGGAACAATGAGGAGGTAATGATTAGAAAGCCAGGAGTCAGGGGCATACTGAGTAGTGGAGGACCATGGTGTGTGTGAGGGAGACTAATAAATATCAATGGTTGAGGGTGATAGTGAAGGAGGAAGTAATGTAGAACCTCAAATATCCTTTTTGGGGAAGAAAACCAAGGCCACCTGTCTGTTCAGACATTCTGGATATGAGTGGAAAGATGACAGGAAGGTGAACCTCTGTTATTGGGCTCTCATCCTGCAGGTAGCAAGTAAGGAGTTTGTATGCCACTCTTGCCTGAAAAAAACCCTGACCAAGCTGGAGAACATGATGGCCATCCTGCAAAATGAGACCACGCAAGGCACCGTGACCCCCACGGCCATTGCTGACAACATCCTCAACATCACTGGTCAGCCAGGAGGGAAGCATGCCATAGGGCATGGGTGATGGCAAAGGCCAGGGAAAGGGCTGGAAAAGAAAATGGGAAAGGGAGAGAGCCCCTTTTCTCCCATCAGGGCATTTCCTATCAGATGAAGGGTTTCCATATCTCCCTCTTGCTGCCCGTTCTATTGAAGGTTGAGCCAAGTGCTTTGAATGCTGGGGCTCATACTGGGGCTGGGGCTGGCACTAACTGCCTCACTTTTTTTAATCTCCCTCAGGGGACCTCATTCACCTGGTGAACTCAGATTCCCAGGACCTAGAGTCTACAGAGCTATGCAAGAAACCCCACACCCTTCTAGTGGCCTCCAAGGCTTACAACCTCTCTTCTGACCTGATGCGAATTCTTATGAAGTCTCGAGTGCTGAATGAGGAACCGCTGACCCTGGCAGGGGAAGAGATTGTGGCTCAAGGCAAACGTTCAGACCCCTTCAGCCTGCTTTGTTATGAGAACACCTCTGATTGCCAGTTTTCCATCCCACCTGCTTTCAACAGTACCTTCTCTGACCTCACTGATGTCGTCCAACTCATCTTCCTCGTAGACTCCAACCCCTTCCCCTTCGGCTACATCAGCAACTACACGGTTTCCACTAAGGTGGCTTCCATGGCCTTCCAGACTCAGGCAGGGGCCCAGATCCCAATAGAGCGGCTGGGCTCTGAGAAGGCCATTACTGTCAAGGTGTCTAACAACACCAGCGGAGGGGGTGGGGACCGAGTCCTCTCCACCGACACCGCCATCATCCAGCCCTGCACGTCTGTCAGTGCCATCATTGATCCCCAAAACCACAACCCTGAGGCTGGTCTGCACTTCCAGCTTAACTACACTGTACTGAATGGTGGGTAAAGTGAGTTCAGTATCTTTAGGGGGTCCGTGGCAGGGAACGTCAGGGCCCTAGCCTGTAGCAGGAGGAGGCAAGTCCTCAAGGGTAGTGGCGCATTTCTCTTGTCAGTTTTTCCCCCCCTTTACTACTGATTTTACATCCATTATATTGTTTCTTTCTTTTACCATAGAATATAGAATAGTTATAGTAAATATATATTTAGAATATAGTTACTGAGAGAGATCATGTAAATTCTGCAAACATAAATCAGTAAATTAACAAAATGTATTAAGCAACTACTATGTGCCAAGCACCACTGGTAGGTACTGAAGATACAGGCGTGAAGAATGAGACAGTCATTCCTTCTTGCAAGAAGCATGAATTCTCATGGGAGACTACAACATATTCAAGTACATGTTGAATAAACATAAAGAGAATAAACACAAAGTCGCCAGACACGAGGTATTTAGGGAGAGAAGACCCTAGCGTTTTGTGGAGATCAGGAATGTTTTCATGTCAAAAGTGACACCAAAGCTGTCTTGAAGGAGGAGAGGGATTCTGTGAGGCTGATGCGAGGAGGGATTTCCAGGCATGAGGGACAGCCAAGTGAAAGGCACAGAGATCGGAGATGAATCGCCTCAAGTCATGAAAGCTGGTTTAGCTGAAGTATAGAGTGAGGAATAGTGATGTGAGCAGGGCAAGGTGGAGGAAGGCTTTAAAAGCTACACAGAAAGGGTGATATCTGAGGGACAGGAGGGAGTTACTAGAGTCTGTTAAGCAGGAGACTGATGTAGTCATGGCTGCTAACTATTATTCGGCTTGATAGATGAAATCTCCATTTTATGATGAGCACATGGAGGTGCAGAGAGGTTAGATGATTTGTCCAAGACTGATTGATTTACAAATTCATTACAACCAGTTGGCCTAGATCAGGACTGCAGACCTCAGTTCTCCTAATTCAATCTAGTGGTTTGTTGATTTGTTTGTTGTGGCTGTTGTGTTTTTTAACAGCACCATTTTTTAAAAAATGCTGCATTTCTGGAATGTGGCAAAGAGGCATATTGATTTTTTTCTCCTGAACTAGGCGGCACAGCACAGTAGACAGAGCATTAGACTCAGAATTTGGAAAGACCTGGGCTCAGTGCTTGCCTTGGACATTTTACTAGCTCTGTGAGCAAGTTACTGACACTCAGTTTGCTTATCTGTGAAACGGGGATAATAATCACAGCCCTATCCCATAGAGTTGCTGTACAGATCATGAGATAACGTACACACTACGTTTCTTAAAATTCTATATAAATGAGATGCAATTAATAAAGCAACTGGCTCTTCATAATATAAAGTAACGTGTATACTCATTGGAAATATAAAAATAATGACTCTTCAACTTTGGAAAGGATAGTGCTCCCTTTATCCCTCTGGGCCTAGTCCTAACTTTCTCCTACTTGGCCCAGGTATCCTGAGAATCATATGGAAAGCAAATGGGAAAAGACAGCTAGGTGACATGGTGAAAAGAACACTGACCCTGGAATCAGAAGGATCTGAGTTCAAATGTGACCTTAGACGCCTAACAGTTATTAGCTGTGTGACCTTGGGCAAGTCACTTAACCCCAATTGTCCTACCTTCCCCCTCCAAAAAAAACAAGAACCCAGCAATAAATAAATAAAATAGGGAAGCAAAAGGGAAAAGGCAGCTAGGTGTTACACTAGCTAGAGCTCTGGGCCTGGAGTCAGGAAAAGTTGAGTTCAAATATGGCCTCAGATACTTAACTAGCTCTGTGACCCAGAGAAAGTCACTTAGCCTCTGTGGACCTCAATTTCTGTAGCTGGGAAAAGGCTGACAATAATGGCACCTACTTCTCCGTCTTGTGAGAATTAAATGAGATAATATATGTAAATTACTTAGTGCCTGGCAATTAGTAGGTGCTTAATAAATGCTTATTTTAAAAGGGAGGAGTTTTTTGTGAAAGGTCCTCTGTTCAAATTCTGAATCCCTCGCACCCTCTCCATTAACACGTGCCCACACTCACCCTCTCAAACCTATGCTTAGCACAGAGAGGTTGCCCCAGCTTCAGGTCATCCCAGCTTGCAGGCTGCTCTTGACCCTGCTATGTCCTGGAGGTCCCAGGATCTGCTAGAGCCATGCCTCCCAGGGGCCCTGGGGCTTTGCTGAGGTGGCAGAGACATCTCAAAGGTAACTTTTGTCCCTGTACCATGTTGCAGAGCGATACCTGTCTGAGGAGCCCGAGCCCTTCCTTGCTGTCTATCTGCACTCAGCCCCCCAGCCCAATGAGTACAACTGCACGGCCAGCAAGAAGATTGGTTTGCAGGCATTGACTGGAGGTGACCACAGGCCTTATACCTTCTTTATCTCTCCTGGGTAAGTGCTTCGTTTTTGCACTGGGGCCCCAGGAAATGTTGTATGGAAGAACAGCTGAGCAAAAGAGAAGAAGAAATCAGAACACCTCACATTCAGTGTGGTGATCAAAGTTTGCCAACTGTTTTCAAATATACCCTGTGAGGAAAAGCATCATCCCCATTTGACAGGAGAGAAAATTACTTAGCTGTGGTAACACAGGTAGTTTGGGGCTAGAATTCAGTTTCTTGATTGCTGGCCAAGTTATTTTGTCATTCTGTCTCCAAAAACAGGGTCTAAGTGACTTCCTTTGTGGGTTCTAATGCTCAGGCTGATTTTTTATAAAAACAAATTCAAAAACTTACTTTTGAAAATATTTTAATAACTATTTTAGCACAATTGGTTTCCTTTGGAATCTATACATATATTTTATCTTAATGCACTTAAAAATGTTATCCTGGAGCATATTATTCTGAAAAGCTTTATGCACTTGTGAGAATAATGCCTTCTGAAAAGGGGTCCATGGGCTTCACCAAGCCCCCAAAGGGTCCACGACACACAAAAAGTTAAGAACCCCAGTACTCTAATCACATCAGAAGTAATGAGGTCCTGGGGCTCACGAGGGAGGTAGAGGAGAGATGGGAGCTCCAGGACCATAGGGAGATGATCCAGGACACCTTTCCCATGATCCTCGCGCTGTTACCCTATTCCCACTTCTGCCCTCTAGGACGGAAGACACAACAGCAAGTTACTACCTGAATATGACCAGCCATTTCCGCTGGTCCGAGGTGGAAGTGACGGTGGGCCTTTACACGTCACTTTGCCAGTACTTCAGTGAGAAGGAAATGATGTGGAAGACAGAGGGCATCGTGCCCCTGGAAGAGACCTCCCCCAGCCAGGCTGTGTGCCTCACACGCCACCTCACAGCCTTTGGTGCTAGCCTCTTTGTTCCACCTGGCTCCATCAAATTCATCATCCCTGTGTGTAACCTTCATTCCTTTGGGGTCTTTTGCTCTTGGGGCAAATGCTGTAGATGGTCTGTGGTGGGATTAGAGGCTAGGGAGAAATGAGCTCCGTTTGGTTAACCCCAAGCTGGACTGTTAGCACTGGCTAAGAAATGGAAAGTAGAAAGATGAGGGGAGAGGAGGGACCGAGGATTTCCATTTGGTGCAATTCCAAAAACACTGATTAAGTGCCTACTACATACAAGTAACTGTGCTGAGTGCTGGGGATACAGGGACAAAATCAAAGCAGTCTCTGCGCTCAGAGGGCTTACGTTCTACCAAGGGAGTTATGATCACTACACATGGATACAGATGAATGGGGGAGGGGAAGAGAGGAGAAGTATTTGCATAAGTACTTGCGCCAAGCATTTGTGATAAGCCATTTTTACAAATATTATTCCGTCTGGTCCTCACAGCAGCCCTTGGAGGTTAGGTGGTCGTGTTATCTCCCTTTGAGGGAGGGAAGTTGAGTTGAGGGAAAATAAGTAGATACAATATTACCCCCCCCAAAGTCCTGATACAAAGTCAATACAAAGTATTTTCAAGAGGAAAAGAGCACTTACCATTGGGTAGCTGAATGAATCAATGAATCACTGAGTAAATGAGTGAAAAGCCCCTCTTCTGCACTCATGTGCCCAGCTCTGGTGCTCAGCACTGAATTCAAGAGAGATGGTCCCTGCCCTCTAACACTCAGTGAAGACCAAGCAACCCAGAGACTTAGGGCATCCTCACTTCAAGGAATTCCAATAAGAAAAGCTTAACAAGAGGATTAAAAAATGTGCTCTGCCTGACAAAAGGGTTCACTGTAAAGTGTCTTTCAAGAAGTCTCTTAAGTTCATTTAAAATAGGAGTCTTTGGGGCATCTCAGTGGTGCAGTAGATAGAGGCTTACGTGGGCAAGTTACTTAATCCCAATTGCCTCTCCCCCAAATCCAAAAGCAAAAAAAGGCTAGATTAAATAGTGGGCTGGGTAGGTGAAACAATGGATGGAGCAAGGACCCTGTAGTCAAGAGGACCTGAGTTCAAATCTGACCTCAGATATTTACTAATTGTGTGACCCTGGGCAAAGTCACTTAACCCTGAATGCCTCCAAAATAAAAGAAATAAAGTAAAATAGGACCACTTTTTTTTAAGGGGAAGGGAGATTGTAAGAAGAGGTGAAGAGATTAGTGTGGCTGGAAAATAACCAAGAAGGATGGGGACTGCTTGGGGGGGATCAGGGCCTTGAGTGGGTATGGTGGTCATGGAGCTAGTGGTAGCCCTGGGCCTGACAATTTTTTTCTTGGCACAGGACCCCGCCCCAGGCATCAACTATATTGTGCTCCTGACTTGTGCTGTGTGCCTGGCCACCTATGCAGTGACAGCTTTGATTGTCCACAAGCTGGACCTGATGGACGTCAGCCGAGTCAGCATCATCCCTTTCTGTGGAAAGAACGGTCGCTTCAAGTATGAGATACTTGTCAAGACTGGCTGGGGCCAGGGCTCAGGTGAAAGCAGGCAGAGACAGCTGGACTGGTGGCAGGGGCTGGGAGGGGGTGGGCAGGGACTGGGTGGGGGTTGCGGGAAGGGTTAGCCTGGCCTTGGGGCTGAATGGGGACAGCCTAGCTTAAATGCCCTAGCAGAGAAGCAGGGAGTACAGTGGATGGAGTGTTGGGCCTGGAATCAGGCGGTCCTGAGTTCAGATGTGGCTTCAGACACTTAACTGGTTCTGTGACCCTGAGTAAGTCACTTCTTCAAACAAGTCACTAATGAAAATGTTGACAGGCCACACTTACACAGCACTCATTAGAGATCTTTGTTCAGGATAAAAGCAGTTCCCTAATTACTACTATTTAGGTCACATTGTTCAGGGGTTTATAGAACTCAGCTGCATCTTCTAGCCCACATCTCCCCATCCTATCCACGAGAATATTTTAAAAGACTTGATAACAACACTCCTCACTGGAATAAATGTGCGTAAATAACACCGATGTCTTTGACCTTCCCCTAATTCACCAGTTTAGTAACCCAGTCAAAAAGGTAAACGGGCTTAGTCTGGCATGAGGGCAGAGGCCCCAGGGAACACAAGCTTTCCCCACTGGTTCACTGAGAGGAAGCCTTATGAGGCAGGTGGGATGCTGGGTTTAGGGTCAGGTGCCCACAGTTCAGCTCTCAACTCTGACACCTCAGTTTCCTCATCTGTAAAGCAAATGGGATTAGGTTAGATGACTTTAAAAGTCCCTCTCAAATCATCCTTGATGATCCAGTGATCCAGTACATTGATCAGAGCTCTATAATCTTTTGTTGGTGTTTATTTGCTGTTACATTTGTATGGTTATTGTATAAGTCATTCTCTGATCCTTCTCTCTTTGCTCTGTAGCAGTTTATACAAGTCTCTGAATTCTTCATATTTATTATTTCTCACGACAAAACAATATTCCATCATATTGCCTATGGTAGATCACCAGCAGATCTCAGTGATACCTGTGAAATTATAATTCATCTTTTTGCAGAAAGATTTCTAGTTTACTTTGTGGCCCATACCCTGGCTTTGGTGTATAGAAATCTGAGCTCATAATATCACTCTTGCCCCTCTTCCAGGGTCCTGTCTCCTGCTGGACAGCTCCAAAGCTCTTTTTTCACTCCTCCCCCAGATTCTGATGGCTTCCACTGTGCCAGCCTCTCTATTCTAAAGTCTCTCTACTTTGCCTCCCTCCCTGTTTAGGCACAACAGCCCATGTGGGCATCACCCTCTATGGGGCAGATGGCCGAAGTGGTCACCGGCACTTGGATGGAGAGAGTGCTTTCCATCGAAACAGTCTCGATATCTTCCAGATTGCCACACAGCGCAGCCTTGGAAGCGTGTGGAAGATCCGTGTGTGGCATGACAACAAAGGTGTGGGGAGAGGGTGTGGCCAGTCAGGACTTTTCTTCCTCTGCCCACCATGAGTCGGATGCTTCCTCGGAGCCACGATATAAACCCCTACAGCTTCCTGTCTTCTCTCCTCAGGGCTTAGCCCAGCCTGGTTCCTCCAGCACATTATTGTCCGGGATCTACAGACTGGCCGAAGTGCCTTCTTCTTGGTGAATGATTGGTTGTCAGTAGAGACTGAGGACAATGGGGGCCTGGTGGAAAAGGAAGTCCTAGCAGCGAGTAAGCCTTCCCCAGCTTCTCTTCCCTTGATTTTAAACCTATGCTTTCCATGATTTTTCTGATTTTTCGCTTTTCTGATTCTTGGTTCCATCCAAGAAACTCTCATGCTTGTGTATGTCTCTGTCTGCATGATAGTAAGCATGGGAGTAAGCATGTTTGTGAATATGTGAGACTCAGGAGCATAGATTTAGAGCTGGAAGGAACTTTCGAGGCCAGCCATTGATCCCAGTCCCCAAATTTTATAAATGAGAAAACTGAGACAGAGAGAGGTTAAGTGACTTGTCCAGGGTCACACAGCCAGTAAGTGTCTGAAGCATAATTTGAACCTGGGTCTTGCTGACTCCATGTTCAGCTCTCTATTCGCTACTCCACACTGTATCAAATTGAATGTATATGTGAGGTGGAAGCTAACTGTATGTGAGAATGAAGGTATTCATCTCCCTTTTGACCTTGGCGCCTTTCCTTTCCCCTTTCTCTGGGCCCTCCAGGTGATGCCACTCTGCGCCGGTTCCCACGGCTGCTGACAGCAGAACTCCAGAGAGGCTTCTTTGAGAAGCACATCTGGCTCTCGCTGTGGGACCGCCCCCCACGAAGCCGCTTCACTCGGGTCCAGCGGGCCACTTGTTGTGCCCTGCTCATCTGCCTCTTCCTGGGCGCCAATGCTGTGTGGTATGGAGTTGTGGGAGATGTCAATCACAGGTGGGTATTTCTCTTCTGCCCCCCAGCCTTCCTGGGCAGTCATATCTTATCTCCAGCCCCTTTCCAATGATATCCCCCAAAGTGAAGCAGCCAAGATTCGCGTCATTGGGTCCATTCTTTTCCCAAATACACGCCCTGTTGAGGATTGACATTTCTTCACCTCTCACCATCTCCTGTGGCAGTACCTGGCCACCTCACTATCAGAGACTTTTTCCCTTTTGGTTTTACCTAAACATCTCTGGTTCCTGCCATATTGTCCTATTGCCTTTTTCTCTTTCTCTTTTTAAACTTTTAATTTTTTATTCGTTTAAAAATTAAATTAAAAAATGAGAAAAGAAAAAAAAGAACATTTCCATGTAGACAGTAGAATATCAGAGAAGATTCAGTATAAAACAATAAATTTCCATTTCACATTGAATCCTTCACGTTTTGTTTTTAAATTTATTTATTTATTTACTTTCAGTTTACAAGATATACTTCCATAGTACCTTGAGTTTCAAATTTTTGCCCTTCCCTCTCCCCCGCCCCGCATGGCGGCATGCAGTCAAGTACAGGATCTGCAAATACTTTCACATTGGACATTAGTCTGGTTGTATAGAAGGGTTGTAACCAATGGAGTGAAGAGTGGGAAAGAAGAAACAAAACCAAACATGGAAAAGAATGATAGCATGTAGATTGCTTCAGTTTCCATTTATACTCTGTTGTTTCTAGATCTTTCTCTGAGTGTAGATATCGCCTTCCATCCTGAGACTTGTAGAGTTGT
>CM053599.1:100981530-101050669 GCA_028646575.1 Pseudocheirus occidentalis
TGGAGCTTGAAAATCTGTTTAGCGTCCCATTTTATGAGTTTTTTAGCGTGTTTGTGTGGGAGCTGTGGTGCTTTGCTGCTTCTATGCCGCCATCTTGGCTCCGCCCCCCAAGAGTTCAGTTTTTCAAAGTTGGTCCTTCACATGTTTTCAAAGCAGCTCAGCTGGGGCAGCTAGGTGGCGCAGTGAATAGAGCACCGGCCCTGGAGTCAGGAGGACCTGAGTTCAAATTTGGCCTCAGACACTTAACACAAAAACTAGCCGTGTGACCTTGGGCAAGTCACTTAACCCCAACTGCCCTCCAAAAAAAAAAAGCAAAAAACAAAACAAAGCAGCTCAGCTTTTCTGTACTTCCTTCTAGGTTTTCTTTTGTTCTCTGCCGTGTACTTTTTATTTTTTTTCTCCCTCCCTCTAAAGAGGGCTACAGTTAAACATGAATATATATATATACACATATATACATATATATATAAACACACGTATATATGTACAAACACCTAGACATATGAGATCATTCTACGCCTATTTCCATTTGTCAGGAGGTGGATAGCACCTTCCTTCATAGGTCTAAGTCAGTGTTTTTCTAAGTCAACCAATTCCTCATTTTCTACCTTACAGAAGTATTACATTACAATCTTATCCTATTTGGGAAATTGACTATGAAAGTTTCTCCCTAATTGCCTGCTTTCCCTCCAAACCCAAATACATTGATTTCATCATACAAGAAATTTTTAATTTAAAATAATCAAAATTATCCAATTTGTACTTCAACAATGCTCTCACCTTATAAAATAGTTTAATGTCTGGTACAGCTAAATCTCCTTCCTTTACCTTTTTTCCCTTAATTTCTTTGGCATTCTTGACCTTTTGTTCTTCCAAATGAATTTTATTATTTTTTCTAACTCAGTAAAATAATGTTTTTAGTCATTTAAGTTGGGATGGTATTAAATATATTAGTTAAATGAAATTGTCATTTTTTATTATATTGGCTTACCTAACCATGAACAATGAATATTTCTCCAATTATCTAAATTGACTTAATTTGTATAAAGAGTGTTTTAGCCATTAACTTTTTCTCTGTGACAAAGTGACTTAAGTGTCCTCAGAACTGAGCCTGGAGTCAGGAAGACCTGAGCCTCAGACACGTGTTAGCTGTGTGACTCTGGGCAAGTCATTTAACCTTTCTGCCTCAGTTTTGTCTACTGTAAAAGGGGAATAAAAATAACATACCCAGAGTTGTTGTGAGGATCCAAATGAAATAACATTTCTGTATAAAGCACTACCTGGAGCACAGTAGTCACTTAATAAATACTTGTTTCTTTCCTCCTTTGCAGCAACATACCCATGTCCAGCCTGATTCCATTAAGTGTGGACACAGTGGCTGTTGGCCTAGTGTCCAGTGTGATCGTCTACCCCCTCTACCTGGTTATCCTGTTTCTCTTTCGAATGTCCCGGAGCAAGGTAGGAATGGTAGACATGGGACAGAAGGACCAAGACCTAGAGGAATGGGTTGGGGAGGGGGATAGTTATTTAAGCATTTTTTTGTAGGTAGAGAGTGCATTTGGGGGCCAGTCCTCTATTGCCTATGGCATTTACTGCCCAAGTTCATTCAGTCCTCTGCCCTGCTCCAACTTACTAGGGCATAGAATAGTCCTGCTTTGAAGGAAAATGTTGAATGAGTTGATCTTTAGGAAAAGGGGGAAAGCAGCTGTACGAGTTGGTCAGTAAACATTAATGAAACACTACTATGTGCTGGGCCCTGTGCAAAGTGCATCAGGCTGAGTGCCTTTCTTCCTACAGGTATCGGTAAGCCCCAACCGCAGCCCTGGGGGGCAGCAGGTGCTAGACATTGAGAACTACTTGGAGACATCGGTTTTAGACAGCTCCTTCCTCACTTTGTCTGGTCTCCGTGCTGAGGTGAGGGGTACTGGGCATAGACCTTGCATGTGACCTACCTCCTTGTTCTAAGGAGCCTGGCATGGCTCTTTAGTAACTGGGAGGCCATGTGGAAAGAGCATTGGTCTCAGAGACCCCAGAATCACAGAAACACAGAATGTCCAAGCCAGATGGAGTCTCGGGAGCTGTTTCATTCCACCTGTTCCCCAGTCAGCCGACCTCAGTTCAAATACCAACTTTGGGCACTTTCTAGTTGTGGAACTTTGAATATAAGTCTCCTCAGTGTGCTCATTTGTAAAATGAAGATCATAATACTAACCTTGCTGCCTTGCGGGGTTCTGTAAATCTTATATTGCCATATATTATTATTGTGAGATTTCACACTTAATGTTGAGGCTCTCCAATTGGGTCCCAGTGACCCCCAGACAGGGGATTCTTAACCTTTTGTGCACTCTGGATCCTTCTTGCAGTGTGGTTAAACCTATTGACCTTCTCAGATTAATGTCTTTAAATTCATAAAATAAAACACATAGGATTACAAAGGAAACCTGTGACCTGGAAATAGAATTTTTTTTAATGTTCATGTTGGTATGTTCTAAGACGCTGGCAAAGACCATGGCCCTCCCTGGACAGAGCATATCTCTGAGATGCACTATTTCCTTCTCCACAGGCATTTTCTGGACAAACTAAAACAGATTTGTTTCTGGATGATTCTAAAAGGTAGGTGCTCCAGAGCAAAATCATGTAGGGATTCAGGCAGACGTGAACATGCATTCAGGCATCACGTCATGCATATGTGGATGCCTGAATTCCATGTCTATTTCTCCCCACGTGACATGTGGTCATTGTTCTTCCATGGCCCCATGCTACTTGCCCCTGGAGGACATGGCTTGTGTCCCTTGCATAAGTTACTCTGGGTATAGTCAGGTGGGGTTATGAGTTTGTCAGACCCTCATGTGTTCCTCTGGGTGGTTGTGTTTGCTTTTCATAGCCTGATACACTGGCAGTCCAGTGATGGCACTCTTAGCTGGCCAGACCTTCTCAGTGACCCTTCCATCATGGGTAACACCCTTCAGAGGCTGGTACGGGCCCGGGCTGGGAACACTCAGGCCCTGGAGGTCATGGAAGAAGATGGTCTCTCCCTGGGCAGCCCCCCTTCCCAGACCAAGTACTTCTCCACCTCAGGTGAGTAAATAAGCTTTAGTTTAGGACGGAGGACACAAAATTTTTTATGATCATAGTACCTCCTCTATTCTGATGCAAAACCAAGGCAGGGATGCAGAAAACCCAGAGGAGGGAGGATTTCCTGTTTCAGCTTTCCCTGGAAAAACGGGGGTTTCTATGTTGGGCCATAGGCAACCTTCAATCTTTCTAGCTATATCCCTAGCAGTTCTGAGTCATTTGGGAAAAGTGATAGCTCTTCCTTGTGGGGTATGATAGTGGGGAGGAGGGCTGGGAGAGTGTGAGTGATAGATAGGGTCATAGGTCTTGGCCTGACCCTGACTCATGCCCAACACTCCTCTGCTGATTCTGCTTCCTCTAGATGAAGATCTGATCCGACAGATACTTGCTGAGGGAGCCAGCAGCATTGCCCCTGCTAGAGACACCCACCTGGAAACGGATCTTCTCACTGGCCTGTGAGTGAAGTGGGAGCAAGATGTTGTGTGGAGTGAGGCAGGGTTGCAACAGGCAGGGATGGGCAAAACCTTCTTGGGCTCAGCTTTTGGGTTGGGAGACAGGATAATCTGTCTGTGGTGTAAAGGGAAAGAGCTCAACGTCTGACTCTACTGACCATTTCCCAGCTCCTTTCTGCAAAGGAATTAACACATTTCCATGCAGTGATTTGGGAAGGGAGTTCATTTTGCCATTTTTAGTCTGGTAGGAAAATGGAAATGTCAGGGAGGAATCTAGAGGGTCGAAGTGTTGGATTTCTAATCCATCCACTGGTTAGGTGAGTGCTTATAATTAAGTTGATAAACCCTGGATCTCCAGTGAGTTTGTGTGTGTGTGTGTGTGTGTGTGTGTGTGTGTGTGTGTGTGTGTGTGTGTGAGAAAGACAGAGACAGAGACAGAGAATAAGCAGTCTGAGGAGGGAACTGGGAATTCTTTACTTGCTGGGACAAAACATCATTCCAGTCTTACCAGGAAAAGTCTTTTTTATTCTTATCATACTCACACTTTATATATTTTACATGTACTTTTTCTCTTTCTGCTTAGAGTGTGAACACCTCACCAGAAGAGATAGCTTCATTCTTTGTATTTGCACCCACCCTATGCCCTGCCCAGGGCCTGTCCACATAATATAGGCTCTTAATAAATACTTTTTGGGTGATTGATTAGATCCTTATGCAGAAGAGCTTGTTTTCTGCCTAACTGAGGCCTGGATCATGCAGATGAGTGAAGACCACAGAGTCCAAGGCATGAAAGTTATATCCCCAAGCCTTGTTATGAGGCTGCCATTAGAACTACTTGTCTAGGATTAGCTGATACCAGGAGCCTCTTGGTAACCCAGTAACTGGTCTCCTGAGTTGAATTCAAAAGGCCTGTCCACTTTGTATTGAACTTCATGCCTTAAGTGGGAAGAATGAAACACAAAAAGATATAATTACTCAACTGAGGTCTGAACTGAGATTAGAGCCCACCCCCATCTTCTGATCTAGGGACTTGCTGGCTCTGAAAGCAACTGCTCTTGAAGTAATTTCTTTGTGAGAGGATAGATCTGGATACCTCTTTGTCCATCCATCTGATCCTCCTTCCTACCCCTCCCCCACTCCTAGTAGTCCATTCTTCCTGCTCTAAGGTGAGCTCACACCCTGTATCTTTTCCCCAGGTCTGGTTCTCTGGGGGCAAAAACAGAGACACTGATGCTACAGAGGCTGAATGAGAAAGGGTTGCCCCCTGTGGGCTCCCCACAGGAGCTGTTCCAGTCATCAAAGTTCACCAGAGAAGGTAGGACTCCCAGCAACCCCTGCCCTTCTTGCCCTTTCCCCCACATTGTGTGTTCTGACTGGGCTCCACCTTGTCCCTGCAGGGCTGACCGAGGGTCTGCAAAAGCGGCTACTTCCTCCATGGTGTGCCCCCCTCGCCCACGGGCTCAGCCTCCTGCTTGTGCTGGTGGCCGTGGGCATCTCGGGCTGGATTGGCACCGACTTCACTTCCAGTGTTGGCGTCATGTGGCTCATCTCTGGCATCTTCAGCTTCCTGTCCTCATTCCTGGTCTGGGAACCTCTCAAGGTGGATCATGTCTCCTTTTACCATTCACTCCCTCTCTCCTGCCTCTGTCTGGCTACTTCTTTCTTCTTTTCCTTCCTACCTCTGCCTTTCTCTTCACAGCCGCCTCTTTGCTCTTCCTTCTATCTGTCTCCACTTACACCCACCCACCCACAAGCCAACCCGTCCATTTGCACATGGAGGGGCAGGTGCCTGGCCACCTTCTCTACCAGCTCCCTGTCCTACTATGCACCTACTGCTGGAGCCAGGGCAATGGAAGGGGAGGAAAGGCCCGATGAGGAGGAGCCTGACCTGTCGGTCACTTGTGTCCCCAGGTCCTGCTGGAAGCCCTCTACTTCTCTCTGGTGGCAAAGCGACTCCATCCAGAGGAGGACGATACACTTGTCGAGTGTCCAGCTGTGGAGCCCGTGTGCGAGAGGATCCCCCGAGTGCGGCCCCCCCAGGGCTTCGCCCTCTTCCAGGCCAAGGAGGAGGCCCGGAAAGTCAAGTTATTGCACAGGATGCTCAAGGTGACCTTGGACTTGGCCAGATGGTCTCATTAGACTTCTCCTTGTCTCTGCATCTGCCACTGCCAGCAGGCTGGGCCTCAGAGTAGAGAGGGGAGAGGCTGGCGGCTCCTGCTCCTTATGGAGGCAGCCATAGGACCCTGGTGCTTCTGCCTCCCAGACCTCTCCACCTGCATGTCCCACCTCAGACTCAGCATGTCAGACTGACACCATCATCTTCCCTGCCAGTCTGCTCCTCCTCCAGACTTTTCTGTTTCTATTAATGGCACCAACATTTTCCCCATCATCCAGGCTCAAATGAAACACGACTGACATCTTCCACTCCTCCTTCCCTCACCACCCACATGTAGTTGGTTGCCAAGTCTCCATGCCTCTCTTCCTTTGCAATATTTATCACATCCTTCCCTTCCTTTCCATTCCCACGACCCCATCCCCCATCCTGGATTAGGGCCCACATTACATCATTCCTGGTTAGTACAGTAGTCTCCTAACCAGTTCCCTGGATCACAATCTTTCCTCCTCCAAATCACCATGAACATATTGCCAAATTAATCTTCCTATATCACTTTTCAAAAGTTTTCAGTAGTTCTCCAATGCATACAGAATAAAATTCATATTTCTTAGCCTGGCTTTCAAGGCCCTTCCATCAGCTATCTTTCCAATTTTATCTCACATATTTTCCCTATACACTCTAATCATAATGAATAACTCAGTGCTTTACACACACACACACACACACACACACTCTAAAGCAAAATAAATAGATATATGTACAAAGTAGTTAAGAAGTATACTGTTGGGGTAGGGTGGAAATGAGAGACCAATTCTGTAAGTCATACAACTCACAAACATGGTCTCTTCTGGAGCCATCTGGACTAGGATAATGGGGTTTGGAAGGTGGTATTAGGTAGAAAGCTGAATAGGCCAGCAGCTAGACACGAATATTCCCATCTACCAAGTCCCCAGGGTGGGAGTGAGGGGTATAGGTTGAATTTATGATGTGGTCCTCAAGGGGAGGAGGTCCCCAATGTCCACTCTAGTGTTCGGGGTTCTCTTAGCCCTTTGGTGACTGCTCATAGCCTTCTCCACATCTTCAGAATTTTCTGGTGTACATGCTATTCTTGCTGGTGACTCTCCTCACTAACTATGGAGATGCCTCAAGCCACACCCATGCCTACCGTCTGCAGAGTTCCATCAAGCAAGAGCTGGATAGCAAGGCCTTCCTGGGGATTACCAGGTAATCACCCTGGAACAATCTTCAGGCTCATCTTGTCTAACCCCCAGCCTTTAGGCAGGACACCATGAAAACCACCTGAGGCAGAGGGGCAAAATCCATAACTATGAATATTTTCACTTGGGCTAAGAATGGTTAAAGTATGTGTAAGGGTGGTAGAATGGGAGTAAAAGGGGAAGACGGTGGTAGCAGTACAGATAGTTATCCAGCTGAGGGCATAGTTGCAATGGGATATGGGCACCTTAGCCACAGGATGCTGTGTAGGAACAGTGGTAGAGAGCCTGGGTTTTCGTATACCACTCTCCCCATGCCCCATGAATACCCTTAGGGGAGGGCCTCTGCCTTCTCCTTGAGCACCTGTGAGGTCCTCTGGATTTATGTCAGGTTATAAATTGTCTGTCTTTAATACAGCTTTCTTTCATTTCTACCTTTCACCATAGCAGAAAATAGTAATTAATCACTAAGCATCTATTTAGTGCCTACTGTATGCCAGGTCCCTTCCGATATAATGGAAGCATACCCCACCTAAGATTTACCTGATCAGTGTGCTATCCCCACACGTAGCATTGTTACCATAATCTGGAAGGCAGGGAGCAATTGGAACAGGAAGGCAGCAGCCTGTGGTGGCACAGTGCATGTCAGTAAACCCTGCTTCTAGAAAAGGCTGAGGCTAAGGGATCTCTTGAGCATGGGCATTGAGTGGACATTAGCAGGACTAAAGGTGTCTACACTAAGTCCCTCACCACTTTAAGGAGCATTGGGAAGCAGGAGGGGAAATAGGGCCCCTCACTTGGCTGCCTAAAAAGGGTCCAACCAGCTCAGGTTGGAGACAGAGCAGGTCCAAGCTTTTGTGGTAATCAGCAGTGGGATTAAGTCCCTAAGTGGCCACTATATTTTCAGCCTGGGTGAGATGAGGAATCTAGTCTCCCCTGGGGTGCAATTTGGGACGACACAGGAAGGCAGAGGTTAATGCTAATAGCTCAGAAGGCACCAACTCTCCCACTCTGAGGCTACCTGTGGCCAGCCTATAAAGGGTATAAAGGGAGAGTCTAGCCCAGCTCCATGAGATCTTTGTGGTGAAGCAAGGTCATTTTGGGGAGTCTGGCCACCTGCATGGTTTTCCCTTCATGTCTCTATATCCTTTTGGAGAATTTTTTGCAGTGAACCATAGTGTGGTTTGCTGAAAAAGGATGGTGCTACATCCATATTCTTGGAGATCTTGACCTTCTGGACCCTTCCCCATTCTTTGAGGGTCCCAAGACCTTACAGTCAGAAGTTATGTACTTTGACCAACATTATTAATACATTAATTAAGCCTTCCCCTGTGGCAGAGCAGTACATGTCAGTAAACCCTGCTCCCAGAAGAGGTTGAGGCTAATGGATCAGTGGTGTGGGAGTTGGAGCTCCTGTCTGTGACATTCCCCCAGGGGTGGGGAACCTGCGGCCTCAAGGCCCCTTTATAAAAGGATTTGTTCTGTGAAGTTTGGATTCAGTCAAAGGGCTGCACTTGGGGACCTAGAGGGCCACATATGGCCTTGCAGCCACAGGCTCCCTACCCCCTTGTGAGTTTAGCCAAACCCTAGAAAAGAAGTGATTTGAGTCTTGGTTTTTCAGTCTTGTTAAATACCACCAAGAGAGCATTCAGATCAACTTCAGTTGTTTCTGGAACCTGAGAACAGAAAAAACGTGGCTTTTAAAAACTTTTAGTTTAGCTTTTTCTTCTGCAAGTCCCAAGTCACTGTGTCATGGGGGTTGCCCTTCTCTTAGTCCTGGGAGAAACCAGCACAACGCAGCGAAACAGAGTTCCTGATTCAGAGTCAGAAAGATCTGTGCTCAAATCTAACCGTGGGAGTCTGGACAAGACCTCTCTAAGTTTGTTTCTTCCATCTCTAAAATGAAGATAACAACAGCACTCACCTCTAAAGGTTGTTGTGATGTATGTCAAGTTATTAGCAAACCTTAAAGTGCTGGCTATCATTACTGAAGGGAAATTTGTCTCCTGAATACCCAGTCTCTAACCAGTTAACCTGTCTCATTTCAAAAACTGCTTTAGGATTAACCATTTTCCCCCCACTGTCTGGTTTTCCTGAGACTTGGTGTCCCTTTCCAGCCGTGGACAATGGATTTTTCTTTTTATTTTTGAGGGAAGGAGTGAGAATAGTGTTTGAAAATTAGGTTCTCATTTCTGTTTGTTTAGTTGCTTCAGTCATGTCCAACTCTTTGTGACCCCATTTGGGGTTTTCTTGGCAAAGATCCTGGAGCAGTTTGCCATTTCCTTCTCCAGCTCATTTTACAGATGAGGAAACTGAAGCAAACAGGGTTAAGTGACTTGTCCAAGATCACACAGCGAGGAAGTGTCACAGGTTGGATTTGAACTCGGGTCTTCCTGACTCCAGGTCTGGGACTCTGGTTTCTAGTCAGATCTTAACCTTTAGGTTTCAGGGTTCTGGTGAGGATCAAAAGGGAAGGAAGTGTTTTTTTCTCTTCCCATCCACCTTCAAGTTATCCTAGGATTCTTTAGCTCCCCAAGTAGTTCCACCATTGCCTTTGGGGAGCCTGCTACTCATGAAGAAGTTGCCTTTAATTTCCCTCCTGCTCCCCTAAACCTCAGGGTTGCTCTTTGATGACCTGAGCTATGAGGCCTCCACTGCCATAGCCCAGCCCAGCTCAAACCCCACAAGATCCCCCAAATACAGTCAGATCTCTGCAAAGAACAACAAAGTCCAGTTGGTCTTTTGCTTGTTTTAAGTCACACGTAGCTTTTATAGTCCAAATTGTAGCTGCCCAGGAACATCACCTCCACTTCTAAGTAGTGCTCATAGATATTAATGACCCCTACATGTTGCACCAAAAGCTCTGACACAGAACCAATCACTAGGGTGAGGTGGGGCTGTGTCTGGACTGCTCATTGCTACTATCAGATGATGTTAGGTCATGAATGGAGGGGTAATCAGAAAGCAGGCCTGGGAAAGGATTGAGCACCTTGGGGTTAGGCCTAGACTTTTAGGTCGGAGGGAGTGGATGTCACCATCTCTGATGCTGGTGGAAGAGAGTAACTTTCATTTTTCTGGGTTGGGGGGAGTAGGTCGGATGAATTCTGGGTGTGGATGTCACGGGTGCTGCTCCCCTATGTCCATGGGAACCAATCTGCCCTGGAGCTGGGGCCCCCACGCCTTCGGCAGGTTCGGCTACAGGAAGGTGAGTTGAAGAAGGTGACCCCTTCCCTCCCCCTTGCCCACATTTTTCTCTTGGACCACTCCCTCCCCTTTTCTAACCTCCTCTGTTTAGAGCCCTATTCCAATAGCCCCCTCTCCCTCTTCTCCACCAAAGCATTCTTATCTATTCACATTATTCCTCCTGAAATGGTCTCCTTGAGAGCAGAGGGGGTTTGGGTTTGGGGGTTGGGTGAGGTTTTTTAATAAATGCTAGTTGAATGATGACTGACTGACTGCATTTCAGCACTCTGCCCAGATGCTCTGGGAACCTCAAGAAGAATGTGCACAACATCCAACAGCTTCAGCACCAAGGATTATGAGGTTGGCTGGGAAAGCAGCTCTCCAAACGGGACAAGGGCATGGGCCTACTCAGCACCTGACCTGGCAGGGTGAGAACCTGGGTACGGCGGCTTTCCATGGGGACCTTGGCAGGGAGGGTAGCCTGTATGGATCCCCGTGCTTCCAGCTGCCCTCATGTGAACAGTAAAACTAGCTGTGGAACTGAAGGATCAGTCACGTGGCTTCCCTGCTTCCTGGTTTTTTTCTTGTGGTTCAGAGAAAGTCAGATTGGGGAGGAAGGGAGGGACAGCTACATGGAGTGACCCTTGAATTCGTGTCCTCCCTCACTCTTCAGTTGGGAAATGTCACCTCATGATTGTAAATCTCTAAGTGACAAACAGCACAGCATTTAGGACAAGACCTTGTGGCTGTATCACAGGCCTACAGGGCTGACTCATTGATTCCCACGCTACATCTCCTAGGGTCTGGTACTGGGGCTACTTCTCTGTCTATGACAGCGGCGGCTACGTCCAGGAGCTGGGAGTCAGCCTGGAGGAGAGTCGAGAATTGCTGGGCTTCCTGCAGAGGCATAACTGGATCGACAACATGTGAGATTCGGGGTGGAGGAAGCAAAGAGGGTCCAGGGCACACTGTTGGGGCAGAAATGTGAACAGTAGATGCCGAACACCTTTTACTTTTCAAGGTTCTCATTTCTCCTCTCTTTCTACTCCCACTGTCCCTGGAAGAGAAGGGAGTTTTTCTCCCCATATTCCCCTGAGTTGGAGTCAGGAAGATCCGAGTAGAAATCCAGCCTCAGACACCTCCTAGCTGTGTGGTCCTAGGCAAATCAATTAACCTCTGCCTCAGTTTCCTCATAGTAAAGTGGGGATAATAGATTCTACCTCCTAGAGTTATTATAAGGATGAAATGAGCTATTTGTACAGAGCTTTGCAGACCTCAGTAATGCTAACAATGATGAACTGAGGCCCAGAGAGGGGGGCAGGGACTGGCTCAACCTGGGGCCTTCCTGTGTTACTGGTGTTGGGGGTTGGGAGTATGGTCAACTCGCTGACCCCCTGCCTCTCTGGACCCAGGAGCCGGGCGGTATTTGTGGAGCTCACGCAGTACAGCCCAGCTGTCGGGCTCCATGCTGCAGTCACGCTGCGCCTGGAGTTCCCTGTGTCAGGACGAGCTTTGACGGCCATCAGTGTTCGCCCCTTTCCCCTGCAGCGGCTCAGTGCTGGCGTCACCCTGCAGTTGCTGATGATGGTCAGTCTTGTGCCATGCCCTTCTTGGTGGCTCCCTTCCCTCTCCCACTCTGCTGATGGACCTGATCCTTCCCCTGCTCCCCACTCCCCTTGGTCCCCTGCCCTGTTCTGCCCAGCTCACCTGGGCTTTCTCTCCAGTGAGCTGATTGCCTCCCCCAGGTTTTTCTGATGCTCTTTGTCGTGTACTTCGTGGTAGCTGAGGCCCTGGCCATGCAGAAGGAGGGTCAGGCATACCTGTCCCGTGCACGGGCCTGGGGCCAGTGGCTGCTAATCCTCTTGACCACAGCCACCGTACTCATTCACCTGAGTCAGCTGAGCCTAGCTGACCAGCAGTGGGGCCGTTACCTGAAACGCCGTCCCCACCACTTCACCAGCTTCTACCAAGTGGCTCAGCTCAGCTCGGCCTTTGCCAGCCTGGCTGCTTCCCTGCTTTTCTTGCTGATGATCAAGGTAGGTCTCCGTCATGCCAGCGTCCTCCCAAAACCCCAAGCTTTTTTCCCTCCTGGCCCCACAATCCCTTGGGGAGGCCCCACTGCGGGCCCTGCCTCCTCCCCCCAGAGGCTTCTCTCAGACTTGGCGACAGCTTTATCTTTGTCCTCAGGCTGCCCAGCAACTTCGTTTCATCCGTCAGTGGTCGGTGTTTGGGAAAACCCTCTACCACTCAGTGAGAGAGTTGGTGGCAGCTGGCTTGACCCTCCTGGTGCTAGCTATAGCCTATACTCAGCTAGGCTTCATGGTAAGTCATCCTCCCCAGACCTCACCCCCTAGGCAGGAGAGCCATCTACCTCTCCCAAGGGAAGAGGCTTGAGGATGATGGGTGCTTCTGCAATGTCAATCTTGTACCCTGGTCCCCAGAAGCTAGATGGCAGAGGGGAAGATGGGAAAGTGGGAGTTTGTGGGAATCACCTTAACTTCCTAGGTGGTATAGTGGGCCTGGAGTCAGGAAGATCCAAGTTCAAATCCAATCTCAGATCCTTCTAGCTGTGTGACCCTGGGCATGTCACTTAACCTGTCCATCCGTTTCCTCAACTGTAAAACGAAGACAATAATAGCATTCACCTCAGGGTTGCTGTGAGGATCAAATGGCCATAATTGTAAAGCACTCAGTACAATACCTGGCACACAAGTGCTGTGTTAAGTGTTAGCTACTATTATTATGTGCTAAGATTTCCTCATCATTTACTTTTTAAAAAATTGGTTTTATTTTACTTTTTTCAATTATTTTCCTTTCCCATTCTTTCAAATGAAGAAGAAAAACCCAACCTTGTAGAAAATAAGCATAGTGGGGTGGCTAGGTAGTGCAGTGAACAGAGCACCGGCCCTGGAGTCAGGGGGACCTGAGTTCAAATACAGCCGTGTGACCTTGGGCAAGTCACTTAACTCCAACTGCCTTACCTTCCTCCCTCCAAAAAGCAAAAAAGGCAAAAAAAGAAAATAAGCATAGTTAAGCAGAACAAATCTGGCCTTGCTGTGCCCCAAGCTCTCATTCCCCAGGCTCACTGCCTCCCTCTCTCCTCACAGCTGTTCTCCTCTTGCTCCAACTCCCTCCGAGGCATGGGCTGGGATCTCTTCCTGCTGTGCCCGGCAGGGGGGGACCCCCATCTGTGTCCCTCCGAGCCCTGGCGTCTGTCTCCCTTCCTATGCACCAGCCTCATGGCGCTGCAGCTGTGGGGGGCGCTGCGGCTGGGGGCCATGGTGCTGCGGAGGCGATACCACGCCCTCAGGGGAGAGCTTTACCGTCCAGCCTGGGAGCCCCAGGACTATGAGATGGTGGAGCTGTTTCTGCGACGCCTGCGCCTCTGGATGGGTTTCAGCAAAGTCAAGGAGGTGAGTGCAGGGGAGCCCCTGGCAGGGGGAAGCTCAGAGGAAAAGAGGAGCACTGGGAGGGGCAAGCCAGTTTTCAATCCTGATGAAGCTTTTAACCTTTTACATCATCAAAGATCATTTTGTCTTACTTGGAAAATGATGGATAGGACTTTTCATTTAGTGTCAAAGTAGGTCTGATTCCTCTTGCTTGGACTGGCCTGACCAACCTTTGTATTCTCCCCAGTTTCGACACAAGGTCCGTTTTGAAGGGATGGAACCACTGCCCTCACGCTCATCCAGTGATTCCAAATCCTCTCAGGATGTGTCCCCACCAAGTGCTGGCTCAGACACCTCTCGCCCATCCACCTCCTCCAGTCAGCTGGATGGGATGAGCCTGCTGATGGGCCGTTCGGGGGTCCGGGGAGACCCTGAGCCAGAGCCCTCTCGCCTCCTCTCAGTCTTTGAGGCTCTGCTGGCCCAGTTTGACCGCCTTAACCAGGCCACAGAGGATGTGTACCAGTTGGAACGACGGCTACAGGGGCTACAAGGCTGGAGATCCAGTGGGCCCAGGGGCCCTGGACCTCCCACACCTTCCCCTTCCCCAGGCCCCTCCCTAGGGATCCAGACCACTCTGCCAGCCAGGATTGCACGGGCCAGCAGGGGTATTGGCATGGCAACTGCCCAGTCTTCTTCTAGCTCACCTCTTGTGAGGGCATCAATTAGGGCAAAAAACAAGATTCACCCCAGCCTTACATAGAGAGGGACCTGGCCAGGGTGGAATGGGAGCTTTTGGTACTATTATGGCTCCAGCTTGAATCCTTAATATCAGACCACTTCCTAGGGTACCTCCTTTGGCCCCACTCCAACCCGGCGGTTCCTTCCCTTGGGATGTGGGCTGTAGTTTGTCCCTGGCTGTAGCCCCCAATACCTGAAGCAGGGATGCCTCTCAGTATTAAGCTCTCTTACCCAGGGGTTCTAGCTTACCTTTCCTCACCCCCCCAATAGTGATATACTTGGGCCCAGGGGTTATGGGAAAGGAAGAAGCAATTGCAACCAGATCCCTAGCGTAATTTCTCTGGCCGGGAATCCCGAGCCCTGGGTGGAGGGACTCCAAAACTCAGCACTTTAATGGAGGCTTTCTTAACAGGTAGGGACCCAAGTATTCCCAACACTCCAGAATAGGGCTGGGGTGAAGAGCAGTATTGGATTTTTTTTAGGCCTAAAACTTAAATTTAAGTGAGAACTAAAGGTGTGACCACCACGTGTAGGGGAGAGGGGCTCACTGTGGTGATGGTACTTGTAGGGGGAGATAGGTCCCTTAGGATGGAGGAACAGATTCTCCTCCCCTGATGCTCATGTATCTGAAACAGAACGTGGGGGTGGGGGGAGAGAGCAGATGGAGGTTGGGGCCTTTGAGGGCTAAGAATTCAGCCCCTCATTCCCTAATTTATTACCTGGGCCCTCAGGTACAGCGGGGCTGTGCCTGCCCCACCTCCCCCAGTGGCAGGCACCTCCTCACTCTAAGGGCACCCCAGCCTGCCTTCCCCAACCCCTAAGTTATTGCCATCCCCTACACTTACATTCCAGCCACTGTCTCACCACGTATATGTATATTGTCAGTAATTTATATGGGGTTAAAATGTATATATTTTTGTATGTCGCTATATTTTCATAGCACTGGGGTGGGGAGAGAGCTGCAGCACATGTAGCTGAGCCTCCCCGCTCCCCCCAATTATTTAAGGTGATGTTCCCGAGGGCACAGCCCTCACTGAGTTTGCTGTATATAAAGTGTTAGTGGTATGTATGGAGGCCCCAGAGCCAGGGGTGCTCCTGGGGCCCCATGCCAGGGCCATGGGCTCCCAGCAAGCTTTTAAGACTGGGGTGAGAAGTAGCTCAGAGGCCAGAGGGGCAGGACCCTGGTCAGTGAGCTGGGGGTCAGGGTGTGGAGCAGGTAACGAGGGTTTGAGGGTTTGGGTTTGTTTCTTATGGGAGGCCTGGGGGCTGGGAGAAGGAACCGTTACTTCTGCTTGTTGCACAATTACCTGGCCTGGGGGGCCAGGTCCAGCCTTGGGAGGGAGGGAAGAGGGTGTGGTGATCCTTTTTTACAGGCTTATTGGTCCTACCCACCTTCCCAAAATGACTGGGAAAGGAAGGAATTAGAGGAAACCCCCACATATAACCTTGCTTTAGCCACAAATTGGGGGGATGGGCAAGGATCAGTAAGTGCCAAAAAAAAATGTGGAGTTAGGTAGGGGTAGGGGGTGTGTGTGTGTGTGTGTGTGTGTGTGTGTGTGTCTGTGTGTATGTGTGTGTGTGTGTGTGTCTGTGTGTGTGCGTGTGCGTGTGTGCGCGCGCACGCAATATTATGTGAGACAGGCAACAGCTGTCAGAGTTAAACAAACCCCTCTAAGAAAGGCATGCCCAGGGTGCACTGTACAGGGAAAAGGGCCTTATGCCCTGAGAATGAGGTCAATATAGACCTGCTCCCGGAGGATGGGGGAGGGAGAGAGGGAAAGAAAGAAGGTACAAGCACTGGGTGAGGACCACAAAAGGCCACTCTCGGAGTGGCAAAGTTAGGACAACTGCCCTCTAGCCTTGGACAGGCTGTGGAGCTGCTTGAGAGTGCATAAAGAAAGGGAGAGGGGGGAAGGCATGGGAAGAGCTGAAAAAGGACTATGGGGGAAATAAGGTAAGAAGCCCACTTCTCTCTTCCAGCTGACTGGCCACCCACGGCTATCTAGGCAGGCCCCCAGAGATGGTTTCTTATTTATTATTGGTTTCGTCTTACCTACCAGGATGCATTGCCCAGCTATGCCTGGGCAATCAATATACTGCTTTTCTAGTTGGGACCATGACCAAGGCCACAAACATTTCCCTTTTTTTTTTTTTTTTAATAAATCCACAATTACAAAAAAGACAAAGTCAAATAAATACTATGGACTGCTACGTGCTTGCTTCTGTTTGTGATTACTGTCTGGGGCTCCATCTGCTTCAACTTCCTGGCACACAACCCAGAACAAGCTATCATGCAAGGGGAAAGCTAAGCCTTCCTCAGCCCCAAGGGCAGACCATCCAAACACTTTATTTTACTTCCATTTATAAACAGTTCTGACTACGTTGTTGGACTAATGAACAATACAGCCAGAAATAGGCCAGGCCCAGCCAGCTCTCAAGGTTGAGGGTCCATGGGAAAGAGTAAACCAGTTCAGAGCTTGACAGCTGAAATGTCAATTGAGACCCAGGCTATGAAGTCACTGACACCCTATAGTGTTTCAGGAACAGAACCAGAGACACTACCTTGGGAAGTGAACACAGGCTTTTGTCCCCCAAGGCTCATACAAACTCTGTGAAGTCATCCACGGAGGAGATGAGCCGTTTCCTCTGGCCTGTCTCATAAGTGGGAGTAGAATCTGATGAGGCCTGGGGTGGGGACTTGGGGTGAGCTGGTGGATGCATCAAGGGGAAGCCAGAGTTCGGGTACTGGGTTTCTTCCCGGATCTAAGAAACACAAGAGGAACAAGTCAGGCTAGAAAGGATGTGTCTGCTCATGAATTCCCCTACATCTGCACACATCTTTCCCACCTGTTTCCAAAGGGACTTCTTCCATCTATATAGCAGGGTTTCAAACATCTGATGGATTAACCTGTTGGAAGTGATGGTTCTCCCTTTGGCTAGTGTGCAAAGTATGACATCTAACTGAAAAGCAGGGTTCAAACTAGGCTTCCTCCCTCCCAGACATTTCCAGGAACAAAAAGGTTTCACCTGTATCTGGAAAGACATTTTCCCTAAAGAAGGTCATCACTGTTCTGCCCACCCCAATTTTTAAGGAGGTAATTTTTTGGGTTTTTGTTTTTTTTTTTTTGCTTTTTGGAGGGGGTAGGGCAGGGCAGTTGGGGTTAAGTGACTTGCCCAAGGTCACACAGCTAGTTTTGTGTTATATCTGAGGCTGAATTTGAACTCAGGTCCTCCTGACTCCAGGGTCGGTGCTCTATTCACCGCACCACCTAGCCACCCCTGGAGGCCATGTTTTAAACTTGTTTTTAGTACCTAACGGTCACTGCTCCCTATCTGTATTTTTTGTACTCTTTTCTTTGGCCTCACACCTGAAAATAAATAGGTCACGACACCATTTCACAAATGAAGTCATGGAATTGAAGTGCTACACACAGACACACACACAGACACACACAGACACACACACACACACCACCCCTGCGCTCCTCACCTACCCTGTGCCGGAGCCGTTTGATGAGACGCAATCTGGCAATCCACTTGGAGGGATAGATGTCTGTAGGGTTTGACCTACTGTGATGGACTTGGGATGCCATCTGGTTTGAAAGACAGTTAAATGGTCAATTGCTTAGCAGAGAACCATGGTGGAACATTAGGCTGGATGACTGGAGCACTCCAGTTAGATCTGTCTAGATACTGGCCACAGTTCAGTCTTTGCCTTTCATTCCTCTTTTTCGGCCCACCCAGATCCCTAAGTAGAAGCCAGGCTGAAGTGGCCAACACTCACATTGGCGTGCAATGCCATCTGGCGGGCAACAAAGGGCAGGTTTCGGTCTGATACAATTTTAGCCACACTGGTATCCACAAGGCCTTCCATATCTAAGGGAGGAAAAGGCGATGTTAGAATGCACACAAGCAAAATCAGTACCTGCGCTGCCAGGCTTCATAGGTCTTAAGTCTCAGGGTGTTCTCACATCCCAAGGCTTACCCAGATCTCCATGAGGTCCCTAAGTGAAGAGAAGACAGGTACAAACTACAAACATTGCTCCTCTGGCCAAGCTTATGTGGTCCCTACTATTAGCTCTTGGCTGGATCTCAGACACATAAAACCAATTTAAACCGTGTTTCTTTTACTAGGAACTGTAGATAGTCTAAGAAGTTCCCACACAAATCCCCAAAATTGCTGCCATATACTGCTTTGGTCTTATAGCACAGAGAGTTGCCAGCCTGGCACAGCCTTTATCAAGAAACTGTCCCAGGTCAAAAGCATACCTGTAGCTAAATGGAATGGGCAAAGTTGGGTTATCCAAGACCCCTTCCAGCAAAGGAGGAAGGGACCCTTTACCTTTCCGACACTGCAATGTGACCAAGTTACATTCATAATCCAGAGGAGTGATTATCACATGGACAAAATTGAATTGGCCCTGGAAAGAAATAACAAAATTCTTTCGTTATGTTATAGGTGAATATGTTATGTTATATGTTATGTTTGTTATATGTGAAGTCACTGTTACATAAAGGCAGCCCCAGGTACTGGACTACTCATCTCAAGAGTAAAAACTCATTGTGCCTAGGCCAGGCCTTGGAAATGGAAACTACAGAACTGTTGCAAAGGAGATGGCCCAGTAGGCCTTTATTTCTTCTGTTTCCATTCTATAACAAAACGTCTGCTGCAATTTGTGGAGTGTGGAAGAGGGAAATGTCAATGTTCCAAAGAGAATTTTTACCTTGATGGTACCCAGTTTGAAATCCTCTCCAGAATCATTGTAGATAATCGACACAAAGTCATTCCCCAGGTGCCTCTTCTTGTCACAACGGTATTTGTCCAAGTCTTTGGTGGGCATCAGAGTAGCGATATGAAAGATAGCTGTGAACCAGAACCAAGGGGACACACTGAGCATGTAGAGCAAGACAGGCTGGAGGCTGCCCAGCCAGTACAATACACACCACTCACTGCTTTCAAGCAATGCCAGGTGCCAATGAGCATTCACTGGAACAAGTAAAGCTTGAATGCACCACTCCCATCCTATGGTAGATGGGCTGTGCTCGTTATCCCAAGAAGGGGAAAAGAAATTTTCTTTTCCTATATATTTCCCCCTGCAGGAGAACCGTGCCAGTCCTGGGCAGTTACCACCCACGGCAATTTGTCTTGCTGGGTATAGATTATGCTACAGGAAGGTGGCATCAAGTCATCCATCTACTTCAAGAGGTCCCTTCATGCTGCTCCCTTGACAAAGCTCGACAGAGGCCTGGCCTGACTGGGAGCATCCACATCATCTGGTTCCCCTACACCATGATTAGGAGAAGCTCCTTAGAGGAAGGGAATAAGCATTTATGGAGAACCTACTATATGCCAGGCACTGTGCTAAGCACTCTATAAATACTGTCTCACAACAACTTTGAGAGGTATTGATATTATTATCCCATTTCCAGTTGAGGAAACTGAGAAAAAACAGAGGTTAAGTGCCTGGGATATGACCTCAGGCCTCCCTGCCTCCAGGCCCAGGCTCTACACACTGTGCTAACAGCTGCCTTAGCCCATCATGTTGCCCAAACCCTGACATGGGGGCCGAGTACAAATCTTCGGTCACAGCCTTCAGGGATTTTGCCAACAAAACACCCCTTACAGAACACCCGTCTGCCTCACCCAACCCCCAATCCCCTGACCACCTAATCCATCTTGATTAGGAGCTACCTAGGAAACTGGGCAGGCCCTGAGATGTGTGTCACCATAAGGACATTGTCATAACCTAGTCTTAGGGCACAGATGGGCAATGCTACAGGTAAGGAAGAAATCAATGTTTTGTCCTGCTGTGACTAAGAAAACTTGTCCTCTGTAGGACACTGCCTGACAACCTGCCCAAGACAAGAGACAGAGAAGAGAACTGCTCCTTACCTTGCATGATATCATCATGCCAGCAGTAGGTAAACTGCCCATCCTCCCCACACACATCCAGGCCCCCCAGGTAGATCTTGTCTGGCTGGCAGTCTTTGAGTTCAATGAGTTTCCCCAAGCCTGTCAAGAACTCCGTGTACCTATAGGAGCCATGCTCATTGGACAGGATGGCGAGCTCACTGTTGCTCTGAGGAAGATAAAAGATCAGTGGGCCTTGATTCAAGAACCAGAGAAAAGGTTGTATCCTCTCCTCCTACTTCTTGGCAGAGATTTTTAACATCGAATTCTTTTTTGTTTCTAAATCTTGGACATATTTGGGGGAAGGAGGGGCAGGGTGGTCAGAAGAAGGGAGTTTAATGCTAACCAAAAGAATCCACCAGTACCTTTCAATGAATTAGTCAAGAACAAAAGGGGACTGAAAATCCTTAAGATGGAGAAGTTCATGTACAATCTCACATACCCTCTTCCCACCAGGGTCTTAGCCAAGTCAGGGGCAGGATGGATGCAGGCCTCTCCACTGTGAGAGAAGTGCCTGCCCTTCTGTCCTCAGGCAAGGTGCCTTCTGGGGTACCAGAGGGCAGTAGCTGTTACTTCCATGCATCAGCTTTCAGGTGTCCAGGCTACCTTACCTGGCCTTCTCCTACATACAGGACAGCAATCTTGTGGGTATCATAAGAAGGAATCTGATCTAGGAGCTTCACCGACCTTTCGAAAATCTACAATCAAGACAACAATCTGTAATAAGTCCAATGGTGAGACAGAGTTCATCTCTCCCCCTAAAACTTCTAACCCTCAGATCAACTAAACAGACCCAATCCAGAGCAGACAGGAATGAGGCACAAGGAACCAAGGAATGAATCTTGGGAGGCAGGGACAGGAAAGTTCAGGCAAAAGTCTCAAGGACCACAGAGTAAGGATGACAAGTAGGGTGTGAATTCATTCTTGTGTGGGACTAAAATGTATGGGCCTGCCAGGACCCCGGGAGGCAGGGCTCCTACTGCAGTCAGCCACAAGCCTACTTAGTTCATTTGAGTTTTTATTTATTTGGGATTGCTCACAACCTAAAGGTCCTCTCCTTGTGAAGGGGGAAGGGTGGTCTCTCCATAGTGATTTTGCTTCAAGAAACAGGCTTGTCTCTCTAGGATCTGTGCAGATGGCCAGCCTATTTCATTTTGGGTCAAGAAATTGGAACTTGAGCACTGGCCCTGGAGTCAGAAGGACATGAGTTCAAATCCAACCTCAGACACTTAACATTTACTAGCCATATGACTTTGGGCAAGTCACTTACCCCCAACTGCCCAGGCTTCCCCCCTCCAAAAAGCCAAAAAAAAAAAAAAAAAAAAGGAAAAAAAGAAAGAAACTGGGACTCTCATCACCTTCCATGACTAAGCCCAGGTCCTATAACTTCCAACAGTCACAGACTGCAAAGGGACCTAGCCCTGTTGAGTCAGAGAAAGGGGAACTCTGAAAACTTGACAAGTGTAAATGTTACAATTCCTCCCTCTGAGAGAACTAGAAGTGAGGGATACAGAGGGCTGTGGGGAGGTTGAAGGATGCCCACCTACCTCGGGAGGCAAGAGGAGTGGCTTGTTAGACTCATCTCCAAAGAAAGGGGAATGGTAGAGCTGCAGGAATACAAAGCTATAGAGAGAAGTAGGAAAGGCATGTCAACAGAGGGGAGACTGGGAGAGCCAATGCACACATCCCACAAGGAGATAGCTGAACTTCTGGAACCTTTAGAGCAAGGCCAAACCACAGTTGTGTCTACCTTCAAAGCACATGATCACAAGGCCCAAGAAAGACTGAAGAACTAGAAGTCACATTTCAGAAACCCAGGAGAAACTTCCTCTAGGACCCTGAAGGAATGGATGCCATTTTCTACAAGCCTTTTAAAGTCTGCTCATGACCACCTCCTGCCCTTCCCTATGAGGCCCTGTTCTTCCTAACAATATTAGCAAGGGCTTCAGGTACAACCATACAGCCTTAAAGCAGAGGGAATATGACTACCCCTCACCACACCTGATCCCCTACCTCCTTTCCAAACCCTACCCTATAGTCAGGGCTTCTTAAACTTCAGGTACAACCCATATGGGGTTGCGAAGCACTCTGGGCTAGACTACCCCTAACTCCCACTACAGCCAAGCCACTGACTGCCCCCCTGGCCCCTTCAAATAGCTAGAAGAGAGCCGCATCAAGTTTGCAGCCCTAAGACCAAATGTTGACATGTAGACTGCTGTGCTGCTGCCCAGGAAGGCTGCACCTCTTAAGACTATGCTTGTTCTGGCTCCCCAGGGGTAGGGATAGGCAGTCTAGGGCCAGGCCATGTGAAAGCTGCACCCAGGCTGCTCACAGTGCTCAACGGACTGCCAAGATGGCTCGGCCAGGAAGACAAAAGAAGGGGCAATGGTCAGATGTACAAAGCACCTGGGGTTTATCCCGGGCACCTTCTCTGTGTTGGAAGTGGCAGCTCTACTCTTGAAGGCATCCTTCTCCATCTTCTTGCCCCTCCTTGAGGGGGCTGAGTCAGAGATAGTGTAGCCCCGAGGCCGGAGGCCACTTGGGGAACGTGGTGAGCTTGAAGATGGCATTGCAGCCTCTTGCGGGCCTGCATCAAGGCCTCTGCTCTCCTCCCCTGGGCTTGGCCAGACGGTGGCTCCTTCCCTTTCCAAATTCCCTGACTGGGACTTAGCTTTGGCTTCTGTGCTCAGTTTCCCAAGATGTCCTTTATCCTCAGCGTCCTTGAGGACATCCTGCAGGGTCTGCAGCTCAGGGGAAGAGCTGGACTTGCTGAGGGGCTGAGAAGGCTGGAAGGAGTGATCAGCTATGGGCCTGCCATCTTCAGAAGACACAGCTCTCTCAATGGGAATCCCACATGTCATGAGCTCTTCGGAACGGAAGGATTTCTCTTCTTGACTTGAAGTAGAAGACGACTAAATGAAACCATCCAAAAGAAGATTTTTAAGAAAAACATTTATTTCAAAAACCCTCAATATGGCTTTAGCTATATTCAGTTCCAGCAGGAGGGACATGACAGCTTCCTTCCCAAGAGATTTAGCCCTTCTATAAGCTGAAGGCATAAGGAAAGAGGAGGGGATCCTTGGGACTCTCCCTCGGTGGTCTGGGCTAAGATCTCTAAAAAAGGAGCTCTCCCCTGCTGGGCTAACACCATAGGCCAAATGGAAAAGCAGGAGCCTATGTGTATGAAGTGTATGTATGTGGTGCTAGGTATGGTGGTACAAGGTAGGAGAGCAACATGAAATAAGGGTCAGGAAACGGCCTTCTAGACTAAAGCGCCACCACAGTGCTATAGGCATCAGGTGATTAACAGCTTAGAAAAAAAGTAGAAGGCAGTTATAGTCGAAGTAATCTGTAAGAGACTGGGTTGAGATGCAGATGATTTTCTAGTCAAGTGGCCCACTTGGGAAAGGGGAGTTATTGTGGGGAGAGGGTCCTGTTCCAAAATCACTGAGAAGTCTTCCCGAAGTCATCCCTAAAAATCCACAACCTAGAGCCAAGCAACCTGGCCTCTTCAGCTCTATTGCTCATTCATTGTGGTACCCTGACCCTTTCCCAATATCTATTTCCTCATTAGTGAAATAGGATTCCACACGGCATTTACAATGTTCAAAATGCAATAAGGACGAGAGATAACACTGCATTCCTTAAAGATTGATTGCCACCTGGGAATACTAAGTCACAAAGGTCGACTGAGAAGGCTGGGTAGGGAGAAGTTTCCCAGAACAGGCATTCCTTTCTGGATGGCAAATGCCTTAACACAACAGTGACAGCCAAGGACTGGGTGAGAAAGCCGTGTGGCAAACCAACACAATGCCAGAGGAGCCTCAAGTGAGCCTCTATCATCATCTGGATGGGAGTTAGGACTCGCTCCTCCAAGATGCAAGGGTCACATTTTGGCTTGTTGATGAATGATTCACTTTATCTGTGCAGAAGACAAGGGTGAATGAAGACCTACAAACACACCCAAGGTGAATGAATGGTTATTCTCCCAAAGGCCCAACCCAATACGATCTGACAACTCACCCTACTATAGACTTCCTGAAGTTTGCTGAACCTCTCATCACTCGCAGCTGCCTGAGAGCCTTCAAAATCCTCTATCTCTTGAGACTCGGATGGTGACTCAGTCTCTCTCAAGTCCACCTCTGTTTGGCTTCCTTCTTCAAGGACAACTGCAGATTCTACCAAGAAACAAACAAAAACAGCTAAGTAAGTACCAGAGACTGGAACGGTCCAAGGTGGACCCCTTCTGTTCTGCAGAAGTGTCAGCCTTTTCCCTACCACAGAACTGCTGGGCAGCCATAAGAAAGTCAGCAGATGTGACCTTCGAAGGGCAAATCAGACTTTGATCAGCACACCCTCCCTTCCCTTATAAGGTCCTTGATCCCTTCTCCTTCACTCATGAGCCCAATGGATGGTCATATTGCCTCATCCCCCAAAATCAATCAGTTCAGCTTCCTATTACCCAGTGAGGAACACAAGGGAAGAGAAGGGTCTGTCTGTGGCAATATATTTTCTGTGACTGAAGTAATGAGTGGGGAGCAACAGGTTAGCCCAGGTTCATCAAAGCACCTGAGAAAAGAGACATGAGGTCCATGGCCATCTGCCTGAGGCACCCTGTATTCCTCACCAAGGCACCAATATACGTGTGCCTCGTCCCAGGGTGGAGGGGAAGACAAGGCCCAGGTATACTAGTCAAACTCAATGACATGCAGTTAGCAGTAGACTGGCACCCCCCACCCCTTCTTGTGAGTGATCCTGGGGCAAACAAGTGGAGGCAGACCTGAGTAATGGTCAATTCAATGAGCTTCATGAGCTCTTCACGATCCATTGGGAATCTCGTGTACGGTAGAGAGGTTAAGGAAAACCTGAGTCTACAATACACAGTCCTCTAGAACTCACAGAGACCATTGATTTCTGTTATTGTAGTCCTAAGGAAAAGGCTGACATGTAAGAAGTTTAAAGCAAAGAATTGGACGCCCCATCTGAAAAGCTAGGATTTGCTTTCCAAAATAAAAGGTAAAACCAACTTGTGCACATAAAAAAAAAATCAGCAGAAAGTTGCTGAAGCAGCTTTTTCTGAATGGATTCCAGCTCCCGGGAGCAGTTATTTAACAGAAGCGAGTAAGGAGTTAGCGCTGCACACACAGGCCTTCTAAGAAACGTGCTGATCTGGTTAGCTGTCCAAGCCAGAACTCATTGCACAGGGCCTCGGTCATTGAGCTTTCCTACCTGGCCCAGGATCTTTCCAGGACAGCTGGAATTTCTACATAGCCATGGGGTCATGGTGCCGTGGAGACAAGCAAACACCCTGAGCCAGGAGGAAGCTGCATGGGACCACAGAGCAGAGGCCACCCCACAGCGGGCATGCCATAGGATGGCCTCTGCTCTGGGGACCACCACCCATGCTCTGCTCTGGGGACTACCAACCCATGCACTCTTCCCAGGATGACTGAGGCAGGCTGAAAGAGGGAGCTACAAGAGCTGCTCATCACCCAGAGGGGAATCAGAATCACAAGATGCTGGGGCTTCACTTCGTGATGCAAAATTTTGATAAAATCCAAACAAAGGTCAATTTGGTTTGGGGTTTTTTTTTCCCTACAGCCAAATTACCTTGCCAATGACCGGGCAGGCACTTATACAAGCTGAGAGGAGACATGGTCTGCTGAGCTTCGGGGGCAGAGAAGACAATGGGCCTTTGCTCCTTCAACAAAGGAGTAAATGAAGAGTAACTGGCAACTGTCATTTACATCGACTAACCCAGAAGCCAGACCATTGCCCTGAGGATTCTGACAAGGGCTTCTATTGTCCTCAGGCCAGGAAAAGAGGGTCCATCTCTTTCCATTTCAGGAATGGAGCTCAGCTGAAGAACTACTTCTGAGTGGCTAACAATCGCAAATACTGTTTCTGGCATGGACTTCTTCATGCTAGTCAAGATCCCATTCACTGAGAATCATGAGACCAGGTACAAACAGGAGACATGAAAGGGAGGGTGACAATATGAGGGAAATAGTGTCTAATGAATCAGGTGTTCTTCTATGGCAAATACTTGTTTCCTTAAAGAGATAGAAATATACCTGCCCAGGAAACGCTCCTATGCAACTTTCCTTGACAACTGGACTGGTACATGGAAGAGAAAGAGGCCACTGCAAAGGGAACCACGTGAGCAGCTACATAAAAGAGGAAGGAGAGACTACACATGCACCCCCCCCCCAGACAGACAGACAGACACACACACACACAGGCATGCTCATGGTCACACACTCTCACAAACATCAACACACACACACACACACACACACACACACACACACACACACACGCACATATACACCCACACACATCACAGCAGAGAAATTATAATGACCAAGAACACTCAAGTCCAAACCAAAGTCAGCTACAGTAAGCTAGGACAAGTTACCTGCAGGGACCCTAAGCCACCCCAACACTTTGAATAGGGAAGGAGGTTCTTGTGTGGGCTCACCAAAGGAGTTTTCTATGGTTCGGTTAGTGTTAAGCCAGTCATTTGTGTCCCTGAAGCCCCCCTTCTTTATTTCCCTAAATGACCAAGAGTACAAATCCCTCTCTATTTGTATTTTCAAAGACAAACTTCAGGAGGGCCTTGCTTAAAAAGGTTACAGAAGAGAAGGCAGAGGTTTACCTTTATAGAGAGCTCACTTACTGTAATCTAAATCCCTGCAGAGCAAACCTATCCACAGGTGGCTGAGTGCAGTGCCCCCTCCTCCTCCACCTCCCACCTTGTGCCTGGGGCCAATGTGGCCAATGCCCATTTCCCAGGTAAAGAACTCAAAAGAGAGCATGTTGGGGCTTAGTCAGAGACTTGACAAATTTCTACCCACTTCTACCTCACAGCTACTCCTCCTTCTTGCAATCCCAGAGCCTTTAGCACAACATGGAAATTCTGATAGTGGGCAGTCTAGAAGACCATCCATCTGACACTGTCTTGGCATGTCCATGTTCTTGGGATGTCAAGCCCTTTTATACCAGGCTCTGCTCCAAGGGAGGAAAATGAAGAAAGGAGACTGGAAATGAGAACATTCTTGATAGCTTGAATTGTGGTGACAGGTAAGCACTAGTCTCTTCCCTTCTCCCTTTCTCAAAGATCACAAAACTAAAGCAAAACTCAGGGAGTTACCCCCACACATTAATCTGCCACAGAAGGTTCTGATGAAACTTTCCAAACAAAACCTGAGGACCAGGGCGACCAAGAGTCATCCAAATGCTTTATTCCCCCAAAGATTAAAAATAAAAGAAGGCAAACTATAACCAGACGCAAGCACCTTTGGAATAACCTCTACCCACCAAGTCTCTCCCTTGGGACTTGGTTCAAGTAAGTGGTCTTTTCTGTGAAGCACTAAGGCAAGACAGTCAATGAATGTACCATGTGATCTCAAGGAGAGATACCAGGCCCATGAGAGAGACTGCCTTGCTTTGGCCCCAACAGGCATTCCTATGCTATGTCCCCCTTCTGACTGCACCCAGGGCCTAGCCAAGGTCTTTTCTCACCTGTATTGGACCGCTGTAGGAGGGAAGGCTTGTCTGTTCCTGTGGTAAGGCTGGAGGATGGCACTGACAAGGACTTATACAGGGCTGTCTCTCGGTGCTCCTTAAAACGTTCAGCTGCCATTAATGCATTAGATAGTTCCTGCAGTGGCATGTTATTGATATCTGAAGAGAATGGACTTAGAGGGTTTTCTAAGCTCATCAGCCAGCTGGTATTCCCTAGGAAGAGGGAGTGTTTTTTTTAAAAGAAAAAAGGGTGATCATGTCCCTATACCTAGATAAAGCAGCAGTCTGAGTCTGGTCAGCAAGTATCTATCAAAGAATCATAGGCTCTTAAAGTTAAAAGGATAATTTGATTAAAAACCCAATCAATTTACAGATAGGGAAACCAAGGCTCAGCAAAGTGAAGCAACCTGGCCAAGGTCACAGGGCAACATAATGGCAAAGCTGGAACTAGAACTCAGGTCTTATGCCTCCTACTCCAGGGCTCTTGCTCCTAAATCGCCCCCCCAATTATTAAGCTAAGCTATCTGAGCAATCTTCAGCTAATTTAGGCTTTTTTCATTTTAATCAGCCTCCATATACTAAACTCAAAAATCAGCTCACCATTTCCTCAATCTCTTCTAACTTAATGACAAAAGAAAATGATCTGTCTACTGTCGCAACTAAGCCATCACCGGCCAGGGTCCCAACTTCTACTCCCTCCTCATGAAAAGAAAATGAGTTTTGTAGGCAACAGCAAGGTGGGTAAGGCAGATGGACCCCAAAGCTTTCACTACTCTACAAGTCTCAATACTCTCAGCCTACCTCCATCTCAGCAAAGCAGCAGCTTCTTCATCTGTACTGAGTACTTAGAAACTAAACCTGGTTCAGTTAAGTGCACCAACTAGCACAAAGAGGATTTTCATATTTAAGTTGGCTTGTGGAGGCCAGCTAGCAGGGAAGGCTGTCCTGATGTGGTCTCCCCAAGGACACAATGCATACAACTCCATTCTGATTCTTGCCTCTTACCGCCTAAGCTACCCCACTGCCTCTACGGAAGGCTTTTAGCAGGCTCTACTCCTCCTAGGGGCGACTGCTAGTACCCTAAACATGACAAGACCACCAGGCAATCAGACTTGTGATAAGAATCTTCCCAGTTAGTCAACTGCTAGACCTATTTTGGGCACTGAAAAAGCTACGACCCAAGGCTGCTGCCTGGAAGTTGCTAAACCCGCCACCCCAAACTCCTACCTGACCAGAGTCTCTTGGGATCTTCCCACTCACTGCCTTGTAGCTCTGAGTATCCCGGTGAATATGTGCACAACTCCGTGATAAACCATTCCAATATCAATCCTCTTTTGGAAGATTATTCTCCTAACTTCCCAGGAGGAAGCAAACAGTTTAGGGTCCTGGCAGGATATGGTGTGGCCCGGCTTTGTCAGTGACTGGGCTGATAAGTATTAAGCAAACCAGGAGGAAGGCACCTACTAATGTGGAGATAAGTCAAGAAGCTATACTTTGGCAAGGACAAGTGAATACCTGTGGGCCTCCGGACCAGAATCTCAGCCCAGCCCTGGGTGAGGAGGGGCACATAGGCAGCCAGGTTGGTCTTTCCTTTCTGTAATGGGGTCTGGGCACTAGCTGAAGCCTTCTCTGTCCGAGCACTGGGTGTACTCTGTAACCCTGGAGAAGCAGGACTACTTGGGAAGTGGGACGTTGGAGTATCCAAGGCATTGACCCGGAGAGCGTGGCCCCCTGGTAATAGGAAGAAAAGAAAAACTGTGTTACATGTCAAGAGATGAATGCAGCAAACCAATGAGTGGCACTAATTTGCCAAGCAGCATCAGGAAATATATACCTTTAAATCTATTAGTCACCATTATGTAGACAAGCACAAGGATCCTACACCCCTATTGCTCTTGCCACAAAAGGGACATCAAATTTTAATGGGGAGAAAAGGAGAGAGGCCTCTCTCTCTCTCTCTCCATGATGGGTTACTGCTCTACTGGCTAACATTGCCACGGACAGTCTCAGGAAACCTGAGGCTAAAGAATGAAGGGAATTGTGCTGCTTCCAAGAGAAAGGAGCATTTACAACCACAGGCCCTACCCAAAGGTTCACTTTTCAAATTACCAGAGAGAGACAAATAGAGATGCTTTATAGACAAGATTATAAGCACATCTGAGTTTCTTTCTACCAGAGAATTTCTATGGAAACATCACAATAAAAAAATGAACCAAAGACTTTTAAGCTGGAAGATGGGGTACATAGGCTGCCACATACATTTAAGAAGCATAAAACAGAAGGGAGAACGGGCCTATCTTCATTTCAGAGACAGTGAAATCAGAAGGATTTCCCAGGAAACACCAGGAATGCCAGCCATGGAGTACAGTGAGGTCTCAGACAGCCTTTGTATCTATCCCACACTTCTTTACTGATCTTCACTGCAGCTAGCACAGCAGAGCACCTCTCCTTATGGAAGAAGTGGGTGTCTGCAACCACCTAAGCCAGGAAAGAAAGAAAGAAGGAAAAAGGTGACTCACCTGACATAGACCGAACCCGGTCGCGAGATCCCCGGCAAACCTGCTGGCCAGCCTGGGATTCTAACTTGGCTGGTGCTTCCTTTGTCTGTCTCACTTGCAAACTGGGATCTGTGCTAAGAAGCACACAGACACATATACACATCAGGCATCAAGGATAAAAGAGTGTGTAAACTAGCTTGACAGCAATTAGGTCAGTCAACAACCATTTACTAAGGACCTACTATGTGCTAAGCATTATGGCAAGCACTGGAGACAGAATGGCAAAAAAAAGTAGTTGAATAGTTGCTACTCTTAAGGAGCTCACAGACTAAGGGGGAAGAAACATGCAAACAGTTATGTACATACAGGGTAAATTGGAGGGAATCTTGAAGGGAAGAAACTAAGATTAAGGAAGACTAGAAAAAGCTTCTTGTAAAAGGTGAGACCTGAAGAAAATCAGAAAAGTTCAGAGGCTGAAATGAGGAAGGAATGAATTCCAGGTATGGGACATGGTCAGTAAAAACACCCTGAGTCAGAAGATGGATAATCATGTGCCACAAACAGCCAGGAGGCCAGTGCCATTGAATAGCTCTGAGGAAGGTGTAAGGAGACTGGAAAGGTAGCAAGGAGCTAGTTTAGGGGAGCTTCAAAAACCAAAAAGAGGCCATTGGAATCAACTAAATTCTGAGGTTCAGCCAGGGGTGTGACGGGGGGAAACAGTCCCTTTAATGGCTGAATGGAGGATGGGCTGGAGTGGGGAGACACTCAAGGCAGGCAGCCCCCCAGCAGGCATGAGGCGATAAGGGTCTGCACTAGAGTGATGGCGGTGTTTGAGGAAAGAAGGGGGAGTGTTTGAGAAATGCTGCAAAGATGAAATTAAGAGGCCTTGCCAGGGGCGGCTAGGTGGCGCAGTGAGTAGAGCACCGGCCCTGGAGTCAGGAGGACCTGAGTTCAAATCCAGCCTCAGACACTTGACACACTAACTAGCTGTGTGACTTTGGGCAAGTCACTTAACCCCAACTGCCCTCCAAAAAGAAAAAAAAAAGAGACCTTGGCAACAGGCTGCATATTGGCAGGGGAAGAGGGTGACAGAATAAGGAGTCGAGGATGATGCCTAGGTTGTAAGCCTGGGTGACTGAGAGAATGGTGGTAGCTTCCACAGGAATGATAGGAGTGGGGAAGTTAGCAAGAGGGAAGAGTTTTCGAAGAAAGATAATGTTTTGAACACACTGAGTTTAGTACGTCTACAGAACACTTAATTCAAGATGTCTAAGAGGTAGCTGGAGATGCTCAATTGGAGTCAGTAGAATGATTAGGGCTGGACAAAAAAGATCTGAGAATCATGGGCACAGAGATGATAGTTTAACCCATGAGAACTGATGAAATCACCAGGTAAAGTAGTACAGAGAAAAAAGAGAAGAGGGCCCAAGCGAGAGCCTCAGGGGCCATCCAAAGGTGAAGAGCCAGCGAAGGAGGCTGAGAAAGAGCATGGAGACAGGTAAGAGACCAGGAGTGAGCTGTGTCATGAAAACCTGGGGAGAAGAGAATAATCAATGAGAAGAGGAAGATCGGTAATATCCAAAGGCTACCTTTGGAGGTCAAGAAGGATTAGGACCGGGGAGGCTAGGTGGCGCAGTGAATAGAGCACCGGCAGGAGTCAGGAATACCTGCGTTCAAATCCGACCTCAGACACTTAACACAAAAAACTAGCCGTGTGACCCTGGGCAAGTCACTTAACCCCAACTGCTCTCCAAAAAGCAAAAAAAAAAAAAAAAAAGGATTAGGATTGAGACAAGGCCATTAAGCAGATCTGATGATTTAAGAGATCACTGGTAACTTTGGAGAAAGCAGTTTCAGCTGAATAATGAGGTTGGAAACCAGGTTGCAAAGAGTTAAGAAGAGAATGAGAGGCCCAGCAGAGGAGGCAGTGAGGCAGACAGGGCCCTTGAGGACCTCAGACACAGGATGACAGCTAGAAGGAATGGATGCACCAAACGAGGGCGGAGAGTGATGGGCCTCTCTGTTGGTTGTAAGGAAGCAGTGAGTAGATGGGGAGAGACTGAAGTCTGGCAAAAGTGAGGACAACAGAAGAGATAATCTTCTAGAGAAGGAAGAAGGGAATGGGATCACTTGAACATATAGAGGGATTTATCTTGACAACAAGAAGGGCCACCTTTCCCTGTAAGACAGGAAAAGAGGAGAAAGTAATGGAAAGCATCTGAGTAACATGAAATGTCAGGTGCTAAAAGCTGATCATTTCTGTTAAAATATAAGATTGCTGAGAGTAGGCTTTGCTTCATTTTTTGCATTTTTATTCCCAGGGCCTAAAATGGTACCTGGAAGCACATAGTAGGCACTTAATAAATGTCTTTTATTCAAATGACTGAATAAAAACATACTAAAAAAGAAAACATTGTTTTTCAAGTTACCTTGATTCAGTATTCTGCAGTTCCCCCGAGTCCAGACCTAACAGGGACCTGGTCCCAGTACCAACGCTTGTTGTTACAGTTATTAGCTTGTTCCCAACCAGCCAGGTTTTGGTTCTCCCTCCAGCAAGAAGAAATTCTCCCACAGGAGACCTGTAAAGACAAAAACCCAGGTGGTATGGAAGAATATTTCCTAAAACCTTTGAAAGAGAAACTGTTTCTAGGAATTTGGTGTCTGGGGACTAATAACAAAACAGCCCACCCTGCAAACATAAGGCTGGATGACTACTTGCTGGCTATATCATCAACAGGATAAAGAGATTATTGTTCAGGTATGGGTGGGCTCTGAAATCCCTCCCAATTCTGAGGTTCAGCCAGGGGTGTGACTACAACTATTGCAATTCTCTATGACACCTGAGCAAAGTCATCTAGATAATACCACAGGGTCAAGCTTATCACCACTGCGCTCACAAAAACGCTTCCTGAAAAATGGATTGAGGTAAAAGTCCCTAATATCAATTAAGTAAAGGGGCAGGTAGGTGGCACAGTGAATAGAGCACTGGCCCTGGAGTCAGAAGGACCTGAGTACAAATCCAGCCTCAGACGCTTAACACTTACTAGCCGTGTGAACTTGGGCAAGTCACTTAACCCCATTTGCCTTGCCTTCCCCCCTCCTAAAAGCAAAAAAAAAAATATATATATATCAATTAAGTAAAAACAATGGCATCAACTGAACACCTGTCTCTGCTTTCTGATAAGGGAAGTGGAAGGTAAGGGGTGGGGTGGTATGGCTAGATTCAGTTTTCACTTTGAAGATACATTAATTTAAATCTGAACTTTTGCCAAAGATCATTTGTTGGCTCTTACCTCTTTGGCACAGCTGTGAAGTTGGAAAAGACATATCTGGCCATCATATCCAAGCAAGTTTCTGTGAGCTCCAGGTGAAGGTTTTTTAGGTTATCATCTGCCTGAGCCATTGAATTCTCATCTGCAGAGCCCAAACTAGAGCTAGTGATGGACGTCTGTATCCTGCTGAAAAGAAGAACCAGAGAAACTAAGTCAGGAGAGCAAGGATGCACCAGGACACGCTGCCTGCCACCTGGCTTAAAGCTGTAATGCATGCATGGGCTTGGGGGGCGGGGAGGCCCTCTGGCCATGCCCATAAAGAGCCAAACCACAGGGCACATTTTCTGATTGACCCCATCTTTGCAAGTTAGCACCAACTGCATCATCCCAGAAAGTAAAGGAAAAAGCTGATCTTGGAAGGTCCAGGGACCCAAGCTGGATGACAGACTTTAGGAGAGATGTGAGGCAGGGTGTCAAATTTCAGTGAAGCACACTGTTAAAGTTTGATCATCATTTTAATTGCAGAAAGAGGTTTAGTCATGCACAAGAATCAGAACTCTGGAGTACATTCATTAATAAAAGATTGCATTCTGCACACAAAACCAGTGTTTGATTGACATAAGCAATCCTGCCTTCGCCACGTCAATGCTGAAGACACTGACACAGGTCAGGCCATTGGCAGCGCCCATCCACATTCAGACTTAATTCCTACACAGGGGCCTATTCCCTCAGAAGTGAAACAGTGTCTTGTCTGACTTAAATATCTATGACCCAAAAAACAGCTTTTACTCCCTTAACTACTAGAAAGGAAAATCCAAAACATACTTTGCATTTAGATAAAGAATTTCTTAAAAAAGAAATTAAAATGTGTACTGTCATTGGAGATGTTTCATCTCAACAACTTCATGCTCTGTTGCAGCACAGTGGAAAGAATATACATCCTTGAGAGTCAGAAGAACTGGGATTGATTAGCTCTGTGCTTCTGGACGGGTCCCTTCATCTCTCTGAGCTTCAATTTACTTTTCTGTAAACTGAGGCTAATAATACTTGTACTGTCTACCTCCCAGAGATTTTATGAGGGAAAGGGAAATGTCTGTAAACCTTAAGATGCTACAGAAATGTGAGAATATGGCTTTCACCTGTGGAGGCAGGAGGAGAGAAGTCATGCTTAATAATAGCCACACCGAGGTCTCATTCAGATGGAAGGACTGTGGGAAGGGGGGTGGGACAGGAGTGCCACAAAGCAACAGGATGTGAATCCTAACTGCTGGTAACAGAGGTTCAAATCCCAGGTCAGAGTAGTAGGCATCCCTGCAGCTCTAAGGGGGGCATTTTCCAGAGGAGATAGAGGGGGAAGTTATGCTCTTACTGTACAAATCAAAGCACTTTCTATTATGCAAATACTTTAAAGAAAACCTTCCAGATACCCTTCTTGCTAATCTCCCTCTGAGCAAATGTTTTAAGCCATGTCTCTGACACAGAAAGACAATGGCAGGGAAAGAACAAGCCTGGATAAAGCCCAAGTATGGAGAATGTTTAGACTTTTCCCAAGGATGTGCGTACGCGCAGGTATACACACCCACAGGCGCGCACACACACATGCACACACATGCACAACTAGACACCACCACTGCTGCTTCGTGCTAGGCTATGCCCAATATAGATCTTTTCTGAACAAGACTCAGAGGACCTGACATTGAGGGAAAAAGTCAAAGAGCAAAGGATCGAGAGACCCCCTCTACCACTGGACAACTCTCGGGCTGGCTGAAAATATCAAATGCTAATTCTCCCTCCTTGGAAATAGGCCTTGGAGAAGCTTCTGCCCAGGACACTGACTCTGTCAGAGGGACAGCTCCTCAGCTTCTGCTTCCCCAGGGCCTCCCCTCAAGGCAATGATTCATCAATGTGCCCCTATACCCAGCTTCTTTTACAAGTGTTTGGAACAGAATGCAACCTTTTTATCCTTCACTGTCAGACTCTCCTCTGCAAGAGGGGGGTGCATTCTTGCTGGTAAAGCCCCAATGGACTACAGCCTAGACCATGCCCAACCACACACTCTGTGAACAACCCTTCTGGACCCTCCAGAACTAGTACCCAGGAGACCTCAAGTCTCTACCTTCTATAAAGACATGCAAGAAGCCCCCATGCACCACTGCCCCCACCCCAGCCACAACACTTTGCAAGGGCCAAGCTCCAGGGTGTGCACCCCCCTCCCTATGAAAGCACCACTACCTGCGAACCACATGTTCAGACACACTGATGCTGCGGGACCGGAAGGCATCAACTGCAGAGCTCTCTTTGAATTCCTTCACGGGAGGAGAGTTATTCAAGCCTTGCTTGGGGGGTTTGGCTATCCTTAAACTACTAGGTGAGGAAGCACCAAGCCCCAAAGAATGATGATTGCACAGCTCACAGGAAGGGAAGGAACCATTGGAGGAATGAAGTTGAAAGGTCACAGTTCACAGGGTCAAGATGGGGATATCCCCGAGGGTGAGGCCAACAAAACAAAGAAATGTGCCAAAAGGAAAGTTATTGCAAAAAAAGGGAAAAATACAAAGGCATAAAATACATTTTGTAACATGACCAAGAAAACACAAAAGATTGAACACATGGCATAAAAACAAATGACGTTAGTACAAATTAAACAGGCATGGGTCAGAATGAGCGATGGAATACGACACTGCACTGACCAGGGGGACATTTTAAGACTTAGGACTGAACCTTGGGGTCAGAGGGGCTTTGAAGGTCCAGGCTCCTTACCATGAAGAGGAGAAATGCTAACACCCTAATGGAGGGACATACTGGAGTTGAAGGCTCATTAGACCCAGCTGGGAAAAAAAAAGGCCAGCTCCTAGGCAGGGACATAAGATGACTGGAAATGTGCTTCCTGCCTTGGCTGCCCTTCAGGTCACACTGAGGCCCACTCCCTTCTCCAAGCTTCATGGCTTCTGGAGAATCTTCCCAAGTTTATCCCAAAGTAACCTGGTCATACTTCAAAATGCAGTATTCCAACCTAAGAAGGGCAAAAAAAGCTTGGGGCAGAGAGGGGAGGCAGAAGGGAGTAGGAAGGGAATGTCACATGAAATGCAAACGAGAACTAAAAGGACCAGCCGGAAGCCTCACTGCCAATCTGGAAGGGGGGTGAAGAGCTTTGATGACAAAAGAGAGCATCTTCCCTAGTTAGAGGTAGAATGGACAGCCAGGTCAGAGAGGGCCAGGGGCGCTAGCCAGCTGGTCCTTTTCCAGACACATTCCAAGGTAGGACACAGCCCCACAGAAATCAATGGGCCCAATCTATGACTTGGGAAAGGGAAGGCAGTTCATAGCCCCATACCTCTGTCTTGCTCTGGGCTGCCTGTGTTACTATATTACTGTATTATTGAAGAAGGACAGGGCAGCATTTTGCTTATACTAATCCAGTCGAGTCAAATGGTCTCTACAAGCCCAAGGCTCAGGTAGGGAGCCCCTACCATGTCTTAGAAGAGAAATGAGGAGAGCGACCCTGCTGGGGCCCCTGTATTAAGTGCCATAGAGCATCATCTAAGCTTTAGAAAAGCAGAGGTGGTATGTTAGCCCAAATTGGGGGCCTTTTAACTTTGTGGCTCCGTAAGCCCTGCAAGAACACAATAAAATATGAGGCATCCCATCACAGGACAATTCTCTGAGTGCTGCGCCGGCCATCTTCTCAGGAGCTTCAGTGCCTCACACACAGGGGATTGCTTTCAGTCAAACACTTTCTGCATCTCTATATACAATGCAGGCAACTTAGATTACGATTCTATTTTCAGGCTACTAAACACACAACAAGACGCAAAGTCACCCCTCTGGTCTTTTCAATCTACACAGAGGAAAAGACCAGGTCACACAACAGCCTCCCCTCCTCCTAACCTTGGATATTCCCCTGAGGGAGACTCTTTTACCTTTTGGGCCTCTCATTAAGGCTCGTGCTCCGAGCTCTGAAGCTGTCCTTTTCAGGAGTGTCATCAAAAGACAGAAGAACATTGGAGCGTAGGCCCTATCAAATGAGAGCATAACTTTAACACTGATGTGGAAACACTGGAGGGCTGTTCATTAATAAGGACAGCTCCTCTCAAGCTACATGGCTTGATGAACATTTCTATTTTCAGCCATTAACTGAATTTTTTTGAGAACACTTGCAGGCCATGGACTCTAAAATAAAGGCAGCTCAGCCTGATCTGACTATGTTAATTAAATACACTCATTGACACACCAAGCATTCAGTTCAGAGAAGGGGAATATGGGCCTCAGGAGGCTGAGCACTAGAGAGAACCATCAAAATACCTCAATCTGGTTCAGCAGAACTATGGCACAATACATACCTATGGGCCCTGAAACACCCACTCTTCTCAAATAACACCTTCCCATCTATTAGCCCTCTCTAGCAATCCCTTAGCTGTGCTCAGTGGTATGGGTTGTCCTGGTGTGGACAGAGCATTATGCATACATCAGGACTGGGAAATAGCTATACCTTGGTGATGTAGGGAACAAAGTCTTTTCGGAAGGGCAAGCGACATCTGATGAACCACATGGCTATAACATGATGAGCCAGGCATACAATATACTGATTGAATCTAAGAAAGAAGGAAAGTAAGGAAAGAACTGGAGGTTAGTCTTAGCAACCAAGAATAAAAAGTATTTAAAATTTCCAAGAGCAAACTAAAGATGCAAAAGTTATAACCAGTCTCTAAAGGGCTAAGCAGTAAGTGAGTAAATTTTGGCAAATCATTTATTCTAACATTAAGGTGCATCTTCCATCTGTAGATACTCAGATATGCTATTTCCAGAGAAAAAGCTCGGCTGCTGAATTTATAATGGGTGCACCTCACAGGCTGCAACAAGCACAGTGAGGAACTTACTTGGAAGGGTTTGTGTACGGCAGGGAGATGGCAAACACACTTGCATACTGCTCGGCAGCAAAGTTCCTGTAGAGGTGAGGCAATCTGGCTAAAGCTGAAACATGATAGGGGAAAAAAGGGGGTCAGGAAATCTGGGCCTTGACTTATCAAAAGGGAACCACAAAGCCCTAGCTGGCCTGAAGCTGCTGGTAATGAGAGGATGTGTGGTGTGTACATACAAATAGTATGTACTGACACACACACAAAGATACACAACTGTGTGCACACATTTGCACATTTATACTGTCTCAGGCTAGTCTTCAAAAGCCAGTAAAAGTATTCTTGGACAAGAAGGTTCAAAGTGTTGCAAAGTCATTAAAAAAAACATTTTGAAAGCATTAAATAGAGTGTAGAGAGCACTGCACTAGAAAAGATCTCGTTAGAGAAATTTTCCCTACCCTCATAAGGCTTACAGTCTAGCAGGAAGACAATGTACAAACAAAGAGAATGACAATGCCCAGTACTCCATGAGTAATGTGTCAGAAAGGTATAAAGTACTATGTGAAATCTAAGCAGGGAAGGCTGTTCCAGACTGGGGGACTACAGGCAAGAAGACAGTCTCAAAAGCTACATTCAGTAGACAGTCTCAAAAGCTCTATGGTCAACTGCCATCTGCTGCCAGATCCTCAGCACACCAAAAAAGGCTGTTTTGGGTCATGGTTCTGATGAATGAGAGACTAAAGACAGCATCAGGAACACAATCTTTCTATCTTGATACTTGGAGCACTTACTTGAAAGGAATTCCAGGAGTGGAATAGCCATGTTGGCTGTTGCAGAAATGTGGCTGAGCTTCATGATCAGGACTGGCAGTGCTTTGATGATGACATCTGGCATTTCTACACTGCACACTGACAGTGCCACGACACACTGGTTAGCGCACCGGTAAATGAGGCCATGCTCCAGGCAATATACCATCTCCCGCTGGAAGGAGGTAAAAGGGTTATTGATGTCAAACACAAAAAGTGAAGACACAACCACTTCACTTTTCTAAAAGTTCTTGATTTTAACAGTGTCAGGCTCAACAGGCATCTCATAGTTAAAGGTGGACATTTTCTAAAATCAGATGGTCTTGTAAGACCAGACACTGGTAAAGGCAACATCTTTAAGGCTGGGAGATTACAGTCCTTCTCTTGCCAAAGCTAGGTTTTATCAGAAAGGATCAGAGTGGTAGCCATCCACCAGAAAGAACTTTTTCAAGAGGAAGAGCTCTGCCTGTCACACAAGAAGATGGGAAGGAGGGTGAGGACCATCTGCAGAAGTAAAGGCTGTGCTTTCTAGCACCTAAACACAAAGCAGCCATGGGAACAAGTGGGGGGAAGGGTAACAGAGGGGAGAGTGTTGGGGTTCATTTAATCTCAGCTGTCATTCAAGTGACTTTGAATGACAACTTTCCTACAAACTCCCTCCCATTTTGTACCTGTCTAGTTTTATCTAGATAGTTATGGTAAGAGATCAATGCTGTCAGCACTGGAACCACTGCCAAGTGTAAGTCTGTCCGAGAGAAGCCGTCAGGCGTGCCATGGAGTCGCTCAGGTGTCTTTTTATCTGAAAGCTAACAGAGGACACATTCTCATCAGTGCACATGGCCCAAAAGACCAAGGGCACAGATTTCAGGAGTGGACAAGCCAGAGAGGTGAGAGTAGCTGCATTTTAAGGCCTGAGAAGAATCAAGGCCCTAGGACAAAGTCTTTTCTTGCCAAGGGTTGCAATGTTCCCAATACTACGAGGCTGGAGCCTGGTATAAATTCCCTTTGAGGGGTGAGAGAAGGTGTCAAGTACGGCATGTGCTCTACCCACAAAGCGGCTGCCAAAATCATCTCAGAAGCAAAGAGTGCTAGAAAGAACAAAAGGCTTGAAAAGGAAAGTAGCTAATTTGCTTTCAAACAATTCCTTTAGTCGGTCACTCTGTAAGGCAGTTCAATTTGAAGTCAAGCCAGGTTTAGGCTTCTGACTCATAGTCTTAGAACTGGAAAGGATATCTAAGGTCATCTAACCTTTCTTATCTGAAGCTTGAATTTCCTCTATGACATAACCTGGAAAGGGTCATCTCCTTAAAGATTTCTAGGAACAGGGCACTCACTAATTCCAAAGACAATCCATTCTATTTTTGAACAGCTCTAACTGTTAGTAAGTTTTTCCCCTATATCAAGTCTAAATTTGTCTCTGTAACATCGCCTTGATGGTTCTCCTTTAATCCTCTGGGGCCAAGCAGAACAAATCCAATCCCTCCTTCACATGACAATCCTTCAAATATTTGGAGATGGTGCCCATTTTTCTACTTTTTCCTCAACAACTGCTATAAATATCTCCCTGCTAAATATGCCTACTCTTTGTGTTGGTCCTCATACAATACACAATCAAGTCCAATTGATCTGCTTTACAGTACTGCCTTAACCTTACATAAACATGCTCTGAAAAGCACGGCCTACACCCAGAGCATCTTCTTCATGATCAGAGCACCCAGGCTTACTGTCGGTGAAGGTACCGGACAAACAAGGTTCAAAGCCAACATGAGCCTGGTAATGAAAGCTCTTGGGTTTTGAACCTCTGAACCACTATCTGGTACTCCCTGCCAAGCAGCCTGCTTTCTAGAGCTTAGAGGGAAAGTCATCTACTGCCTCAACCTGGCCCATTCCTGCACAGAGCTTTCCATCAAGGAACACTAAAAAATCTTACAGATATCTGAAATGGTCAACATTACCATTGAGCAGAGAGCAGAGGAGAGCTGGTCTACATTGCATGAAGAAGTAAAAATGAGAACTTTATATCGGAGGGACTCAGGCAGCTTACTAAGAACCAGTTTCAATACTTTCCAGTCAGTCTCCTGGGGAAGAGAGAGGAAAGGAACAGTTAACACAAAATTTAAGAAATTTCTGGAAAGATATAATATGTTTTATCATCTCAAGTTTTGTTTAAAGGCCTTAACTTCATTTTTTTTAATTATTTATTTATTTTTTAATTTTTTTTTTTTTGGAAGGCAGTTGGGGTTAAGTGACTTGCCCAAGGTCACACGGCTAGTTTTTTGTGTTAAGTGTCTGAGGCCGGATTTGAACTCGGGTACTCCTGACTCCAGGGCCGGTGCTCTATTCACTGCGCCACCTAGCCGCCCCTGCCAAGGCCTTAACTTTAAAACCGCCTGCATTGCTCTTTCTTGGTCTCACGGGGAGGTGAAGCAGGCTTGCTGAAATCATCACTACTGTTCTTAGTCCCCAAGATCCTGTGTCATGCTATATACTACTAAAAGAAAAGGCTTCCTGAAAAGTGCCCTCAAGTCAAAAGCAGGCCTCAGAACAAATAAAGGGACAAGGTGGGAAAAATTAGGTTATAAACCAAAAGTTGCTTATCCAGTAAGTGAAAAGTCTTTTCTGATTTCCCCCAACTCTGGCTGGACCCAGTGTTCTTGGCTCTGCCAAGTGGTGAATAAGCACATATCCACCTGCATGGGTGTGACACCAAGTGGGAGCCCTTAAGACTTCTGCTCCCATCACATGCAAACCATCCTCTCTTCCACCCTCCTTGCTCCTCTGACCCCCCCACCCAGGGCACCAGACCTGATTTTCTACAGGTACTGCTTTGGCAGCAGTATCAATCAAGAAAAAGTTAACAACTGGTTCTTTAGCAGCAAATAAGCTCATGACAACAACAGTAACCATAATCATAAATAGATAGCATCTATAGGGTCTCTACTATGTGCCAGGCCTTGTGCTAAACACTTTACAATGATCATCTTTCTGCTCCTCACAACAACCCTGAAAGGGTAGGTGCTGTTAATATCCTCATTTACAGCCGAGGAAACTGAGGAAGGCAGAAGTAAAGTGACTTGCCCAAGGTCACATAACTAGTAAGCGTCTACTACTGGATTTGAACTCAAGTCTTTCTGACTGCAGGCCCAACAATCTATCCCCCGCACCACCTAGATGCCTTGCTACTACATACTTTGTAGGACCGAGACCACATTTGACCACTTTACATCCATCAAAAACAACCAAATAACTGGAAACTCGAACCTAGTAAAACCTTGTTATGATATTCCCCCTACTCCATCACTATTTTCAAACAGCTCTCTCTAAAAATGTACATTCCCAACCATGTGAATTCAGCAGCAAATCTGTCACAAGGAGTCACAGATTCGGTTTCAATTCTTGGGCCTCAGAATATCACAGCAGTCTCTGAAATGCTCAAGTAACATCAAGTCAGTCAGTCACATAGTTTTATTCTTTACAGTTAATAGCCAAGAAAGAACTTTGAAGACCATACATCCAGATCACTTCCAACCACAAGAAAGCTATTTTAGGGGTACTGGTCTTATTTTTATTCTGAAGCAAAAGTCCAAATTACAGACCACACATACTCTCCACTGCTTCCTTAACTAAGAAAAGCTAAGTTTAAAAGTAAAAGCAACAATTGCTTACCTGCTTCAGACACTGAAGTAGCACTCCAAAGAACCGGGAATAGGGCAAATAGCCCAGGCGGACAGATGCACCCTGTGCAGCGATGCTGGGAGGTCCCGTTGGTGGAGAGAGGGTACCACTACTGGTCTTCTTCTCAGGGCCTCTCTCAGGTTCTCTAAGGGGGAGCCAGAGAGAAGAATGGGAAGAACAGAAACACAGGTCTTTACTCATTAACAAAGGTCCTGTGGCCCCCTTCTTGGTCAGCCACCTGGGGGACTCCTGTCAATGATGCTACAGGAAGAAACGCAACTCCCTCAAGTGGCTGCTGCTAGTGTTAAGATTTGCATGGCTAACACCAGTACTAGTCATTAATCTAACAAAGGAAGAGAAAGAACAGAAGCTTCAGAGTCTGAACCTTATAGCTACTGCTGTAAAGAACCTCTAAGGGACATCATTTCAAGAATTCAATTATTCAACAGAGGCCATCTACTCTACCCATGTCCTTTATGGAGCACAGAATTAATGAAGATAAGTCTAACTAGTCACCAATCTGGGAAGGCAGATAAATGTGGCATTTGAGGGGAAAGGCAACAAGATAGAAACATACATGTTGTCACAGAGGCAATAGGGGCTAAATCTCACAACGCCATCTTTGTTGGGAAGGCCAAGTCGATGGAGTGAATCAGCTCGGAGAAGTAGTAAGAAGTCAAAGGCCTGGAAGAGAATAAATTGACAACTCAGATAAGAATAACATTCAAAGACATAAGAACAAAAGGGGTCACATTCTGCCTGCTTCCAGGCTCAATGGACACAGCACAAAGGGCAAACTACACATAGCAGGAGTATGAGTACTCGGCTCAAGCAATGAAGGAACTTCAGCTCCAAGTGACAGAAGGCAACTGCAGCCAGAAAGGAGAGGGTCCATGTTCTATTACTAGCTCTATGAATGTATTTGCCTATGGACACATCACTGTACTGCTCCTTACCCTTAAATCAGCACACCCCCATCTTCCAGCAACAGCAGATTCAAGGGGAAGGCCAAAGGCCAAAGTCCAGCAGGATCACAGCTTTTGTCATGCTGATGAGTACTTCCAGACATACTAGCTCCCATGGCAGGGAGAGATACTTCATGACCAGAGTTACCTGGGAAGCCTCTGATTAGTTTCCTTTACTACCCTCCCTTAACTGACAAAGCCTCTGCAATGACCTACTGAAAAAAACCCAAAAACCCAGACATTACAAGGGCAGAAGTATTTGTGGCTAAGAACTTTGTACCCTTAAGATCTCTTCTCCTCCAGGCCTCACAAGAGGCCACAACAAGAGTCAGCTGCCAGGTGCAAAAGACACACCAGAAACACATTTCTCATGTGAAAGGGAGTGTCAGACTGATGAAAGGTATGCTCTATACCAATGGTTCTCAACCTGTGGGTCGCGACCCCTTTGGGGGTTGAACAACCCTGTCACAGGGGTCACCTAAGACTATCAGAAAACATATTTCCAATGGTCTTAGGAACTGAGACACTGCTCCTCTATTTGTCTCCAGGCAAGTCCTCCCACATGCAGATATGCACATATGAGTATTAAAGGGTTGCGGCATTAGGAAGGTTGAGAACCACTGCTCTATACCATCAACACCTTGCTCTAGTATGGGACTGGTAGGGAACAGCAATTAGCAGGAAAGAAACATGGAGAAGGAGAAAACCACTTGGAACATTTTCCCAGCTCTACATTACTGTACAATCCCTGTAGGCTAAGCAGGACTTCTATCTCTGAACACTCAATCATTTTTGTGGCTGCAAAACTGGATGTCAAGACATTTTCTAATTCATCTAAGACCTTCAATTACCTATTTGGACTCCACTGCTAACTCTGACAGGTCAGTTCATACCTTCAGTCTGATGCTGCTGGCAATTGGAAGCTTATACATGTACTTATAATGCAGCTGAATGTGATTGACCAGCATCTCATACACTCTGGAAGCATGACTGGCAGGCAAGGTATAGAGTTTGGTCTGTGAAAAAAATAACATAACAGTTAGTTAGCAAAACAGTGAGAATGTTTATCTGTTTTCATCAAGAAGGAATCATAATGGAGCCCAAAACACTCATTGGCATACTGTTTTGTGAGAGCAGGGACAGAAAGTGTTTTCCCCTTAGATGAATGAAATTCTCAGTTGTTGTTTTTTTGTCCATTGACTATGCTGGTAGGACCAAAGATTCCTGAACCACCTCCCTGGTCCTAGCCATCCTGTCCCCAGAAATGTGTTCAATAGAACCTCAGGGCACCATGGGATATTTAAAATTTTCAAGAGAAACACAAGAGATCATCATTTATCTTCACCGGACACATGGGCTTGAAGTAGTGTACAGTTTCAACATTAGATCACGCTATATTCTTTTAGGTGATGTTCTTAAATGTTTGAAACACATCTTTGTTTACTTGTCCTTTCAGCTATGCCAGTAACTTCTCAAGTGTTCTTGTTTGTGACATAGCTTTGCAAAACTGAGTTTTCTTTTTGTTGGTTGCTGTGATTTAAAAAAAAAAAAAAAAGCCATGCCGTGCCCAACAGGCATACGCAATCCCCTTAATAATTGTGGTGATTGAAGAATAAAATAAAACAATTATTTTTTCTTTCAATGTATGTGTACCATTTTTTCAAATGGCTATTAAGTTGTCAGGACATGAGTATTTTTTGTTTGGACCTAACTACTTAATAAATAGAACCCTTTGGCAATTTCTTTTGGTCTAAGGGCATTGCAAAAAAAAAAAAATGACTAAGATACTAAGGGACCTTGAACCAAGAAAGTATGAGAGTCTCTGCACTAGAATCTGAGAGAAGATGCATCTGCTTTTGATAAGATACAAATAAAGTACTATCTTCTAATTAAGTTTTGTGAATTATTAATTTGTACCAAAAAGAACGTATATATTCATTTCCACAAACACGTCATTAAGTACCCACTACACTGAGCACCGTGCTAGTCACTAGGAAAAATAAAAATGTAGGTAAGGCCCAATTCCTGCCTCCATTAGAGTTTATAATCACAAAATCTGGAGACACACACAAACACTATAAATATGATACAGAAGTACCTATCCCCTGCCCCCTAAGCCCTTCTCCCAGCTATCTTTTTTTTTCATGGTTCAACTCATAGAAAGAGCCAATACTGGCTATTTCTAATCCCTCACCAGTCATTTACTTTTAAAAGCCCTTAGAATCCATTCCAAACACACCCCTCTCCAGAAACTGCCCCCCCCAACAGGTTAGTAATGATCTCCTAATTACTACATCCTTCACCTTTTCTCTGTGACCTCTGGGTAGCATTCAGTGCTCCTCCTGAACCCTTTTCTCCCCTGGCTTTGAAGCAGCACCAGTTTCTCATACTTTTCCTCCTTCCACCTCCTTTGCTTCTTCATCTTCATCATTATCATCATCGATATTGTCGTTGTCGTCATCATCATCATCATCATCATCACCTCCTGTCCCCAAGGCCTTGTCTTCAGCCCTCTTCCTCATCTCTCTGCATTTTTTTTTTTTTTGCTTTTTGGAGGGCAGTTGGGGTTAAGTGACTTGCCCAAAGTCACACGGCTAGTTTGTGTGTCAAGTGTCTGAGGCCAGATTTGAACTCAGGTCCTCTTGACTCCAGGGCTGGTGCTCTATTCACTGTGCCACCTAGCCACCCCTCTGAATTCTTTTTTTTTTTTTTTTTACCTCTGCTCCCATGAACTCAAATATCCTTTCTACAGATGGCTTCCAAATCTATGGATCTAGCTCTTGTCTCTTTCCTGAACTTCTGTCTCACAACCTGTCTCCAACTGCCTACTTGGAAATCTTCACTTCAATATCCTGCCAAAGCTTTAAATTTGACTATGTCCAAAACACACCTTCTGAGAAAACCTATCCTTCTCCCAACTGCCATTTCTGCCAATGACACTATTCATTCTCTCAGCCATACAGACTTGAAGCTTTCCAAGTTATCCTCCATTCTTCCTTCACTAGCCCCATCTGACATCCAAGTCACTGCCAAGTCTGCCTTCTACTTCCACAATATCTTTCATGTCCATCTGCTTCTCCCGTATCCACAGCACTACTACTATTCTAAGGCCCTTATCACCTCTCATCCAACTGGTCTCCCTGCCTTGAGTCTCACCCCAGTCCCCACCATCCTAATCTGTCCTTCCCACCTACAGCCAAAATTAACTTCCTAAGGCATGGATTTGACCACATCACTGTCCTGCTATAAAAAAAATCTTCAGTGGCTCCCCATTGCCTCTAAGATAAAATACAAATTCTTTGGCCTAGCACTTAAAAGTCCTTCAAAATTTGGCTCCATATTATCTTTTTCAGCCTTATTTCACATTCCTTCCTTCCAACACACTATAATCTACCCCTAACTAGTTGTTCCCTAATGTTAGCATTTCATTCCCTCCCTCTATGCATCACTGGAGTCTACCATATCTAGAAAGCATTCTCTCTTCACCTCTGCCCTTGAGAATCTTTAATTGCCTTCAAAGTTCAGCTCAGGCACCATTTCCTTTGTGAGGCTTTCACTGATCCCCCAAAGTTGAAATCATGCTCTCTTCCCTCCTCAAATTTTCTTAGAGCACTCTGTCTTTTCATACTTTGGCTCCTAGCATTCTTTTCCTCCTACTACATCCATATGTATGGTAAAACCCTTCTTCAACAGAATGCCAGCTTCTTGAACTTGCATTTCTGTATTTTTATCACCAGCACAGTACCTTTACCTTAAACATAGTGGGAGCTTAATACAAGTTTTCTGAAATAACCTGAAACTGGGGAAGGAAAGATCATTCTCATCTTGGAGAAGAAGCAGAAAAAGCTTCCTAGAAGAGGTTGGTTAAAGTTGAGTTGAATGTTAAAGGATGGGTAGGAATTGAACAAGTTCCTTAAGTCTTATCCATTGTAACAGATGTGACATTCCCTAAAGGCAGGGATGGTGGTGGGAAAAGAATTCCAAACTTAGGAAACAGCATAAACAGACATGCTAACAAATCTTATTTGGACAGAATAGAGTATGTAGAGGGGAAGAATATGAAATAAGGACAGAAAAATAATAATAAATGAATTACATGTATATAATATTTTAAGATTAACATAGCCCTTTCTTCACCTGGGAGAAAAGTAGTGGGTAATGTCAAGGAAAACAACCTGGAGTGATTTATGAACTCTGATCATGTGATGACCAACCATGGTTCCAGAGTACCAATGACAAAGTATGCTTACCTACCTTCTGACAGACAGGTGATGACCTCAATATGCAAAAGGAGACATTCATTGTTAGATATGACTAATGTTTTACTTGACTGCCTATATTTATTACCAAGATTTCTTTTTTTTTTTTTCCCACTGAGAGAAGTAGGAATAAGAGAAGGTGGAGACAGGGATCCCAAACAAAATAAATGAATTAAATAAGAGAACAGAAGAAAGGCCATAAGGAATGCCAAGACAAGAAGAAGAACTTTGAAAGTTGTACGGTAAAGTTATCATATACTGAAAAGAAAAGCAAGGTCTCCACAGAGATTTGCAGTTTCATGTATGATTCCCTCTTTTTCTTCCACAGCATATATGGGAATGCTCCTTTTTATTTAGTGTTTAAGTTCAGAACTTTTTTTTTTTAAACAAAAAATATATCTAGTGCAGGGGTGGGGAACCTGTGGCCTCAAGGCCACACATGGCCCTCTAGGTCTTCAAGTATGACCCTCTGATTGAATCCAAACTTCAAAGAAGAAATCCCCTTAATAATAGGATTTGTTCTGTAAAACTTGGACTCAGTCAAAAGGCCACATGTGGCCTAGAGGCCTCTGGTTCCCCACCCCTGAAGTGGGTAGCACCAACTCACTAAAAGCCTTGAATCACAGGCTAAGATATTAAAACTTTTACTCCACAGAAGTCAGAAAACTGTTAAAAGGTATTGAATAGATGAGTGAAATGACCAGATGTATGTTTATAGAAGTTGAATCATTCACCAGTGAGAAGAAACTGGAGGAGAAAAAAAGTGGATGTGGAAAGACAATGTGGCCACTACAACAGGTCTCATGGGCAGTTATGAGGGCATGTGACATAGAGAATAAAGATGTAAACAATAGATAATATGGAGGCAGAATCAGGAGGATTTGATTAACTGGATTCAATGAGAAAGAGAATTAAGGTTCAAAAATAACACAAAGGATTCAAATATGGAAGCACGGGTGAATGGCTGCATCTAGAAGTTGAAAAGTCAGATGCAGGAGGTTTTAGGAAAAAGAAGCTCAATTTTGGACACGTTGAATATTCATAGTATAAATGTTACTGGAAGAACTTCATTATTATCTAGCATTTCCCAAGTCAAAATAGGAATATTTGATTTCTTGAAGGTAGGAGTAAATGATTACAGAGAGCTAAGATACCATCCCTAGGAAAGTAATATCTAGTGGAATAGTTAAGAGAGAAGGATAGAATAGCTTTGATTTATTCCCCAAAGAGTAGCATTTAGTAGCATATCTAGGAAGATTCAGTCTATTATCTTCCCCCCATATCTATGTTTACAGACAGTGTGGTATCACAGACACTGTGGACTCTTATGATCTGAGTACAAATCTTGCCTCCAAATTTATGAGGCTCTGTGATCATGGGCAGGTACATCATTTAAACTCTTAAGTCTATCCTCATGGGCTAAATGAGGTATTTACCTTGTAACGTTGCAATAAGGCTCAATAAAATGTGGTACACATAAAGCATTTAAAAAAATTTTATAGCTTTCTATATTAGTTGTTAATTTAATGTTGCTATATGTTGTTAATTTAATGTTGCTATATGTAATGGAAACTAAAATACAGAACACTGACCCTGAAGGCCTTTCTGAATCAAAGAAAGACATCATAAAGCAAATACCTTGGCCCCCTTTCATTTTGGTACAAAGCTGTGAACTCCACGAAACTTTGTAAAGGAAGAAGTAAAGCAAATATTGAGAAGAAAATAAAACTTAAATACTTTAAAAAAAAAAGACATCATATTTAATAAGTAAATACTGGTCTTTTTTAATTCTTAGAAAATTGGTGATCTATGAACAGTAACAATATTAAGAGGAATACTGGATTAATCAGAATAGTTTATTCTCCAATTGTGCTGGATAACAATTGTTTGGTATTCATTAAGAGTCTAGGGCCAGGGTTGGGGAACCTGCAGCCTCGAGGACACATGCAGCCCTCTAGGTCATCAGGCGCAGTCTTTTGACTGAGTCCAAGTTTTACAGAATCCTCTTTAGTTAAGGGGATTTGTTCTGTGAAGTTTGGAATCAGTCAATGGGCTACACTTGAAGACCTAGAGGGCCCCATGTGGCCTCAAGGCCACAGGTTCCCCACCCCTACACTAGGCCAGGGACCACCTAGAGAAGAACCTAAACAGTCACTGGAATACAATCGTTGCTGTAGAATTAACACCAAAAACTGGAATAGAGATGAAGAATCACTGTTGTAGAGTTAGTACCTCACCCAGAAATCTACTCAAGAAATGGACCCACAAAACTTTCTTGTGTTTGTAAAGCTGATTGGAAGGGAATCAGCCTTCCAATCAGCTTTACAAACACAAGAAAGTTTTGTGGGGATCACTGACAGGTGCCTGTGCTATCAATGGGTGACACAGAGTAGGCATTGATCTTTCTGTCCTAGGCAGAAATGATTTGACCATAATGGCTACACACACCATTTACCAAGTAACAGGATGCTTTGGGGCACTGACTTAGGAGATATTTCAGCAGAGAATTCCAACAGGACAAGTGTAGGTCTATCATTCTTGACATTCACACACCTCCACAGACAGCTTTGGAGAGAAAGTAATCCCAAAGACTGAAATTCCAACCAAACTAGATCCTGAGAAAGCAGTCAGATTATCATATATAACTAGGAAACTTCTTCCAGAAAAAGAATGGATAAAATTTCTAAAGCTCCCTTCTAGAGAACTAACCTGAAGGATTACCAGAAGACCAAGTACAGCAGTCTTCACGTCTTCTAAGGAAGCTGAATATGAGGCTAAGTCTCGGTCTTCCAATTCAGGAGGAGGAGACAGTGAACGGGCAATCACCTAAAAGTTAAAAAAAAAATCTATTTTCAATATTGAAGCTCATAACCCATTACTTCAGCATCTGTCAAATCTGTGCTCCTAATTACTAGGCAGACCAAGTCAGTCCTCCCTGGCTTAAAAATAAAAGAAAGTTTCTCTCCTTCACTCAATAAACATGTTCAAGATTTCCATGCAATTCAAAAATGTAAGAGAGAAAAAGGGCTAGATGGGATGAGAAATCAATGTTTCCAGGGCTTCTGGCTCTGTTATCAGTAACATCAACACCCTAGAGACCTTCAGGTTAGGATGGAGGACCAAGGAACTGTGTTCACTGGAACTGGACCCCTTTTTCTGTGAACCACTTGGCTCTGGAAGACTGTCAATTAAGACAGGCTTTTCAGAGACTGCATAGGCATACATGCATTCACTGTCTGGGTTTGGAGTAATGTCTGTGTCTGTGGTTTGGTCTGCCTCAAGCACATTTTGTTGACGTAAGTAACATTCCCTAATTCTGAGAAGGTCCTACCTTTTCAATGATATCCAATAAGCTGTTAAAGTGATGAGTATGACAGCATTCTGCTAGGTCCACCAGCAGTTGAGTAGCTAGTTTTCGGACTTGGTGGTCTTTGTCCTCAGGAATGTGAGCTAGCTGTGAGATGACTACCATGTTAATCAGCTCCTCCTACGACAAGGCAGAATACAGTTATAAGCAAAGTCTATGACTGTACATGACACTAACTTATCTTATCAGATCTCATTTAGAAACAGCATTTATGCAAGACTTTAGAAAGTCAGTAATCATCACAAAGTAGTATTTGTTCTATTAGGCACCTTACAGACTCAAACAAGCATTGCCAAAGACTTTTCTTTACAAAAAAACCCCCCAAAAACCAAGATTTAAGAGAACTATGCCAAAACACAAGACAAAAAAGAATGGCACTCATAGGAAGAATATAACATTAGAACTTACAGAGGGTATAATTTGCAAAGCCAGAGGGGCCGCTGCTACTTCCCAAATCACTCTTTACAAGTACTCAGTTACACCTACCAGAAATTCAGAGGGGATGGGGAACAACCTCTTAACCACCAGACAGACACATACATAAGGATACATAAGGAGAAGCAAGTACTGAAACCTCCAGGTTGGATAGACCAAAAAAGATATGCCTATGACCACCTATATCCTTCTTTTCTCAGATTTCAACAGAAAGACTTTTAAAGCAAATGTATTACGAGGTCTAAATTCTAGGTGACTGCCAATCAGTATGTGAGCTTCTAGAGGTTAGAAGCTGTATCTTGTATCTTATCTATATATTATAATATCTTTGTGCTCCCCTCAGGGCCTTATGTGTAGTATACTACTAGTAATATTTGCTGAATAAACATATAAATGAAGGATAAATGAAAAATGGTCAATGAAGAAAAGAACTAGGCTATCACAAAGTAACTCCATAAGGGCAGGGGCAGCACCTGACCAGAGAAATGCAGAGCCCAAAGTACCTGAGTAAAATACAGCTAGGATCTGCAGAGGTGGGCACTCGATGGTTACAGATGATGACGATGACTGAGGTGGCTAGGCAGCGCAGTGATAGAGCACCGACCCTGGAGTCAGGAGAACCTGAGTTCAAATCCAGCCTCAGACACAACACTTATTAGCTGTATGACCTTGGGCAAGTCACTTAACCCCAACTGCCCTGCCTTCCCCCTCCAAAAAGGAAAAAAAAAGATATGATGATGATGATATTAATAATAGCAGCTAACATTTATAAAGACCCTATGTGATAGGCACTGTGCTAAGTGCTTCACAAATACTATCTCATGATACTTGTAACAGCCCAGGGAGGTTGATGTTGTTATTATCATTCCCATTTTACACATGAAGAAACAGGTAGAGAGGTGAAGTGAATTGTCCAGGGTCACACAGCCAACAAAAATCTGAGGCAGGTTTTGGCCTTAGGTATTCCTGACTCTAGGCCCAGCACTCTAACCACTGAGCTGTTTTCTTTGGCCAAACTTCAACAAAGGCCTAGGAAAGATCTTAATTTAGAAAGGCCAAGGTCACCCACCACATGCTGGGCATCACTAGTCGTCTTGACTTACGTCTTGCCACTGGACTTTGATGACTCTGGAGGAGAATATGAGGCTGACAACTCTATGAAGCTCTGCCTCACTTAAATCCAATTCACTCAAAAGTCAAGACATCACCCTCATAATATCATTGGTTCTTTTCAAGAACAAAGGACAAACAGTAACCAGCCTCTACTCATCATGCTCTCATTCTCATGTACCATCTCTGTACTCACAGCACTGCAATGAGCTTCACTAAGAACACTAATGAAATACACACCTCATAAAATTGGCTGTTAATGCTCAGAACAAAGGACAAAACATCCAGTACTTTAATGCGAACAGCACTGCGGGTCTCATTCCTGAAGAGAGAAGAAGCAAGTGCAAATGAATGAAGTTTACTGGAAGATAAAGACAACAGAACAGATGTTCCCCCCTTTCTCATATTTAAATATAACAACACATAGCATATAGTAACTTTCAGTGATCACATTCTAGACCTCAAGAATTCACCAAGGAGTCTCCACACTATACTTCAACATGAAGACACTAAAAGGAGCCAGAAAAGTAAAGGCCTTAGTCAAGTATCAGACAGTCCACATTAGAAACAAATTATATTCTGATCATAATATTATGACAATATTCTGGAGGCAGATTCCCAACTGCTGAATTGGTAATCCAAATTTAACAGTAGAGAAACGTGTATGAACACGAGTTCTAGGCAGTTTTCAAAAAATGTCTCTTGAGTGTCCAAAATTAATGCAATGGCTTTATAAACGAAATCTGACCAAACGGAAAATAAATCTTTCCTCATAAAAAAGAAGTCTTCTTTTACTGTTACTAAAAATTCATAAAACCACATTTAGTAGCAACATCTTGAGGCCCAGGCATTTAAAATGAATGTTGTCACACTATATTCCCAAGGTCTAAAACTTAAGGATTCAAGATAAGTTCTGAAAAAAAGTCTTGAAGATTTTACCTACCTGAAGAATCTCTCCATTAATAACTGTAAATTATGAATCCAGCCATCCTTGGCGGGATGAATAGACTGAGCTCTATAGGTTATTAAGTTTAAAAGGGAGGATTCCTGTCAAAAAAAAAAAAGGATACTTTGGTATTAATACAATTGCTTCAACCATCAAATCGCTTCCTCTCTTGAAGCAGTTTTCAAGGAAATATGTCTCCCTATTGTTGATCTGCACAGTTATACAAATTTGCCAAGTTAGATTAACCTCCTGGCATTTGCCACCACCTGTGACTCATTGAGAACAAAGGCAGTAAGGTGGCAGCAATGAAAATTAAAGGGGAAAAAAGTATGTAAAAATCTTAGTCTCAAGTTGTATATTCTTGGGAAAAATGAATGCAGTGTGGGAAGCAGATGTGCTAAAAGGCAAAAGCTCCAGGATGGCAACACAATCTCAGAGCCTGCCCCTTCAACTTCCTCCACACAGGTGGGAGGAAATTGATGGTTAGGCTACCACAGTGCCCTTCAACTGACATATTATAATTAGGTTTCACAGAAATCCTGCTATAATTCCCCAGTGGAACATAAATCCTGCAAAACTTGAGTGCAGAATAGCAGGCAGGCAGCCAAACCAACATGCCACCGGACTTTGCTGGTCAGTAGCTCTTTCAGAGACCTACCTACCTGCATCCCACCCATGTGGGCTCCCACCATCTTCCCCCTGCCCCAGAGCATACAGTAAGTAAAGAATGTTAAAAGGAAAGGTTCCAGGGGAAAAAAGAGTTTGGGAAAAGCCAGGAAAGAGGGATTTGGAAAAAATGGTCTTACAGGTCGCTGATCAGCACATCTCTCGACAAGTTTAAAGAACCTCTCTTCTGAGCCATGGAATTCATTCTGATCACAGAGCTCTTCTACCGTGGTCAACAAATCATGAACAATGGTTTTGAGCTCTTGGCTCTCTATACTCTGTAATATAAAGTTGTCAAGTGGTTTATATGGAAATCAAGATGAGAAGATTACTTCTATTGCTCCGGTACTGCTGGACTCTTACACTGTACAGACCAAGATGAAGACAAACAGCCCTGACATCAACTGCATCTATTCTGCATACCCCTCTTCCCTTTCTCTTGTGTCCCAGGCACTAATGCAGTACTGTGGGTGAGTGATAGTAGGGGTACTACCTCATGCCATTTTCTGTTTCCCCTCCATAGCCCAAGATAATCATAGGAGATGCTTAAGCTAGTAATGAGGGAGAGGGAAAAGAGACTGCTTTGACTGCCATGGATATGGTATGTACTACTTAAGGCATAAGTGTCTCCTTGATAACCATTCTTCCACACTTGGGACAGGAATTTCATATACAGACTCCCTTAGAACAGTAAGGCAGCAGACAACTAACACTAAGTAGCAGCAAACAAATGGCGCTAAAGCATCTAAGCAATAGCCAGTCAGCAAGTGGGCAAGGGTGGAACTCCCTCAGCCATGTTACCTAAAGCCTTTCCTTGACTCAAAAAACCCTTCAGTATCAATATTACTTGGTTCACATTACACATAACAATACTGAGGCCTACAGGACTGTTTTCGGTTTTTTTTTGCTTTTTGGAGTACAGCTGGGGTTAAATGACTTGCCCAAGGTCACATGGCTAGTTTTTTGTGTTAAGTGTCTGAGGCCGGATTTGAACTCAGGTCCTCCTGACTCCAGGGCCGGTGCTCTATTCACTGTGCCACCTAGCTGCCCCTACAGGACTGTTTTGTCTGTACACCTCTGTGATATATGGCACAACTGTCAAATCTAAGATTCTTCTCATTTAAACACTAAATGCCATGCAACCAAAATATGAAGTGTAGTTTTAAATGACAAAGTATGACTATAAATTAATGTAACTAGCTTTGTTCATTTTTTTCAAACACTCATTAGGACTTCTATATATGCAGATAAGTGTTGTCCCCTTCAAAGTACTCCCCTTTAGAAGCTGCAACAAAGTAGACTCTGTTCAGGTCGGGCCTGGACTCTTTTTTCATAGTGACCTTAGAGCCAATTTATGAATTCCACAAGAAAACCAGTTTTATTACTTTGTAATTCCTTAAGGTAGTAGAAAAAGTACTGGATTGACTTGGAAAATCATCACTCAGAGTTTGGCTCTCCAATTCTTGTCTGAATGGTACCAGGTAATTACATGAAGGAGTCAGACTAATTCTCTTGTCTATATAATGCCAATCAACCAGGAACAGAATTCAGCTTCAAACCCAGTTCCCAAGAACTTGGTCCTTCTTTTCACTTTTTTTTTTTCCAACACAGACTGATTCTTTTATTTGTAGACATAGCTATCACTACTTTAAAGTAGCACAGCTATGAAAAAGGACAGAAAAGATGAAACTTGAGTGGGTACATGCATTTTTTTTTTATTTTTTTATTTGGCTTTTTTGCTTTTTTTTGGAGGGCAGTTGGGGTTAAGTGACTTGCCCAAGGTCACACGGCTAGTTTTTTGTGTTAAGTGTCTGAGGCCGGATTTGAACTCAGGTACTCCTGACTCCAGGGCCAGTGCTCTATTCACTGTGCCACCTATCCTCCCCGGGTACATGCATTTTAATGGTTAACAGTAAACAATGTTCTTACATATTAGTGGTCAAAGATGAATTTATCTTGTGTTTACCTGGAGAAGTGATTACTGAAAAATATGTGGAATTTGTGCAATCTACACCTTTCAGAAATAACTGTATACTGTTACAGGTTGAAAAAAAGTTCAAGATACTAACATAGCAAATATATGCCTATGTAAATATTCAGAAAAAAACTGCATATTGCAAAAGTCATTTGTATTAAAAATTACACAAATCCAATAACAATATGAATATAAGAAGTGACATTGCAAGAATTTTTTGCATAAGAGCTGTGTGTGTTTTAAGTCATAGTTTAATCCACAAGATCACCCTTCAATTCCCTTTATACAGAAGCATGCTATGAGTTTTAATTTCTACTTAGAATCAGTCCCCAATCCACTACTAGCATAAAGACCATTTAAGCAGGTATGGAGGTGGCAGCTTCCTCCTCTGCATCAGCTTGGTTTGCGTTAATTTCTGCCAGCGTTCACCCAAATCAAGCCCATTCATCATTGCAGGGAACAGCAATCTGCTCACCCACGTCATCTATGACTATCTGTCCTTCAGAATCGCCTACAGCAATCTCCCTCCCAGAATGTGTCCATCTCACACGATTAAAAGCAGGATTACCCTCCACAGAAATGCTTGCAGTCGGCACCTTGTTGAGATTCCATAGATCCAGTCTCCCCATGCCATCTACTCAGGCAAACAGGGCAGGGTGGGTGGGTGACCACATCATATCATAAACATAATCTGAATTGTCTTCAAATGAGTACAAAGGTTTGTTATTCTTGGTTGTCCAAAGTTTCACTGTCCAGTCAAATGAAGAAGTGACAAAAAGATGTGAGCAGTCTACAGCTCCAACTGTGATATGGAAATGGATACCAGTTATCGGTTCTTGGTGTCCTTCAAACATCTCACTGATTCCAGCTTTGTTGCCATGGATGCTGTGTATACAGAGCCTTCTTCACTTCCAACAACAAAATTGTTGACATCTCCAACAGGGAAGGACATAGAAGTGACAGCTACAGCTTTGAACTGCTTATGAACCAACACCATGCTATTCTGTAGATGGGAAAGCATGTCCAAACTTCATGAGCAAATTTTTCCATCAGTGGAGATGCTAATCAAATTGTGAGCATTTTGAGTTCCAACTACATTCCCACAATACACAGGGTGCATATGTGCAGCAGCTGAAAGCGGGATTCTCTGAACCGGAGTTTTCTTATTGCTTCGATTATCCCACAATACAATTTGGCCTGAATACCTACCACCAACAACCAGGTTCAGATGAAATTTTGCAAATGTAGCCGACATTACAGCTGACTGGCAGTGAAACACATACTCTGGGTAGTTTTTTTGTATTTCATATTCCATACAAGAGCTACACCATGAGGCTTGTGAGGAGCATCTTCACTGTTGTTATAGGAGGCCACGAGCAATTCTGGGTACTGAGATGACCAATGCAGACAACTAACAACACGATGCTTTGACCAACATTCATCAAAAAACTGCCTGTTTAAGGACAGTTTAGCACCTGCTTGAATTTCTCCTTCGTTATCTTATAAATCTCTCCTACTGTAGTAAAAGAAGATGTTAATCTGCTCAGAAAGAGCTCTTTCTATAATTCTTGTGGAATGATCAAAGAAATTTAGAAACTCTTCAGAGTGCAGGATCTGTTGCTTTTCCTCTTCAGTGAGCTCATGAGGGGGGACTTCATCTTTCTTTAAAGTTTTCTCTTCTTCAGGTTCAGTGGGTGGTTTGGGGGCTACATCATCATCTTCTTCTTCATCTTCTTTTGGTTGTGCCATAACTGGTGTCTGGGTCTCCTCTATGTATGTGACAATTTCTCCAGGAGGAAAGTCAACTTGTGAAATTTTAGCCATCCCAAGTTTAATTGGTCCTTGTCTAGATCCCACGGCACCATCTCCAGAATCCTGGCTTCCAGCCTCACTTGGAGTACTCACAGATTTGGAGGATGGAGACATAGGAGGAGGAACCAGAGGAGAGTCTGGTGTCAGCCCCATACTCTGCAGCAATGCTTCTGCTTCTCACCTCTTTTTTTTAAGGTCAGATTCTTCCCGTACTGGAGCAACTGCTTCTTTCTTCTGACCAGTTTCTTTTTTTCTTTCTTTCTTCTTCTTCTCTCTGATTTGAGCTAACCACTGCTTCTTTCGCTCCAATTCAGCCTCCAATTCACTTTTGTCCAACATGGTTGTGACCTGACACGGGGGCAGGATGGGGAGAACCCGCCTGACTGACCATGACTTGCCTGGAACTGGGTCTTCTGCCTCCGCTGCTCCCCTGACGCTGACGGCCCCAGCAGCTCTCTCGGTCCTTCTTTTCTAGAACTTCTACTTGTTACAACTCATTTTTAGTCATAAAAGGCATTTCCCAATATAATTATCCATTTAATTCACTGAACTTGGCCCTAAATGTTGGCTATTTCCAAAATTTAAATTCACTCTCAAAAGATTAGGACTTGTCTTCATTGAAAGTTTATAAAAGACCATCTACTACAGATTCTGAAACTGATTCTTTAAAGAGCCTCCAGAAACTGAACAAGAAGAAAAAGGGTAATCTCGATAATAGCCACTCAAGGGAACAATACTCACTCATGTGGATGGACAAAATTAGCATTATCTATTAGGATGGATTAACACTCATTACTTTGGCTGAAATTTTCCCTCAGTACTCACCTGCAGTTGCTGCAGGAGCCGCTCCATAATCTTTAGAAGGATGTCCCACGTGACTGCTTGCAGCTCCTTTCTGTACTTCTTCACAAGCCTGGTCACAGACAGGACTATCTCATATGACACCACTTCATTGGGACAAGTCATGGCCTAGAAAGCAATTTCCTATTCAATGTTCCAAAGTCAGCAGTTTCTAGGTCACCAACCTAAGGTCCCTGCAGTCATCATACCTCAAGGATCGTGGGGGTTAGATGCTTGAGAAGGCACAGCTCATAACTCATGTGACTTCATAGTGACCTTCAGAGCGAACTTATGAATTCCACAAGAAAACCAATTTTATTACTTTGTAATTCCTTAAGGTACTGGAAAGAGCACTGGACTGACTTGGAAAATCATCATTCAAAGCTTCAACTAAAGCTTGAACACTTCAACTAAAAACTCCTAGAAATTATTCTCTGCTCTCTCTTCCTTTTCTCTAGTCTCTATCTGTCCACCTAGATAATGACATGGTCCTTCTCTTGGCCAAAGCTAACCCTTCTACATGTAATATACCCTTAATCCCATCCCCCCTCATCTTCTCCAACAGATTATCCCTTCAACAATTCTCTCTCTAATCTTAAACTTCTCCCCATCTACTAGTTTCTTCCCTACTTACTACCTTTAAATAGACCTGATTCTCCAATCCTTAAAAAACCTAGTCTAGACCCTACCATCCCCTCAAACTGTAGCCTTCTTCCCTTTCTCAGTCAAACTCCTAGAAAAAGCTCTCTATACTCACTGTCTTTACTTCCTCTCCTCACACTTACTCCTCAACCCTTTGCAATCTCGCTCTCAGCTCAACTGAAACTACTTTTCTTAAGTTACCAACGATTTCTTAACTGTGAAGTCTAACAGTCTTCACTAATGCTTCAGTGCGTATGGCACTGCCGACCACCCTCCTCTCCTCTCCTGGATCCTCTCTCCTGATTCTCCTGCCACTTGTCTCCCTATACATACTTCTAAGTCTCCTTTGCTGGCTCATCAGCCCTACCCCCATGGGACGTGTCCTTGGACCCTCTTCTCTTTTCTCTCTACTTTTCTTCATGGTAATCTCAACAGCTTCCATGGGTTTAATTATCCTCTCCATGTAGGTGACTAGTCTTTTCTCTGAGCTTTAGTCCCACAATACTAAATGTTTACTGGCTATCTCAAAGGCTCTTCCCAGGGACATCCAAAATTCAAAAAGTCCAAAACAGAACTTATTATCATTCCCCTCAAGCCCACCCCTCCCCCAAACTTCCCTATTTCTGTCAACAACATTGTTCTCCAGTCTCCCAAGTTTGTAACCTCATTGTAATCCTTGACTCCTCGCTCTTCCTCACTCCACATATCAAATCTTGCCATCTCAACTTATAGCCTCTTGCATATACCCTTTATCTCCTCTTATATACAGGTCACATTGGTCCAGGCCTTCATCATCTTCTGCCTAAATTACTACAATGGCTTCCTAATTCATTTCCTCACCTCAAGTCTCTCCCCACTCGAATCCATCCTCTATGCAATAGCTAAAGTGATTTTACTTAAGCACAGATATGATCATCTCAGTCCCCTACTTAATAAACTCTAGTGGTTTTCACTGTTGTCTCTAGGATAAACTACAAACTCCTGTTTGGTTTTCAAAGCCCTTTACAACCTGAGCTCATACTATCTTTCTCCCTTTGTTATACATAATTCCCTTTCTCACACTCTATGGTCTAACTGTACAAGCAAGCCTTCTGCTTGTTTTTCACACATGGGAGGCAATCCCCCATGCCTCAGTCCCTTCTCACCTCCAGCTCAGAAAATTCCTTTCTTCCAGATCCAGTTCAAGCACCACCTTCTAAATGAAGACTTTCTTCAGGCCCCTTACCCTACTATTAGCACTCATCCCAAGGAATTTCCTTGCTTGTTTTTCATTTATTCTGTATATCTACATATAAGTACATCTCATCTCTCTTCTCCCCCTATAGCCTTGAAATTAGGGTTTGTTTCATTTCCTTTGCATCTGTGTCCCCAGGCTGAGCCCAATACCCTGCACAATTCCCTATTCAATGTTCTTGTCACAAAGTAGGTGATCGTCGAGTGATTGTTCTACAAATACAGGAGTTCATTTTCAGAACAGAATCTAGTTTTGAAACCTCAGTCAAAATGGGGAAAGGGCAACTGTCACCAGTAACAGTCACTTCAGAAAGGTATGGATTCTGCTGAATCCCAAGCCTCTAGATTCTGGGGGACAACTAGGTCCCAAAGCCTAAACACACAGAGCATCAGAGTGGGACAGCTGAAAGCCTTGAATAAACTATAGATTCAACACCCCCACACACACACCTCCTCAACAACACAGTCCAATGGAAAAAACATAACTAGGACTCAGGGCCTGGCTTCCAGTGTTCATCTTGCTCCTCTCAATGCCTTAATCTGGGAAACATCAACTTCTGGGAACCTCAGCATATTTATTTGAAAATTGAAGTGATACCTATTAGACCTTCCTCCAAAGGGCTGTTGTGAGGATCAAAGGAAACTGATATAAGTAAAAGTACTCTGAAAGCCATAAAAAACAACATAAGCTTTAAGGCAGCGTTGTGATTATGACTGGAGGCAAAACAAACAATGCAACAAAATGTTGGTGCTTAAGTAATATAAAAGGGCATATCATTAAAAAACAAGTAGGGGCCATAGCAGAAAGACCTCTCTCTCTACCAGGGGAGGGACAGGACCCATATTCTGAGAAAGTTCCATCAATTCAGGCTGACATCCCTTCTGCAGCTTACTACTTTATATAGATGCCTGAGCACTAAGAGCTTCAGTGACTTGTCCAGGGACACACAGCGAACAAGCCTCAGAAGAGGGACTTGGACTCAGTTCTTTCTGGTTCCAAGGCCAACTTTCTATCCTGTACACCTAAGGTGGGGAACCTGAGGCCTTGAGGCCACATGTGGCCCTCTAGGTTCTCAAATGCAGCCCTTTGACTGAATCCAAACTTCACAGAACAAATCCCCTTAATAAAAGGAATTGTTAATCAGCTTACTGGTTTTGGGATTTGGTTTTCTGGTGCTAAATAAATCCTTCAACTTTATCCTCTAAAAAAATAAATAAATAAAAGGAATTGTTCTGTAAAATTTGGACTCAGTCAAAAGGCTGTACCCAAGGACCCAGAAAGCCATATGTGGCCTCAAGGCCAAAGGGTCCTCACCCCTGCTCTACACCATGCTGCTTGTTATAGATGAGACAAGATGAGATAAATGGATGAGAAAGAATCTATAACCAAATGAAGAAGAAAGGTAATCATAAAAACCAGGCAATTTTGGTAACATAAAAATAAAAAAGGTTTTTGTACAAAATCAATATAATTAGAATAAGACAATTAACTGCTGATTGATTAAAACATTTTTCACATCAAAATTTCTTATAAAAGTCCAAGATCTACATGAAACTCACACAAATATATAAGACCAATAGCTGTTCTTCAATAAATGACAAAGGATATGATCAGTTCTCAAAAAAAAATGCAAAATACCAGCCATATGAAAATGCTTCAAATCATTAATAGTAAATAAGGAAACTAAAATAATTGAAGTTTTTGCCCACACAGAAGAATATGATTTTTTTAAATGGCAATAACCAATTTTGGATAAACGACAGGGAAATAGACACACTAATAATATATTACTGGTGAATCACCTTTGTAGATTGGTCCAACTATTCTGGAAAACAATTTAGAATTAGTTAAGAAAAATTATTAGGCCGCCACTTGGGCTGCCCTCAGCAGGACAGAGCCACCATGAAGGCCATCATCAAGGCCATCATCCAGTGCGTCATGCGGACCAGTGTCACAGTTGGAGAGGAGCAGATAAGTTCCGTTGGACGAGGCATTTGTGTGTCGCTGGGTATTTCTTTGGAAGATACACAGAAAGAACTGGAACACATGGTTCAAAAGATTTTAAACCTAAGGGTATTTGAAGATGAAAGTGGGAAACACTGGTCAAAAAATGTAATGGACAAACAGCATGAAGCATCGTGTGTCAGCCAGTTTACTCTTCAGTGTATTCTGAAAGGGAACAAACCAGACTATCATATGGTGATGCCTACAGGGCAAGCAGATACTTTCTACAACAATTTCCTTGCACAACTTAGAAAGGCTTATAAACCAGAGCTCATTAAAGATGGCAAGTTTGGAGCCTACATGCAAGTACATATTCAGAATGATGGGCCTGTGACTATAGAAGTGGAGTCCCCAGTGGCGGCCACTGCAGATCCCAAGCAGGTTTCAAAGCTTGAAAAACAGCAACAGAGAAAAGAAAAGACCAGAATAAGGGACCTTCTGAGTCAAATAAAGAAATGTCTCTCGCAAGGATGACCCCAGCGCTAGCAGGGGGGCAGAGGGTGATGTATCCTCTGAAAGAGAACCATGATCAAGAAAATGCTAATTGCAGTGCATCATCTTTGGGTAGAAGTGGAACCTGAAGAACGCCCGGAAGACACAAAGCATCTCCACCTCAGAAATGTGATTAAAAGATTTGGAAAGGAAATTAAAGAGAAAAAAAGCAAGACAGAAATCAGAAACTTTGTCATTCTGCATTAAAAACCAACCAAAGGGATGTTACTGGTTTCTGTTGTTGCTATGGCCTAATAGTGAAAGTGAGTCATATAATTTTTCATTGTATTCTGCATTTGGTTTATCCTGGCTCCTGAATGAGAGGTAAATTTACATTTTAAATACATATGTAGCAACAGAGCATATAATTAAAATTTCTTGGTTTTCAGATAGTTTTTGGCTTGCATTTTGAAAGAGGAAGCCCTCTATCATTTAAAATTGGATACTCACTGCATCTTCTGCTGTTTGTGTTAGTGTTGTGTGCATTCTGTTCATGCTCTACACAACACTGGGGTGGTATGTAACTTCTGTGTCAGTGTTAAGGCATAAAAAAGAACTAATCACTGACAATTTACTGTGTGAGCCTTGTGCATCTTTTAGACTTTCTCTTTTTTCTAAAAAAGTAATAAAAAAAACCCACTTTGTTATTAAATAGATTCTACCTTTCAAAAAAAAAAAAAAGAAAGAAAAATTGTTAAATCAGATCTTTCAAGTTAATCATTCCACTACTGGGCATATATCAAAGGAGATCAAAAACAAAAAGGTACCATATGTAACAAAATATTCACAGAACTTTTTGTGAAAGCAAAAAATGGGAAACAAAAGGGGCACACGTCAATTGGGAAATAGATGTACAAATTGTGATACAGATAGACAGAAAGAGAGAGATGTACACACGTATGTAACAGAATATTATATCATAAGTAATGACTAATACAAGAATTCAGAGAAACATGAAGACTAATATGAACTCAGAAAAAAGGCAGTGAAAGTGATATACACAGAGATGACTACAATAAGGTAAATGAAAATAATACTAAATTGCTGCAAACTAGGGTTAACTGCAGAAACCAGTCTTGGTCCCAGATAAAAGTCAATCAGTCAGTCAACCCAAGTATTTATTAAGTATCTACTATGCACCAGGAACTATATCTACAAAGACAAAAAATGAAAGTCTCTTAACAGAAGGCTAAAGTACATATTAAATAAATATAACGTAACTACACAATAAATGGGGAGGGGAGGACTAGCAACAAGGGGTCAGGAAAGGATTCATGCAGACAAAAGTGTAGAAGGTGGCTCTTAAGCAAAATTATGAGGAAAAATAAGGGATTTTAAGAGGGAGAGATGAGAGGAGGTTATAATCGAAGAAAAAACAATTCATTCGTCTTGGTAAAAAGACAGATGACTATGTATGAGGAATATTGATTAGAATATTGAAATATAGTTGAATTTCACTTAAATTTATCTTGGCTACATGGTCAGATTCAGTAAGAAGATATATTTGGAAATGATTTCGATATTAAAAAGACAGAAATAAAAGTTATTAGGGAAAATAAAGAGAGGAGCTTAAATAAAATTATACTTTTGTCGATTCCAAAAAAGTGAGCTAATTAAGTAGTTACAAACAACCAAATAATCCTCATGCTATGTAAGGTATTTTCTAAAGTAAAGAAAGCACTCTGCCAGACTTCATCAGGAGGGAAATGAGTTCCAATACTCAAACCAGGAAAGGATAAGATAGAGAACTAAAGAACAATATCACTAATAATGATTTTATTAAAAAGAGGTTTGCTAAATTAAAATCGATGCAACTAGAAGAAAAGATGGATTGGGAGAAAAACTAATTAAACAGTCTGATAAAAATTTAACATCCAAATCTTTATGGAACTAACACAAAATCACAAAGTGAAAAGATCTAAAAGTCATTATTCCCCAGTAGGAAGTGGTCAAAGTATATAGATTTCAAAAGACAAAACACAACCTATAAATAACTATCGGAGAATCAGAGAAATGAAAATCAAAACAATCCTGAAATTTCATCTTACCCTCAAATTGACAAATGTGGTAAAACAGGGAAGTATTTAATGTTGAAGAGGCTATAGGAAATCTGTTGTTGTTCAATCACATCTGACTATATGTGACCCCATGGACTTTTCCCATGGGATTTTCTTAGCAAAGATACTAGAATGGCTTGCCATTTCTTTCTCCAGTGTATCCTCATTTTACAAGTGAGGAACTGCGGCATATGGGGTTAAGTGACTTGCCCAGGGTCACACATAGCTAGTAAGCATCTGAGGTCAAACTTTATCTTGGACATTCCTTATTCCAAGTCCAGTGCCCTATCCATTGCATCACCTAGCTGCCTAGTTCAGCTATAGGGAATCAGGCATGCATGCTAATGAACTGATATTGTGAATTAGTCTTACAATTTTAGAGACTAATTTGGAATTATGCAAAAAGTTATGAAATTGTTTGGATTTGTCTATGTCAAAACAAGATCTACCACATTTTAAAGCAACAAATAGTTGATTAATTAAAGCAAGCAGCTAGAGATACCACCTCAGACACCCCAATGTTAAGTTCCGCAAACAAAACCTTTTCACTTTTGAGCAGAGAGGTATGGCACATATAAAAAGACTATGAAAATGTAAGCCCTTATTCCTACTATCATGAGAAACACTTTACCTCATAAAAAGAAGGCAATACTGATGTAGGTGAATTCTTGAGTGAATACAGTCTGTGAGCTCCCCAGAGAGCCATCCCAACAAAGAATACTGCTCCTCTCAGCAAAGGGGCATCTTCCATGTAGGCTCTAAAACCATTTTCCAAGCACAGAACATAATTATAATGAAGGTACAAAACACTTTTGTACTTAGTAGATAGATTAGTTTTATGTTTCCTCCAAGTGCCATTACCCAACCTTTATCAGTCTCTCCAATGGTCATATGGAACTCCTAAGAACAGAAGTTAAGATCAGTGAAAGAAATGGGAGCTGGTCATGGCAGGCAGGGAAGAATGCAAACAGAAACAAAGGCCAAAAGCAAAGACTAGCAGTTATGCAGTTACAGGTAAAAGGAAACAACAGAGCTCTGCGAATAAAGAACAAAAGGAACAAACATACTAGCCAATAAGCAAGAGAAAGAAAGAAATCATGGGTCCTATATACAAGCAAAGATGGAATTTATGAAACAATTAAACCAAAGCAGCAGAAACATCAATGGGTTTTGTATGCTGGGGGAGAAGCCTTTAGTAATTATGCTTTCATTTATTTAAATGCTGTGATTACTGGTTTCCCATTTTTCTTTAGGACCAACCCCATATGATAAGCCTTTACATACCTGTCCTCCATGATACGACACATGTTATATATAGCACTGTGGCCCAAATGCGTTCCCAAAAGATTGCGCATGAGCTGTAGAGTAAAGTTTATTTCTTTTAGTATATGCAGACATGATATGTAAAATCATATGTATATGTAAAATGACCTCTGGAACCTTAGAAGTGCTGCCTTCCTTCCTTGTAAAAAAAAAACCCCACTGCAATAAAACTGGCTGGTACCTCTAAGCTCTCAGTGACTTACCATATCCTTTTGCCTTTACTTCCATCATAAAGACAGAGGCAGCAGGATTCCCAAATCTGGGGAATAATACACTATAAACTCAGTTCCCCAGACTGGCAAAATGCTATTCAATTTCCATCAAATAGGCTATTATGTGGCTCCCATGAAGATCCAGACTGGAACTCATTTAAGACAAGACAGCCCTTTTCCCACCCTCAATCCATGTTTCTGGCTTACTATTTTATCCTGGGGAAAAATCTTTCCCAGAAAAATAGCTTTAAAAATCCCAACCTTCCAGCAGGGCTCACAGAGCTCTTTCACATTGATGGTCCGGCACAGTGTGATGATAAACACAGGAAGGCTCTCTGAGGGAAGGCAATTATAACAAACCACAGCATCTAGGACCTGCAAGGAGACCTGTGGCAGAAGGAAGATGTAAGAAGAAAATGAATGAAGATAAGGTCATTATGCATCTTCTCTCACAGGATAATAGAAAGTATATGGTACAATACAAATGATTAAGGTAGATTTCCAAACATTCTTTATGCCGTTTTCTAGTCTACCAGTTCCATCACCCTTCACTTCTCACACTGCGAAAGAAGCCTGATCTGATACAAAACTTAGCACCAGAAAAGTTCTAATTACCCAAAGGTTGTTCTGTCCAATACAGGTAATCAGAAAAACTTAAAAGCAAAGTTACTGACCTCTATGTCCACAGAAGATGCAGTGCGAATGCAAAGTAAACAGATCATGCTGTTGGGGGAAAACACCACATTGTTACCAGAATATTTTTGCACAAAGGAGAAATGTTATTCAGTAAACTTTCAATAGGAGCTCATCCTGTAGAGATGAGACTAGCGTGCCATCACTAGAACTACTATATCCAGTCACCCTTTGAACACTCAGGCAAACAGGAAGCAGCTGCCTGTACTTCCCCACTGATCTCTGGGGCTCTACCAATATCACTCCCTAGGCTAGAACTCACTCAATCTAGAAAGGAAGAAAGGGAAAAGCCACCCCCAAATCATCAACAGTATGGCAATAAAAACATTTAAATTGTTATCTTACTGGACCATTGAAGCAATATATTCATCTAGGTAACAGCTATTAAATTTGACCAGGTTCACAAGCACCAAGAGAAATTCGGATGATAAGCCAATATCCATCCACTGTAGGACAAAGTCAGCTAGAAGAGATGGAAATGAGACTGGTTAGCCTCTAAGCAGCACCAAGAATTCTTTCTCATCCATCCAATTTTAATTTCTCATGTAGACTGATGTTCCTAACATCCTCAATAACTTCTTTCCAGATGCAGTTTTAAAAGACTAGCTACATTCAGGAGATATTAACAAAACATTTTGTTTTTCCTGTATCAATGATTTCACCAGTGTCTGAGACAGTACCTCTTCCACATTTCTCTCACAACCCTAAGAGGCCGGTGCTAAGGTCACCAACCCCTTGCATCTTGGCCTCCATCCCTCCAAATTCAACAAAAACTGCTCCCTGCAAGGTCACCACTGCTTTCTTTATTTCTTGTTGCTAAATTCAATGGCCTTTTCTAATTCTAGTCCTTCCTAACTTTTCTGCAATGTCTAAAACTAAGGAACTAGACCACCCTTTTCTTCTGGATATTTTCTCCTCTTCATATTTTTGTGACATTGTATTTGTGGTTCTCTTTCTCCCCATCAAACCAATCCTTCTCTGTCTCCTTCAAGGTTCCTCATCTACTTCCCACCCTCTATTTGTGAATGTACCCCAGGGCTTTGTCTTCAAACTCTCTTTTCTTCTCTCTCCTGGTTATTTCATCAGCTCCCATGGATTTAACGATTATCTCTACATTTCCAAATCCACACAGTCAACCTTTATTTCTCCCCCAAGCCCCAACAGGCTATCTCTAACTACCTGCTTGACATGACCATCTGAATGTCTCATTGGCAGCTCAAACTCAAAATGTCAAAGACAGAACTTATCTTTCTCCCTCAAACTGCCCCTCTTCCTAATGCTATTTCTGTTGAGGATAAAACCGTTCTTAGTACCCAGATTTGTGATCTGAGAGTCATTCTCAACTGATCTTCCCTCTTATTTATTCACCCCTCACCCTGTATGCAAAAAATTATC
>CM053599.1:101051169-101127675 GCA_028646575.1 Pseudocheirus occidentalis
AAAAAAAAAAAAGAAAAAAAAAAGCCTATCTCCCACCTTTATGCCTTTGCCCAGGCTTTCCCACGCTGGTAGCACTCTCTGTCCTCTTTCACCTTTTTGAACCCAAGCTCCTTTGTAAGGCTAAGCTCAAAGAACATCTCCAAAAGCCCTTTCCTAATTTCCCCATTTGTGAGTGCCCTGAAAACCACTGCATATTTTAAAATATATCCTATACAGGGGTGGCTAGGTGGCGCAGTAAACAGAGCACTGGCCCTGGAGTCAGGAAGACCTGAGTTCAAATCCAGCCTCAGATACTTCACCCCAATTGCCCCACCTTCCCCTCTCCAAAAAGAAAAAAAAATTTAAAAATCCTATATTAGTCTATGGGCACATCTGCCACAAGAGAATATTAGCTTCTTCAGGACAAGGACTATCAGTCATATTTCTATCACTAGTGCCTAGCACAGGCTTGGGCCATAGCAGGCTCTTAATAAAAGCTCTGAGTTGATTAATAAATATTTGTTGACTGAAATAAACTTGAAAAGGTACATGAAAGTCATATCATGAAATCTTAAAAGTTAAACTTATTGCATATTTTATCCCAAAGGCAAACAGGAGGCCACTGAAGATTTCTGAAGAAGAGAGAGAGGGTTAGGTATGATATGGTTGGATCTGTGCTTTAGGAATATCATTTTGGTAGTTACATGGAGATCATATTGGAGAAGTAAGTGACTACCAGCAGGGAGATCAATTAGGAGGTAATTAGTGCAAGCAAGAAGCAATGAAGGTGTGAACTAAGGTAGAAGCTCCATGACTGGAGTGTAGAGATTAAAGATTTGGATCTCTTCTAGTCAAATTAAATGAATGAGTATATGTTAACCTATGTGTTGACTCATCTCATTGACAAGCAGAATCAATATGAATGACAAATCGATTTGCTAAAAGCAGAGTTCTCATGACCATCCCACTACAACCTGGAGCACTGCTCAAAGCAGTCTCTGGTGAGGTGCTCTTCTCCTTAGTAACTGCCGGCCCAGCAGCCCTGCTGATGCCTTGATTCTTTTTCTTCCTCCTCTCCCCTCACTCCAAACCTCATCCGCTCAGGGACAGGCTCTCCCTACCTTTCAAAGGTAACAACTGGCTAAAGTGAAGAACACCCTGGACTAATGCACTAATAGGAAAAGACTAACAGCAGAACTTCTCAGCACCCTCTCTCCAGGGTGGAGGCTACAAACTAGGCTACAAACAAATAGAGCCAACAAATAAATAGCTAATCATCCTATTTGTTGAATGGGTAATAGGGACCAGACCTATGATTTCACTGGTATAGAGAACTGCCAGATGAGAAAATGTCCTCTACCAATGCAGGTCAGCACCTTTCCTAGAGCACTGAGAAGTTAAGTGACTTGCCCAGGGCTAGACAGTCAGTATGTGTCAGAAGCACATTATCTGGGGCTTCCTGACTCTAAATTTAGATCTCTTCCTACTACTCCACAGTCCCTCTCTTGCATTAACCTGAATAAATCTTTAAAATAATAATAAAAATGGACAGACAAGTACAAATAAATTGAAGTGAAATTTCTCATACCAAATGAATCTATCTATCTACATGTAGTATATTTGTGTTACATACACACACATAAATAAATAATACATATATAAAAATACATATATAGCTCTATTTAATGCTACAGTCCTAACATGAACAAAAAATAAAACTGTAAAGATTATACAATGAAAAATTATAACACAAAAAAAATTCTTTATTATAATAAAGTACCAATCCCTTTACAGGAAATTTTTCTATTTTTTTCTTAGAAAATAATAAGGTTCTGCCACACAAAAATGTAAGTAACTTAAAGGGAACCCACAAAATGAAAAATTTAGATGAGCAAATAAGTGTGGTAAGGTGAAGATGAAGGCTAACAGATAGAGAGGTCCTGCTCACTCTACTTCCTCACTCCTCCTCCTCTCACTCTAACATGGGGAGTCAGATCTTTCTCAGCTGTGAAGCTTGGAAACTCCACTAGCACACTGTGGGAGCCCACACAACCCTGTGGGAGTCACCAACCGCCCACTTCCCTCCCCCTCCTTTCTGATTTCTATAAGCAGAAGCTGAAGAAGCACTTCCTTAGTTGTGAGGAGCCTTTGTGAACGAGAGGCCTGAGCTGTAGGGCCACTTTGGCGGGGGGCACTCTCAAGGACCCCGACCCTAGCAGTGTCATGCCAATATCCTCTGTAGCCTCAGAAATACAAGAAAAGGGAAGTAGAGGAGTTGTGCTATGAGATTGCCATTTCTGAGGTGCCAACATCACTCACAGAATACAAATGGGAGGGATTTACCTCACCTACATTAAGGCATGAACAGCAGGGGGGGTTGGGGTCTGTCCTAGGATATATGGATCAGGGATGAAGCTGTTGGACACCAATGAGGCTTAAATAATATCTGTTCTACTAAAAGCATAATTGAAGACTGTACTAAAATTTTATACCAGCCAGATTTGGAGAATGAGTATGGAGAAAGGTTACCATTTAGAGCAATATTACATTAAAATTAATATACAAATGTAATATTTTTAAAAACAGTTCTTCAAAAAGGTCTTTCTTAAGATTATAAAAAAGTGGCTCTTCATAACTAACAATCTCCCCATTTCTTTGCAGAAATGAAGGATCGTGAATGTAGTATCTGCCCTTTTTTGATATGGTGGTTAGTTTTGCTAAACCTTTTTTCTTACAGTTTTTTATTCTTTATTATAAGGGGTGGCACTCTGGGAGGGGTGCAGGAACAACAAAGGGAACTAAAATCTATAGGTAAAAATGAATTTTTTCAAAAACCTACTCCTTCTTAAAATGGCTTCTGACTCCTGGTACAGCAGAAAAAGCCCAGGAGAATCAAGTATTCGTGCACTTAGGGTTCAAGGGCTAAATGCTATTGTTTATTAGCCTTGTGCCTTATAGCAGGTCCCTTAATCTCCCTGAGCAGTGATATGGGGACAATATGTATATTACCATGTCACAAGGTCATTTGCACTTATTAATGCATAAAGCACTCTGTAAGTGTGAGCTTTTCCATATTATTACATCTTACATTTGTACAGCATTTTACAGTTTAAAGTGTTTTCCTAAGAACAACAAAAGCTCATAACAATGCTGTTATTCTTTTTCTTCAGGTCCCAGAAAGCTAGAAGTCAATGTCTAGTCAGAGACTACACATCTATTGTTTGAAGCCAACCTAAATAAATTCAGGGAGGTTCATCACCAGCTGAGTAATTCTGTGACCTATGATTTATGTAAAAAAAAAAAAACCTGATGGGCATAGTCAACTGAAAAAAATCAATAACATAATGTGACACCTAATTTCAGGCTGAATGAAGAGAGATAGAGTGCCTCAGAACAAGGATGATGAGAGTTCCAGTGTACTCTGCCTTCATCAGACTACATCTAGCGTACTACGGGATCTGGGTGCCAGGCTTTAGGATAGCTCTTTTTAAGGTTTTCGGAAGGACGTGTACAAACAAATGTGTCTGAGAAAAGCTGACCAGGATGGTGAAAGGACTCATGCCAGGATCAGATGAGCTGGAGATGTTTAACCTAGAAGAGAAGGGGGATGGAGGGGAGTGGGGGAGCCATCACACAGAAAAGGAACAACCTTTGCTCTGCTTGGCTCTGGGGCAAAGCTAGGAACGATGACTGAAAGGAGTAAAGAGATAAATTTAGACCCAACATAAGGGGAAAAAATCTCCTAATAATTATAGCTGTTCCAAAGTAAAATGGGCTGCCTCAGGATGTACTGGGTTTTCTGCAAGAAAAAGCTGATGACCACTTGCTGGGACACCATAGAGGTGTTTCCTGGTCAGGCATGGGCTGGCCTCAGTGACTTCTAAAGTCTTTTCCAACTCCAATTACAAATCTACTCAGGGCCTCGTTGGCTCATGGAGCACACCCACAGGCTCTACTGCCCTCTCCTGGGCAGCCCACCAAGCTACAGCATTTTCCTCTGCACACAAGCGGAAGAGAAACAAAGATGAGCTCACCCAGCTCTTCTTCCAAGTATGTTATGTATCTCCCATTGTCAGTGAGAGCCTTGAAAACTTCTAGCCTCTCGTGCAGGTCTTCATTGGAAGGGTAATTCTTGATTACCTTAAAGAGATGTGCTCTGAGAACACCCAAGCGTTCCCCCTAGGGGAAAGAAAAAAAGTCACTCCCATTCTGCCATTGACTCTCCATGTAACCTTGAAGCAAGTGGCTTCCTTTCTAAGCCTCAGTTTCTTGTACTGTACAGTAAAACAAGGACATTGGATCAAAGTATACCTAAAGACTCTTACTACTTGAAATCCAGGAACCCATGGGACTCTATTTCTCTTAAAAAGTAGCTGGGTTTCCTGTGCTGCTGCTAATATACACACCTAATAATTCCACAATGGCTAGAGATCACAAATCGTAGCTATAAATGCTGTGAGTAAAACACAGAAGTAAGTACTGGGATCTTCAGATATGGGGTCATTTATTGCCCAAGCCTCATTTTAAGATCCTGCCAGAATTCTCTCTTCAGCCAGAACCCATCAGTAGGTAATACAAATAAACTTATTACAACAGTAGTCAAGCTAAGACAGGTAAAATGACAGCAACAGCTTCCTTAGCCTCCTTACTCTCTTCAGAGACATGATTTCCTCCTCTACAGCTACTATAGTTACCAAAAATACTTCCTCCAAAAGCAAGTGGTATAAGAAGAAGTAGAAGAGCTGGAGAAGGGTTAGCTGATACTAACTCTCCCACTTCTGATAATAATTATAGTTAATACTATAATACTGATGTAGCATGTTAGGATTTACAAAGCCAATTCCATATCTTACTTGATCCTCACAACAACTCTGTGAGGTAGATGTTATTATTATCCCCATATTACAGATGAGGAAACTGAAGTTAAATGACTTTCCCTCACTAGGCTAGTGAAAAGACTCAAGACTCCAGTCTTCCAGACTCCAAGTCCACCTCTACGGACTGCTTTGTGTGCCATCGCAGACATTTATTAGGGTGCTAGAAGGTCTTCAAAGTGCTTTATACATATACATCCCTTCATAGGGTCACTCCAGGGGATAGGGACCCAAGGAAGGGAACACTGTGACAAGTTATTACAGCAAGCCAATGACCCTTTATCTGCCTGACTTACCTGACCCTGAATAATGGCCTTCAGCAGATAGAGAACAGCATGCCGGGCTTCTGCTGGCCTCTCAGGCTGTAACATGTCAGCAACAGCTCTCCAGATAGCTTCTACTGCATGCTGAAAATGGGAGGAAAGGGAATGGTAGTTACTGCTCTGGTCTCAATAATCTCAGTTTTCCCTTTTAGTAAAAGGACACCCAAAAGACATTACCAAAGCTGAAGAAAAGAGCTTAAATTGTCTCTCCATTTCAGAACCATAAAACCAAGTTTCTCTCCTTTGCAATGGCTAGAAATCCACATTTCACTGTGTACTGTCCACAACCCTCTATGACAGTGGCTCGCAACCTGTGGGCTGCAATCCCTTTGGGGGTTGAACGACCCTTTCACAAGGGGCCACAGGGGTCACCTAAGACCATTGGAAAACACATATTTCCGATGGTCTTAGGAACCGACACACTGCTCTTCTTTCTCCAGGAGGGTCCGCCCACGTGCAGATCAGCCCACATAGGAGTACTAAAGGGTCTCGGCATTAGGAAGGTTGAGAACCACTGCTTTATGACTATCTTAACCAATGGAATGCCTTAAGGTAAGTTAAGACATTTTTGTTGTCGTCGTTGTTTCAGTCATGTACAACTCTTTATTACTCCATTTGGAGTTTTCTTGGTAAAGGTACTGGGATGGTTTGCCATTTCCTTTTCCAGTTCTTTTTACAGATGACAAAACCGGGGCAAACATCATTAATTGGCTTGCCCAGGGTCACAGAATTAGTAAATGTCTGATGTCAGTTTTGAACTTGGGGAAGCAAATCCTCCTGTTTCCAAGTCTGGCACTCTATCCACTGCACCACCTAGCTGCCCATAAGCTAAGTCACAGGTCTTCTCAACTCTAAGAAACTTCAGTGCTAATCACAGCTCTGCCAATGATTCACAAATCACTTAGTCTCTCCCTCTATAAATGTGGGAATGAGACTAGATGGGAGCTCTTGGGTCCCTTCCAAAGACATTCTATGAGTCTATAATTTTTTTATCTAAAGGAACCATAGACTCCAGGCTAATTCCTCTCTGCATTTCCCATTAAAAATGATCTAATCACCAGATTAAAGGTTAGCAAAACAACTCTACCAAAGAAACACCTCTGTATCTACTAAGAATTTTCTTTCCTATTTCCCCTTCAGCAGCCTGTTCAGTTCTATTAGGTCATTCACATTTTAAATAACTTTTCTGTCACTGAAGGTGGAGAAGTTTCAGATCTCTTCGATTTCTAAAGTTTAGAAGCTCTCAGACTCTTAACAAGAGCTTAGTATTGCATCTCTTCATCTATAACCCCCTAGATACAAACATACCTCTTCAAATTTCTTAGTTTTTGCTACTTCACAGATCTGACCTATTGTCCGAATCCGATTGTTCAAGCCACATTCTACGCTGAGTTCCTGGGAAGAGAAGTTGAGAAAGCAAAGTATTCAATCATCTCCAGTCCTTTAGGTCTGTTAGGCCCAAGCCATCAACTACCCCATGAGACCTGCCATATGAAAGTCATTCTAACAGAGGTCCCTACATGTTTCCTGCAAACCTGCGCCTTTGTTTTCACACGGTAGGCCTGAAGCAATTTTTTCCTGAAATGAGGATTTGTCATAGACTGCTACCATAAGCTTGTGGTATAACCTTACTACTATAAACTTCCCATAGCTTGGAGATATTTGGATCAATAGCCTCATAAAAATTCTAATTCATCTTTCTTATGCCAAATCACCAGAATCCTCAAAGAGTCAGGACAAGGTAGTTTTTCCTAGATGGATATTTCTGGCAGTGTTGCTGATCACTAAGCTCCCAAGGAATTTCATAACAAACCGAGCTCCCTTTCCCAGGAATATCTTTCTGAAATAGCAGAAAAACTAGCAGGGAGGTCACTCACCTTCAGAATTTCAGCAGTGATAATAAACTCGGTTTGTTTCCCCTCAGAGGACCTGGGAAGTCTTGATGTTCCCAGCCCCAACAGAGTCCTGAATTTCTCCTTTAGCCCAGAATCTTTGCTTGGTGGCTTAGCCATGGTAAACAAGGCAGTGCCAGGGCTCCTCTGTCCAAAGGAAACAGATATATATCCTCAGCCCTTTTTAAGCCAAGCCCTACAACCTCCCATATTTGCAACACAAGAACATCTACAAACCAGTTGGGAGTGGGTTCATCCTTTCCCCCCCCCCAACTTTTGAGTCTCTCACTGGTCCAGGAGCTAACCAAGCTTCCTGCTGGACTCCCTCATGAAAGGATCTTTTAAAGTCTGGGAGCACAACTTGCCTCAACATTCAAGGATGAGCCAATGGGCATGCATGCACTGGGGGATGGGAGAGAGGGGAGTGGTGAGGGGAGGATGGAGCTTGGACAGGAAAAAGAAGAAAGGGAAGGGTAACCTCATTGCCCAACGAGATGGGGAATCCAGGGACAACTCTCAAATTAGTAACAGCAAATGTGTCTCTCCAGTACCTCAAGATTTATAAAGCTTATTCCTTAGCTTCTTGAGGAAGGAGCTGCCAATATTATCCCCATTTTATACATGAGGAAACCAAAGCCTCAAAGAAACTAAATGGCATCCCCAAAGATACACTGTGGAGTTTTGTGCTTGTTTGTATAGGCCTGGGTGTGGGCGGACACCGACATATCATTTCTAAGTTCTCCTTCCTACACTAATGACTGTAAGATTCTAAATCTCAGGGCAGACCCTCGATCCAGGGTCTTCGAATGCGAGCACGGCTCTTTCCACACCCCGTGGGTTCCAGGCAGGTTTCCCACGGCCAAGTCACTGTCTGATATACGCCCCAACCCTGGAGATCAAAAGGGGGTGAGGGCAGCAGCAACACCAGAACCACGGCTGGCTCGCAGCAGGAGGGAGGGGGTGTGGCGACTGCAACCCGGGAAAGTCCGCAGACCCTCGGGCCGGCGCAGCGCCGGCCTCCGTGCTTCTTGGGAGGCCCTGGGTCCAGCCCCCTGGAGAACACTCCCGCCTCAGCCTACCAGCCGGCCCTGAGCACTGCTGCCTCGGGCGCCGCGATCCGGGGATGGACTCGGGGCCCCGGATCAGGGGGTCCGGACAGGACTCACCCCAAACCACCCCCGGCACCGACTTGGGGAGCCCCCACCAGAGAGACGAAAATTGCAACGACCCCGGAGCGACCAGCGGCCTTCCGGAAGCGCGCCCACCACTTCCGGCAAAATGTGGCCCGCTAGGCGCACCCCCGGGCAAGGCCTGCAGGGAATTGTAGTCCCGTCTGGTAGTCTCCCTCTCCCCAGAAATCGAGAGAGGTGGGAGGAGATGCAAGGGACTCGGGGAGGAGCCTGGATGTATCATGTGGCTGGGCCTTCCGGCCAGCCCTTCCGGTCCTCGCGAGGGTTCCTCTTCCACTGAAAGTGAACGAGGTGGGCGGAGACTCAGCGCGATAGTACCCGAGGAACTTGTTGTCACCTGATACAGCCGCAGCGCCTTCCGGGAGTTGTAGTCCATGGTGCGTATCAGACATGAACACCCCAACTGGATCCAGGATGGTGACCCGCTACATGAGCCGCTGTTCTGGGCAGCAGCTATTCGCAGAAGATAAGCTTCCACCGTCCCTTGGCAAAGAGGCTGTCGCAGGTAGCACCGCTGTGTCCTACCTCTACCCATCTTTCACCCTTAAACTTGGAGACGCGGGATCTGAGTTTGAAACCTGACTGTGCTAGTTCTACACCTTTGTAACCTTGGGCTTCAGTGCCCTTCTCTGTAAAATGAAGAAGTTGGATGAGGTGACCTCCAGGATCGTGTCCGTTTCTGTATCTCTATTTGCCTGACCCCAGAGTAGATAACTAAAAATGGTTCTGGGAACTGATGAGAGAGGGACTTGAATCCATGTTAGGATTCTGAATTGGGCGGGGAGGTAGGAAAGAAAGGGCGAATTCTGAGAAGGGGGCTACGAGGGGAGAAAGATGGACCGGATAGAGACCCCCAGACTATAAGATAGAAGGGCAGGAGGAACACTGAAGTAGAAGGACTGGAGCGGGTGGGTGTCACAAGTATGTGGATATTTATTTGTTCATTTATCCAAAATTTTTGTTTGGGGGGGAGGGGCAGACTTCTTCCTGCCTTATCTGGGATAAGGCTTCCACCAAACTGTGACAAACACAAAAGTTTGAGTCACTTCCCTTTGAAGCTGGACAGAGGCAGAGATAAGTCTCCTTGCTGAGTGGTTGGGGAGCCTTAGCAAAGGAAGGGGGCTTTCCTACCCAGTTGTAGAGAGGGCCCAGCCCAAAGACCCATCCCATGTGACCTCATTAGCTTCATTTCCCACCCATTCTAGCAATCTCTGACCTTTGAGAGACAGGCTGCCCACCCCACACCCACTTCAAAAGGAAAGGAAGGGGAGAGAGAATTTGAAACTTACATTTAAAAAAAATGAATATTAAAATAATAATAATGTTTTTTAAAGAGGAACTAAGTATATCCAGAACTAGAGATTGGACTCTTTGCAGGGAAAAGGGAAAGACCAAAACCCCTGAGAAGACAGCGGAAGGTGAAACTGGAGATGGCTTATGAGTCTTTGGATAGAGATGGAGATGTTGGCAATGATGACAGCACTCCCAAGAAACCCAAGTGGGAACCCCCAAACTGGAGACTCCAGCTAGAGAATATCCGAGAAATGAGGAAGTCAAAAGATGCACCTGTTGATCACATGGGAGCAGAGCAGTGTTATGACCAAAATGCTCCTCCAGAGGTAAAGAAGCCAGACTAGTCCTCTGCCACAGACACCCCAGCTTGGCAAGTCTCAATGTTCTCTAAGTCTATTCTTCCGTCTTTCAGGGTAGGAGGTACCTTCATATCAACTGCCAGGACACCCATAGCTTCAAAACCAGATTCTGCCTCTATTCAATAAGAATTTTATTTTCTCAGACTCCCTTTAAGGGAGACATAGAATCAGTCTCCTTTTGGGACCTCAGAAATTGGCCATTCTTTTGGATGAATAAGATGCTTTCAGTACCTGATATTGTTAAGGACTAGCAAAATAAATTCCTCTTCCTTTTAGATTCCTATATAATGACTACATTTGGTACCTGAAGGATAGTATGACTTTAAGCTTCAGATGTTACAGAGCATCCATTTCATGATTGCCACTTAGCCCTGGTTCCGACAAATGCCGCCGACTAGCTGGGTATTCATATTGGCCTATAGGGTCTACTTATTTCATTGCTTGAGGTATTACTTCCTTCCTATTCCATATGACTTCTTCCCTTTCCTGGTTTCTGCCCAACAGGTGATGAGATACCAAGTCCTGCTGTCACTGATGCTGTCCAGCCAGACCAAAGACCAAGTCACAGCAGCTGCCATGCAGCGGCTTAGGGAGAGAGGCCTGACTCTAGATCGCATCTTGGAAATGGATGACCATACCCTGGGTCAGCTCATCTACCCAGTTGGCTTTTGGAGGGTGAGTCCAGGCCCAGGGAGGTTTTCTCAGAGCTATGAGGTGGAATCCCCAGGGCTAAGAGGACCAAGGTATGACATCAAGTTTAGCCAGCTTTGGAAAGGCTCCTTTCTTTTCCAAAAAGACTTCATTACCATCATCATCATCACCAGAAGGGCTAGTAGCTTTCTATTCTTAGCAATTTACTACTACTACTACTACTACTACTACTACTACTACTACTACAACTACTACAACTACTACTAACTAGTATTTATACAGCACGCCAGGCACTGTGCTAAGCTCTTTACAATAACGCTTTCATTTGATCCTCACAACAATCCTGGGAAGTAGGTGCTGTTATCATCCCCATTTTACAGATGAGGAAGCAAACAGAGGTTCAGTGATTTGCCCAAAGTCGCACAGCTAGTCTGAGGCTGGATTTGAACTCAGGTCTTCCTGACTCTCAACCCGTGGCTTGGCTCTATCCAGTGTACCCCCTAACTCCTTAACTAGGAGCTTCATATGTTTTCTACAAAGATACCATCTATTCTGCCCCTACCCTCTGGGTATTTACACACTGATGCAAAGGAGTAAGTATATAAGACATCTTTATGATAAATGAAAAGTAACAGATACGTTCTAAATGAAGAACTAATACAGTAAGTGTATGTCAAGGACTAGTGCACTTAACTTGGCATGAAGGGAAGGGGTCACTCAATCAGTCATTTATTACCCAGCTCTACTGGTAGAGGAAACTGTTCCCTAACAACTGGGAATTCAGACTTTGGGGAAAGATGGAGGTGGTAACTTCCAACGTCATCATTTAACTGAAACTACTCTCTCCAGAGTTATCATTGATCTCATAATTGTCCAATTTAGATGTGACTGAGATCAAGATAGCTTACAAAAGACAAACTGAAAAGGTGCTAGAATTAATGGAAAACTCAATCCACTTCCTTCTTAACTTCTCTGGAACACCGGACATGGTTAGCCAACATCTACTCCTGGATTCTCTCCTTACTGGGTTTTCACTCCCTGTGTGGTCAGCACGCCTCGGTTTCCTTTGCTGGCTCCTTATCCATGTTACTCCCACTAATGCTGGGTGTCTTCTAAGCCTTTGTCCTGGATCTTCTTCTCTGTGCTTTCTCATTTGGTGATCTCATCAGTTTCCATGGGTTCATTTATCTCTATGTAGAAAATTCCCAGATATATAGATCCAGACCTATTCTAACCACTCCCACCACTTGCCTCACACACACCTGTCTCTTGAGTTTCAGGCATGTATCATCAACTGCCTACCTGGACGTTTTGAACTCAATGTTTCATGGGTTTCTCAAATTCCACATTTCCAAAATGGAATCCATTATCTTTTCCTCCAAAACTCTCCCCTCTTTGAAACTACCCTTTTACTATCAAGGTACCACCATCCTCTGAAACACCCAAGCCGGTGTAATCATCAGCTCCTCATTCATACTTATCCCATATATCCAGCGTGTTGCTAAACCTTGTCATTTCTGCCTTCACAACATTTCCCTTTGTGTTCCCTTCCCACTACTCACACCTTACAAAGTTCAGGCCTTAGTCATCTCTTGCCTAGATTTTTGCACTGGTCTTCCGGCATGGCTCCCTGCCTCAAGGATCTCCCCACTCCTGTCTATCCTCTACACAGTTACAAAATTGAGATTCCCAGAGTATAGGCCTGACCGTATTTCTCTTCCCTTCCACCCCAGCTACTTGACAGATTACACAGGATCAAATAGAAAGTCTCATTGGCATTTAAAGCTCAATACAGCCTGACCCTTTCCTACTTTTCCATTTTCTTACACGTTATTCCCTTCCAAATACCAGCCTATTTACTTTTCCTCTCACATATATTCCTTCATGTACCTCCATGCCTTTGTACTTACTTGTACCTGGAACGCTCTTCCTCCTCATTTGTGATCATTAGAATCTTTGGCTTCCTTTGAGACTCAGCTTAAATGCTACCTTCTTTTAAGTGGCCTTTCCCAGTTGTCCCAGCTGCTCTAGGACCTGCCCCTTTATGGTTACCTTCTAGCTCAGGCTTGCACAACAAAAGGATTCTGGTCAGCTTGTGAAAAATGTAGAGGATGTAAAAGAAAGTAAAGATGTAACAGGTGCTTTGTCCATGCCCCACTTAACCCACCTTCCACTAGTCACTCTCATGCCCATCATGTAGCTTGGCTAGTGGGTTGCAACTAAGCACTCCCTCCTGTTCGTTACATGACCTGAGGCAACCAACCATCGTCGATCTGTCTCTAGTCTGAATGGAGCGAGAGTCTTATCTTTTTGCCATGTTTTCAGTTGTTATTGGCATTGAACAGGGACAAAGTGAGTGCAACCAACGCAGCTGATGCCCACTATTCAATGAATGGCAACAGCTCAGGGTTCTTCTTCTCAGCCACCCTTCAAGTTACATGAGTGTCTGGCACTCTCTCCAAGGTCAGATACTCAGACACTTTCTTTGTATGTGAGCAGTTGCTGTGGGGATTTTTTGGTTCTAACATTAAAGTTTTGGGGGTGACTTTGTAAAGTGGGTGATAAAAAGACATGAAAAATCATATCAGAACATAGTATTTAATCTAGATTGGACAAAGAGATACTTGTTTACTTACATAAGAGTCAAAATACCATGCCGTATTTGCCAAGAAGTAATAGCTGTTACAAAGGAATACAGTCTTTGTCACCATTTTGCATCAAAACATCCTGACTTAAACAAATTGGACACCAATGAAAAACAAATGTAAGCATCTAAATTGTTGAAAAAAAGTCTCAATAGGGAAAAATGTTTTTTCAAGAAAATAAACTCAGAAAATGAAGTGGTTACCAAGGTTAGTTTTCAGGTTTCTAAAGAAATTACTGCTGCTGGGAAGTCTTTTACTGAAGGTGACTTCATAAAGAAATGTTTGCTGATTGCAGTTTCTGGATTATATCCTGATTTAAAAAAAATGTTTTTGAGAAGTAGTACAATTATTAATTATATGTTGGTTCCTACCTACAGCCAAGTGGAGCAGATCTATTCTAGCTACTTTGTACATATCTTGTATGTACCTGTTTTTAACTCCCCCTCCCCCACCAGAATATAAACTCCTTGAGGACAGAGTCTGTTTTTGTCCTTCGTTGTATCCCCAGCATTTAGCACAGTGCCTGGCATGTGGGAAGCAGTTTATAAACGCTTACCAGTTGATTTATTGAGAAGAGTGAGCAAAAGAGAGAGAAAAAAGGTAAATTGGTATCAATTTGTGGAAAGTTTTGAAAGTTAAGCCAAAAAGTATGGGTTTTTATCTTCTAGTTAATGATGGAGAGTAGGGTCATTATTGGTGTTAAGGAGGGGAGTGACATAGTCAGAGCTTTGTGTTAGGATGAATTGAGGCAGATATAGAGACAGCAGTCGAGGAGACCCAGTAGGAGACTATTATAGTAGTTGAGGCAGGAAATAATGACTTGGGTAGGAATAGAAAGGAGATGGCCCTTTGTACCAAGACACTTCTCAATGGAAGAATTGGCAAGACTTGACATCTCTTTGAATCAATGAATCAATGAAAGAGAAGGACTTCTAGCCAAGATGGCTAGAAAAAATCCCACATCAGACCAAATAATAATCAGTAAATCCAATAAAAAACTACAGTGACTTCATCCACTACAGAACTGCACAAAAAGGCGACCAGAATCCCGCAGGCAATAAATAAGAAAAGGTGTAGGGCACATCAGAAAAGCCAGCTCCTGCACTCAAGCAAACCAGGCAGCCACTTTCCACTATGACTGGAGGCAAGGATAGCCCACAAGCTCCCTATCCACAACAGGAACCTTCGAAGGGACCAAGAGCAGCAGTGACCAGTCCAAGACCAACAGCACATAGACCAAGACTCCAAAGGCCCAGGCCTTTAGTACTATATCCTGAGCACTACCACAGAAGGCCTTTTAGATCCATCACTCTGGACTTCACAGATGCTGGAACGGGGAGATCAGAGCAAGAGCCCAGGTAAACTGAGATGAGAGCAAGAAGGGCCGACCTCCTCTGCCTGAAAGTATGAACCCAGCCCTTAGAGCCCTAATTCAAGAACTAAGGATAGCAAGATGAAGAAGGAAAAGAAGATACAGCCACTGGAGAGAATTGTCATGGGTGCAGAGATGTCCAGGAATCTACCCCTGGAGGAAAGTGTTGTTCAGGAGTATTCAGCTCTTCATGACCCCACTGGGGAGTGGTCTGGGTGAAGATACTGGAGTGCTTTGCCATTTCTTGCTCCAACTCATTTTACAGAAGAGGAAACTGAGGCAAACAGGGTTAAATGACCTACCTAGGGTCACATAGCTAGTAAGTCTCTTAAGCTGGATTTGAACCCAGGTCCTCTGGACTCCAAACCTAGCACTCTTATCTACTTCACCTCCTAGAAGGAAAGTATAATTCTTTAACAACTACACATAGTCATTGAAAGGAAAAAATGGATTTTCCCAAAAGTATCATAGATTGTGTGTGTGTGTGTGTGTATGTGTGTATGAGGCAAGAAATAGAAAATGAAGTAAATGCTCTGGAGGAAAGAATTAGAAGAATAAATAGCTTTGGACAAAAAGGGAGGATGGAAGAAAAGGAAGCATGCATTTATTTTATTAATTATGCACAGAGGGTTATTGATAAAAATAGAAAATAAGAGTGCATAGGAGGAGATAGCCACATATAGGAGAGTTCAGGGGCAGGCCAATGAAATGGCAATTTCAATGCCAATGAAGTGGCAATGTTGGGGCCTGAAGAGCATGGGAGTGATTAAATAGGAGGTGGAAAGAAGAGGTAAAAAGGGGCAAAGATCAATCAAAGGTTTTAAGCCTAGGTAACTGGGAGAATGGAGGTATGTCTTGCAGAAATAAGCAAGTCAGAGGGGCGGCTAGGTGGCACAGTGAATAGAGCACCGGCCGTGGAGTCAGGAGGACCTGAGTTCAAATCCGGCCTCAGACACTTAACACAAAAAACTAGCTGTGTGACTTTGGGCAAGTCACTTAAGCCCAATTGCCCTCCAAAAAAAAAAAAGAAAGAAAGAAAGAAGCAAGTCAGGAGAAGGGGCATGTTTTCAAGGGGTAAATGATGCATTTAGATGAGTTTAGGGTGCCATGGAGATATTCAGGCAGAGCTGTGCCATAGGCATTAGAAATGTGAGGCTGAAGGTCTAGGGATCTGGGAGACTATTACTTCTCAATTGTGCTTTCCATTCTTCTTGTTTTCTGTATCCCCAAGTCAGCTTTCTTCACCACCTCTGTCTCTGGGCCCTTCCCTTCCTGCCTTTCACTGATCTGTAGGATATGTGGGTCCTCCCAATTTCCCCTGTTTACCCCATGGAATTTGTCACACGCCCCTCATCCAAGTGAAACAAGTAGATGGTATTCTCAATTCTCCCCACCGCCTCTCCTCAGTCCCAAATCGCTGGTGCCATCTCTGGCCATCCACCCCTTGTGCCTAAGAGCCTTGCTCTTGGAAATGCAGAAGCTAAATATACCCAATTCTGCTTTTCTGCCTGTTCCTGGAGGAGGTACCCTACAGGGTGGAGTCCGTTTCCTGGCAGCATTGAGCGTGGGCTCTATTTTGTCAAATGTGTTTTTAAATAGTCCTCTGTGTTTAGTGCCTCAGAGGGTATATTTCCCACCCAGGTCTCTCCACTGTGTTTCTGAAGATTGTGGGTCTGCAGTAAACAAGCAGTGTAGGAGCTGGTCTGCTAAGGAACCAAGCCTGCTTTGGCACAGAGAAAAGGCTGCTTTCTTTATGTCCTTGGTGCCCCCGAACTCAGGATGCTTTGGAATGAAGGGAACCCTGAAAGTCTCACAGTCTGCCCTCCAGAGTTCGTTCCAGGATTTCCATGGAGGAGGCCCTGTTTTGAAGCATCAGGCCTGTCTGTGGCTTCTTGATGGATCATACAACCTTGCCAAAGGCCAGACTTTGTGTGGGATGTGAGACATTAGCCAGGCTGACCCTTCCCCCATGTCTCCCTCCCATCACTTTCCAGGGGAGTTCACGTTCTAGTTTATTAGGACAAGATCACACTGTTCACAATGATGAGCTAACAGTGTCATGGGCCCTCAGCCAGAAACTATTATTGTGTCAGGCTGGGGGAAGACCCTGTCCCAGGCTTCCATGTACCCATGCCCTGTTCAGCTTGACCCTGGCTTTGTGCTCCAAACATCCTGAGCTGACATTCACACCCATCCAAACAACCAAACAAACCTCCTGTTCCCCACTTGTCCTCAAGGTCCCTGGCTCTGTTAGCTTTCAATGCACGTGGCATGCTTCCCAAGAGGAATGCCAGGAGAGAGATGTAAACACCAGAAATTTCTTACAGGCCAGATTAGTTCCTCACAACCTGCTGCCACGTAGCTGGCCATGAATATAGGAACTCCCTTGCAGCAATGGATGTGGGGCTGACAAGGCTACTTTCTAGGCAAGGAATTCACCATAAGGGAAAATTCCTTGAAGTTGACTAGCCACACAGATCCCCTCAGGGAACAGGGTTCTTCCTTTGTCCTTATGCTGTCCCTCCAAGCCTGTGGTCCTTCATGGGTTTTTTTGGATAATCTAATAATGACAGGCAGTGTAGTGTAATGGAAAGAGCCCTGGACTTGGGATCCAAAAACCTGGGTTCCCAGTTCCCAGTACCAGTTGGTACTTACCTTAATGACCATGTGACCCTCTCTGAGCTATTTTTTCCTTGGCTATAAAATGCAAGGACTGCTTTTCTCATATAGTTGGTTGCAAGAAAAGGTTACCCCCCAAAAAGCACAGAACTATAGAGAAAAAGAACTGTAAGCTTTTGTTGTTGCTGATGGCTTCTGGGTTTGTTATATTGCTCCTCCTTTGGTTTCTTCATAATCTCCCATACACTCTGGATCCCTGGGATTCTAGCACCATGCACACCCAGATGTGAAGGACTCAGGGTCCAAGAAGGGGATCTAAATAGAATGAGAGGGTCTGGCAGCACCTGGCGCAAAGCTCCACCTCTGGCCCAGAAGGCACTTGCCTCATCCAGTTGACCAAAAAGGACTGGGCTTGTGTAAATGGCTTCCTAGTCACCCTCCCTAAATCTGGGTGGTACATGAATATAATGGAATGTCACTGTAATATAAATAGGAAGAATACAAAATACTCTAAAACACTAATAACTAGAGGAAATGCAGGTTTAAACAACTTGGAGGTACTACCTCATACCTATCAAATTGGCTAAGTTAATAGAAAAAGAAAATAACATGATGGCAGGGAGGTAGGAAAGTAGGGACCTGTTGGTAGAGTTGTGAACTGATCCAAGCTTTCTGGAGAACAATTTGGACCTATGCCCAAAGGGCAATATGACCGCATACCCTTTGATCCAGCAATACTGCTAGTGGGTCTATATTCCAAAGAGATCAAAGAGAAGACTCTGCTGACCCAGACCAGGGCAGTTTGCTATAGAGGGCAGGAGATATCTGTTCCAGTCCACCTTTGTTCCAGGCTTTGGCCTGCACCAAGCACCCATGCTCTGTCTTTGGAATGGGTTGGTCCTGGGGGCTGTGGGACCCCAGAGTGAGACCTATTGTTATCAGAGAGCAGAGAGCTGATCTCAGGTTGGATGTTTCAGAGCAAAGTGCAGTACATAAAGCAAACAAGCAAGATCCTGAAGCAGCAATATGGGGGCGACATCCCAACCACTGTGGCAGAGCTGGTGGCACTTCCTGGTGTTGGACCCAAGATGGCGCACTTGGCCATGGCCATTGCCTGGGACAAGGTGTCAGGAATTGGTAAGTGGGGCATTTTACTTGCTGGTGGGTGGGTATGGTCCTTCCTCTTGTGAGGTATAGATGGGACAGGTGTCTTGTCTCCTGTTGCCCAGGAAAGAAAGCATATTGAGAAAAGAAAAGGGACTTACTCATCATAGCTAGCATTTATATTTAATAGCTGGCATTTGTAGCACTTTGAGGTTTGCAGAGTGCCTTAGGAATCCTCAAAACAACCCTGGGAGGTAGGTGCTATTATTGTCCCCAATTTACAGATGAGGAAACTGAGGCAAGCATTGGTTGTAAGTGATTTGCCCACAGTCACACAAATCCAACTTGTGTCTAAGCCTAGATTTGAACTTGGGTCTTTCTGCCTCCAAGTCTAGGACTATATCCACTGAGCCACTGGATTTCAGCAGAAACCCTGTCCCAGAATTCCATACTTCACCCTTGCTGGTCTTTCTTAAGGCACTGGTGAAGCAAGCACTAGATTTGAAATCAGGAGACCTGGTTTCAGTCTCAGCTCAGCTATTAACGATGATTGGTTCTTCCTTCTCTGGGTTTCCTTTTTCTCCTCTATAAATGAAGAGTTTGAACTAAATTATCTCCAAAGTCTCTTCCAGCTTTGAATCTGATGTTTCTGACCTTGGGTACCCCCCAGCTTCTTCACCTAGTCATGAGAACAGACGAGGCACTAGGGAATCTTTCATTCCAAAAAGACTACCCACAAACATTTATATATGTCACCCTCTCTGTGCACTGGGGGAAGGTGGCAAAAGAAAAGTTTGTCCTGCAGGAAGTCAGAGTCTAGTTGGGAAGAAATGATATACAATTACACAGGAAAAGCCTCTCATTTTAAGAGACGAGATAACTAGGATCCAAGGAAATTAGGGGAACATGTACTAACCTACAGTCATATAGCTTAGTAAGTAACAGGGCTAGAATTCCAACCCAGGTCATCAGACTCCAGATCCTGGGCTCAGTCATCATAGAGCCTGGGCCCCATATGAGGCCAGTGTGGTGGCAGCAGAAAGGGCGATTAGTGAAGCGTCGCTATGCGTGTGTGAATAGTACAGACCCTAAGGATTGTAGGAACTTGTGGTAGGGAGAGAGGAAGGACCAATGCAGTCTGCATGGGTAAAAAGGGAAAACTTCACAGAAGAGGGAGCATGTTATCAGGGCCCTGGAGGTCATGAAAATGTGGACAGGCAGAGAGAATGTAGGAACTACATTGTAATTCCTATGTAGGAACTATCATTCAGTATACTACATATCTTGAAAGTGCTATATGTAGGGAATAAGACAGGCTTTGCTAGAAGAGATATATGTTGGGGAGCAAAGGAAAAGACAGCGGTGTCCCAAAACTTGATGCAGTTCTAAGGTAGAGTAGCTTTTAGGAGCCCCTGTAGTTGGAGAGGTAGGAAGGGACCAGACGGAGAGGGCTTTGAAAGCCTGGCCAAGGAATTGAGGCTCCTAGCTATAGACAGTGGGGAGTCAATGAAGGTTTCTGAGCAGTGGGGGTAGCATGAGCATATCAGGTATCTGTGAGAAAATTACACTGGCAGTAGGAAAGATTGGAGTGTGAGGGTCTCCCTATCTGCCTTTACATGTGTCTCCAAAGACCTAGGGCTTTGGAAAATGAGCTAAGCTTCCAAACCAAGAGAAATCTTTTTTGAGATTTACAAAGTACTTTCCTCATCATCCCTATGAGGTCATAAAAAATAGCATTTTAGCCATTTTTGCAGATGAGAAAAGTGAAGCCGAAAGGTTAAATGACTTGCCCAAAATCACATAACCTGTAAGAGTCAAAGCTAGAATTAGAATCCTCTCCCTTACCCATGCAAACCAAGGTCTCCTGATGACTAGCCAGTGAGCTTCAGCCTGGGTGCTTTGGAAGCAGACCCATTAGACCAGGGATTCTTAACCTAAGGGTCCATAAACTTGGATAGGGAAAAAAATTACATCATTATTCTACTATATAATTTGTTTCCTTTATAATTCTGTGTTTTGTGTATTTAAAAATACTCTTCTTAAAAGGGGTCTTTAGACATCAACAGACTGCCAGAGCTGTCCAAGACACTAAAGGAGTTAAGAACCCCTAAGACAGCATGGATTCTTCTACATTTGTTTTTAAATTAATAATCTACTTAGCAGCCTCAGACAGCATTACAGATGTCTCTAGAAAAGCAACCTTGTCAGTTCTAAGGAACTCAGGCATTTGGTTCTAGAACCATGGCAAGGTTTTGGGCACAAGCCTTAAGGAGGGCGAGAATAGGGATCTGAAGTCGGCTAGACTTAGGGTCTCTTGAAGAATGACCCTCTTTCTTTTATCCCTGATTTTAGCTTGGAATTACCTCTCTCCCATATGTCCTTTAACAGGTAGAGACTTTGGGCCCTACTAAAGAGCGCATGGTTTTGTATTTAAGATTGCTGTGTCATTTGCCTGGGAAGCCATTTCAGTGAAGTAGAGAAATAGGTAGGGCCTGGGGGGTCAGTTCTTTCTCCCCTGGCCTGGAGCCACTGTTTGTGGTAGGACGCTGCAGATACCACAACTTGAGCCTTTCAGCAGGCACTCTAGGCTTGTTTCTGACACTGTCCTCAGGCTCTCTCTGCCAGGGGTCTGTCTCACTGAGAGTTGACTGCTTTAAAAAGGGTATGAAATTAATAGATTGATGGGAGCTTTGGTAATGAGGTTTTGAAAGGGCCATTTAGAGATAGAAGAAACGCAGGAAATAAGTGTTTAAATGTCATTCTCCTAGTTTTGTTCAGGGCTGGTGATTCAGTTGCCACAAGCTGGTACTGGCTGGCACTGGAAAGATTGGTGGGCTATGCCTTCCCACACCCCAGGTGACAGCTGGGGAGCTCCCAGACAAGATCAGATCATCTTCCCACTGGTTTCCCAGAGAAAAAGATGTGAGACAATTGATCTCCAAGCTAGTGTGTGAATTCTCCAGACTGAGACCACATCATAGACCCTGGAGGAGATAGGAGTGAGAGATTGAATTCATGTGAAAAGCGGATAATGGACAAGTTCATCTAGATGCCCATATCTCCCCCACCTCTTGCTTCGCCTTCCCAAACACACATACATGCACAGCAAATGTGAACATTCTGACCCTTCTGAGCACACCTTGCAGGGTGAGATCCCCCCAGGCAGCATGGCTGGCTTCCTCCCTGCCTCAGAGGGAGAAGAGCTGGCTGTCACTTCACATCTTCCAGGGATCATAGGCCTGATCACTTCCTTAGGTGACAAAAAAGGGGTCCATCTGCCAGCGCTTTGAGAAAGCCAGGATTTGAGGTTTGTTCCAGGGGCAGCCTCTCAGTTTAGCAAGAAAGGAGAACCCTATTCATGTCATGGGGAGAGGGTTTCAACTCCCTGGTTTGCCAAGGTCTTTCGACAGCCCCATGTCTTGGTTATAGCGCCCATCAGTCTCCAGAGAAATTTGTTAGAATGTGAGTCTCTTGAGACAGAGCCAGTCATGGCGGGCCAAGGCCAGGGTGGGGGTAAGGGGGATTGGTACATCTTGTTTTGTTTTCATGGAGACCTCGGCAAGACATCTTTATCTAAGGACTTTGAATGCTTGTATTTTTCCCTTGTTATATCCACATACTCAACACTCAGCCTGCCCCTGCCTGGCCTCTCTTCCACACCAAAACCAGTTAAACTATCTATAACAGTTCTTCCTTCCTCCGCTAACTAGCTAGCATCTATATAATACTTTAAGTTTTGTAAAACACTGTACAAATATTTTCTTGTTTTAGCTTCCCAACAACCTGGGAGGCAAATGAGGAAACTGAGGCAGGCAAAGGTTAAATGACTTGCCCAGGGTCACCCAGCTAGGAAGTGTCTGAGGCTGGATTTGAACTCAGTTCCTCCTGACTCCAGGCCACATGCTCTTTATCCACGGTGCAGCTGGCTACCTAGCACAATATGGGGCACTGGCAAGAGGTGATGGATTTGAAGTGAGAGGAGCCAGTTTCAGATTCCAGTTCTGCCACTTAACTCCACGTGTAACCTTTGTGAAATCACTTCTCCCTGGGCCTCAGCTTTCTTCTCTGTGAAATAAGGGGGCTGCACTGAATGATCTCTAAAATGGCCCCCAGCGCACAATCTTGGGACCCTCTGTCACTCTTAGCTGTGAAGCTGGCCAGTCGCAGGGAGCCGGTCTGGGGACTGGCTCTGGGGACAAGGCTAGTCCAGCAGGGGGCGCCTGGTCACTGGCCTCCTTGGCAGCCTCACCTCCCCAGCCTCAGCCTCCCAGCTGGGAGATTGCAGGGGGCTTCCCTGGCCAGGAGGAGGACACCAGATTCCCTAAAAACAGCTCTGTATAGAGGAAATCAGTTCAGCCCCCATTCGTAAAGCAGCTATGACGCTTCATGCAAATGCTGGAGATACAGAAATGAGCCAGAACCTGGGTCCCCGCCGAAAGGACTTTAGGAAGGGGCATGCAGCAGCTGTATAAGTCACTATCACACAAGATAGACTATTGTAAATTCGTGGGAGAGGTCCAAGCAGTGGCCTTAGAGATGTGGAAAGGGAGTAGTCCCTTTCAGGAAGGCTTTCTGCAAGAAGGGGCCCCTGAGTGAGGCCTGGAAGGAAAGGGAGAAGTCCAGCACATGGATTGGGAGGAGACTGTTCCAGGCACAGGATTGGGGGGGGAGTGGGGGTAGAAAGCCTGGGGTAGGTCAGAGGCAGGAGAGGAGAGCAGAAGGGACTTTGGGGTTAAGTTAGAGGACCCAGGTTCAGATCCAGGCTCTGCTATTTATGGTATGAGTGACCTTGCATCATTACTTCCTTGTTCTAAGCCTCAGTTTATCTGTAAAATGAAAGTATTGGACTAGATGGTCTTTATGGTCTTTTCTATCTTTAAATCCTGTCAACAGAAGTAGTCAGATTTATATAGGAACCAGGGAGCATGAAATATGATAAGGCTGGGCAGATTGTGGCAGGCCTTAAATGCCAGGGTCAAGGTTTTCCATTTTGTTGGGGCTGCAGTGGGCCAGCATTTAAAGGTATTTGAACTAGGATTGGAACACTATCAGAACTGCATTAGGAAGATTACTTTGGCAGCCAGGTAAAGAATAAATTGAGGGAGGAGCAACGGGTGCTGTGAAGTTTGATGTCAAAGAACCCAAGTGAAAATCCTGGCTCTGACACCTGCTGTCTGTGTGACCTTGGGCATCTCAGTCACTTAACCCCTCCAGCCCTCAGTTTCCTCATCTGTAAAATGACAGGGTTCAACAAAATGACCTAAGATATCTGTTCCTTCTCCAAATCTGAGATCCTATGACCAGATGATCACAACAGGTCTATGATCTGATTAAACCAGCAAAGCTGTCACTACACTAGTCTAAGTGAGAGGTAAGACAGCTGGGTTTGAGTCCCTGCCCTGATATTTCTGTGACCATGGACAAATCACTTTACTTCTCAACCCGTCTCCTGATCTGTAAAATGGGCATTAGAATACTGTGCTGTCTGCACAGGCTTCTAGGGCAACACTTGGCAAAATCTTAAAGCGCCATGTGAATAGAGGAACTTATATAGCACCTTTTACATGCATTCTCTCATTTGAGCCTCACAATAATCCTGTGAGGTGAGTGCTATTTATTATCACCATTTTACAGTCGAGGAGACTTTCCCAGGATCAGACAGCTAATAAATATATGAGGCAGGATTCAAGCTCAGGTCTTCCTGACTGCCCACTCCACCAGCATCCGCCTCCGTTATACTGTGACTTAGAACATTGAAGGGGGAGGGAAGGGATGCACACTAGAGCTCAAAAGAACCGTAAAGGCCATCTAGTCCATCCCAGAGTTGAAGAAACAGAGGGAGGATGGAACTTGACTAAGGGCTTACATGGCAGAGCCAGGGCCAGACCTCAGCCTTCCTATGTATGTATATAATGCTCTGTTCTTATCGAGGTACAAGGATTCTAGGCCTATAGCTCTCAAGCTGGAAGAAATCAAGCCTTGTCCCCACCCTCATTTCACAATCCTTAAAGGCCCTTTCCTTGATCTAGCCCCTTCAGTTTTCAGATCAGGAAGGTTGTGATTTGTCTAAGGCCATAGAGGTAAGTGTCATAGAGGGAATTTGAAGTCTGTACCGGGCTGCCTCCACAGCATGGTACAGTAGGAAGTGCCCTGGACTGTCACAGTAGGCATCCCACAAATGTTTGTTGGCTTGGATTGAAAGAAGCCAAAAGGGGAGGGGTTGTACCTACCCTACTGTTTGGATAACAAGTCTGGTTTTAACCATTTAGCTACTTCCTAAAATGGGCAGGGCTACTTTCTTTTTTGGTTTGAGCCGAGGCTGGAGAAGAAGGGGGGGGGGGGGGAAGGGGAGGCAAATGATTCTGTCTTTGGCAAGCTCTGCAGTCTGGCTTATCAAAAAGAAGGAATGTCCTGGATTTCAACACATCACCCTGCCCTTCAGGTTACAGTGCTATCTGGAACTAAGCTGTGTTGGGAAAATAAATGACCTGAGGCTAGAGGGGTTCCTCGGGGCCTCTACTATTGCCTGGGGTAAAAGGGGAAAAGAAGGAAGAGGGGAATTCTAGGCTGAACAAGCTTGGGCAGAGTGGGAGGGAGGGAGGGTCTGTCCACTAGGTGTGAATGCATTTGTTCCTTCTAGATCCTCCAGGATAGGATAGTCAGGTGACTCTTTCCCTCTGTTTCCCAGCACTTTGTCCAAAATAAATCCCCCACTGCTGGAGGAGGGCTGCAGCAGCTGGGTGAGGAAAGAGTTAAAGTTCCATCTTGGCCCAGGTAGAAACCAGCTGAGCCCTGCTTGGCTATCCTTGTGACCTTCTCACTCTAACCGTCTTGCTTAGTGACAGCTCTGTGCTGGCAGGACTGGCCTCCCCAACTGAGGTGATCTCATTCCCTGCTGCAGGGATGGCTGCCGTTTCCCTGATCGAGCGGGTGGGCAGGCAGGCTCCGAGGATTCTTGGTGACCTGCAGAGTGACTGCAAGGTTGGGTTAGCTTCCTCCTTCCCCATCCACCCAAGAGAGGTACAGAGTGATGAGTTGTTCTTCTGCAGCAACTCAGGACCAGACACCCTGAGCGTCAGTTCAGAATTCCTTGGATTGTAATACCCATCTGGGGAGTGTGGGGACTTTGGAAGCCTCAGCTCAGACTCTGACAAGCTGCTGACACAGCCTTTTACACCAGATGGACCCCAGAACCATCCACTCATTGTTTCTTTATGGAAAAAAATTAAACTGCCCAGAGAAAGGAGGGGGGAGGGAGGAGGAAAGGGTAAGAAAGCTGATTCCCAGCAGCCTGACAGCCCTACACAGGAAGTGAAGAGGAGTTCTGTATCCAGAGAGGATCCCTGGGGTCACCTCTCCTAAACTGCTCATCCTGGCTTGGCCTTCCCTAGCTTACTGTCCACAGCTTTCTCAGCTGCTGAGTTAATTAAGTTGAGGTTTTAGGGAAGAGACCTGAATGGGATTAACAAGATTCCCATCTCCTAAAGTGAGAAATAAGAAAAAGTTATGGGAGCCAAGATCTGAGTTACCTTGGAGAAGAGGGAGATTGAGGGTTGATAGCATTATTCCAAGGAGAGCCATCATTTGCCATAGGGAACAGTCAGGTTAGTCGTAAGAAAGGACTTCCATGCTCATTCAGGCCATCCCATTCTCTGGAGCTTAGTGTGAACACATGTCAAGGATGGAGGAGAAGGTAGATAGTAGATAGCATCATGGAGGAGGATAGTGTGTCTGGGAGGTAGATGCTGAGGCGAGTCAGGGGAAGAGGGAGGAGACTTGGAATCTGCTAGAGCACAATATTGATTCAGCACAGACTTTGGGCTGTGTGCTATGGTTTGCTCCCGGCTTTCTGGGGGTGAATAATTCATATTGGTTTAGCAATTCAGCAACACTGAACATTGCAGGCAAAGTAAATAGCTCTGGGCCAGATCCATTCAATTAAAAATCCCTAAGCAGTGACTATTGGGACTTCATTTCATTAGGCTACCCTGACGTCACTCGTCCCTAGGTGGCTACCCTTGACTGCAGTAGGAACTGGATGGGACAGTAAGGGCAACCACCCCTACTAGGCAGGCCAGGCCCTATGGAGGGGTAGTATTCTGGCCTCTTCTTTCTCGATGATAAGCCCTTCGCTTCAAACATCTCTATCTGTTGACAGAAAAAGACAAGGCATATTCCACCTGGAAAAGTCTTGATTCAGATAGATTTCTGAGGCCACATGTGACCTTTTAGGCCAACAAGTGCAACCTTTTGATGGAATCTGTGAAGTTTGGGTTCTGTCAAAGAGCCACAGTTGAGGGCTGCGTGTGGCCTCAAGACCACAGGTTCCCCACCCCTGCTAGAAACTTTAAGAGAAACCTCAGACATCTGAGCCAGATTCTGGTTAAACTCTTGAACAAAGATGAGATTCAATATGACCCCATGGAAAAATCCTGGGCCTGGGAGTCAGGAGACCTAAATTGTACTCTCAGCTCTGCCAGTAGAAAACCTGTTTCCCCTCTACTCCTCCTTCCCCAATCCCTGCTCCTCTGCATAGGTGGGTGGGAGGAGAGGGGAGGGGAGGCAATCTATGGATGTGGAACATTGTGTATCACATCAGATTTTTTCTTTTTTTTTTTTTTTTTTTGCATTTTTGTAGGGCAGTTGGGGTTAAGTGACTTGCCCAAGGTCACACGGCTAGCTTTTTGTGTTAAGTGTCTGAGGCCGGATTTGAACTCAGGTACTCCTGACTCCAGGGCCGGTGCTCTATTCACTGCACCACCTAGCCGCCCCACATCAGATTTTTTCAATGCATTGATTGGTTTTGCTGAACTTTTTTTTCCTTTTTCTTCCTTTTTATATTCTTTGTTATAAGCGATGGCTCTCTAGGTGGGAGCAAGGGTTAAGACATAGAGAAATATAGGTGACATAAAAACAAAAATATCAATAAAAATTTTTTTTAAGAAAAGTATCTCTGCCACTAACTTGCTGTGTAACTTTGAGCAAGTCATGCTACTTCCCTGGACCTTAGTAATCCCATCTCTAAAATAGGGATAATAATCCCTGCCTAGCTTCTCTCAACGATTGCCTTGAGAATCAGGTAAAATAATGCATTCCTAAGTGCTTTGTAAAGTGCTCTACAGATGTGAAGGGCTATCAGCATTACTAAGATGATAATGAACACTCCACAGTTTTCCCTTGTGGCTCTGTAGCTCTGGTGAGGGGAATCTGGCCCAGGAAATGTTCTGGGCCCAGGACAGAGACAAAAAGGGATGCCTCTATGTGAGCTTAACCCCATTCTGTGTCTACCTCTGTAGCAGTGGACACACATGTACACAGGATCACCAACAGATTGAAATGGACCAAGAAGGAGACCAAGTACCCTGAGGAAACCAGAGCTGCCCTGGAGGACTGGCTGCCAAGGTTTGTGGAGGCAGGAGCTGGCCTGGATGACCCCCTGAGGAGCCAAATCAATTCTGATTTTTCCAGTTGAGTGCTACAGTTTCCTGTAGCACTCAGCCTTCAAACTCAGTGATGGATATGAGTAAGGAGAGCTATTTCAAAGGCCATGGTCCTCCCTGCCCCTGTTGGGCCAGAGTGCAGCTAGCTGGAGAGAAGAGGCCAGATTGGACCATCTGCTTCAGCTAGGGAAAGGATGCATGGGTGGGGGAGAACAGGGCAGGGCTCACTTTAATCCTATACCTACTGGCCCACATGCTGCACTACAGAATCTGTTCTTTTTTTCCCCCCTTCTAGTCAGCTGTGGAAGGAGATTAACTGGCTGTTGGTGGGCTTTGGCCAGCAGACCTGCCTTCCAGTGAACCCTCGGTGTGGAGACTGCCTCAATCGAGGCTTGTGCCCAGCAGCACAGAGGCCTTGAAGAAGGTTGCAGCAAAGACCCCTTCAGTGCAGAGGTATGGGGGTCAAATGAATAGACAGCCAATGTCAGAACCCCCATCAAGTGCCTAAGACTTCTACCCACATTGGGTCTGTTTAATAAAGTTTGATGTTCTTTTGTAATTGGAAATATGGCTTACTTTAGTCCACGAGGGGCCAGGAACTGAGGCTGAGCCTGGGAGAAATCAGCTGGGACCTGCTGGCTGAAGAGAGAAGAAATCTCAACTGGAATAGAGGGGACCGAGGCCAAGTTTTGACTTTGGGCACATCAGTGTCCCCTTCTGTTTTCTCTATACCCCAATGAGGATAAGTGAGTTGGTGACTTCTAGGAAGCCTTTAGGTGTGATGATTTCTGTGTTGAAGAGGGGACACAGCAAGGCAGAGCAAGTGAGCACATGGGCCAACTAGCAAGTGAGGAAGTTGGGAAATAGGGCTAAGGTTAGCTTCTGGGAAGACTGTTTGGACAGATCCCCATGGGACCCCCAGCAGCATGGTCCAAGGGGCTGGAAACAAACCCCCATGCTATCTTTTCCTCCAGCTGACTGGACCAAACCCCACCCTGACCCAGGTGAAATCTTTTCCCCCAGGCTTCCAAGAGCTGGGCCCTCCTACACAGAAGTGAAGCTCATAGATCTCAAACTGGGCAGGACTGTAGCTTTCTAGTTCAGTCCCTTTTTATTCTATAGATGAGCAAACTGAATCCCTGAGAAGCAAAAAGATGCGTCCAGGGTCCAAGACCCAAGTTTTCTGACTCTAAACCAAGTACATTCTACCATACCATAAGGTCAGAGGGCTCCTGGGGGGAACCTATGTAGTCCTTGAGCCCTCCCTTGTGAGTTAAGACATTTACCCAACTTCTTTTTTGTCTGGAGTTCAACTTGGCAGGTTAAGAGAAAAAAAAAGCCCAGCAGGCATGGTTGGCCATACCTGCCTGGGGCTGAGTTGCCATTGGAGGAAAGGACTACCCAGGGCCCACTTTCTTGCTTCATTGTCTCCAAACTCCAAGCCACAGTAGCTCAGTGAGCCCAGGGTCTTCCTCTCTCCCTCCAAAATGGGAGAGCTGCCTAAAATCTGGCCCTCACGCCAGGTGGATGTGGTCTGGGTCACGTGAAAACAAACCAAGCCTTGCTTCTGGCTTAGCAGCCTGTCTTTACTGTACATGGCAATTCCAAGTTTATTATTGATGTTAACAGTGCACATTACAGCTTACAATGCCAACAGCTTATACTCGCATTGGTTTTCAAGGTAAGTGGAGGGAGGGCAAAGAAAGAAGTTATGACTATAATACTATAAGAAAGAGAGAAATAGGTGATCTAGGGTGCACTATCAGTGGGCAACTTAATTTTGCATTTGCAATCGTGCATACCTGATTTCAGCTGAGTAGCAACCTTGGTTCTGCCTTCTCCACTGTAACTGCCACCATAAACTTCCTGAGGTCTATGGGTAAGGGTGTACCCACCCTCTGTGTAAGGGCCAAACCTGTCCTTACACGGAAGAGAGACAGTGTACTCTGTATCTTGCTTCTTACGTGGAAAGAAGACCCTGTCTTTAGGCAGGTTCAGGCCATACACCTGGAAGCTAACAGTGAGTTCGTCTCATAACGGGTTTTCTGTACCAGAATCACTCTATCCATTGGGTTGGTTCTTCCAGGAGCACCAAACAGGAAAGCATTCTCCAGTCTGTGAGCGGCCCAGTTCCTCAGGGAACAGCTAGATGTGAAACCCCAAAATACAAACTCTTCATCAGATCTGGGACCCCAGATGCTGCTGGGCTTTGCAGACCCCTGCCCATGATAATCCCTCATTCTATCCTCACTTCATCTTCACTCCTTCCCCGCCCCCTCCATACATACACACACACAAAAAAAAAAACCAGAACAAACTTCACCAAAGTAAATCTGACTCTGCCCCTAGCCCTGAGCACTTTCCTAAAACTCTTCCCCTCCCCACGCAACTCCAGAGCTCAGCCCTCCCTGAATGGGCTGGGACATCCTGGACAATCCTAAGGCACCTTTTACATTTACAAAACTGTATACAGAGACCTTTCCCCAACAGGGCCGCCAGGCACCATCTTTCTCTAAGCCAGGTCCTTTTCCACAAACTATCCAGGTTGCTTTGGGCTAAAGGTTTCCCGTTGGCAGTGACTTTGGGAAGAGAAGACCCCAAAGGTATTTTAATAATTGACCCCAAAGGGTCAATTCCCAAAGGGAAGCAGACATCCCCAGCCCAAACGTAGGTCTTCAATGCAAATCAATCAGCAACTGGAAGGACTGGTGGGTTAAAAAAGAAATTCCCAGAAGGTCTGGATGACTTGTCCTCCAGGCTCCAAAGCAAGAGGCTGTCCAAGGAAGGAGGTGGCAATTGCCAAGAAGGCTTGAAGCATTGAAGGAGCCAATCCGAGAAGCAGGGCAGGAGATGCAGAGGCTGTAGGTGCCTTGGTCACCAGCTCAGCCCATCTAAGAACAGGTGCTGGAGAGGCTTGTGGATGCAGCAGCCAACTGCCCAGTGAGGCTCATGCAGAGCAGGATGGACCTGTGGCTCACCAGTGACCAGGGTTTGATCCATGTTCTAGGCCCACATGGAGCAAAGGCAGCAAAGCTCAGGAGAAATGCAGACCCAGGTGACAAAGAGCATGGGACCCCTCAGTTCTGGGCCCCTACTTGCCTCCAGGGGCCTAGGATGGTCCCTTGAGCTATTTCCAGCATCCCCAGATGGAGCAACCTCCTGAGAGACCCCAAACTGGGTGAGGTTGGCTCATTGCCCCAAATGAGCTTCCTTTCCCTCCCACCTACCCGCAGGGCTCATCAGCTGCCAATTCTGGCCTTGGTCCCCTGGTCCCTGTGACTTTAACAGGAGAGGAATAGTGATTGGGAGGATGGAAGGGGGAAGGAAAGGACTGCAGAGAGGTTTGTTTTACTGCCTGAGAAAGAGGGAGGGAGGGAGAGAGAGGGAGAGAGAGAGAGAGAGAGAGAGAGAGAGTGAGTGTGTGTGGGTCCCTGTAGGGGGAGGGGAGATTCCTGGCAATAAATGAAAACATGTGGAACACAAAAATTCCCTTAAATCCACTGGCCAATGGAAAAAAAAAACAATAATAAAGGGTCTCTCTCTTACTGTGCCTCTATCTTTGTTTCTCTCTGGCTCTCTGTGTCTCTCACTCTCTCTTGCCCCTCCTCTCAGGGAATCTATCCCCAAAGAGATAAGAACAAACACCAGGAGTTTCAGCAAGGGTCCAGCACCCAGGGTCAGGTTTGGCTCGTGGAGCTAAAGAGACCCATTCTCTGGTCCTGCCTCACTGAGGCTCTGGTGGGGGTAGGGGAATGGGGAGGGGAGTGGCTCTTCCACCAATAAGGATGCAGGCTGGCAGTGAGGCTTGGAGTGGGGAACAGACCAGGCCCAAACCTTGGGACCAAGAGGAAGTTCCCTGTCCCCCCCCCCCACACAAGTTGGAGATAGCTCTGGCCTCAGGAAGGGGATGGGGGCAGCTGAGCACAGAGCCTGTGACTCCTGGCAGGGAGTTCCCTAGTTCCCTTCCTTCAGGGAGAAGCAGGAGGAGCCACTGGCAGTGGGGGGATGGGGAAGGAACAGGGCTTCAGAAGTTGCTAAAAATCTCTCGCTTCTTGTTCCAGTCCATCTGCGGTGCCCTCTTGTTGACTCGCTTTGCCCGGGCCTTCTCCTTGGCCTCTGCCGCGGTAGGGCTTAGGTGGAGCCCACTCTCCTGGAATGGGTCCCTCTTGGCCACATCATTGTCCTGTGAGGGCAGAGACAAGCCTAAGATGGGAGGCATCAAGCTCCACCTCTGCAGTTCTTACTCAATAGAAAAAGGGGAGGAAGGGGAGAAATAGGCCACCTGGTTGCTGTTTATCAACATGGGATGTGCACCCACACAGAAGTTAAACACTCATCCTACAGCTGTCCATCTGTGTCAAGCACTCCTCCTGGAATGGGCACGTGCACACCCACACACACAGGTGGGCTCACGGCTCATTTAGGCCACAATCGCCACAGCAAAGAGCTGACCCTCCCTCTCAGATGATGGATCACTAGCCCTTCTGAACAGAGAGCTTTGCAGGAGGTGGGCAACAGGCCCCTCCCTCCAGAAGTCATCTGGCTAAGGGCAGAAGACTCAATATACAATCAGCTCTCAATTTTCCAGGAACTGATGAACCAGTCTGTAAATTATCTCCTACCATTTGATGGCTCCACATCAGAAATGGATGTAATTGTATCAACAGAAATGACGCTAAAGAAAATGCATTGCCGTTTGTCTTAAGCTCCCCTAACAACCCCTCAGCTTTGCCATCTGCCCAGCTGCTGAACCCTCCTATTTATGTTATCTCCCTCTACTAGAATATGAGCCCCTGGGGAGCCGGGACTTTTTTTATCTTTCTTTTTGTGTCCTCAACTTAGCACAGTGCTTTGCATCCTGTACACACTTAATAAATGCTTTTTTCATTCATTCATTCATCTGAGCTTTCTAATTCTTTACTGCAACAGCTTATGGGTCAATGTGGGGTTGCCAAAAAATCAGAGATCCTCAGAATTGGAAGGGACTTCGAAGGTCACCTAGTCCAACAAAAGTCCCTTCTAGAACATCTCTGCCAAGCAGTCATCCAGACCAAAGAACTTTCTACATAATGAGATAGTCCTTCCCATTGCTGGACAGCTCTCCAACCTTGCCCTCATCCCCATTCTCTTTTTTAAGATCTCTAGGTGTCAGTCTATGGGATTTTTGCCAGCATTTCTCATAGATGAGGCCATTGGTCCAGGCCATATGGTTGGCTCAGTGTCCAGCAGTCAAAGCAGAAATGCAAAGATCAGAGGTGAAACAAACAGAGCAATGAGAATGGATGAAGGAAAAGAGGAGACCAGATTGATAAAGGGAAGAAGGACTGACAAAGAGAAGCTAACACAAAGGGAGGGCGATAGTCAGGTATGGAGAGTTTAGCTTTTGGGATGGGGGAGAGGGGATGAACCTGAAAAATGAAAGAAAAAGAGGGCCTCATAGGAAGAAAGTCCAGGGGTCAGCAAGAGTGAGGGAGGCTGGGGGAGGGAGATTATTTAGAAAGATAAGCTTGGGACAAGAGGTTGCAGTGATTCTGAGGTGATCAGCTGATCAATTACCTCTGTGTCCTTGTCCACGTTCTGCAGGTCACTCCGAGAGGAGCAAGTAGAGCCACCATTGATCTGGGGAATCAGGGGGTTAGTCACTCTCAGGCCTTATATTGGAGTCCCAAGAGTCGATGTTTAGTGTGATCTCCCCCAAAACACACATATATACACCAAAGCCTTGCCCTCCTAAAGGTCTACCAGGAGGTAACTCTAGAGATGTTTGCCTCCATTTCACGGGGAGGAAGGGTGAAGTTTTACAGGGGAAATCTGGGCTGAAGCAAGGATCAAGAGGACCCCAGCATCCAACCTCTCATCCCTTGTCCCATGGCATATACCCATTGCAGATTCAAGTGGGGTTGAAGCTCCAAAATGCTACGGTACCCAGGTGCCCAGTGTCTTAGACCTAGCATTCATCTCCTTTCCCTTCTCCCTTTACCACATGCATTCTTCCTGGGTCTTTGGTCACTTGGTTGTTTACCTGGGGTGGGCTCATCCCATTGGTAATCAAGGAAGGCAGTGGACCTGCAGAGGCCAAACAGAACTCATCACTGAAATGGGATTAGCCTTGGGAGGCTTAGAATATTATCCTCACCCAAACCACTCTAGTGTCTCACCTACAGGGAACCATTCCCCAAATACCTGAAATCCATAGGACAGAAAGAGATATGATTGGGAGTTCTCAGGATGGAAAAGGTCAATTCCTAGGGCTTCCTAAAGTGGCCAATGCAAAAAGCCTCCAGGATAGATGAGGCCAGGGTTAAGGGCACACAGAATGAATAGAGCTAAGTGTCCCCAGGGCAGATGGGATAAAGGATACTCTTAGAGAAGACAGGGCCAAATTTACCCTAAATAGATAAGACTGGTGGTCTCCACAAGAAATGATAATAAACCAGGTATGGAGTTTCCTGGTTCTTTTCTGGACTGCCCTCCCCACACATACCCGTGACATGTTCTTCAGTGGGCACCACCCGTAGTCTCTTGAAGTAGGCATCAGTCTCAGGGTCAACCACAAGCAGCCGTGCCTCATCTTCATGGGCTTTGATGCTGGACACAACCTCAGCATGACGAAGTCCTTCCACATTTCTGCCATTTACCTATGGGACCAGGGACAAGAGTGAGGTCGGGTTTGGGGAGTGAAAAAGAAGGTACAGACCTTAAACAGAGATCTTTTACAATTAAATTAGTCACCATCGGTGCTACAGTTAGGGATATAAGGTCAGAGTCCTTCCCCCTGAGGTAAAGGCAGGGGAGAGCCTGAGAATTAGGGGACAGAGATATCAGGCGAGAAGAGTCAGGGGCTAGGTCTATCCCACCTACCCTACTTCCCTGGGACCCTATTTATCTCCATCCCCTGTTTCCTCCCCCATCCCCAGCACCAGGTTCAACATCAAATATTTATTAGAGCCACCAACACAGCCAAGGCTATGACTAATGCCACACAGCTCAGGTTCCTAACACAGCAGGTCAGCCTCCCCCTCCCCCATCTCCTCGAATAGAGACACAGAGATATGGGCCCATACACAAACACACACAGACACACACAGACACAAACCCACAGGAACACACACAGTTCTGGATGCAAAGGAACAAATACAAGCACAGTCCCTCAGCAACCCTTGAGCTCACCTCAATTAACCTATCCTGGGCTCGAAGACCAGAGTAGGCAGCAGGTGACCCAGCATCCACAGCACGAATGTACTGGCCAGGCCGGGACTTCTCACTATGCAGATTGAAGCCATAACCATTGGGGCCTTTGTGAAGATGGCAGAGACGTGGCCGCAGTTCCCGGGGAGTTCCAGGTACATCCTGGAAAAAAATGGGTGGACAAATAGGGATGTCTTGAGCATTGCCTCAGACACAGGTCAGACCCGGGGACTCTCCAGATCCTACACCTCACCCCACGGCTCAAACCCACATCCTTTTAGCTCTTCCATGGCTCAGAGTTATGGTCTCTGAAGCTAACTAAATATATCTATAGCCCAGACCCACACCCTTCTCTGACTTCTCAGACTAATGCTTTCAAATGGGATAGGTAGATAGGCATCTATCAACACCCCATTCCACTAGCAATGGCTGAGGACTATCCTTCAGGTCTCTATCCCTATCCCCCACCCACCCACCCCCCACACATGCAAACAGCTTCTCTTACCCAGGCCCTTCTCACTTCAAAGGGTCAATAGAAATCTTACCTCCCTTTCTGCTATCCCAGTTGTGCCCTGGTCCCAGCCCCACCTCCCTCCCTCCTACCAGGAATCCCCTGGTATCTAGGAATGACTGGCTAGTTGTCAGCATGGTCTCCCCTCCAGCTGTCAGCATCTGGGTGGCTCCACATACACACACACACCAGGACAACTACGCTAAGGAATGCAGGGTCACAGGCCAGGGCAAGGGGAGGGAAAGATGCCTCTTGAACTCCCTGTTTCTGTGGCCTTTCCTGGGTTCAGCTCTTTTTCCCAACTCCAGCAAAATTTCCCCCGCCCCAATGGTTCCCTGCCTCATCCCCAGAATACTGGCTCTTAATAAAATACAGGTCAATTCTAAGTGTTTGTCCATCTGTCCACATTCATGTGGGTAAAGAAGAACTGTATGTTTCTGTGTGTATGATGACACAAAGGGGTGAGAAGAGTCCTCAACTCTCGCTCTCTCCCCTCTTGGAGCCTCCCTTTCCCTGGGTTTAAAATGAGGGGGTTAGACTAGATGGTCTGTGTATCTCTTCTGGCTCTGACATTCTACAGACCCATGATCCGTGTGTATATGTGTAAGTGGATGCATGTCTGTCTGTGTTCATGTGTGTTTGAGTCATTCCTGGGATCCTGGCTCTGGCCTTTTGATTGTTTTTTCTTAACATTCCAACAGCAGACCAAGTCTCCCCCAGCTGACTTAATCTGGTCAGCTCCCTCCCCCAATCTCCCCCTCCCCCACAGAGCTTGTGAGTACCACAAACCTAGAGTCAGAAAAATGTAGGGAAGAGAGGAGCTCCAAGCACAGCATGCCCCCACCCTCTGGATCCACTGAGTTTCCCCAGCCTGAAAATTCCCAGCTGCCCCTGCCACCAGAATCAGCATCAGCCCCTGACTTGCCCAGAACTAGTCTATCAGATAGATCCCAGGAAGAGATCTGGAGCCTAGCTTATCCAAAACCACAGAAAATTCAAAGATCACAACATGGGCACACATCATGAAGGTCTTATGCATCAGATTATCAGATTTACCTTCCTCATTATGCTTAGCTTCCTTAGACAGATGGACCGAGAGATGCTGGTCAGGAGGAGGAAGGCCTGTAGTACTCAGAGGCTGAGAGAAGCCATTTCAAGGGATGCAGCATTTAGTTCAGAGAACCAAGAGTTTGGGATGCCACCCTGACTTTGGAGAGCCCCCCAGGGAAGGGGGGGCAGGGCCTTCCCCTTCCCACCCCTTGGCTCCTTAAGCAAACAACAGTGGCCTCAGCTAGTTCAGAGGCAGCAGGGCAGGTGCTGAATTAAACATCGAGGTGTGGCCAGGAGACAGGGCCAGGGCAGCCCAGGTGCTCCGATTTCTCTGGCCAACTGGAGGGGGCTGGGCAGAGTACAGGCAGAAAGAGGGGGAGGGGGGAATATATCCCCAGCCCCTCCCCCTCAAGTCACACACAGGGAAATTGAGGCTCAGAAGGAGAGGGACTGGGTTCACTGGCCCAGCCTGGAAGAGGAGCAGTGGAATTTTAATGTCCTTGTCTATAAAGCTGAGGGCTGAGCTATGTGGAAGCTATGGTCTGTAAAACTATACATACTCTCTCACCTCAGTCATCAATCCAGAATAATAGTAACTCATATTCCTTTACAACTTTTAAGTCTTACAAGCATTTTCCTCACATCAATCTTGTAAAATAAGTATTCTAAGTAGGTGCCTGTTGCCCTTTAGAGATAGGGAAGCTGAGATTCAATGAGGTTAACTAAAATGTAATAAAAACATTTATCAAAGTGCCTAGCTAGTATAGCAAGAGACTGTGCTAAGCACAAAGATTATGACAATAAATGAATATGTTCTACTAATTAACTGACTTGCCCAAGGTCACCCAACTAGTGAGCGCCCAGCTCTGCAGTTAGATCTCATGTTCTTTCCGCTAGCCAACACTGCTCCTGGAGGTGGGAGAATGAGATTCTCCAGCTGCTGCTAAAAGATGGGGGCTGAGTCACTGCTGGGCAGAGACAACTGAGGAAGTCAAAGCTGGAGAGAAAGTCTCCATACACACCAAAATATTTATAGCAGCACTTTCTGTAGGAGCAAAAAACTGGAAACAAAGTCGATGCCCATCAACCAGGCAGCAGCTAAACAAACTGCGGTATATGAATGTAACAGAATGTTACAGTGCTGTAAGAAATAAAGAATACAACAGATGCCAAGGAGAAAAAAGATTGATGAGAACTGATGCAAAGTACAGTCAGTAGAACCAGGGAAACAATAAACATAATGATACAATACTGTAAATAGAGAGAAAAAAATCAAAATTAGACACTGTAATTATAATGAAGCAAGTTTGGTATTGAAGATGATCTAGGAGCATGCTCCTCCCTTCCTTCCTCCCTCCTTCACAGAGGTGGGGACGATGGATATGAAATGCCACCATAATACAGTCAAACTCAGTTGATTTACTAGCTAATCACACATTTTTCTTTTTTTCTTTTTTCTTTTTTTACTTTCAGGTTTGGCTCTCTGAAAGGAGACAGCAGGTATATTGAGAAACAAAGTTAATGTAAAAACAAACATGTATATATGTATATGTAAAACATACATGTATGTATTTGTGTGTATACATAGGCATATATGTGTATGTGTGTTGTGTGTGTGTACACACACACATACATATAGATGAGGGTAGAGTTATAGAAAATTCTGATCAAGGTTTATGGCATAAAGCCATATCTCAAGGGTTCTTTAGAGAATCCCAGGCACCCATCAACACAAACACACATGTTCATGGACAAATAGACACCCACAGAAACACATGCACACGTGTATGCACTTGTATTACAGGCACACGCCTGACAACTTCAGGGCAACCCTTTTATTCATCTCTATTAAACAATGCTGCACAGTAATTATTCCAAATCTTTCTTCAGTCTACCACTCCACCCTCCCTGCCCCACCTACTCTTTGAAGGCCATTTCCTCCCCCTCAAAGTTTCTCCATAGCTTAATCTAGGCTGGTGGCAGCTTGGTGGGGTGGGAAGACCTTGGGCAAGTCACTAAACCTCTATGGGCCTCATTTTCCTCATTGGCAAAAGTGAGAGGTTGGGACTAGAAGGACCTCTGAAATCCCAACATTATCCTATATCCTTTCTCCTAACTTCTGCTCTCAAGGTTAATTATTCATCCCATCCACCTCTTTCCTCTTTTCTAGGACCTTACTCCATCAATTATTTCCTATCTCTTCTGCATCTTCAATCCCTCCCTCTCCATTGACTCCTTCCTCTCTGCCTATAAACACACTCATGTTATTCCTGCTAGAAAAAAAATCTGCATCCTCTATTACTCTCACCCCATTTCCTTCTCCTTCCTTTCATGGCCAAGTATCTCAAGAGTCATTTACACTGTTCTGCTCGCTCACTACCTGCCTGCTTACTCACTCCTCACCACCCACTTACTCAACTGCCAGGAACCTGGCTTCAGTCCCTACCACTTGACTAAAGCTGTTCTCTTATGATAAGTACACAAGAGAGGCACTTGGTGTATTGAAGAGAGAGTCAGTCTGGGAGTCAGGAAGGCCCCTGTTCAAGTCCAGCTTTGGGCACATACTAATTGTGTGACCAAGGGCAAGCTGGTTAACTTCCCATCACCTCCTAGGCAAGTCTCTAAATATCATTTATAGATAGGTTGTTGATCTATATTACTGGAAGTAATTTTGACAGCAGGAGTTCCTTACATTGTTAAAATTCTAGGTCTATGTGACATCAGAAAAGTGCTATGGGAGCACAAACCAGAGATACAGCATAGAACAGCAAAGTAAATTTGATGGAGGATTTGGTGGCAGCAGACCTGGGTTCTACTGTCACCTCTGCCATTTACTGTGTGACCTTGGACAAGGCTCCTAACTTTCCATAATCTCTTTTCTTTAAGAGTAAAGTGAAGATAATAATGCTTCCTTTATCTACTTCATAAGACTAGTGTATGAGGAAATATCTTTAAGGGTTATATAAATGTCAGCTATCATTGTCATTGAACTAGTCCCAATTAATGGAATGAAGTGGATATAAGTATTTGCATTTGCACTATTCAAAGTAATACATGAATAAAATACAGTAAAATGGTTCCAACCCAATGGAAACATGCAGTGCAAATTTGAATAATGTGACCATTTCATAGGATTCATTTACGATTCAAAATTTACATTAATTGGGACCTAGCTGTAATTATTTGGGGGGAGGGGCAAGTCAAAGAGAAGAATCAAGAGATATTTTGAGGAGAATATAATACCTGAGTTAGTCCTTAGAGGATCAAAGGGTTTTGACAGATGAAAAGGAAGGGCCAGAGAGGACATTTCAGGTCTATAGAAAGACACTAATGAGGGAAATTGAGGGAAATGTTCAAGGAATATGGAATGCTTAGGGCAGATCAGATCCATAAAGAAGCAGTCAGAGCTACAAGAGAAGATCCAGACAGTGGGGAGCATGGAAAGGCAGGTTGAAGAATCTAGATTTTATCCTGCAGGCAGTGGGGAGCCACTGGAAGGTTTCTGAGCACGGGAACACACTACTCAGAGTTGTGCATTAGGAAAATTAACCTGGCAACTTGCACGGGATGGTTCAGACTAGAAGTGACTAGAGACAAAGAATGGTTAGAAAGCTCATGCCATAGTCCAGGTCAGATATGAGATGAGAATCCAAAGTAGGAGTAGAGGCAGTAGCAATGGAAAGGGTGTACAGACACTAGGAAAGGCTAAATTAACAGGACTTGCTGTGTGATCTTTTTTTTTTTTAAGGCAATTGGGGTTAACTGGTTTACCCAAGGTCACACAGCTAGTGAGTATCTGAAGCTGGATTTGAACTCAGGTCCTCCTGCTCCAGTGGTGGTGCTCTATCCACCATGCCACCTAGCCACTCCTTGGTGTGTGATTTGGCAAAAAGGAGCAAAGGAGAAGAAAGTGTCCACAGGAATGTGCTGGTAAGTGTTTGAATGGGGAAAAATGCATACTGGACACACTTTTAAGTTTAATCTTCATTATTAACCTTTTCTCCACCACTTTCTTAAGTCTAGATGGACAATCAACAAAACAATAAATCAAGCCCAGGTTTGTAGTATTTGCAGATTTTTGAGGTATAAGCACTCACACTGAAAATGTTAACAATCAGTTCTCCTGAGCCAGCCTGAGCTGATTCCAGAACACCCCTAGAAGATGGTTGCAAGATTTTGAGCTTCAGTGATTTGGAGCATGATAGTGGTGTCATCAAGAGAGATGGGGAAGTCAAAAGGATGGTCAGGTTTGGGAATGGGGTTGGGAATGAGTTCCATTATGGACATGGTGAATTTTGTAGCATTTGATGGGACATGCAAGTGGAGATGTCTAGCCATTAGTTAAGACTCAGGGGGGCGGCTAGGTGGCGCAGTGAATAGAGCACCGGCCCTAGAGTCAGGAGGAACTGAGTTCAAATTCGGCCTCAGACACTTAAAACCAAAACTAGCCGTGTGACCTTGGGCAAGTTACTTAACCCCAATTGCCCTCCAAAAAAAAAAAAAAGACTCAGGGCTGGAGTTTTGAAGAGAGATTAGAATTGTATTTATAGATCCAGACCTCTATGAGAATCAGAGGTGATAACCCAAGCTATAGACACAGATGAGATTGCCAAGGCAAAGAAAGTATAAAGAGAATGAAGTGCTTAGCACAGAGCCTCATTGAAGATACCTACATTTAGGGAGTAGAAGAGAGATGATTGAACCACTGAAGAAACCCAGAAAGAAGATAGATAATCAAGAGAGTGAGTGTCACAGAGTCAGCATGGTGTAGCTAGAACTGAGTTCAAATTCCACCCTTGTCATTTACTAGCTGGGTGACCTTGTCCAAGTCACTCAATCTCTCTAAACCAGAGGTGGAGAACCTGAGGCCTCAAGGCCACATATGGCCCTCTAAGTCCTCAGGTGTAGCCTTTAGTCACATTTGAGGACCTAGAGGACCACCTATGTCCTCAAGACCAAAGGTTCCCCAACCTGCATCTAAAAAAACCATAATTTCCGCCCCTATAAAATGAGGGGTGATCTCCCAAGGTCCCTTCCAACTCCAAAGCCAAGACCCTGTGATCCAAAAGTAAAGTGGAAGGGAATATCTAGAAGGAAGGGGTGAGCAATATAATGGCTAATATTTGTTTAAATTGTTCTTTGGGGTTTGCAAAGCACCATGGATACTTTATCTCATTTGAATCTCATAATAGCCCTAGAAGGTGTGGTGGCCAGCCCACTGGACCCAAATCAAGAAGACCTGAGTATCAATCTTGTCTCAGAGACTTACTAGTTACATGAAAAAGGGACAGGCTGTGATTCCAGGGATGTAATGGAACTCTCCAAATAAGGAAACTCCCTCTAGCTGTGCAGGTCAGCACCTTCCCCTCAGTTTACAATTTTAGAGCTTTGCCTAAAGCAATAATGTCAAATTCAAATAGAATCAGGGCCCATGATGAGGATTCCTGTGGGCCACACATGAACTTCATTTTTTGTTTTTTTGTTGGTTTTTTTTTTTTGGAGGGCAGTTGGGGTTAAGTGACTTGCCCAAGGTCACACGGCTAGTTTTTTTGTGTGTGTGTTAAGTGTCTGAGTGAACTTCATTTTTAAATGTAATCTATTATCTATGTTTTGTTGTATTTTAATATTTTCCAGTTACCTTTTAATCTGATTCCCATTGCACTCAAAGAGGATTGTGGGCTAAATTCATGCCCTCAGGTTGAGCCAGTGTGTGACATGTCTAGCTAAAAGCCCTGAACAGATTCATGACTTGCGTACCCAGGCGTCACTCTGCCAGTATGTGGACTTGAGCCCAAGTACACCAGGTTTCACAGTCAGATCTCTATCCACTAGACTATGCTGGCTTTCTACCTCATTGAACCTTGGACAAATTGCAAACTGTCTCAGCCTCAGTTTCCTCATCTGTAAATTGGGGATAATAACATCAGTTTTCCCACAGATTTGTTCTGAGGAACAACAAGATAGATGCGTGTATACTGCTTCATAAAACTTAAAGCATCATTTGAAAGTCAGTTGTTACTAAGAGTTGAGATTTATAAAGCAATATATTTTGCTTTACATCTCACTAATCTGAAGATATTGTCCTGATCTTTTTATCCTCCTTCCTTTTTTTTTTAAACCAGATTTGTGATTTCATTGGCAGAAGGAACTCCCTATGAGGAAAGTCCTTCTATCAGTGCAGATAGGAACTCAATTCTTTTGCTTTGTGGTGTTGGGGTTTAAGCGCTTTGCCCAAAATCACACAGGTGCTCAATGTCTCAGAAGGACTTAAACAGATCTCCCTAACTTTGAGGTGGATTTTCTACTCATTACTCCAGGAATCCTCTCATAACCCATTTTACAGATGAGGAAACAGACTCAGAGATGTTAAAGTAATAACTTAGCTCAGTATCAGAAGCAGAATTTGAACTCTGATCTCTCTTGTCTCTAGGCCCAGGGCTCCTCCTGGCACACCACACTGTTTGACCCAACAGTCCACAATCCAGCAATGCAGAGGTCAAAGAGGATGAGGACAGAGAAAAAGTCCCATGGATTCTACACACATGTGCAAACATGGCCCCCCAGCAGAGGCTCTCTCCACCCAGAAACTTTCTCACGGCCTCAGCAGTCTCTTCCCCTAGCTTATGCATTAGAATAGGGGAAACAGGAAGCCAGAGTGCATGCAGGGGTCAGTCCTTCCTGGGCTAAGCTGACTGGGAAAGCTACAGGGATGGAGGGGGAGGAGATGATTGTCTAAGGAGTATACAGGCCTTAACACCTCTTCCTTCCAGCATTGAGCTAATGAGGGACAAGCATGGGCAGAAAACGGTACTAAGGCAAAAGGGCCTCTGGTCATCAAGGCTATTTATTCCCTCCCCTCAACCTTCCTGGGGAAACCAAACTCCATTTCCCACCCCTGTCTGTACTGAAGAACTGGTAAGTCCTGTTGTCTAGCCCTGAAACTTCACACTACAAACCACCCTCCTGCCTTGTTTCAGTCCCTGCCTAGCCATACATAAGCAACATCCTGGAACAGATCATCTCAGGAAAAGAAACTCCAGAGTCAACTTGTGGCATCAAGGGATTGTTAGGGTAAGGCTTCTGTACCTTCATTTCCCCCTGTCCAGGGACCCTTGAGGAGGGGTTGAGCCCAAGGCCAAATGGGGAGTGGGCAGTCCCCAGTTTCATTTCCAGCTTCCTTCTGGATGGTGAGGGCTGGGAGAGAATGCAGCAGGAGGGAGTGTCCCAGCCAAATCACATTGCTGACATTCTTCTCCTGGCCTGGCTCTGGCTGACTCCTAGCATAGAAGCCAGTTTCCTGATGAACAGGGAGCTCAGTTGACTGACTGCCCCACCCTCTGCCATCCTGGCCAGCCTGACATGGCCCTGAAGACCTACCCCAATGATATCTCTCACCCTTGGTTTCAACCCCATCTGACAGAAAGGCAAGCTGAGGTCCAGGACTCACTGAAGAATCTCCCTTGTCTCCACTCCAGGATCTCTCTGGATCCTTGTATGGCCAGCTGTGTGCCTGGCAGGAAGGCAGATCCAGCCTTGGATACACTGGGGCAACCATTGTCCAAGGCCTTTGACTGTGCCAAGGAGGGGACAGGAGGCTCAGTATGACAGCATCCCACCTCCCCTAGGGGCATGATGACTCACAGAATACCCATCCCAGGGCAGCAGAAAAGCCCTCATTGTCATTCTACAAGGCATCCCCCACAACACACACACCCAGTCTGCATGCACACAGCCAGAAGGATCTGGACTCAGGACCCACACGCACTTCCTGAACTGGAAGGGGAGGTCAGCATCATATGGTACATTCCTTATTAAGCCACCAGTCCTTGAAGGAAAAGAGATCTCTCCCTGGAAAGGGAAAGGCAAAGAATGAGACAGTTTTGACCCCATGTACCCTCTACCTCTAGGAAAGCAAGAACAGAGACAGGCCCAAAATGAAGACACAATGGGGACAATACTTAAGACCCCTCTCCAGATATTAAGGCTCCCTAAGACCTCTCCCTCCCTCTTCCTGTAAGGGTCTCAGGGCTCATACAAGTAGGGCCTGAGGGACAGCTAAGATCCTAAACCTCATCCCTGAACCCAGGCGGAGAGAACAAGACATTGTCCCTAGGATGCATAACAGAGTCTACTTAGCACCCCCCACACACACTTTCCTCTCTCAGGTTTCAAAGGCGGCTATGAATACAATGGATAAGAACAAAGAAAGAGGCACAAGATGCCAAGTAGAATCCAGGAAGAAAGTTTAGGTTCAGTGAGAGATGGACCAGGTGGCTGCCGAGAAGCTGATGATTTTCCATCCACCATTGCAAATCTCCCATAGTCTGGACCAGCTGCCCCCACTCATGTTGTGGCCAGCTTGGGGTCCAGTCAGGTATCTAGAGTTCCCAGTCCCAGGTAGTCTTGGTTACTCCTTATCCCCTAGGGGTAAACTCCTAGAGCACCCAGCCATGGATCTTCTCCTGCCCTGGCACTCCTGGTCATACATGCCACTGGTCCAAGCTTTCTATTCACACATGTCTGTCTCAAAGCTCAGATATGTCCCTTACCCTGAGGTTTCTGGTCACCGCCACCCCAGCCCAGAGTCCTGGTTACACATAGTACTTGACCCAACCTGACCTGTATGCCTTCCCCGGAGGGACTCCTCAGAGGGGCTCTGGGAGGCTGGGTAGTAATCCCAGACCGAGCCATCTGGATGGACACACGGACACAGCTATCTCGCAGGGAGAGAGTACAAGTGAGCAAGTTCCAGCCTCCACCTTCTGTCCTCAGTTGAGCACAGACAGCCTCTTATTTACCTCCTCCCCCGGTCCATGGATCCTGGGGGACCCAGGGGACTGGGACAGGCAGGGCGGGGGCCAGACCCTTTGTCTGAGGAGAGGCTGGGAAAGATAACGGCTGAAAGGGTGGAGGGGATGACTGAGTCACCTTGGAGGAACTGAGGGGCTCTGGAAGGGGCATCTGAGTCACTTGGAGGGGTCTGACAGTCCAGGGCTATGGGGCCTGAGTCACTTTGGAGGACTTGGGGGGAGAGCATGGATTTACCTCTCTCATACAAGTCACAGATCCCAGGCTTGTGCAAATCTGGCAAACTCTCAAATCTTTGAGCCCAGAGCCAAACCCAACTGTTTACAAGGCAAGGAAGGGACTGGGTAGTTTGAAGGATGGGGACTCAATTTCCACCCCCTCCCCCAGAAAGGAAAAAAGCCATTGCCCCAGTCCTGTTCCTGAATAAAGGTTCAGGGAGGAGGATGGGGAGGAAGATAATGAAGCATCAACTTCTGGGGTGGATAATATATGTCTCCCATCTTGTCCCCACTCTTCAGCCATGGGGCCCTCTTAGGGTGATCTGGTCCAGCCCCTAGCTCAAATAGCCCAGAGATATGGAAACTAGAACATATGGTCCCTCCCTGGGGGGAGGGACTTTTGTCACCCTCAAAGAGCCCAGGGACTTTGTGGAAGGGTATCTGAATATTAAGCCATTCTCAGATACCTGCCATGGTTAGGCTCCTTCGTCGGAGTCTCCACTCTGTCAACTCTCTCTCCTACCTTACCCTGGGGTAGGGGGGGCACAGGAGGTGTCAGCCCTAAACCCAAACTATAGGAATCCTGTGGTTAGGGAATGAACCCTGTCCTTTTCTCCTTGTCTTCGGTCACCCTCCCTATGGTCACCCTCCCTATGACAGAAAGGAAAGAATCTACCCACTCTGAGGATCTGGTTAATACTGCAGGGTATGTACCTGTGAAATACTTAGCAACTGATAAAAACCTGACATTAGAAAAACAAACCCAGAGAACTTCTAATCCTGTTCTCAGGGGGACCCCAATGGAGATAGAGAAACTACTCCCCCACCTCCCATCTCCCCAATTCAGTGAGACAGGAGGCCTCCTCACCCACATATCAGATCTGCTGATCACTTTGACTTAAAAAGCACCTCTGCCCTTTCAGGTTGGGTGACCCTTCCTTCCCTCTTCCCTCTCCACAGATACTTCCCAGCCACCTGACCTGAGGCAAGTCACTGAACTGTCATCTGCCTCAGTTTCCTCAACTGAGAAATGGGAATAATCATAACACATACTTTCCAGAGTTGTGAGGAACAAACAAGCTGATGTTTGTAAAGTTCTTAGCATAGTGTCTAGCACATAGTAGATGATTTAATAAATTCTTGTTTCCTTCCTTCCTCAGGGACTTTTTTTTGGTGGGGGGAGGAAGTGGGTGAGGTCTCATTTGGTTTGAGAGCCTCTCTGGACTTCATAGAAAATACCCTTCCATGTCCCATCCCTAAATCCATCTCCCCATACATATCTCAAGGGATGACCCCTGTACACAGCTACTATCTCTAAGGGCTATCCCCTGCCCTGACCTCCCCTAGAGTTACTGTGGACCACAGATAACACCACCACCTCTCCCTAATTAAAAACAGCTTCCACCCTTCCCTCACAGGCCAGAAAACTTCTCTTGAAGGCGGAGAGAAGACAAGACAAATGCTCAGCTGGAGTCTGGCTGGTCTTGGGACATCTGAACCCTCATCCACTCCATATCATATAAAATATCATATATTATATATCATACAGATTATATTTATATAATGATAATATATATTTTGCTAACAAGCTTTGGTTCTTCCTCTAGACCTTCTGCCCATTCACCCCCCAGTCTAGAATACCTAGGGCATTGACATTGGCCCTGAGAGTAGCGGAAGTTGAATAAGAAGGAATTTGCTTAGCCCATCCTTACCTTAATAGCCCATTTTCCCTTAGATGGACAGGAGGCTGGTTGGAAAGGCAATGGCTACTATTCCTGCCCTCCCAGTCTGGGAGAGGTAAACAGAGGCACACAGAGATTTTATGCCTTGGCCCTACCCTGAAAACATGGTATAATACTGTTTGATCCTTCTTTGGGTCTGACGTGACTTCTCCCAAATTAGGCCTCAGTTATAATCAGAAGATATCAGGGAGGTTGGGAGGAATTAAAGGCAGTTTCCATACTCTTGGGGTCCAACAAGGCTGAAGACCCACTGGATCCTGAGAGCCTGAGGAAGGATTGACTCCAACAAAGTCAGGACACAGCAGGACCAATTGTAAAACCTTAAAACTACATATAGCTGGGCTGTAATGATGACAATGATGATCTCAGCCCTTACATCTATCCTGGTTGAGTCAGGTCCCTCTACACTTTGCCCAGTGATATCTAAAGGATGGAGCTGGGCCGGCTGAGTCACTCCACTTCTGCACCAGGCTCCGGGCCCCCCCACTACCCTATTCTTCAATACAGAGGTGGAGAGGCAATGTCCCTGACCTACGTCCTCGTCTTTGTAGCAGTGGGAGTGATCAGGATGAGCTTCCCCTGGGATGGTCCAATTCTCCAGCCTAAGGAGCCCCACACCCAGAATCATTGTCCTGCCCCACCCCTTGCTCCCAGGTTTCCTCCCCCAACACTTCTCCCACCCCCATCCAGCCCAATGGCTTCACAAAGAAAGGCAGAGGGACCCCATGCCTTTGTGCTGCACTAAAAATACTCAGGAGGAAGCACCCCCGCCCCATGGCTTCCTGAGACTCCAGAATGACCCTGTGCCTCCTCACACAGCCCCAGCTGGCCCAAAGGGTGCTGCCCTCCTGGCAAGGACTCTGGAGCCTATAGATAAGGTCTGGACAGCCTGGGCTAGTGGATTTTTCCACAGGAAAGTGAACCCAGGAACATTTATAGCCAAATAAATTGGGGGAGGAGAGAAGTTATATTTTCGTCCTCCTCAAGGGTCTAGGACCTGCCTAGGGTCATATGCCTTACGAGAGGGAACCAGCTTTGGTCCCTGGGACTAGGAGGGGGGATCCTGAAATAGCCCTTCCAATCCTGGTTCCAATAGTCCCCAGACTTTTGCCTTATTCCTTATACCAGGATTCTTTCAGAGGGACTACGGAAAAGAGCCCTTGATTATTTCAAGAAATCTGGGCTTCCCATCTGCCTCTGTTAGTCATCTGATGGGTAATTTGGAGCAAATAATTATCTCTTTCTGAAATTTAGTCTATGAAGGAATTTGACTCAATTGTGTCCAAATATTCTTTCAGTTCTAAAGTTTTATTCGCTCAATTCCTCCCCTGGAGCACCCAACCCCTGTGCCCAACTATGATGTTGGGAAACAGCAGAGAAAGGTTCTGACCTAGATGTGTATACAGTCAGGGAAGACACAGGAGGAGCAAACTCCGGCCTTGCCATTAGGGAACTCATAATCAGGGCTGGGGAGGACATAAGGACTGGTGAGAGAAAAAGAACAGAGCAATTGTACTCAAACTCTGAAGGCTCTAGGAGATCAGCAATGAGAGGCCAGAGGGATGAGGGAAGGCTTCTTGGAGGAGGTGGGGTTTGAGTGGGGTTTGACTAAGCAGAAAGGAAGAAGAAGAGCTTTACCTACAGGAATGAAATGAGCCTAATGTGCAAGGAGGGAATGAGACGAGACTTGGAGGAATCTAGCTTGACTGGAGCAGAAAAGGCACCTAGGAGCTGGGAAAAGTTCTGAGGCAGGGAGAGAGATTTGACAATGTGGTGGAGGGGAGCTACAGACATGTCTCTCACCCATGGCACAATCAAGAACCCATCTTCGGTCAGGCATATCCTACTGACACACACATACATAAATAGCTCTCTATTATCTTGCCTTCCTGGCCTTAGTAAGGACAAAATCCTTCCCTCTTGGCTCTGGTTCAAGAAGGAAGAGAGAAGAGAAGAAACTGGAGGCTGGAATCTTTAAGAAAAGGCACAAGGGAGACCCTCACCTGACAACCAGGTGTGGTCAGCCTGGGAGGAAGAAGGTGCCCAGGGAAGATAATCGGGAGTACTTTAAAGTAGGGAAATCAGTGCTCTGGCTCTCGGGTGCGTCTAGGGTGGAGCCCCAGGAAGCTCAGGCCTGGCTTCCTGAGGGTTTGTTATGGCCTGCCCTGGGAGGCCTTTCATCTCACAATGGAGGGGGGTTTCCTTCAAAGTCTTGACCCCCTTTCTTGAACAATAAGGACCAGGAAAGGCAACTCAAGGGACTGTGGCAGCTGAGAACACAGTCCACCTGCCTCAAGATGGCTTCCCTGGCTGAGCCCAGACCTGAACCACAGCTGGATCCTAGCGCCCAACTCCAGACCATTGCCAGAATGGCTGCCAGCATTCAGACCCCATCCCTTCAAGGATCTCTTCCTAGAACAAGGGTTCTTAATCTCTTTTGTGTCACAGACCCCTTGACAATCTCATGAAACCTATGGACTCCTCAGATTACAAATTATTTCATCTTAATTATATTGAAATATAGTTATCAAGATATTAAAAGTTCCAAGTTCACAGACCCCCTCCCTTCCATCCTTTACAAAATCCATCCATGGACTCTTTGAAGATTGTGAGCTGGGTTAAGAACCTTAGGCCTAGAACCATGACTCTCCCCCTCCTCTTCCTCTCAACTTGAGTTATATCAGGAGCCCAGCTCTGGGACCCATTCAGCTGGGGGAGGATGGTACACTGGGCTCTGAGAAGAGGGTAGGGGTGCAAATGAGGCAGAAAATCACTCTGCCCAGAGTGTGCCCAGGGACCGCTCCCTCCTTATAGGGAGTATGTGTGGAGGAACGTGTAGGTCAGCTCTCCTCCTCACAGTACACACTGCTCCCAACACCCCAAAGGAGCACTGACTTTCACTCTCTCACATGCCCACACACCATCCACACACAGACCAGCTCTAAGTAGCCTCCTACCCCTCCTACCGCCTGCATTCTTCTCCCACCCCCATGTGGCAGCGGTTGCTCTGGGGGCCAAGGCAGCTTCTGCTGACATTTGTCCTTGTGTGTTTGTTGCAGAGGGATGGGGGTGGGAGGACAGCTCCAGCATTAGGCTTGGCAGCTCCCAGTGGAGAGGGAGCTGCCCAGCTCAGCAGGGACTGAGAAAGCCCAGAGAGAGGCTGCTGGCCCCAGCAGACTTGGCACATCTCTGGAGAGAGGATCAGAGGGTTTTAAAACTAAGCCTTAGAGATCATAGGCACTGAGACCCAGAGATCCGAAGAGAAGCTTGTAGCATAAAGAACAGGGATTCCAACCCAGGTCTACTGAATCCAAATGCAATATTCTTACCACTATATCCCCCATCCCACCCCACCCTACCCCCAGGAAGAAACCAGAGCTTCTGAGGGCAGACACTAAGTCAGCTGATGGGGGGCTAAGATATCACAAAGCAGTCCCCTCCATTTTGTCCCTACCTTCTGGTTGCTGAAGCTGCCCCCCACAGCCCGTGGGGGCTGGGGCTCCCACAGGTTGCCATTATCCTGGGGAGTTACAGGAGTTGAAGGGAGAACTCCATGATGAGCCATCTCCTCTGTGCAAGTCAGATGCAGGCTGGCCAGGTATTCATCTGTCTCCTTGTCCACCACAAGGAGCCGTGTCTCACCCTCCACAGCTTTGATCCTCTGTACTACCTGAGAGAGGGAAGATATAGGTTAAAGTCCAGGCCAAAGGCTCTTCACTAGCCGAGAAGTCCAACTGGCCATGCACCCAATCCAGGAAGTGGCTAGAATCTGGGCAGATGCGCATATGGCCAGTCATTGTCCATGCCTTGCCCAGCATATAAGAAGATGGGTGAGGATTCCTGCCTGGCCATGACTGGCTCTACACTGCCCTGCCTATGAGGACTGAGGAGGGCTCCTGTCCTCATTTCGCTCTCCTCCTGCCTAGGCCAGCCCCCCACTCCCACACTATGCAATCTCCTTCCCCTCCCAGAGCACTGGAGAGAATGGAGGCTGGAAGCCAGTGACTAGAGGCAGCTTTAAGGATAGAAGGGGGCAGAGCCCTGGGAGTTCTGCTGACCTAATCTATGTCCCATCTAAGGATCTGGTTCCCTCCATCAAGTAACCAAGTCTATCCCCTGAAGTCAGGTCCTAGACCTTTGGTGTACAGACTCCTCTCTCTTTACCACAAATATATAGTATAGTAAAGAGTACCAGAATTGGGTGCAAAGAAGTTTGCTTTGAATCATCTGCTGCTTATCGACCTTGGGCAATAAGCCCTCCCCCTCTCTAACCCTCAATTTCTTTAGTCTGTAAAATGGGACCAAATGACGTCTAAGGTCCCTTCTTCATCTAAAATCCTATGATCCCTATGATTCCTCCCTCTTGGGGTACCTCCTCCCATTTCAGAGAAGCTTCGAAGGTTCAGGCTTGGCTTGTCCCAGTGTGGTCAGCCCTGGGCTGTATTTCCCTGAGATTGGATGGAGCAACTTCCTGGAGGTTCCCCAAATGCTTCTGGAAAAATCTCACAATCTATCTAGGTCTCCCATTTTCCCTTGGGTCTATCAGAGCTTATCCCATCTTCTCTTTCCTGTGAATGTTCTAAGGCTTAGTACGGTGCCTGTCACATAATAAATGCTTGTTGATCAAGTGACTGACTCTCCCCAAACTGGCTCCTTCGTTCCTAACCTGCCTTCCCTTCACAGCACTCCAAAACTCTATCGTCACTCAGAGCTGTGTGATCTTCTCTGGGCTGGAGTTTTCTCATTGGTAATAATACTACACTTGCAAGGTACTTTACAGATCTCATTTGATCTTCACGATAATCAGTGAGATGGGTGTTATTATCAGCCTCATTTTACATATGAAGAAACTAAGGCTCTGAGGTTAAATAATTTGCCCATTTAGCTGGTGTCTGAGACAGGATTCAATCTCATTTTGACTCCAAACATCTAACCACCAAACCACCTATGACCTCTAAGTTTCCTTCTATTTATCTTGTGATCCTGTGTCATTCTCTACAGGGTATGGATGGATGTTTCAGTATAATATTGTTGCTGTGTCAGGTACATGGTAGAATGGATAGAGCCTGGCATCAGGAAGGCCTGAGTTCAAATCCAGCCTCATTCACTTACTACCTGTGTGACCCTGAGCAAGTCACTTAACCCTGTTTGTCTGAAAAAAAAAAAGATTCTTCTTGAGGCCTGATCAACAGGACACCTTGAAGATTATCAGCCAGTTCTGAAACATTCATCCAGTTTCATCAGTTGGACAAGGAAAGGAAGAAAACAGGCTTTGTCAAAAGGATGCCAGGCAAAAAAGATGAAGGTTTGTGCCCTTAGAAGGAAAATGCTGGTCCTAACTTTCTTTCCTGATCTAGCCCCAGAAATCTCAGTGCTAGATATTAGAGGAAAGTCGGGCAAAATGAGGGAAACCAAGGCAGGGGGTGCACAACTGGAGCACACTCCCTGGAGACAGGCAAGGCAAGTCAAGACTTCTGACTCTTTCTTTGGGAGCAGGGAGCAAGTACCTAAGTTTCCCCCCCACACCAAAACACATAATTGTGCTTGTATACAAGCATACACACACACATGTGTTGGTGGCTTCCCTCATTTAGCACCTATGTATGTTGGACCACGTTCATATTTGGGGGTTAGGCAGAGAAGGACAGAACATTGGCCCCGCTCTCAGGGAGCTCCCAATCTAGTAACAATAACAATATACCTTAGGCAACATACAGCTGTAAGAGTAAAGTAGCTCTATGAAGGAGGCAGGGTAAGGATTACAATCCCCATTTTAAAGAACACAACTCTGAGGCCCAGATAGGGCAAGAGACCTGTTCAAGGGCATACATCAAGTCAGTGGCATTGCTGAAGTCAGAGCACAGGTTCCTTGGCTGGGGGCCTAGCCCAGCCCAGAGTAAATAAGTCCATCATGAGGAAGAACATGAAAACGGGAAAGGGCAGAAACAACAGCACTTTAAGCACTGCAAAAATGCTTTAATGTTAGCTCATTTTTTCAGAACAATAGTCCTAGGAGGGAAATATCATTATTATCCTCGTGTTTACCAACGAGGAACCTGAGATACAGAGAGTTTCAGTGTCTTGCTTAAAAGTGTCAAAGGTTGTATTCAAACACCAGTCTTCCTGAGGCTCAGTCCCATGATCTAGCAGTTGTAGACCAACTAACTGCCTCTAGATGCTAAGAAGGTTCAGAGGAGGGACTTGGGGCAGATGGGGAGAGGAGAAGATGGATGGGTAACATTTATAGAGCTCTTGCTATGTGTCAGGTTCCATACAATTATCTCATGTGATCCTCACAACAACCCTGGGAGGTAGCTGTTATTATCATCCCCATTTTACAGATGAGGAAACTGAGGCAAGCAGAGGTTAAGTGACTTGCCTAAGGTCACAAAAGTTAGTAAGTATCAGAGGCGGGATTTCAACTCAGGTCTTTTTGACTTCAGTCCCAAGGTTCTAGCCACTGTGTCTAAATGACCCATGACTCTATGGGGACAAAAGAAATGCAATGTATACATCACTGAATACAATGGAATAAAGATCCAAACAAATCTGCATATCTGTGTGGAGGTGACAAACAATATATGAATATGGGGTGCATTTAGGAAGAGGTTAGAGAGCCTGGGAATGGGCAAGCATGTCCTGATAGGGTGCCATCCAGAGTGTGTGACTGAACACTGGGGTCCGTGTGGGAGTCAGGGTGAGGAAGCCATCCCGTAGGGAAGTCCCCAGTGGAGTGTGCTTCAAGGATCTGTCCTTGGCCCTGTTCTGTTAATAGCTGTGCCAATGATTTGCACAAATGCGTGGATGGCACATTTATCAGTTACAAATGAAACAGATCCAAGAGAGATAGCTCACTGAAGAACAGCCAGGGTCCCAACAAAGAGAGGGGTATCAGAGAACAACAGGCTTACATCTAATTAAATGAAATGGAATGGGCATGAATACAAGGGCTGAAAATCAGAGTTTTAGAAAAGTACCCAAACACAGAATGGAAGAACCATAGTTAAAAATAATTTATGTGGGAAAAGATCTGGAGGTTTCAGGGGACAAGTTCATTATGGGCCAATAATGATGGGACATGGCAACCCAAAAGGCCAGTGTGTTCTTATTCTTAACAGAAGCAAAGTAGACAAGGGACCTTGTAGTCTGTCTCGGTCAGACTACCTCTGGAGTGTTGTGTCCATTTCTGTGCATGATATTCTAGGAAGGTCATTGACACACTGGCAAGGGGGATGGTGAAAGTTCTACAAGAATCAACCAAAAGAACACAGGATTTAACCTAGAACATCATCCATCTCCAAGTTGTTAAGTAGGAGAAGGATGAGATTTGTTTTGTTTGCTTGGCCCCAGAGGGCAGATGTGGGTTAGATGTAAGTTAAAACTTCCTAAAAATTAGCACTCTCCGCTCTCTCCTCTCTCCTCTCTGTCTCTCTCTGTCTCTCTCTGTCTCTCTCTCTCTGTCTCTCTCTTTCTCTGTCTCTCTCTGTCTCTCTGTCTCTCTCTCTTTCTCTCCCTCTCCCTCTCTCTCCCTCTCTCCCCCTCTGTCTTCCCAATTCTCTCTCCCCATTTCTCCCTGATTCTCTCCCTCTCTCTCTCCCTCTCCCTCTCTCTTCTCCTTCTCTCTGCCCAGGAAAGGTGACTTGCCCAGGGTCACACAGCTAGTGTCTGAGACTAGATTTGACCTCAGGTCTTCCTGACTCCAGGGCCGGTGCTCTAGCTAGCTGCTCCAGTTAGAGCTATCTCAAAGTGAAATGGGCTACCCCAGGAGATAGTGAGCTTCCCATGAACACTGAAAGTGTTCAGGCAAAGGGTGGATGACCACTTGCTGTAGAGGGATTCTTATTAAAGCATAGTAGATGCCCTTCCACACACTTTTCTGACTGTATCTTGGTATCCACAACAGAAGACGGTGCGATTGTGCGTATGAAGGTGGCAGTGAATATCTGTGTATGAAGCAGAATGACAGTATAAATGTGAGTGTATGTTTGAGGTAGGTGATAACATAATGCATGAGCACACTCTTGTACATCCTGAATACTCACTTGCTAAGTTTCCAAAGCAGACATTCAGGGAGGAGCAGGGGGCAAAGAAGCAAGGCCCTTACCCACAGTCTGCTTTAGGATACCTGAGCTCCAGACCCATTTCAGACACTTATTCACTGTATCACTTTCCTCAGGCAACTTACCCTCTCTTTCTACCTCTGTTAACCCATCTGTAAAATGAGAATTGTCTGTAGTTATATGTGACATTTTTCACCAGGGCTCCCAGACAATAAAGCTGGATTGGACAGGGGCAGAAACTCAGTTCCCCTCCTAGGAAGAAACAAATGCTAAAAATGAGTGGGGACCTAGGGGAGTCAGAGAATAGGTGTCTACCACACACTTGGGACTGATGAAATATTAACCCAACATTGAGTAGAGGCCTAAATCCTAGCACAGGGTACATAGAGGACCCTTTTCTGGCTGCTGAGAGTATTTTCACAGAGGGATCATTCATGATACAATAGAAGGAGCACTAATCCTAAAGTTGGTGGACTTGAATTCAGATCTCACCTTTAATATTTCCTAGCTGTGTAATCCTGGACAAGTTACAACCTTCCTAAGACCTCATTTTTCTCATCTGTAAAATAAAGTGGTTGGACTAGATAGCCTCTGAGTCTCTTTCAGTTCTAGAGCCATGATTCCATTAAAGGATCCAGAATAAACCTGATGAGTATGAATTCCTCCCCACCCTCCCAGCCAACACACACATTATACAAGCATCCTTATTCCCCTTGAACCTGTGTGGTCCCAGGCCTACTACTGGTTTAATGTCTAGAGCCTCAGGCTGGGACAGGTTCCAAGGCAATCACTCAATAAATCAACATGTAGTAAGTGCCTACTATGTGCCCCGAACTGTGTTAATACATATCCCATGGTCCCAGGAAGTGGAATGAGAGCATAATACTCCAACTCTCTGCTTCTCTATTCCCGTTCTTGTCTCTGCTTTTCCTAAAAGGACTTGGATAATATTGAAGAGTTCTGGATTTGGCTCTAGGAAATCTAATCTCCAAACCCATTTCAGACACTTATTTACTGTTATGACTTTTCTTGTGCAACTTATCCTCTCTGGACCTCAGTTTCCCCATCTGTAAAATGGGGATTGTATGTGGTTAGTTTTCATAAAAATAAGTCATATCAAAGCTTCAGTAATTCAAAGGTCCATGATTTCATCAATGTGAGTGATCCCTTCACCAACAAAGATTTCATCTCCTCTTTGCCTTAAAAAATTCTCCTAGCCATGTGACTCTGGGCAAGTCACTTAACCCCAATTGCCCTACCTTCCCACTTCCAAAAAGCAAAAATAAATAAATATACAAAAAACTCTCTTAGGGGTTGCTATGGCTGAAAAATTCACCCTGCAGCCAACCTGGTCACCAGCTTTAACAAAACTAAAGCTGATCCTTAGAGGAAAGACAAGCAGTCCATTGCCAGGCTGTACTCAAAGTCTTCCCAGCTTGGCAGAACCTGCCAAAACTTGCATTCTGTTAGCATAACCCCAGAGAACCCCAGGACATCTCTGTACTCAATGAACCTTCGGGGGAGGAAAATAATTAATACTTCAAGATCTGTAATTTTGTCAGTATAGGTAGTCCTTCTGCTTACCATAGGTTCCCAACCTTTCTAAAACCTTAGTAAATGGTTTCGGAGAGTTGCTAAGGCAACTAGTCAGCAAGATGGTGTGTAATGGATAAATTGAGGGGCCTGGAGTCAGAAAAACTTCTGTTCAAATCCTCCCTCAGTCACTTGCTAGCTATGTGACCCTGGGCAAGTCACTTCACCCCTGTCTGCCTCAGTTTTTCATCTATAAACTGAGGATAATTATAGCACCTACCTCCCAGGGTTGTTGTGGGGATCAAATGATATAATAATTGTAAAACACCTGGCACATAGTAAGTTTTATATAATTGTTCATATTTTTATTATAAAATTCATCACCCTGTGGCCAACCTGGGAATGAGAGGTGTGCAGGGACACTGAGGTCCGGCCACAGAATGGTTAATCAACTTGAAGCAAACCATGTATCCTCTCTGGTTAGGCCTCTGTGTCCATATGTGTAAAATGGGGGGGGGGTGGAGATATATCAGGGGTTCTTAACCAAGGGTCTCTAAACTTGTGTGTTGTGTGTAGGTATATATATGTGTATATATAGGTATACATGGATGTGTATGAATATATATATCTTTATATGTATTTATACATATAGATATGTGTGTATGTCTACATATATATGCTCATGTATACCTATATTTATGTGATTATATGTATATATGCATATATAAATATGTGTGTATGTATGTGTGCGTATATATATATATATATATATACATATATATATACTTGTTAACTGCATTTGAATATAGTTGATTGCCTTTGTAATCCCATTTATTTTCAGCATTAAAAACCGTCATTCCAAGAAGAGGTCAGTTGATAAAAGGCTTCACCAGACTTCCAAGGGAGTCCTCAATAGCAAAAAAAAAAAAAAAAAGGCTGGAAACCGCTGGACTAGATGGTCTCTAAGTCCTTTTCCAGCTCTTAATTTCCAGAATTACAGACTTTTAGATCTGGAAGGAGCTGCAACAGCCACATAATCCAATCCCATACCAGAGATACAAGGCCACTACACCACATTGGACAAGTAGCCATCTAGTCTTTGTTTAAAGCCCTCCACTAGAGTCAGCCCATTGCACTTTGTCATACCTCTCACAACTGGGCAGTTTTTCTTTATTCAAGGCTAACTTTGCTTCCATAAATTCTGCTTCTACAGTTTCTACCCATTGCCTGGTTCTTTTAGAGCCAAACAGATCCTAGTCTAATCCCACTTCCATATGACAACCCTTCAGGTACTTGAAAGTGGCTCTCCTGATCCCCACCCTAGTCCTCTCTTCTCCAAGTCAAATACTCCCAGTTGCTTCATCATTCTTTGATTCTATAAGGCAAGCCCCTTACCCAACCTTCTCTTCTTTAGGACTGATGGAGACACACACAGAACCCAACCTCACCCGTGCCCTGTCTAAGATTGCTGCAGTTTGTCAAGACAGAGCAAGCAAAAGTATAAGGCGCCAGCTGCAGTCCCAGAATGTGTATCTGGAGGTAGCTCTGGAGCTATAGATTGGACTATATAATAGGTTGTCTCACATGTACATTGAAATGTGTGTGTGTGTGTGTGTGTGTGTGCACAAAGAGGCAACCAGGAAAAACTAAGACAGAATAGCTTGCATTTCTTTTGCATACAAAATCTTTCCTCATAACGTTCCTGTGAGGCAAGAAGTCCTAACATTACCATCCTCATTTTACAGATAAACAGGAAAATTAACTGTTTATCCAAGGTCACACAGTTAGTAAATAACAGAACAAGGGCTCCGAAATCCAAGTCTAGTGTTCATATACCCACACGTTCTCTCTGTCAAAAATACACACACAGACACAAATATACATACACATGGGAAATACAATCAACAGAGAATTGTAACACCCCCCCCCTTTACTAATGAGTCATGGTGCCAGGAAAGCCCATGGTCCAGAACCAAGAGCTGTTCCCCTCTGGAGCCAGGCTTTAGGACAAGGACCCTTCCCTCCCCCCCCCCCGGGGGGTCTCCAGGACCCAGTGACAGTGGTTAGGGTACCCATCATAGGAACAGGTATTTCTTGATCCCTGGCACTTTTTTCTTCCTCATACAGGTAGACTTTCCCCAAGGGGTGCAAGTGAGGACTGTGAGCTGGCTAATCATTTGAGGACAACAGTGTCTTTCTCAGTGGTCCACAGTTTCTGACACCCAAACACAGACACAAAGTGTGCACAGACAAAAAAAGCCTCCCAGTCATATACATATAGTGTCACAGTTATACACAATGTCACATCACACTGCCACACATAAAGCTATAATGTCACAGTGTCATATGCAATGTAACATACAATCAAAGGGTCATACAGATGTAGTGTCCCACAGTTTATACATATATAGCATCCCACAGTATGTGTGTGTATATGTGACATATTATCACACAAGATCACACAGTATCACACAGTGATATATTGTTTACATAGCTAACTATACATAATGTCACATGGATACAATATCATGCAGTCACAGGTACGCTTAGCTACAGTGTCACAATCATATACATCTATACTGTGTCACATACACCTGGATACAATATTATACAGTATCAAATATAGATGTAGCCAGGAATCCATCTTCAAAATAGTGACCCATACAGTCACACAGAGCTTTCTAGCTACATGTCCTGTGTCATGCTCCCCTCTCCAGACAATTTCCCCTTATTCTCTTCCAGACCTCCACAGGCCCACAATATCCCATAGTAATACATATAGATATAGATACCCCAGGCCATACAAAAAACTGTCACAGTTTCACAGTATAATCACAGACATTCACACAGGCATGCAATATCACACATTATTGCACCTAGATACAGTCAAGGCGTCACAGCATACAGGCTCATACAAGAGTAGTTCAATCATACAGACACAGGATAGCTGCTATCCACTGCCATCCTTGGACCCTCGGTGTCTATCACACACTCACACACACACACACACACACACATACTCACATGTACACGAACACGAACACGCAGACAATCTCAGGCCCACCTGGAGGTGCGTCTCCTTCTCCACGTTGACCCCATTCACCTCCACCAGTCGGTCCCCAGCGCGCAGCGCCGCCGCCTCCGCGGGGGAGCCCGGTTCCACCTTGCGAATGAATTGGCCACTCTTGCCCTTCTCTCCGTGCAGGTGGAAACCGTAGCCCTGCTCACCCTTGATCATCCGGCAGAGCCGGGGCCGCAGCTGGTCCTTGGCCATGGCGCCGCCGCTGGGGGCGCGAGCTTAGGGGAGTGGAGGGGGCGGGGGCGACTACGAGGAACCCCTAGCCGAGGAATATAGGACTTGAGGGTCCTGGGTCCTAGGGCTGGGGAGTTTGAGAAAGGGTCGAAAGGCCAGGGGGAATCTGGGACCTGGAGGGGCCGAGGATGCGGGATGAGGAAAATGAAGTGGGGTAAGAGATTAGATCTGGAAGAGAGGGAGGAGGGAGGGCTGAGGGGATGGCGGGTGCAAGACTGAGGGGTCCGGGTGATGGAACTCGAGGGTGCAATGCGGAGGGGGTTCAGTTGCTGGAGATCGGGACGCACGGCGGAGGGAGGGAGGGAGGAAGAGAGGTGCAGAACTTGGGGGATCCGGGAAGTCCGGGCCGCAGTTCAACTAGTGTAGGGAAAGAGGGCTGGGGGGCAGAGACGCCGGGATCCCAGGGACCTCCGTCGGGAGTCCTTCAGAGGCGGGGCTGGACGCTGCACCAGACCGGGAAACGACTGGGACCAGGGGCAGGGGCCTCTGCTGCCATGCTGGGCCGGGCTCTAGGTTCGGGCCGGACCAAGCAGGACTGGAAAGGACCAGAGACTGCGATTGCTGCTGCCCCAAGGACGCGTTCAGGCTGGGGCTGGGGCTGGGGCTGGGGCTGGAGCAAGGAAGAAGGCGGCAGCTGGGACCAAGCGGCGGTGGTGGCTAAGCTCCGCTCCCGTTCCGGCTCGGGTTCGGGCTCGGGCTCGGGCTCGGGCTTGGACTCCTTCTTGGCGCCGCCCCCGCCCCGCCTCCTCCACCCCCTCCTTTTCCTTCTGCCCACAGCGACTCGGGTCGCCCGCCCAGTAGCCCCCTGCTGGGTGGGAGGTCCGGGGGCGGAGCCGCAAAATGGGGGAAGGGGCACGGCCTGGAGACTCTGGTACCCTGCGGAAAGGGTTTGAGGGGTCGTTTCGCCCGTCCTCCTGCCTGGTAGCAGGCCAGTCCCTCAGTTACACGGTGGCGGTTGGGGGTGGGGAAGGGGTACTCTAGTTTCTAGTTTTTCAAAGCAGGAGGAAGGTTTGATCCCTCGATAATACTCCTAACACTACCCCTCCCCTCTAATAACAGCCAATCTGTCCTCTATCAGAAAGCCCTTTCCTGAAGAGTGGCCAGCTCTGCTCTCCGAAGCTACTTAATCACAGGTTACCTGGTATGTTACTTAAAACTTGGGGTCCTCTTTCCAGTTCTGACGCTTCAACCTTGAGGCCTCCTCCCTCTCCCTAACTCCATTGACTCCCTGATATGTTTCCCTTGTATTAAATTCTCCTTCCCAGACCTAGTAATTCCAATCTTTTCTCTTCCTTTACCAGCTCCTGAAAGAAATCCCCACCATCCTTCAGGAAGGTCCCTGAGAGTACAGATTCCTCTTGACCCCACCCACCCTGTCTATACAAGCCCATTTCCCCATTCCTTTTCAGTACCCCCACACTCTCTGACACACTTGTATTCACATACACACACCTAGTCCCAAAATCACTCTTAAATACACTAACTGGGGCGTTTTAAGGGCTAAATTACTTTCTTCATGCATTGCTAATCTCATCTTAGGCTTCATCCACCCTCCCCAACTAGGGAGTAGGTTCAGGGCTGTGACCGTCTCCCAATCCTGCCTGACCTGGTTCTTCAGACTCTCCCTCTCTCCTAGGGACCCCTTCCCAGGATCATTTGACAAGTCCTCTGTAATCTCCCAGCTCAGAACTGAATGTGGGAGCAGAAGCTAGAGGGAGGAACAGCTCATTGCCTGGCACACCCTCCCCATGCAGAGCCAAGCAAGACTTTTCTTTCCTGAGTGAGAAGCCAATTCCACAAAAAGGAAACAGATTTCTTGCAGGTAATTTTGTTGTCAGGCACAAAGATCTGTTTAACCTTCAGGAGAATTCTCCACCTTACACTTTACAATAGTGAACAGACCAGTTCAATCCTAGAGAGCTTAAGCATTTATTTGGTCTCAAGAAAGGATTTGAGAACCTCTCTGTATCCTTGCTAGACTACTCTAGATTTTAGGGAGTTAGGGTCTCTAATGGGAATAAATCGCTTGCCCATGGCAATTGCAAGGATTTAGATTTGACCACAAAATAGCAGTCTCCCTTCTTTCTTCTCCTCTTCCTCCTGCTCCATTTCCATCAGCCATGCTCCACCTTCAGCCAATATCCCATCACTACTCCCTTCTACTCCTCCACAATTCTCAATTTGTTTATTTTTCACTCCTCAGTCCTTTGGAATGGGCCAGCTTTACTGGCTAAGTATGCTTTATTTAAACTTAATAATTAGACTTTGAAGATTGCAGGAGTCCCACTAAACTGACTTAAGAGAAAAAAAATTAAAGAGCACTTTACTTTTAAAGGAACAAAAGTATAGACTCTTGGTAACTAACTTTGGTTGTCCAAAGACTAGCTTCACTAAGTTCTGAGATACTCATCACCAGAATGATGCATAGAGAAGCATACAATTTTTAAAATTGTATTGCTACCTTTTGTTTGTTTTATATCATCTTCTGAATATACTCTTCCATCCTCCTACCCATTGATCCATACCTTGTAAAAAGGAATAGAAAAGAAAAGGGGGAGAACCCTGGTAAAACTAACCAAGACATCAACCAAATCTGCAATTATTCCCCTACCCTCCAGGTCAGCAAAGAAGGGAGAAAGGAAGGGGTGCCTTTTTTCATCTCTTCTCCAATCTGGTGACCATTTTCAAAGACTACCACTAAGTTATGGAGAAATTCTCTGAGATTATCTGCAATTTACCCTATACATATCTTACTTGCACATAGTTTTTTTCAAGTTGTCTCCCCCATTAGATGGTAAGCTCCTTGAGGACCAAGCCTGGTTTGGCCTTTCCAGGTATCTCCAGCACTTAGGACAGTGCCTGGCACAAAGCAGGTGCTTAATAAAGGACTGTGGACTTGATTTGAGTTCTGGGGTCATTGGGAAGAAGTGTGTTCACTAAGGAAGTCATAGATCCTTGAAATATCAGTAAAAGAGACCTCTTTCATTCAAGTTAATATGCGCCCCAAGGCAAAAATTTGCCTTTCTGTGTATGTTTTCATCTCTGTTAAAGGAAGAATTGTTGGCCCCTCAGATGGTCCCTCCAGGTGGATCTATGAGTACTGGTGTGTGAGTGACTGTGTGTTCATAGTGACAGTAATACCTGTTGTATTAGGAGAATTTCCTTAACCTCCAAGTTCTTTCCCAGTCTCTCAAAGGGTCCCATACCACTCCTGGGTCAGACACAGAGATTTGCCCAGGAATTTTTGCACCGAAAAAAAAAAGCACAGAAAACAAGTGAACTCCACAAGAGCTCACCCAGGCCCACTATCTGAAAGCTTCTTACCTTGACTATAATTATTCTTGTTAACCATGTACTGAGCTCTGTTGTTTCTACACTGTTGAATTACCAAAAGAGCTGTTAGTACCCTCTACCTTCAGTGGTGCCCTGGGGCAAAGCCCCAGTTTCCACTGCCACCACCAGGGGCATGACATCCTTCATACTCTCAGGTTCCCTTCCTCATTGTTTCTCCTTTCTCTAGAGGAATCTATTCCCCTCCTTTCCCCCTCTAGGCTTCCATCCTACAGCCCCCAGGTTATCTCTCTTCTCTGCAGGCTTTCCCAGGATTCTCTGACTTTTCTTTGTAGGGTTCCCTTCTTCCTCTAATTCACAAAGATACACAAACACAGATATACAGAGATGAAAACATACTTACCAGGCTTGGGGGTGTCCCACAAAGCAGACCCAGCCAATTCCCCATGAAGGCAAAGGATTAGCACATCTTATCACAGCTGCTCTCTCTCCAATGGAAAGACTAACCAAAACAGGGCTATCCGCAGCCCAACTTCATCACCATTGTTATTGGTCTTCAATATTTAGGCATCCCACCCCTTTTTTGGGTATCTTTCACTGGCTAAGTGGACTTCCACGTGGTACTTCCTCTCCCACGCTTCCCTTGGCATAAAAGCCACTTAGGCTAATGCTGGTGGGAGGTTAAGTCATCAATTTCTCTCTGGCCTGGTCCAATGAGTTTGTTTTCATCCAAACCCTGATTCAACTCCAAGATTATAAGATTAAAGCTGAAAGAGACCGTAGGTAACATCTATCCCCCATTCCGCTTCATTTTAGAGGTCCAGAGAACAGAAGGGATTTGCTCAGATTCACACAGGCAGTAAAGAGCATAGCCAAGATTTGAACTCGGTTCTCCTGGGTCTTTTCACTTAGGTTCCATCATGCCACATTGTCTATAGGGTCTGTCTCTCTATGAGCTATGTCTCTCAGTCTTGGCACACATTCCTCCACCTTGTCCTGGGTCCCTCTAGTCCATGCACAGCTAAAATGTGTCCTGTGGGCACCTGGGGAGAAAAAGAACAGCACACCCTGGAGCCCCAGATATTCAATTGAGCCCAGGGTCTATATCCCTGTGATGAATCCTGAAGGACCATTAGGGTGGAGTGAGGGTCACCTTTGTGACTGCTGCCCTCCCTCCTCCATACCCCATCAGGCTGGTACTAGGTCACTCACTGGGGACTGGAGCCCATATCTTCAAGGTTTAAGCTAGGTTTAATGATGAAGGTGGAGTTTTCTTTAAGGCTTCAGGTTCTCCAACCCCCTTTAAGGGTCCAAAGTCTTTGCTCCTGCTCCTCCATCCCTCCAACAGTCCTGAGCTGAGTCACTCACACCATCCCCCTGGGGCTGAAGCAGAGCAAACTCCTTCCCTCTATGCTCTTCACAGTATATTTACTAAGCCCATCCTTCCCAGTTTAGGGACCCACCCTCTCTCCCTGGCTCTCAAGTAGTCTTATTTCTTCTCTAAACCCAACCTGGTTTCTCCCTGTCAACCCTCCCAGAGCCCTAGGGCACAGGTAGCTCTTAAGTCTCTACTTCCTCCACCTGCCTCTCTCCTCTTAGAGAAAGGGCCTAACCTTCCTAATCCTAGAGAGGCCCGTCCTATCATCATCCCTAACATACCATTAGAAGATACTTTCATTGCAAACCCCTCATATTAAAGATAAGGAAGCAAAGGAGACTCAGACAGGGGAAGGTATTTGTCCAAGGTCACCCAGGTAATAAGGGGAAGGGATAGATTTTGGACCCCCAGTCCTCCACCAAATCCAGTGCTGTTTCCACCATACATACCACAAGGACTTTGAGCCTCCCAATCTCCATCCTAATCCCACTCCCTGTTGCCAACTACTCACTTTGTCATCTTCACCACACCTCCAATCCTCACCCTTTGTTCAACTTTCTCTCAAGAGACTCACCCCTTGTTATTCACTAATCACCTTCCCCTCAAGACACCAGTACAAGCCTGTTTTTCACCTTTTTCATAACTTCCCCATGTTTCTTCTGATTTGTAAGGGCTTTCAGACATGAGAAAAGCAAGGCCCACAGAAGTAATGGGATCACACAGGTCACTAGGTGTGCAGTCAAGGACTGGGTCACAGATGGAGGTATTGGGGGCAGGGTGGGGATAGGGTGGCACAGTGGATAGAGTGCTGAACCTGGAGTCTGAAAGACCCAAGCTTGAATCTTGTCCCAGATGCTTACCAGCTTAGGTGACTGATCTTCAATTTCCTCAGCTCTAAAATGGAAATAACAAAAGCATCTAGCTCCCAGGGTTGTTTTGAAAATCAAAGTAACATACATAAAATGCTTTAAGTGTTAGCTATTACTATTATATATTGATGGTATGTTCTTAGACAAGTAATTTCACCTCTCTTGCCCTCAGTTTCTATATTTGTAAAATGAAAGGTTGGACTGGGTAAGCTCCAAGATCCTTTTCAGCTAAATCCTATGATTCCATAACACACAGAAGAGACATATGAGACAAGTCACAGCTTCCCTCCTTCCCCTGAATAGGGATTGTGAGGGCTCAGCAGAGGCCACTGGGCCAGGACATTCCCTGAGGGGGTTCTGGTTACCATCCCTGCTTCAAAACAAGAGCTCTTTGTCCCCCAGCTGAGATTAATGGGGAACCAAGATCTTTCCTTATAGTCTAGGGAAGGATAACTGGTCCCTCCAGTCCAAAGCAGTAGTCCTTTATGCTCTGTACTACCTCCTCTTTCCCATCCCTGGGAATGCTTCAATAATGTGGTAAGGGGAGAAGGGTGTGAACCAGCCCAGGTTGGGTGTGAGACTATGTAACTTTGTTGTTGTTCAGTCATTTTTCAGTCACACATGTCCAATTTTTCATGACTCCAGTGGAGTTTTCTTGGCAAAGACGCTAGAGTGGTTGGCCATTTCCTTCTCCAGCTCATTTTACAGATGAGGAAACTGAGATAAACAGGGTTAAGTGACTTGTCCAGGGTCACACAGCTGAGGTGAGATTTGAACTCGGGAAGATGAGTCTTTCTGTCTCCAGACCCAGTTGTATCCACTGCACTATCTAGTTTCTATATAATTGTTTGGGTCACTAATTGTGTGTTGTGTGTATGTTTGCAACTCTGTGAGATTGTGTATGTATATGATGGCACATAACTGTATGTCACTCTCTGTGGGTAGGATTTCATATTTGTGATTATGTGTACTCCAGATACTGTGTGTAATTGTGTCTGTATGGCTACAATTATGCATATGATTACATATTTCTGTGTGTCATATGTAGTTGTGTGACTACGTAATTTTAACGTATGTGAATGATTTTAGGTGTCTCCAGTTTTGTGACAACAGATAAGTATTTTATTAATTTCTTTGGTTAACTGTGTGAGTCTATGCATAATTAACTATGTGATTCCATTTATGTGACTATGTATGTAACTAGATGTGAATCTGTGTATGCTGCGTGTTGAATGATTGTGTGTGTAAGATTTTGTGGGTTTGCTGGATTCGGTTATATATTCTGAAAAGCAGCATTAGGCTCTGGGGACATAGCGACTAGAGCCCTTGGTATTTCTGCCCTCATTCCAGCTGAAGGTTAGACCAGAGGGAGAGGGATAGACAAGGTGATCCTCTAAGAGGGTCCTAGATTACTTCCTCCCTTTTTTAAGGAATGGTGGTGTGTGTGTGTGTGGCAGCTACCAGAAAAGAGCCAGGTTACCTGAAACATAATGGTGTCTAGGGAGTAGGCAAGAAGCCTAGCCCCATTGTCCCAGTCACTCTACAGATCTTTTCAGTTATACCTCCCCAGGGTGACCAGTCAAGTTACCATGTCCCAGGATGGTTTATGCATAGCATTTTTACAGAATAGCAGGGAATTCATCCTCGAAGTCCCTACCACTGCAAGGGGACCCACCTACCTAGGTAAAGGGTGTAGGGAGAGGAAGGCCTGGGTCTCTGAGCACTGTCCAGATGCTGTAATGGGCAGGGGGAAAGCAAACTTTGCCTGTTGTTGGGGAGCCTTGAGAGAAGGGAATGTTTGCGGGAATTCCCCCACACTAATAGAGGAAGCTGAGCCAGGCTTCCTGCAGGGACTGGCACTGATGAGTACTAATTAGCCAAGGTGCAGGAAGCCTCCACTCTAGGGAGCCAGCAAGTGCATTGAGATGGAGAGATGCAAGAAGAAAAGCAAAACAAAGACAGAGAAACAGAAACTAAGAGTTTGGACGAAAAAGAAGCAGAAAGATAAATTCAGACAGAAAGTAGAGAGATAGAGATAAGAGAAGGAGATCATCAGAGACAGGGAGAAGAGAATAAAACAGACCAGAATAGAAATAGAAGTTAAGTCACAGGAGAAAGAAGAAAAGAGAAAGGAGAAAAAAATTGTCAGAGACAGCAAAACAATAAATAGAGAATGAAATAGAGACAGAGATTGACTCACAGAGGAGAGATAGAAAAAAAAAGAGACTGTCAGAAAAACAAACCCACATAAATCATCAGCATTTCTATAGATTACCAACAAAGCTCAGCAGGAGATAGAAAAATTCCATTTAAAATAACTGTAGACAATATTAAATATTTGGGAGTCTACTTGCCAAGAAGAATGCAGGAACTATATGAACACAATTACAAAATTCTTTTCACACAAATAAAGTCAGATCTAAACAACTGGAAAAATAGCAAATGCTCATGGGTAAGCCGAGTTAATGTAATAAAAATAACAGTTCTACCTAAATTAATTTACTTATTCAGTTCCATAACAAACTACAAAAAAATTATTTTATAGAGCTAGAAAAAATAATAACAATTCATCTGAAGAGCAAAAAGTGAGGAGAATATCCAAGGAATTAATAAAAACAAATACAAAGGAAGGTGGTTTAGCCATACCAGATTTAAAATTATATCATAAAACAGCAATAATCAAAACTACTTGGGACTGGCTAAGAAATAGAGTGGTGGGTCAGTGGAATAAATTAGGCACCCAAGACAGTAGCAAATTACTATAGCAATCTACTGTTTGATAAACACAAAGACTACAACTTCTGGGATAAGAACTTACTATTTGACAAAAACTGCTGGGAAAACTGGAAAATAGTATAGCAGAAAGTAAGCATAGACCAACATCTTACACTGTATGCCAAAATAAGTACGTAAATAAATTAGGAGAGCAAGGAATCATTTACCTGTCAGACTGATGGAGAAGGGAAGAATGAATGACCAAAGAAAAAACAGAGAGCATTATGAAATGCAAAATGGAGCATTTTGATTACATTAATTTAAAAGTTTTTGCACAAACAAAATCAACACAACCAAGATTAGAAGGAAAGCAGAAAGATGGGAAGCAGTTTTTTACAGCAAACACTTCTGATAAAGGCCTTGTTTCTCTCTCTCTCTCTCTCTCTCTCTCTCTCTCTCTCTCTCTCTCTCTCTCTCTCTCTCTCTCTTTCTCTCTCTCTGTCACAGCATTAGTAAATGTTAAATATCTGAGGCCACATTTGAACTCAGGTCCTCCTGACTCCAGGGTCAGTGCTCTATTCATTTTACCTCCTGGCCACCCCATCAGTCTCAAATATGTGGAGTCAAATTTATATTTATAATTTATAACTTTGTGCAATAAACAACTGATTGACTTAGCTCTTCTCAGCAACACAATGATTCAAGACAACTCTAAAATGCTGAAAACACTCTCCACATCCAGAGAGCTATGGAATCTGAAGCATATTATTTTCATTTTGTTTTTTGTTTTTGTTTTTTTTTATGGCTTTTCCCTTTTGCTCTGCTTCTTTCACAACATGACTAATGTGGAAATATGTTTCCATCATTGCATATGTATAACTTGTATCAGATTACTTGCCTTCTTCGGAAGGGGGGTAGGGAGGGATGGAGGGAAGGAGAAAAACTCAAAATCTTATCAAAATGAATGTTGAAAACTATGTTTACATGTGATTGGAAAAAATATTGTTGCTTTTTTTTTAAAGAGACTGTCAGAGAGAGAGGAGAGAATGAAACAGACAAGAATGGAGAGATAGAGAAAGGTAAAGAGACAGTCAGAGACAGAAAGAGATTGACACAGAGGAGAGATAGAAAAAAGGGAAACAGATTGTAAGAGACAGAGAGGAGAGAATGAAACAGACCAGAGCAGAAAGGGAAGTTGAGTCACAGGAGAGTGAAAGACAGAGAAAGGATAAAAGAGATCGTCAGAGATAGCGACACACTAAGGAGAGACTGAAACGAAAAAGAGAAATAGACAGAATGACCGAGACCAAGGACCAGAAGGTGTTGGACAGCAGTTAAGGAGGAAGAATAGGAATAAGAGGCCCAGTTCCTTCACTGGAGCAAAAGGGCGGGGGGGTGGGGGGGGGGGGAGGGAGTCTAATAGTGTCTGAGAAAAAAGAAGCAACTCCGCCCTTCCTCCGCTACAAAAAGTGACCTTGGGGCGCCCTCTGGAGGCCTCCGTCCAGGGTGTGCAAAGACCAGACCCTCCTCCTTCTCCCACTGTCCCACCTCCTCTCAATCCAGCCCGGGGCCGCTGGCCCTAGCCTCCCTCCCACCCCCACTACCTCCCGTTCTCCCCAGCCTCAGAGACCAAGGAGGAAATTTATCTGGGAGTTTCTTCCTGGCTCAGTCAGGGCCATTGTGCCTGTGGTCCGTAGGGGAGGGAGTCTGGGACAGACTGGGTGGGGGCTTGGGAAGTTCTCTGGACCCAGGAGGGGGAGGGGTGGGAGCAGCATCCTCCTCGGCCAGCCGCCGCCCTTGGGACAGATCGGGTTTTGCCCAGGCTATGGAACTCGAAGAGAAAACAGAAATCAAGCCCCAGCACTCTAATCCCTCCATCACTAGAGACAGCGATTCAAACCTGGGACATAAATAATACCCATGAAAAATCGGGGCTATTTTTTTAAAAATCATTTCAGTAGAGAAGAAACTCTAAATTGTCAATCTACTAACATTGTTTAACTTTTTAAAATTCTATAATCAAATAAATAATACGTTTTCCTCTTGACCTTCCAGAGGCCCTGCTCTTTGAGAAACCAGAAAAGTACTTTTGTGATCCACTTAGATCTGAACTCCCCATTTACTTCCTCATCAACTCTTCTGTCTCTCCCCTGGGATTCTGAAGATTTGAAGGTTATCCCTAGCTCCTTTCCCCTCATCTCTCCAACAGGTCCTCTCCTTACCAACCTTCGGCAAGCTCCAGGTGGAAGCCAGGAGACGTTAAGGAGGTCAGATTGTAGACCATCCAGCCAAGTCGTTGTAACTGAAAGCTCTAAATTGGGCCCTTCCTTTTGTTTGATGTGACTTTCCACCTTAATTCCCTACTAAGCTATTTCCTACCTAAAGGCTCTTGGGTAAGTCATTTCTCCCTGAGCTTCAGTTTCTCCATTTGTAAAAAGAGGAGGTTATACTAAGCTATCTATAATATCTAATAATACCAGGTCACCTCTAATCTAATAATCAATCTCAAGCTCCTTTGAAAGTCTCCTTTATAAGTATCTGAGCTGAGAACCATTGTGTGGTTCTGGAGCCAGTTCAAATTAGCTCATAGAGACAATTGTTAAATTTTCCAAAATTGGCAAAAGTTACAAATCAGGGCTTGATTTATTGTTTTATTGATTGTCTAGACATAAGAAAATGATGGTGAAAATATTAATAATGCAGATTAAAGTTAAAAGTGTGAGTCAATACAATCTTTTTTTTTTTTTAAGAAAATGAGTTAAATATTTACCAGCATGCCCCTGGCTGAGAGTAAGGTAAAATTTTTGTCCTCTGTGACATGAAAAAAACTGGAGGCCTGGGAACCTTCAAGACCAGTGTAAATGAATCAGGTATCTCTCACTTACTGGGGGCTTCTTTCACTGAGGTTGCCTGATCCCTCTCTTTGAAGATGAGAGTTTCCTAAAACTAAAGATTACCATTAGCTTCTACATTCCTGCCTCTCATTAAAGACTGGAAACCTGTTAGGGCTAAATGAATTTTCTTCAAGTACAAGGCCAGGCACACACACACACACATACACACAGACACACACATACACACACACACACACATACACACAGAGGAAATAAGATATTTTCAAATAATAATTACAGCAAAGCAGAATGTTCAGAGCTACTGTGCAAGGTTGGTGGGTATTTGTGACAATCTGACTGACTGTTATTTGTCCATTCCTCTTTCAGTCCCTCATTTTTCAAAAACCCAAACCCCAAACCTTCCCCTTTTCTCCAGATAGTTTGGAGGTACTTGCAATTCCCTATCTTTCAACCATGCTTCCGCTTTCTAATCACACACACGTTCAATGAATGGATTAAGAAGCATTTATTAAGCAATATGCTAGGCACTGTGCTGTTTCAATCCCCTTACTCCACCATATTCATGGAATACAGAGCAAAAGTACAACTTTAAACAGAACATTAACACCCAGAACATTAACATCTACAAAATCTTTGATATCTAGTTCCTTATACCTAGGCAAAGACTGGTGGTGATCAACAGCCAATCAGGATTAACGTGTTAGGGAGCCAGGAAGTCTCTCAGAGGAAGGTCTGAGTCTCTGTTGAAAAGACCAATTCCTTCTCTTCTAGATATTTCTTTACACAACCATCTTTCACCTTGAGTGTTTAACTTCTTTTTCTCAGCCTATTAAAATCCTCCAAGGACCTCCTCCAGAAAAATTTTCCTGATTGGTACAACTCATGCTACATGAGTAGGTACATCTCTTTCCAATGAGCTTTTACAGACTCATATGGTCTGCACTGGATAAAGTAGGCCTGAATCATACATTTTCATGTGTATTCTTTAACTCACGTGGAAGTCTTCTCTTGCTCTAAGAATGGAACTCTCTGTGAGGAAAATGTCATCTTTCCTGAACTTTGGGAGTGATCTAAGTGTCAGGATGAATTGTTCTATTTTATTTTATTTTTTTGCTTTTTATTAACCTTTGTTTATTTTTAGTGTACATCATTCATTTCCATGAGATTGAGTTACAAATTTTCTCCCTGTCTTTCTACTACCCACCACCCCAAAATGGCTATCCCACTGTATATCCCCTCCCCCAATCTGCTCTCTCCTCTGTCCTCCCTCTTCACCCCTCTGACTTTCCAGTAGGACGAAATGGATCTCCCTACCCCAGTACCTGTATATCTTATCACCCAGTTGTATGTAAATAATAATAATAATATATACATTTTTTTTAACATTTGATTTTAGAACTTTAGATTCTAGATTCTTTCCCTTCCTCCCTCATCACACACCCCCACTAGAAAGACAAGCAATTCAACACAGACCATACATGTGTAGTTATGTAGAACACCTCCACAATGGACATATTGTGAAAGACTATATTTCCCTCTTTCCTATCCCGCCCCCCCCACTTGTTCTATTCTCTACCTTTGTCCCTGTCCCTTTACAGAAGTTTGTGCTTCTAACAACTCTCTCCCCCAATCTGCCCTCCCCTCCATTCTTCCCCTTCTCATCCCCTTCCTCCCTACTCTCCTGTAGGGCAAGATACCCAATTTAGAGTATATGTCATTCCTTCTCCAAGCCAAATTCAATGAGAGTAATGTTGATCCATTCCCTTTTGCCTTCCTGTTCTTCCCCTCCATTATAAGTTATCCCTTGCCTCTTCTATATGAGATGATTAACCCCATTCTGTCTCTCCCTGTCTCCTCTCATTCTATTCCTCTCCCACCTCTCAACATCACCTTTTAAAAATATCATCCCTTCCTATTCAATTGATCCTGTGCCCTCTGTCTATGTACATATATATATGCACACTCCCATATGTATTCACACCCATATATACCCTCCTATATAGACATGTATATGTATACATATGAAAATACATTTATATTCCCTTCATCTATCCTCATACTGAGAGAAGTTTCATAAGTTACAATGATCATTTTTCCATGTTGGCATGTAAATAGTTCAGCTTTGATAAGTTCCTTATGAATTTTCATGTTTACCTTCTCGTGCTTCCCTTGTTCTGATTTTAAAGGTGACACGGGATGGTTCTATCCCATTCCTTCCTTTGAACAGAAGGAGGAGAAACTGGTTGAATTATTCTATCAGAAAATGAGTGAGATACTACTAGTCCCCCATGCGACTAGGAGGGAGTGAGCCTGACATTGGAAGAACGGCCAACGGGCTTAAGCTAGAGAGCCCAAAGTGAATAACAACATTTTTGGTCTGAAAACACGACAGTGTAATTCCACTAACATAAAGCGGGGTTCTTGTCATAAAAAGGATCACGGGCCATATAACCTGAAGATCTCCAGTTAAGAATCAGGTTAGAAAGCCTAGAGACTATGATAAAGTAGATTTTTTTCTAATGAGTTTCCCTACATGTCTGATTTATGTCTGATTTTGCACACAAAAGCAACTCATGTTTATACGGTGCCTTAGCATCCATTTAACCTGAAGGCTGCACCCTGGATCAAGGGATTCTTTGAGACAACGTCTACTAAGAATTATTACTCATGGGGCCCGTCTGGAATCAAGAGATGGAGTATCTTGTGCAAGGAACAAGGAGGCCAGTGTCGCTGGACTGAAGAGAATGTGATAAGGTATAAGGTGTAAGAAAACTGGAAAGGTGAAGGGAGACAGGATATTTTGGTTACAAGTAAGGAAGAACTGTCTAGCAGAAAATTGCTTAGCGCCCCTGAAATTGTAGATTATCTGTAAATGGAAGAGCATACGTAACTGCTGGGAATAAAGCTGTTTGATGTCAGGAATAATAATGTAAACATGGCCCATGTTTCTCTTGAAAATTAACCAAAAGTCAGAGGCAAAGGACTGGACTAAATGATCTTTTGGAGAGCAGAACCTAAGTCTATGCAAAAAAAGAGTCAATATCCAACTGAGTTAGGTCCCAGGAGGCACTGTGAGTGCCTCCATCTTGGGTAATTGGAGTGGAGGAAGTATAGGGAGGATAGAAGGAAGTAGAGATGACTTTTTAAAATCCTTTAAAATCTTATTTGTGTAGTTCAGCATAAGAACTGGCCTCTCCAAAGTAAAGACTGTCTGGCTGTGGTTTGTACCTTCCTTCAAGTTCTTTTCATCCAAGTGCTCTAGGCTAGGGTTTCTTAAACTTTTTCTGCTCTCAACCCTTTCAGCGATTCTTAAACTATGGGTCTTGACTCCATGTGGGGTCTAGGCCAGAGTTTCTTTCAGGCTAAAAAGTGCAAGAGAAAGGGGTTTTCTAAGCACCTTAGAATGTTAATGGCTTATTGTTCTCAGGGACAGATCCAAGCACCCTCTTCCCCATAGGATAGGGAATAGGAAGGGAGAAGTTAATGGGAGTTTCCTCTCCCCTTACCAACTGGGAAAAGCAGGGAGAGGTCAGGACAGGGATGGATGAGAAAAGGGGCTTGACTCCTTAGTGCAGACTGAATTGGAGAAGATGGATGAAAAAACAACTTCAAACGGCTAAAGATTTGAACCACTACATTTGGTATCTCCTTTTGCCTGATCTGAGATTTTCCTTAATTCCCTGCCAAAGTTTAGCTTATAATTCCTAGTGTTTGGGAGGATTGGGAAGAGGCATGTATGAGAAGATTAAGAGAAGAATGTCCTTCATCCTCAAGGAGGCCAAGAAGTTTGAAGCTAAGAACCCTGAGAATTGGAGATCTTTCAGGAAAACAGCTGAGGGGACAGGCAGGTAAGAGAAGAGCAGTGGAGTGAGCTAAATGAAACTGGAATCATATCATGGAATCATGTGATTTTACATTGGGCAAATGTACAGATTTTTTAGGACACTTGTCTGACAGAATGAGACAATGCAGCAGAGAAAGAGACTGTATGGAAAAGGATAGAAATGAGTTCCTGGCCAGCAGCCAAAGCCCACAGGCAATCACATATAGGTGGAACAACACAAAATCTCTAAATCTCAAAGCTAATGGGGAACTCAGGGGTCATTTAGTCAAAGTCTAGAAAAAGGATCCTCTAGTCTAATCTGATAAGGATCTCCCTCTCAGATATATCTAGCCAGTAATTTTCCAGCCTTTGCTCAAAGATCTCCTGTGGTAGCCTATCCCACCTTGAGTAGTTCTACACAGTTACTCAAACAGGGACTCTCTTGATGTTTCAGGTGCACCCAAGAGCCAGCCTCAGGTGTGTGCGAAAATGTGGGTGAGAGGAAAAAAATAACCAGGGGATAGTTCAAGAAAGAACCATGAACTCCATTTAATGATTTTATGAGTCAGGATTGTAAAAGTTTATTTTTATTCTATTCAGTGGGCAGGGGGGCTTCAAAAGTCTGCAAAAATACAGGAATTAGGGATGCAGGTTATATAACCATACTAACATAAATCAGGTATCAATTATGCTAACTAGGTGACTAAAGCAGGGATTAGGGAGGAGTTAAGGAGTGGTCAGTGCTTAAAGGAACATGTGCTTTTCATATCTACTGTACAGGCATATTGCCCATAATTCACCTGGAAAAAGCCCCGGGGGGGGGGGGCGAGGATGTACCAAGAGGTGTGGTTTTTGCCTTGAAATGTCACCTAAGTCAACTAGTGGTCAATTCTGACTGAGAGGTGCCCAGCCTGTTCCCCATCAGTGTCCCTTTTGACAAGATGAATGTTGGAAGCTAGACTAACTGGGGCCTAATTGGTGAGGAATTATCTTACTGATAGTGTGTTGAAAGATTCCTAGGTACGACTGGCCACTAGAACAAGAACTTACATATCTCTAATTACTTATAGATGATTGGGTGAAGGATTCATGGCTATAACTTGTTATTGTAACAAGCAGGGCTTATCCCAGCTAAACAGTGGCTGCTCAGAGAAGAGGGAGAGTTAATGGTTTTATGGCTGGGGGAGGTGTAACTTTGCAACTGAAGTTGCAAATGGATGTTACAAACATAGACACCCCAACACCCCATCAACAGGGCTGATAATCTAATAAGAGACTTGTCTTTTTTAAGTATCTGAAGTTTGGGGGACAAAGAGCCTGGTTGGAGTTAGACGAGTCTCTTAAAGTATATTCCCCAGGGCGCCAGCTTTTTCAGGCCGAAGACACCTGGGGGGGGGGGGACGGAGGAGGG
>CM053599.1:101135148-101171967 GCA_028646575.1 Pseudocheirus occidentalis
TACTTATGAATCCTCCCAAGTATTTTATAATAACTGGAGTAAAAGTCAGTCTCTCCTATAAGTAAATTCATTTGTATAACTATTGAGCTCAAGGATAGAAAACTTCTATCTGCAAAGTATTGATAGAGTTGAAAGTTTCTACCTGCAAAGTGTTGTTACTTATATTTACATGTATAGAGTTGTATCCTCAACAGCATCTGATCTTCCTAAAGAACTAGACTCAGAGTGGAAACTTCTGAGGAAATAACAAGATACAGATAATTCTGTATATCAAAAGTAAATAATAGCCTCTTGGGGCTCTCTTGGTTTCTTTCTTCATTCTCCTCTGTTCTTTATCTGAGCCCTGCATATTAATTTGTCTTTCAGATTTGTGTCTCCTAGACTATCAGCTTGCCACCTGAGATGGTCATGCAGCAAGGAACCTGGTCCACATTCTCCTCCTTCCCTGGACACTGCTTTAGCCACATTTTACTCCCCTCCCCACCACCACTCATGCAGGAAGAGCTCCTTTGTCCCTCTCCGAAAAAATATTTGGGTGGATGGTGGGGTAGACAGGAGTGCTGAGGCAGATGTCAGACATGAGATAAGATGTAAAGCATGACTAGCCATAGGAGTGATCAAAGGAGACTATGCATTGAAGCCCCTCACTGTGGGGCCATGTCTGTGCACTTTCTAGCTATGCTGTGCTCTGGGCCCCACCTTGAAACACTTCTGTTTCTAGTCCACTGATTCCTAATTTCCACTCTGTGCTTAAGGATTAGGCACTGCCCCCTCAGGACTGGAAGTCATATAGGGCACTCTGCAGGGCAAGGCAGAGTACATGATTGCTGGGTGTGTCACCATCATTCCCAATCAGCTCTCCCCCATTCCCTGAGGACCCTGCATGGAATTTATCCTTTGAGCACTCAAAAGATATCACAGGCAGCCTCTTGGATGCAAGACATCCACTCCAGCCTGGTATTTCCCTACCTCCTCCTGGAGGACATGGTTCTTCTCCCTTGTTTCCCTCATTCTGACCCATTATTAGTCATTTTACATGCTTTCATACTTGGTCCATGCTTATTTAACCTCCTGGTTTGCTTTGTGTCTTCTCACCTGCAGAAATTCCACTTTCAGATTTTAGGACACCAGCCCCTGCCCTTGGTGTTCTTGAGTGATTCGTCTCTTTTCACTGTGGACTCAGCTGGCACCACATTCTGCCTCCCATGCTGACTACCCCTCCTCAACCAATTCTGGGTACCTGAAATGGAATCTTCGCCCTTGTGCAGCAGGAAGCAATTACTGGAGACAGTGGCCTTCGTCCCTTTGTCCTGAAGGAATTCTCCTGCCTAGTGGTTGAGTGGGGAAGTGATGCAGATATAAAGGTGCCCTAAAGGTTGAGTTGCTCATTCCCTGGCTTTCTAAAGTCCATACAGGCCACCCTGCCAGGGACTACCCCAGCCAGGCCTGTGGTTCCTTCCAGGCTACTTAAACCCCTTGGACTGTCCTTCAGGCAACAGCAGCAGGATATTCAACTTTAAGCTTACTTGCTCTTACCCCTGAGGATGGCCTTATTGTTAGCCAGACACCCCCTAGCTCTTCTGTCATGGAGCTCCTTCAAGCCATTTACGGCATGGTAAATTCATCCTGTCCTGACTTAGCCCCTGAATGCCACCTTTGCATGAATCCCTGGCCTCCATATTATGTTGGGGTAGCCATTAATACTACCATAGAACCCATTACCACTTCTAAGAATTGTGACTGGGATCAGCCAAGGATCACCTTGGGAGATGTCCGAGGTTCTGGACTCTGCCTGACAACCAAGGACTGTCTGGTTCTCCCTATAGCCCCATTTGTGGCTCTACCCTTGAAGTCAAATCTTCTACTTCTAGTTTCTTTCCTGCCCTGCCAGGAGTCTGGTGGGCATGCCTCAATGGCCTCACCAGGTGTGTTTCTGCCATGGTGCTCGTAAAACAGAACCTACCAGGCAGCCCCCTTTGTATCTTGGTAGCAATAATCCCCCAGGTCTCCCTCCTCTCAGGGAAGTCCAAACTTTCCCTCAAAAGCCTGCAGCCCCCCTCATCATCCCCATCTTGGTGGAGCTAGGACTGGTGGGGTCAACCGCCATTGGGGCAACTGCCCTAATTAAGGGGGATGTCAACTACCAGGCACTTAGTGCACAGGTGGACATTGATCTCTCCCACCTAGAGCACTCCCTCTCCATCCAGGAGAGACAGGTTGATTCCCTTGCAGAAATGGTCCTCCAAAACCGCAGGGGCCTAGATCTGCTGTTTCTTCCACAGGGGGGCCTCTGTGCTGCCCAGGATTCAGGAGAATCCTGTTGTTTCTGTGTGAACACCTTGGGTGTGGTGCAGGAAAGTTTGAGTTTAGTCCATACAAATTGGGCAGACTGACAGAGGGAAAGGGAAGATGCTAAAAACTGGTTCCAGTCACTGTTTTGAACATCCCCTTGGCTCACTACTTTAGTATCTGCCCGAACCGGTCCCTTAATTCTCCTTACCCTGGTTCTTATTTTAGGTTCATGCCTGATCAATTGCTTTCTCCAATTTGTCAAATCCCTCATTAACTGTGTCAAATACTTATTGTCAGGGATCCCTACTACTGGTCCCTTGATGTTGACCCCCTTGATTATTGTGATGATGTGGTTCCCACTGTGTCAAGGATTTGACACTGTCCATAAGAAGTGGGGAATGTTGTACTTGGCCTCACCTGGCTCTCTTGATCCTTTCCCCTCCCCCCATTCTGCCCTAGCCAGTCATCTTCTTCCTGTTTCATCAAGGAAGTTGGCTGCAGGGTCCCCCAAGGTTTCCCTGCGGGGGAGACTTAAAATGTGAACCAGCCAATCCCTGCTGTAAACCTCTTATTACGCAATCCCTGACCATTGAAAGTTGGGGGATCCTATATATATCAGTGATCTCCCCTTGGTCAGGCCTGTTTGATTTGGGCAAGGTAAGATGTAGCCCCAAACAGCACGTGCTAAATAAAATCCACTTCCAAAATATGCACTTGGGGTTTCAATCGCTTCTTTTGGCACAACAGTACAAAGGGTGGACCAAAATTTTATGCAGATTTTCCATATTGCAAGGATGCCGCAATGTTTTGTATTTGTGGTAATGTGCCTTGAATTTAAGGAGTGAATGTTCTTCTGCAGTCTTATACTATTTCATTAAATGCCTTTGTTTTGAACTAATTATGTCATGTGGCTGACAAGAAAAAAGTAAACACACTGGCAGGAGCTTGGGAGCTATCTTTATGAGTGAATATAGACACATACAGTATAGGACCGGCTCAGGGAAACTCAGAGGTACCTTACATATCAGAGGCAGGGTACTGCAGGTGCTGCATAGTAAAAGTTTTTGTGTTTGTTTTCCTTGTGGATCATGTGGATTGGCAAAGGAAATAAAAATCTTAATGGCAAATGAGACCTGAGTTATATTTGGAGATTTTCCCGATATAAATTTGTGATAAATTCATATATATGCACACACATACACATATGTGTGTATGTGTATGTATATGTACATATGTATGTGTTTGCATACACATACACACATAGGTATGTATATAAAAATATGCATGCACACACACATGTGTGTGTGTGTGTGTGATTTTACATTTTATAACCTAGACTGAGCCTAGAGGAGCCTGGGCCAAGGTGGAGGAGAGAAGAGAGGTGCTTGCTATAGGTAAGGCAATTTTCCAAATACCTGTAAGCTAAAGCATTAGCTCCTTACCTGAAGTACTAGGCTGCCCCTTGGGACACATCTCTATCTAACAATTAGGATATATTCTACCCTACAGCCTATTACAAATGGGGCTCAATCACAGACTCCTTACTGTATCTCCAGAGTCTAGAACAACGTCCTACACAGGGTAGGTGCTTTTAAATAATTAATGAATGATTGTAAATATATCAGATTGCATGCCATCTTGGGGTGGGAGGGAGGAGAGAGAGGAAAAAAAATTTAGAACTCAAAATCTTATAAAAGTGAATGCTGAAAACTAAAAATAAATAAATACTTTGATTTTTAAAAATAAGTAGTTAACTTAATTGAAGAACAAATATTTCATCAAATGTTTGGTCATCTTCCATTGCTCATGATGAATATAAGCAAAAAGACCAACACAAATATAACTGTATCCTATGTACCATCCTTTATAGAGGCCGAAGAATAGAGAAATTCTATGAAGAAGTTGATAAAACCCTTTCAAATTAAATAACATATTCTTTAATATTTCATAACACTGATGCACAGGAAAAAGTGGTCAAAATAAACATTGGAAGATATGCTTCAGGATCACGAAGGAAAATAAGTCAAAGACTTATAGAGTACATAGAAGTCTCAAACCTATATATCAGTAATATTTCAAGAGAATTAGGTGATAGACATGAGCAAGCATGAACACCACACAAAATTAAGTTGATATTTAATTTTTAAATGTCCTTTCTTATTATGAATTTCATGAACAGGAACATTTCCTTATACAAGAAGAGAAAAAGGAGGTTGTATATAAATAACACTTTGAAATTGTGTTATATCTAGCTTTAAAAAAAAGACACACTAAATTTAACTAGTACTACCTCCAATACTTCCTGTGTTCCCTTCTGAATTTCCTTTAGTTTGTTCTCCTCTATATATTTTTTAAAATATTTCATTAATTCTGCATTTCTCTATTTTCTATTTTGCTATCACTGTCACTAACCCAACACTATCCAATAAGTCTTCCCCCCAAAAAATAGAAATAGAAAGCTCACCCTTGTAATAAGCAAAACAAATCAATACTTTGGCAGTGTCTGATAATATATGTTATTCTGCACTTGTGGCTCCTGCCAGCTGCCACTCCTTGGACTGGACTCTACCATGGTCCCAGGAAATCTTGCCATCAGGAAGTTCATCATCCTTCAAGATTTCATCAGCTTTGGCACTTACACCTCATTAGGACCCTTAAAACCCTCTACTCCCTCTGATTGGAGGGCTAGAGGGCAGCACAAGGAACTCTTCCCAAAGCATTTCCATTTAAAGAAGGCTCCCACGACAACCACTTCTTCATTTCCCACTGGCTTGCATGCCTTTGGACTGGACTCTATCCTGTCCCTAAACCCTAGGTGCTTTCCTCCCACCCCTCCCCCATCCTTGCTTTTCAGCCTCCTTTATTTTGTCTTCCCTTACTAGATTAGAAGCTCCTTCAGGTCAAGGACTTTTTTCTTTCTCATTGTTGTATCCATCGATCTTCTGGAGTCTTGCTTGGTTGTTCATTGTCTTAATCATAGTTCCTAAGTCTTTCTGGGTTGTTTTCTTTGTTCACCTGGTTCTACTCATCTCACTTTTCATAAGTTCCAACAAGTTCTCCCAGGTTTCTGTGAATTAATCCCTTTCATCATTTCTTATAGAACATTAATATTCTATTACACTCAAAGGCCAGTCAAAAATTCCTCAATTGTTAGACATTCACCTTGTTTCCAATATTTTTGCTGCAGCAAATAGTGCTGATATAATTTTTTTTCATATAGTCCTTTTCCTCTTTTTTTTAAATCCCTTTAAGATATATCAATATTGGTATTGCTAGGTCAAAGTGTATGCACAGTTTGGTGACTTTGGAGGTAAACAGTAATTCCAAAATGCTTTCAAGAATGGCTAGATCACAGTGTATAGAGTACTGGCCCTGGAGCCAGGAGAACCTGAGTTCAAATGTGACCTCAGACACTTGACACACTTACTAGCTGTGTGACCTTGGGCAAGTCACTTAACCCCAATTGCCTTGCTTTCCCCCTCCAAAAAAAAAAAAAAGAATAGCTAGACCAATTCAGAGATCTACCAATAGTTCATTAATATTTTTGTTTTCCCACAATCTCTGCAAAATTTGTCATTTTAATTTTTTGTCATTTGCCAGTTTGATAATTGTGAGGTTGTGTTGATAGGGGTACAAGTCTCATCTTGATCATGATAGGAAAATAACTCACTTCCACTGAGGTACAGACATTGGACGAGAGTCCTATTCCTAATCCTGATCCACAGACATGATAAAAGGGGAATTATCTGTCACTGAACCCTGGTCAGTGACTAATGGACCTAAGGGAAAAAATGGTGTTTCCTGTTGCTGCGGCACAGACTTCAAATTCTCAGTCTATGCTCTCTTCACTGAAGGCAGGAAGTCTTCTCCAAGAAGTACTGCTGCTTCTGTGAATCCTTGTCCCAGCCCTTATTAGCAACCAAAGAGCTAAAGAAAGACACGGGTGGTCCCAGGCTCAATCCACTGTCCATATCAGTAGAGGAGAGATGGGAACTCTCAGAAAATGGCCTCAGTTTTTTGGCCACACATATTCCCTACGTTTGTGATTCTCTACTCGTGTACCTCTGCTTGAGACTTAGGCTTATTTTAATTCTTTCTAGATGTATTTATGGAAGAACGTGCTTGAGGTTTATAAGGGAAATGTTTCATTGCTATTTTTCTTGCTCTGACGTTTCAATAAATGTCTTTGCTTTGAGTTAATAGTGTCCTTTGCCTGCTATCAAAGATAAACACATTGGTGGGTTATAGTTTTAGAAATGTAGACTGAATATCTTGAAGCTGGATAAACCATCCTCTGGGGAAATCAATCCTGTGAGAGTGGCAGTGGAGCAGCCTGGAATTGCTATGCAGAAATACCCTAGCATAAGGGCAGGAGATGGAGTTGAGAGGAAGACTATGAGCCAAGTATTAACTCCTTGAGAAAGTAGTGAAAATGAAACCAATTCTGGTAGATAATGAAAATGAAATGCCCAACTACTGATACAGGATTTTCTCAATCAGCTGTTAAACTATAGTAAAACCATTGACTTGTCAGAGCAAAGATGAAAATTTAAACCAAATGAGAAGATAAAGCTCAGAAGACAATATGGCATACAATTAATTAGAGCAGCTTCAATTCAGATGGGCTATTGTTTTTTCTTTTTTCTTTTTTTTTTTTTGAGGGGGGGAGGACAGGGCAATTGGGGTTAAGTGACTTGCCCAAGGTCACAGAGCTAGTAAGTGTCTGAGGCTGGATTTGAACTCAAGTCCTTCTGACTCCAAGGCTGGTGCTCTATTCACTGTGCTACCTTGGTGTCGCAACTATCATCATTTCTTAATAGATATTTAGCTGATATGAAGCAATTTCTAAAATGAGGAAACATAGAAGCTTAGAAACAAAATCAGGCAGGAAATAAATACTCCATTTCTTTGCCAACTAGAAGGACATGATAGCATAGGGCAATGCCAGTTTAAAGAATGAACTCATTTGCAAAATCTCACAGAAGAAGAGGAGGATAGAATATTACAAGCAGTATGGTCAAGCAGAGTAGTATAAAGGAGATAAGGGTTCATTATACCTGTGGATGTTCATTAAGGAGGCAAGACACTCTAAACGTCTTCCACTTTTCTCAGGGATTTGCTTTTTGTCTCTCCTAAGGGAGGTGACTGTTCTGGAAATTGTTTTCCAGTGATTTATGTAGGATTAAAAAATATTTTACAGCATGGATTTTCCTGTTAGTTAATTTTTTGTTAGTATGATTCAATTCAATTAAAAAATTCAGTTCAATTCAATTCAATTTGATTTCTGGTGATTTGCCTGAGATGTAAATAGAGTTTGTAATGGATGGGGGAAAGATTTTTCTTTATTCATTTTGAATCCATGCATATCATGGGGAAACCCAGTGAAGAAGGAAAAGCACTAATGTAAAGGTACACGTAAAAGTACTAATAAGAAATGTAAGTTTTTAGAAAGCTTGATATAAGACCTAATTAAGCCAGATCATTTCAAAAGCACTTAAAAATTAAACCAGGAGGACAATATAAAAAAAAAAGCAATGCAAAAAATACATCACCATTGTATATCAAACTGTTTCCTTTGTTGATGATAGTGGAGCCACCAAACTTGGATTCTAACATCTTAGTCTTCAGTGTCTCCATAAACAAGTGAACACGGTATTAAAGAAAACCAAGATGAGAATAGTTAGATCAAATGCATACAGGAGAGATCTACACAAAATTTTGAGAGTATTGAGAGAGACATTCTCAAAATATCTGAAAAAAGAGAAGAAACCAAATGACAAAGAGAAAAACACACATATATTATTACTCCTCTACAAAATATGTTATGCATTCAGGCTTCCCAGTTTAACCACGGCCTCATTAGTTCTGAACACTGTGTCCTTAACCAGACACACAGTTAGAATCACTCAATATTTGTTTCTTAGCTCCTATCCCTCTTCCAGAGACCAGAGATTTCTTGGTCTTCTTCACTGACTCTCCATCCCCCTTCAATCCTATACATATGGGTATCTCCTAAGGCCCTGTCCTATGCTCTCTTCTTTCTGCACACTTAACCTTGCTGTTTTCTATTTATTCTTACCCTTTAATTTAATTGTCGAATGAATGAATGAAAAGCATTTATTAAGTGCTTACTATGTGATAGGCACTATGCTAAGTTTTAAGGATACAAATTCAAAAGCATGGAGTCTCTGTCCTCAAAGAGTATATATTCTAACAGAGGGAGACTATACATATAGAAGAGCAGTGGCTAGAGAAGGGTCATATGTCATGAGAAGTTGTAGGGATAAGGAGTGGAGGGATAAGGAGTATATTGACAAATCCTTTTCAGTAGCAGTGGTAGTACTTATTTTAACTAGAAGGGGATGAGGGTGAGGAGATGAATATGTAGCAGTAAGTTAGCTGGTTGGATATCAAAAAAAACTGCTAGGGAGTGAAGTATGGCTAGGACCAATCTGATCTAGTGGGCCATGTAAGCCATTCACCTATCAGATTTGGAGGAAGAGAAGGGCAAGGTAGGAATTCTGAAAATGAGAAGATTAAATTCTCAAGGCATGATCTCTGGTTCTATTGTGCAGAGAAATAAGAGTGAGTTGAGACCTGGGTTCATGATAAATTTAGATGTGGATTTATTGATCAAGCATGCAACTGCCAGAGTTCTCACTCAAATTGGCAGTGGTTTCTGGGTTTTGAGATCTTGGTTATATAGGCCCAAACCACAAAATTATAATAGGGAGGGGAGCTAGCAAAAGCTATAACATACAAAAGCAAAGATCAACCATTGGTCAAATATATATGACTCAAGGGAGTATGGTACAAGGGTACAAGGGGTCTTTCATAGAACTGGGTAGAGGACACAGGGTGGAGGGGCATGGTATGAGGGGAACTGGAATTTTCCAGGTTGCAGTCAGAGGGGGCTGGAATTCCCAGAACTGGTCAGGCTCATGTTCTGGGCAAGGGAGGTGAAGGCCCTACCTGGTCAGTGGGGCAGGACAGGATGGTACTTAGATAAGATCTTTGCACCATAATGAGCCTGGTACACTATAATGATTCCAGGAGAAAATATGAAATACTGATCAGGGGAGACAGAGTCAGGGAATGCCTTGAGCAATATGCCCAGACATGCCTTAAGCAGTTTCAAGCTAAAATAAAACAGGGACAGAGACAGAGATACAAGAGGGGCTTAATAGTGGGCCACAAGTCAGGTGGTGTGTAGTGACCTGGGATTTGGATTTGTGTACAACAGTTCAAATGACAAAATGAATTATCAATCTATGCATAAGATTGCTAAATACATGTCTTCAATTGTGACCTCTACCCTGAGCTCCATTCTCAAATTTACCTTTGTCTGTTGGATATCCCCATCAGGCACTTCAAACTCTGCTTAAAACCAAATTCATGATCTTTTAGAGACCTGTGGCTCCTCCCAACTATTCTATTTCTGTTAGCCTAAACATCTTTTCCTTTACTCAAGTTTGAAACCTCTGAGTCATTCTTGACTTCTCCCTTTTCCTCATTCCTCACATACAATCAGTTGCCAAATCCTATAATTTTTGCCTTCCCAATACCTCTCTTATACATGCCCTCATTTCTACTCCCACTAGTTGCACCAAATTCAGTACCTTCTTACCTCTTTCCTGGGTATTATAATAGTTTTCTAACTAGTTCCCTTACCTCCAATCTCTACCTTCTAGCTATTCTTGACACACAAAACCATCTTCCTAATGGCAAGGTCTGACCATGAAACCATCCTCCTCAACAAAAACAAAACAAGCAAACAAAACCAACCGAAAAACTTCAGTGACTTTCTGTTGTCCAATAAACTTCTTAATACAATCAGTATGCTAGTATGAAATACCAAAATACTTTGGTATTTCAAGGCTCCACATCTTTAATGATATTGTTCCAAACAGGTAGTATATGTACACATAAAAAGGATTCAAGGAAATGTGTATTAATTCATTTTTATCAAACTTTGTTTTGATCCTAAGATATGAAGCAACACATTCTGGTCCCAGGAAACTAGTCCTGCCCAGGTTAAAATAACTAACAGGGTGTGACATAACATAAAGCTGGAATGGTGGGTTAATGATAGTTTGTGGAGCACCTTGTTAGAGTCTGCTCTTATTGCACTTGTGTGTGTTTGGTTTGGCCCATCTGTTCTTGCTATCTTTAATATTATTTTCACTTCTTGTAAGACACTGGGGCTTAAACATTAGAGTTCAAATGTGGTGGGTCCACTGTTATTAATGAAGACAACAGTTTGTCATAGAAATGTTGACAGATCTTTTCCATTCTTTTTCTGTTTTCCTCCCAGTTTCACCTCTGAATGCTGATTCCAAGTGTCCTACAGTAGTTTGGGCTAGCCCTCTTTTATATCCAGGTGAACAGAGAATTAGAGCCCTTCTCAAATGTATCAGTCTAGGACAATCTAGGAAACTCTGAATATACCTATCATTAACAGGCAGGATAAGAATGCATTTAGAAGATGGTAGAACTCCTTTGATATTAAGGAGCTATACTTAAGGCCAATCAGTCGTTCTAGTTGATTTTATCTACATGTCTTTCTACCCGTCTAGAAAAAAGGGCCCATTCTGACCAGACTGTTTTACCTGGCTTTGGAAGCCCTCTGCAACCTGGTTCCAACCCATCATTCTAAAATGTCATACAGTTCCAACCAAATTGAATTTCTCATCATCACTTAATTTTATCCTGCCCCTATGTTACGGGTTTTTTATTCAGGTGAGGGTTATCTTTTTGGGTCAGGATGTATAGGGCTTACCTATACCCACCTCAACAGGCCTCAGGCGTCCCCGGCTCCCGTCCACTCTGGGAGAAACAGCTGCACAGAAAAACTCAGGACACAGGACTTGCTTCTAGCTTTTATTGAGAGTTCATCCTCTATCTGAGTGTGTCTGGACTGGACTGGACTCCCTCTGCCTCCGGGTAGCCTGTATTTAAGTCCTTTTTCCAGGGCCCCTTAGGGCCCCTCCCCTGGCCATGCCCTCACCACAGTGAGCCAATGTTCTCACCCCGAGGCGGAGAGATTATCCTGCTTATTGTAAACAGGTGCAGCCTTTGCATTCTGCCCCCAGGTGATCACATGCACTCCTCTTAGCTGAGGATCGGCTCAACCTGTCCATCTCACGTGGAGTATCAACGACCCTCTTTAGGAGTCTCCTCCCCATGTGAGGTATCAGAGACCTAACACCCCTATACCTTTTTTCATAGTATCTCTCATGGTAGGCATCCATATCTCATTTCAGTCTGTTGAAATTCCTCTGTCCCATCAAAGTCCATCTCTGGTGCTACTTCTCCATGGAGTCTTCCCTATTGCCCTTACCTATAAGTGATCTGTTCCCCAGAGTAGTGATCCAGAATCATTAGATTTAGAGTTGTAGGCAGAAGGGACATTAGTAATGATCTGGTTCAGTCCTCTCATTTTAAAGATAAGGAATTTGAAATCCTTCTTGTCTTTCAAGGCACTGGTGAAACACAGACTCTTCCATCTCTCATAGCAGTTCACCAGGACATCTTTGCAATTACACATTTGTCTTTGTGCTGCCATTATCCTTTTGTATACCATCTCCCTTACTAATGTAACTCCCTGTGTATTAGTATAACACACATCTCCTGCCTGGTCTACAGTCTCCCCCAGAAGAAAAGAGCTATTACGCTGAATAAGTTGTGGTATGTGGTTATAATAGAATATTATTGTACTACAGGAAATGATGAGAAGAATGCTCTCAGAAATACCTGGAAAGACTTGCATGGGCAGATGAAAAGTGAAATGTACTATGTACCAAAAGTAACAGCAATACTGTAAGATGATCAGCTGTGAATGACTTCTCTGTTCTCAGCAATGCAATGATCCAACACAACTCTGAAGGACTAATGATGAAAAATGCTATCCATCCTCAGAGAAAGAACTGATGGTGTGTGAATACAGATTGAAGCATACTTTTTTAAACTTTATTTTTCTTGAGTTTTTTTCTGTCTATGTTTTCTTTTACAACATGACTATTATGGATATGTTTTGCATGACTACATGTGTGTAACCTATATTGAATTGCTTGCCTTCTCAATAAGGTGGGGTGGGGAGGGAGGAAGGGAAAGAATTTGGAACTCAAAGTTTTAAAGATGAATGCTGAAAATTGTTTGTCCATCTAACTAGGGAAAAATAAAAAACTAAATAAAATTAAATTTAAATTTAAAAAAAAGGGAGAGAGAGATGGAGGGAGGGAAGGATAGAAGGAAAGAATACCTTCCCTCTGTAATTATCTCCAGTGTGTCCTTATTAGTATATAGTTATTTACATGTGGTCTTTGATATTATACTCCGAGATCCTTGAGAGCAAGGACAGTTTTTTGTCTTCCTTTAGATCCCCAGCAATTAATACAGTGCCTGGTATATTATAGCCCTTAAAAAATTCTTGTTGACTAACTGACCTCAGTTAACAGATGAGAAAACTGAAGACCAGAGAGGTTAAGTGATCTGCCAGGGTTATACAAGTAGTTAGCATGGCATATGTATAATATACGAAAAATTAATGCAAGATGATTTTAGGGGGTGGGAGATGCTAGTACTTGGGTTCTAAAGGAAAGGAAGTGATATTTGAATGAATTAGGCATTCTAAGAAGTGGAAGTGAGAGAAGAGTATATTTCAAGCTCAGGGGACAGTTTGTACAAAAGGAAACATGCATGGAAGGTTAAAGGGTGGGGGAATAGTCAGGATGCTAGTCTGGCTGAATTGAAGCTACATGATGGGAGGTCATAAATAGTTTGAGTGGCAGAGACATGGTATAACTTCATTTAGTCAAGTCTGGAGCATTAAAAAAAGATCTAGAAAGTTCTTCAAAAGAAAGGGACATTTTTTGGAAGGAAGAGCACAATGAGAGAAGGCAGGGCCCAATTACCTTTGTCTATCACAGTATTACAGCATTATAGAGCTAGAAAGGTCCTTACAGATGGCATAGTCAAAAGAGAGAATCAGAGGTCCTGGAGTCAGGCTATGGATTCAAATCCCACCTCTGACACTTATGATGGAACTTTGGGGAAATCATTTCTTCCTAGGATGCAGTTTCCTGATGTATAAAATGAGGGGGTTCAATTGATAAATGGTCAAAGGATATGAAGAGGCAGTTTTCAGATAAAGAAATTAAAGCTATCTATAGTCATGTGAAAAAATGCTATAAATCACTACTGATTACAGAAATGCAAATCAAAACAACTGTGAGGTACCACATCATACCTGGCAGATTGGCTAACATGACAAGACAGGAAAATGATAAATGTTGGAGAAGATGTGGGGAAATTGGAACACTACTCCATTGTTGGCAGAGTTGTGAACTGATCCAACCATTCTAGAGAGCAATTTGGAACTATGCCCAACTTTATTTTTCTTGAGTTTTTTTCTGTCTATGTTTTCTTTTACAACATGACTATTATGGATATGTTTTGCATGACTACACGTGTGTAACCTATATTGAATTGCTTGCCTTCTCAATAAGGTTGGGTGGGGAGGGAGGAAGGGAGAGAATTTGGAACTCAAAGTTTTAAAGATGAATGCTGAAAATTGTTTGTCCATCTAACTAGGGAAAAATAAAAAACTAAATTAAATTAAATTAAAATTAAAAAAGAAGGGAGAGAGAGATGGAGGGAGGGAAGGTGGAGGAAGCTGTGAATTCTCGAGACGGAGGAGCCAAGATGTCATGAAAATGCCCAGAAAGGAAAGGTGGCCATCCTGGCCCTGCCCAAGGTCCCCCAAAGGCTGGATCCCTTCCCTTTTTTCTTTTCTTTCCTCCTCCCCTAGGATGATCCCTTCCATTGTTCCCAGGACAGTCCAAGACCATCTTGGTCACTGACCTAAGAATTCTGGAACCAGCCAACACCAGCTGTCACACTTTTGTTTTCAGGACAGTAACTTTATTCCATCACTCAGAAATCTTCACTAATATTTTCCTAAGAAGCATGAATTGGAGACCCATAAGAATTTTAATTTTGAATTGAATAGTATTAGAAGTAGTCAATTTGGGATCCATATGTACAAAAATATAGCAGCTCTTTTTGTGGGGGTAAAGAATTTGAAATCAAGGGGATATCTATCAATTGGGGAATGGTTAAACAAGTTGTGATATATGAATGTAATACAATACTATTGTGCTATAAAAAATGAGGAGCAGATGGACTTCATAACAACATAATAACATATAAACTGATACTGAGTGAGAAGAGAACCGAGAGAACTTTGTACACAATTACAGACACATAGTATGTGTGAAACTAACTTTGATAGACTGGACTCCTCTAAGTAATGCAAGGTTACAAGATAACTCCAAAGGACTCATGATGGAGAGGGCTATCCACATTCAGAGAAAGAACTACAGAGTCTGAATGCAGATTGAAGCAAATTACTTGTTCTCTCTTTTTTAATTCTGTTCTGTTTTGCTCCTTCTTTCTCGTTGCTCATTCCATTGGTTATAATTCTTCTTTACAACTTATATTTAGTGTGAAGGTATTTGTAGAATATAGTTATATCTGACTGCATGCTGCCATGGAGAGGAGAGAAGGGAAGAGAGAGAGGGGAAGAAAATCCTTAGGGAACTCAGGATTGATCCTCAGGATGTTTGGTTTTCTTTCTTTTTTCCCACTGTTCACTCCATTGGTTACAACCTTTCTATACAACATGACTATTGTACAATGTGAAAGTATTTGCAGATCCTATACATGATCGCATGTATAGGAAAGCCTCAGGATGGAACTCAGGGGATTGTGGAACTGAACGTTATAAACTAAAACTAAATAACTTTTTTTAAAAATAGTCAATTTGGGGCCAAAGAGGTTTGGGAGAACCGGAAACTAGGCTTCTCTCTCTGATAGGGTAGTCTTTATTCCTCTTAATGCTTCACCCCTGACTTTTCTCCCTGACTCCCTGCTTTGGGGCCAAGGTCTCCCATTTCATCCTGGGCTATCTCCAGTCCTCCCAATCGATATCTGGACACTGGAAGCAGATGGCTCTGGAGGAGAAAATGAGGCTGGTGACCTTGCACAGCCCTCTCTGTTCAAATCAAAGTCAAATTACAAGTCATGTCATCACCTCCCTCATGATGTGGTCTTCTTTGCAAACTAAGAACAAACCACAGCCCCACAGTGGCCCCAGAAACTTCTCTATCCTTAAAACTCAAGCCAGCCCTGGACTTGACACACTGGAGGTACCCTGGGACCCATCCCTCTGACTGCCTGGTTCCTTGTAGTACCTACATTTTAAGGGAGATGTCTAGGTTATCCACATCCTCGTTCCTTACCAGGCTTCACTCCTGAATCTTCTCTACAATACTACCAGGATAGGTACCTCCATCTCCCTCCCTCCTCTACCCCTTTCCACCTTCCTTTTATGTATCTTCCTCCATTAAAATGTAAATTACTTAAGGGTGGGCTCCTACTCCTATTACTCTGCACGGTAATACATTAGTCAGTACTATAATAATACAGTAATTCAGGACACGGTAATCAGCTGGGTACTTGGTAAACCCTTAATAAACGCCTGTTGACTTGAGGAGGGTCACTGGACCTGGATCTGTGGGGATTGGAATTGTGGGAGATTGTGGTCTTCAAATTTAGGCTATAAGAACTCGAATTGTAGAGGCTGGCATAACAGTGACTGGAACATGGGAACTGGGAGTTGGGGAGACCGGGAATATGAGAACCGGAAAGATTTGAGACGCTGGGGATTCGCGATATGGGGGCCCGGATGGGGAGGGGGGGGCTGTGACTCTGCGATGGGACTAGAGATATAGGAACTGGCATCGGACTCTGAGGGACTGGCGACACAGGGACTAGTGTCTGGGGACACTGGGTGGGCCAAGCAGACCGAGGCTGTAGGGGATTATAGGGACGCAGGGACTAGGGCTGGTTAGACTAGGACAATGGGAAATTGGTGACATGGTGATTGGGATTGGGGGAGACTAAGGAAGTGAGGACTAGGGAAATGGGGTTTAGGGCTGTGGAGTCTGGGATTGTTGGGGACTGAGAATGTGGAGTCTGGGGACTCCAGGTCATGCGGGCTGGGGTCAGAGAGGCTGAGGTCAAGCAAACCACATCCCCTGCCCCGAAGTCCCCTGGGCGGGGCGGGACAACGAGCGAGGGGAGGGGCCTCAGGCGGCTCGAGGCAGGGGTGGAGACGGGGCCGAAGCACTTCGTGGTTTCGGAGCCGCTCTAGTCGGCGCCTCGCTGGCACCCGGAAGGGGCAGTGCACAGTTCCGCCGGGCGGCGTGGTTGCTAGGAGGACGGTGACGTCGACGCGGAGAAGGCGGGACCAGGTGGGGCGGGGCGGGACGAGACAGGACAGAACGGAACAGGGACGGAGGCCGCGCGGCGCCGCCCGACGCGCCCGTTCCGGGACCATGGCGGCCTCGGCGGGCAGCGCGGCGCCGGCGAGGCCTGGGAGGCCTCGGGCCCCGCCGCCGGCCGCCCCTCCGGAGCGGGGTGGTGGGAGCTGCGTTCTGTGTTGCGGAGACCTGGAGGCCACGGCATTGGGCAAGTGCGACCACCCGGTGTGCTTCCGCTGCTCCACCAAGATGCGAGTCCTCTGCGAGCAGCGCTACTGTGCCGTGTGCCGCGAGGAGCTGCGCCAGGTGAGCGGGGGGCCTGGCGGGCTCAGGGCCCGCACCCCGCCAGGCCAGGCCCGCGGGGGGGGGGGGAGGCGGGGACAGAATCCAGGAGGACTCCCCCTTCTCCCCTCCCCCGGGGCCGCGCTGGCGGGCTGTGCTCGCCCCGGGCCGAGCAAAGTCTGCGGCCCCGGCCGGAGTTGGCTGGGCTCGTCCGGACTGGACGGGGGAGAGCCGGGTGGGGTCCGTGACCCGCGGGACCTTCGGTGTGGGGCCGGGCGCAGTCCTCAAGTTTGGTTGGCCAGGGCGGACAGATGGTGGAAAAGTTGGAGAAGATCGAGGTGGGTGGGTGAGAAGCGAACAGGCAGCGAGTGGTCTTTCTCCTTTGGGGAGGGGACAAAAAGAATAGACTCATTGGGTGTGATTGTGAGGAGTGAGCTCGCCGCTTCCTAGAGGAGGGATAGCATCCCGCTTAAGGGAGAAGGGAATATTAAATGCCGAAGGAGAAATGGACTCAACTTCTCAGAGCTTCCTCCTCCACCGTGGTGGTAATAAAGATAGGAGGAGGACCTGGTTCAAAGTGATCTTGCTCTCGGGGCCAGGGTTAGAATTCGTGAATTTCTAATCCGGTCCTCCTTCTAGGTCATTGTGTGACCTTGGTCAAATTACTTAACTTCTCAGAAACCTGATTTTTTTTTTTCTGCAGTAAAGTGGGGTGGTGTGGAGATGTTAATCAAACCTATTCAAGGAAGGTGTTGAAAGAATGATTGAGGAATGGGAAATGCTTTGAGGGCGAGATGAAAGGTTCTGCTTAAACGCAAAGTATTCCATAAGTTTTCTACTCTCTGAGGGCTCGGTTTCTGAGTTCAGTAGAGACATTTCTTAACTCTGTCTGGACTTGCATCAATGGCACAGTACAGAGGTGGAGGGTGATGACGAGCTCTTGATTTCTTAGCCACTTTTTCACAGCATGACTGTGATGTTCAGGTTCTAAGCCAGAAAAAAAACAAAACATATTTGATCTCCTTCATTTACTGTTCTTTAAAACGCTTTACTTTTGGTGTTGTGAAATCCCTCCCAGTTATTAAAGGGAAGCTTTGGGTGAGTCCCAGCAGGTCAGCCCAGGCTTTCTCATCACAAAATAAGTCAGAGATAGTATTTGTGCAATTTTTTTTAAATGTGGGAACTCCTATTGAAAGAGAATCAAAAGAGAGATAGTCTCTGTGTAAGTGAATTAATAACAGATTTAATGAATTTAATTTAATGAAGATTTATTGAGCATTGACTTTGTCAACCAGTCAATATGCCTACTCTGTGCTAAGCACTATGCTAGGCTTTGGGGATACAAAAATGGAAGAGCGATATCCCCTACCCTCTCAGAGCTTACATTCTATTATTAGGATACAGCCTGTTCACAGGTAAGTAAATGCAAAACATGTCCGAAATAAATGAACAGTGGTTGGAGGTGTCATTTAACAATGGGGGGAACTGGAGAAGGGAAGCCATGGGGTCCAAAAATCATGGGTGAAAAGAGGGAACATTCTAGGCATGGGGGATAACCTGTGTAAAGGTTTGGAAGTAGGAGGGTAGAATGACCTGACTTAGCAAGAAGGCTAATTTACTGAAGTTTTGTATCTGTGAACCAGAATATGTTATCAGCCTTTTTTAGAAAGATGGGCCATAGCTAAATCAGAAAGGCTTTAAAGAGTTTGTATCTTATCCTTAGTGATGGTTTTTCATTCTCGAAGAGGACCAAAATGACATCACTGTGCTAAAGTCAAGTTTCAGTATGTTCAAATGTGGCTGATCAGACCAATATGAGCTCGGAATGCTCTATCCCAAATACCAAAGGGAATCAATCAATGATGTTTCTTAGAGAGGAATAATATGGTCCTGCCTGTGCTTTAGGAATATAAATTTGACAGTTGCATGAGAGTGGATTGAAGAGGGAAGAGAGAGGATGCAGGAAGACCAATCAGGAGGCTATTGCAGTAATCCAGGTGAGGTGACCTTAGACTAAGAGTTATGTGACTAGAGAAAGACTGATTTCAGAGAAGTTGAGGAGGTAGAAAAAAATAACATTTAGCAGCTGGATATAGGGGAGATACGTGATTTGAAGATGTCTCTGAAGTTGTGAAATTGGATTACTAGAAGTCCCTTATCCAAACTATAGGGAGTTAGGAGAGATAGGTTTAGGGAAAAAGATAAGAGTTCTGTTTTGGGCATGTTAAATTTGAGGTGAGTATGGAATATATAGGTGGAAATATTCAGCAGGTATTTGGAAATATGAGACCTGGACCTCAGGAGATAGATGATATCTGGATATGTACATATGGGAATTATCTGAATAAGGATTATAGTCGAATTCTTGAGAACCTCCATTGGGAACCTTTGGTAAAGGAGCTGTCCTTTGTAAAGTCCTATGGGGAGACAAAACACCTCAAACAACAATGAACAATACATGTGCTAGGATAGAATTGTCATTTAAACCTTTTCTAACCTGATTCTGCTTCTTGGTAAAACAACATGTTAAGTTCCTGCTGTGTGTAAAGTTCTTAGCTAGGTTCAGGTGATAAAAAGATATGTGTGCTGTTACAGACCTTGCTCCCAAGAGTCTTATAGGAGGGAAAAACAGACACAAATAACTATGCTTCAAAGGAGAGTGATAGGTGCAAAGAAAAGATAGGCACAGGGTGGTGCAGTGAATAGAGTCCTGACTCCCTGGAATCAGGAGAACCTGAGTTCAAAAATGACCTCAGACTCTTAACACAAAAGACTAGCCATGTGACCTTGGGGAAGTCACTTAACCCCAATTGCCCTGTCTTCCTCCCTCTTTAAAAAAAGGGGGGGGAAAGAAAAGATAGGTAGGGAAGGCAGGGCAGTTTGAGGTTAAGTGACTTGTCCAAGGTCACACTGGCTAGTGTCAAGTGTCTGAGGCTAGATTTAAACTCAGGTCCTCCTGACTCCAGGGCTGGGGGCTCTATGCACTGCACCACCTAGCTGCCCCAAGGAGAGATCACTTTTAGGAAGACGGGAGGAGGGAGATTAGATCTGAGTTGGGTCTTATGGGAAGGATGGGACTTCACTGGAGGAGTCCATTTGAGGCAGGAGGAACTAGGACAGAGAAGAGGGCATGGCAAGAGTGTGAGAGTGAAGTCCAGTTTTGCTGGCTGGCTTTTCGGGCCAAGATTCTCAAATACAAGATTTTCCATATTTCAGGGATGGTATCATATAGATTTGTACTTTCCTGTTCCGTATGTTGTATTTAGTAACTCTGTACATGTTACTGTACTGTGCAAACCTTTGTGTGTCAGCATATGAAGTTTGGGGGGGTGCTTGATGTTTTCGTATTTTTTGTTGGACCTTCCAATCTTTTTAGCAAGTAGATATTTAAATAATAGCGCTTCAAGATAACCTTGAAGTAGCTTCATTTTAATCCTAACTTTCAAAAGACCCTTTTGTTTTGTGCTTTATGTGAAAATCCCTCTCTGCTCTCTCCCCCACCTCCAAACACTACAGTTGTTTGTGCTTGTCATTTTGGTTAGTTTTGATCTCTCTGTTCTACTCCTATTCTCTGTGTTCTTTACTTGGCTTGGTTTTTTCCTCTCAGAGTTGTAGCTTTGAGGAACTCCACTCTCTGGACCATTTTCCTATACAAAATATCAGAATATTTTGTGAGTACTTCTGCAAGTTTTTGTTAGTGCCACCCCAATTGGCTTCTTTAGAAGCTCAGCCATTGTTGTGTCTGTAGGCAAAAGATACTCATGGCACCAGACACTCACTTATTTGACTTTGTGTCTGAAAAAATAGTCAGGTTTTAAGGTGATTTTTGGTCAGCATCTCTGCAGTTTCAAGTACAAAAGGAGGTTCTTTTATTAATTACGACCAGGACAGAGGTAAGGGAAAGTTAAGGGAACTAATTGCCAAACTTAAATCAGTTATTTTTACCATGCCTCAGCTGCCAGATCTTTCTTGGGCTAGCTGTTCACAAGTCTAAAAAAAAAATTAATTAGATTACTGAGATGACAACAGGAGAGAAAGAAGCCTAGAAATGCCCAGTTTGGGTGATCAGCCTCTAACTCATCTCTCCGTCTGGAAAGGACAATATTAGAATGCAGAGAAAGTAGAATCTTAGAACTAAAAGACTACAAATAAGGAGCTAAGAATTTAGAATGTTTTTCTCTACCCTGCCCTGAAATCACTTTGGAAATGATTCCTCTCTGCTCCCACATTAATTACAAAGATTAGAATAAAGATTCTTATGCTCTTTGGTGGCAAAATATTTGTCTTAAAGTCTAAAGGTGAGAGTAGTGGTCTCAGTGTTGTTTACAAGCTCTAATGTGTCTGGATGGACATTGAAAATTGTAAGAAAGGAGTATGCTGCTGTACTGTCTTCTTTTCCAGTGGAAGAATTCCCTCCATGTAAAATCTGTTTACATGCTTTTTTGTGATTATATTAAGTTTCATAATGTGATGATCTTTTGGCTGTCTGTGAGGCAGACTTTGTGAGAAGCCAAAAATCAGCTACTTATATTATTTTTCTAGTGAATATATTTCTTAGCAATGAGACTGTAGTCTTGTTTTTCTTTTTAAAGTTCTAGTTCCAAATCAGAATTCTGAGAGTGCTCCTCTGTTCCCCTTGTATTTGTATCATTTTCATTTCCCACTATATCCTTGTCACTATGTATCCCAGAGATATATTCTTTATGACAAAGAACCAAAAAAAAGTTCATCAAACCCAGCACATTGAAAAGTTCTGATATTTGTACTGTGTTCTACATCCACATCCTTCCACCTCTGCAAAGACTTCGTCATAAGTGACTTCCAATATTCTTTTGGGATCAGCCTTGTTCATTATAATTTCATAGCATTTAATTTCTATTGGTCTTGTTCTTTTCATTTACATTGTTGCAGTCATTATGTATTGTTTTTCAAGTTCTGTTTCATTTCCAAGACTTTCCATGCATCTCTTTATTCATCATATTTGTTGTTTCTTAGAGCACATGTACCATACTTCCTTCAGCAATTACCCAGTCGATAGGCATGTATTGTATTTCCAGTTCTTTACTACCACAAAAAGTTGTTCTATAAATATTTTGGTGCATATGCAGTGAGAGCCCTATTTTTAAACAGTGTCATCAATTCAACCAACAAATATGTACTGAATGTCAACTGTGGTCTAACCCTAGGCTAGGTGTCTTGGGAAAATAGAAGCTACATAAGACTAAAACATACTGAAGACATTTCTTGGGCAGAAATGCCATTTGAGTTGAATAGTGGTGATTCTGAAGAGCAAGAAGAAGATGCTTTTTTTTCTGGTGACTGAATTGACAGTGTAGGTGCTAGGGACCAGGATCTGGTGCAGGAAATAGATGAGTTAAGGACCAGAAATTAGGAGGAAGACCAGAAGAAGATGGTATTTTAATGATAAAGGCAACAGTAGTTATCACCACTGATTGAGCAGAGCTCTTTATTAGGAGCTAAACTATGTCTTCACTTTTCTTCACTTTCTTCCCCTTACGGGTATAAGTGTTGATTGACTTAAGAAAGATGTAATTTTTGCTCTGTAGGAACTCACAGTCAACTACAAAAGTCCCATCTCTGTTCTGCATGCCAGTGGAAGGAAGTAGTATCCTATTCTATGACAAAGGTACATTTTTAACCTTGGAATATGGTCAGTGATTTTACCACTAGTATATTCAGTTTCCTGACTTTGTTTTATTACTGCTATTAAGATTAATGTGCTTTCTTTTAGAACATTCCTTTAGCACAGAGATGGCTTTGGGGTGGAGAAAAATTTGAGACTAAAAATCATAGAATAAGAATTAGAAGAGATCTTGAAGATCAACTCTTCAGTCTTTAATATGCCTAATTTGAGGTAATGACAGGACCTCCAGACAGTAAGGTTTTGAAAGCAAGAAATATGAGTCCAGAGTGCAGAGGTGGTATCAGGATCAGAGAGATACTTTAGAGCAGCAGCTCTCAACCTGGGGGTCGTGAGCCCTTGGGGGTTAAACGATCTTTTCACAGGGGTCGCCTAAGACCATAAGAAAACATATTTCTGATGGTCTTAGGAACTGAAACACCACTCCTCTGTCTCCTGGCGGTCTGCCCACATGCAGATACACCCACACATGAGTATAAAAGGGACTCAGCATTAGGAAGGTTGAGAAATCACTGCTTTAGAGTCATAAGTCGTCTGTCTAGAAATTGAGACAGCTGGTGGTAGCCATAGGGATGACAGAGGGTACAGAAAAAAGGTCAGAGGGCTGAGGTCTGAACTCCTGGGAACCCAGGATTAGGAGTGGTAAGGATAAGAGGAAGAAGGAGGGGAGAAGTCAGTAAGATACAAGACTGCTGTGTAAAGGAGTAAAAAGAATGGAGCCTCAGTATCTTCCTTGAGTAAGATGAGGAAAATAAGGAGGAGCTGACAGTTCTTGCTGGCAAAGTTGGCAAGCAAAGAATGGTAGCATAAAGATACAGTACAGGTTGTTAAATGACTAAATGCAGTGGGGAGAGATGTTGAAAAGGACAGTCACAAAATGTACCTGCTTGGAGAAGGGGGGAATTAAGTTTGTCCTCTCCTGGAACTCTGTATTCACAGGGTCCTGGAGGTGTTGAGCTCTGGGCTGGAAAAGGCCTGTGCATCCTCTACATTTGAATAAATATTAGAGATAACTTTTAATTCCTGGGAGTTCTGATGGAGCCTGGGGAGAGGACTGGAAGTGTGTCCCCTGGAGACCTGGAATAAGAATGTAAAGAATGTGGATGATTAGGTTGTCAGTTTCTTGAGTTGGTAATTTGGTAATTGTTCATTTGAAACACCGGTTGAATGAATGTATTTGTCCAAATGGGGGCCTCTCTTTAACTTGATCTTAGTAAGAAAGTAAAAGGTCTGTTTAGAGTAAGACTCAGGGGAAAAACTGAAAGTGTGTTTTTACCTGACATCCCTTTGGGGGTCAGCTATGGAACCTTCCATGAACTGGTGAGCAACTGAGAAAGGGATTCCTAGAGGAGGGGAGAAATGAGAAGCCTTCCTGGTCTGGGGAGGAGGGAAAATGTGATTCATAATCCATCTGATTTTGGTCACTGTCTTCGCTGACACCTCTGAGATAAAGTTTTGCTATCCATGTATATAGCCATCGCCTGAGGCAGAATGATACATTTACTTGAGGGCAGAATTGAAATAAATTGAGGAGAAAAGCTCCCCTCTCGATTTATTCCAGAGTAATCTTGCTATTGTACCATTCTGTTCCCATCACTCTCCAGCTCAAAAACCTTCTGGGACTTCCCATTTGCCTATAGCAGCTAAGATTTAGAGAGTACTTTAAGATTTGCTAAGAGCGGTAGTTATATTATCTTATTTAATCCTTGTAACAGTTCTGTGATGTAAGTACTGCTATTTCCATTTTATAGATTAAAATACCAATAGTTATAATAGTGATAATACATTTCCTTTCACTTCTCAGCCCTTTAACACTCAACTCACTGTAGACTTCATCAAGTTATCAGTGAACTCCGATGGTCTTTTACTAGGCCTCATCCTTCTTCACTTTTGCTTTTTGGAGGGGAGAGGCAAGGCAGTTGAGGTTAAGTGACTTGCCCAGGGTCATACGGCTAGTAAGTGTCAAGTGTCTGAGGCCACATTTGAACTCAGGTCCTCCTGACTCCAGGGCCTAATTTGAGAGCACCACCTACTTGCCCCTCTTCTTGACCTTTCAACAGCATTCAGCACTGTGGAACACCTTCTCTTGAGTCTAAAGGACGTTGTTGCCTCTTGGTTCTCTTTTTCCTTTTCTGACTATTCTCTCATCATCTCCTTTGCTAGCTCATCTTTCATCTCCTACTTGACAACTCTGGGCACGTTCCAAGATTTCATCCCAGGCCTTCTTCTCTTCTCTCACTACAGAAGGGCCGTGGTTTCTCTTCCTGAGCTCCAGTCCCTACCTCACCAACTGAACTGCTCCTTAAACATTTTGCGCTGGCTATCCTGTCAGCAGGCCCCAAACAGAGCTGCTTTTCTTTCTTCCCACACCCGCTACTCTTCTAGCCTTCTGTCTTCTGTTGAGGACATCCTCATCCTTCCATTTTCCCAGTTTTGCATCCTTGATACCACCTATAATTCCTCACCTCTTTACTGCATGTAGCCAGTCATTTTCCAAGTCTTACTGTTGTTTACTTCCAGACAATTTCTTACATTCATTTCCTTCTCTTGAGACTCACATGGCCACTATTCCTCTTGCCTGGACTGTTGTAATAGGCTCCCAGCTGGTCTTCTTGCATCATATATCTCCCTGCCCTAATCCATCCTTCACATAGTGATTTTCCTAAGGCACAAATCTGACCGTGTCACTTCCCTACTTAGTTAACTCTGATGTCTATGTGTTACTACCTCCAGGGTCAAGTCTAAATTCCTCTATTTGGCATTTTTAAAGCCTTTGACAGTGTGGCCCCAGCTTTATTAGGTGTTCTTTTTGGGCTGGCCTGCTTGCTACTTCTACCACAGGATATTCTATTGCCTGCCTTTTTTCTCCTTTGCATAAGCTGTCCTGAACAATATGTTCTCTACCTTTTCTTAGAATCCTTAGCTTCTTTCAGAATTCATGTCATGAACTACCTCTCTTACTTTCCCTCTCCCTCCCCCTCCTCCAGATAAAGTGACTTGCCCAGGGTCACACAGCTCCTGCATATCTAAGACTGAATTAAATTTTTAAAATTTAACTGGAATCAGGTCTTCCTGATTCCATCCACTGCACCACCCTCCTGCCCCAGGGCCACCTCATTCTAAAGGAACCCTTTCTTGATTCCTCTAACTTTTAGTGCCTCTACCTCTCAATTACTTTGTATTATTTTGTATACATTTTACGTGCATAATACATATGTATGACATTGTCTCCTCTGATAAGTTACCAGAGAGAGATTGTTTCATTTTTGTCTGTCTTAATAAATGTTAGTTGGCCAATTACAGATTGAGGAAACTTGAGGGCTCAGAGAAGTTAAATTATTTGCCTAAGGTGGCAATTATTTCTAACATTGGTTCATAGAAAATTTTTCAGATTTCTTAGCATGGTCTTCAAGAGCCTTCCATATTTTGCCTCCAGCTTACATTTCCATTCTATCTTGTACTACTCCTTCTGCTCTTCTTTACATATCTTTTGTTCTTACCAGATTGGATTATTCCCCATCATGTTCTCTTTGCTTTGCTTGCTCTTGTATGTACCTTTTCTCATTCTCTCCCCAGTTTCTAGAATAGATTCCTCCTGCTCTCTCCCCTCCAGTCTTTCACTAACTTCATGGACTAATAAGTCAGTTGTCTTCTCCATAAGTCCTTTTGATCTCCTGGATAACAATCTCTCCGTCTCCAGTTTTTCATGCCCTTTCCGAGCTTTTACTTTACACTTCCATTTCATTTTGTATTGTACTTATTTATGTACGTGTCTGATGCGCCCTACTTCTTTGTAAATTCCTTCTGGGCCAGAAGTCTCTTATCTTAAAGTAGCTAGGACTAAGGCTATAAACTTGACTTTTTTGTATACTGATTGCAAAAGGTAAAAAGAGATACGGAGGAGATATGAAATGAGCTATTGCTTATATGTTAACATGTTATTGCAGATAGTTCTAATTTTTGTTACATTTGTGTATTTTTTTTGACATTTATAATTATTTAATGAAAATGAATGTAACTAGATACCAGCTCTCATCGACAAAGACTCCACTTTTCAGTCACACATGTATGCTGTTTGATTGTCTTCCCATTGTGTTCCCCCTCCCCATCTCCCCAGTGGAGATGGACATTTAGGGTACTGAGACTATTGGATGTGTCTGGATTCCAGCTTTTCCCTGGAGAACTCTGGTTGAGCAGTCTTATGTGCTGATATTGGGGACAGTTATTCCTGTATGCCATTGTCTAAGGACATGCAAAGTCAGATTCTTCTTGGAGAAGGCAAGGTGTTCATAGAGTTGTGAAACAGTGAAGTGAGCTGCCCTCCAACTCAGTAGATCCCTAATGCTTTAAAGAGTAACGATTCTAAGACCCTAGAGCCACTATGTAGCATAACTCATTGGCATTCTAATTTTATCATGTTGAGCCACCAACACTCACTCCCCCCTTTTCCAAAAACTAGTGAGGCAGGTGTTCTGTGGTATTAGAAGAGGTAGTAGTAATACTCTTCCCTGGTTTTGTGTTTTGGAAAGCACCTCACTCACAACTAAGATGATCTCAGTTTTCTTAAATGTAAAGTTGGGATCATCATAATAGCATCTACCTTAGAGGGATTGAGACATTCTCTGTACAGCCCTTAGAAGGGTGCCTGATACATTGTAGACACTTAATAAATGGAAGTAGGGCAGAGTAGAGGAGGGGAGTGGGCCTCCTCTGTTATTCTTCAATGCCTGTATCCTTTACCTTTCTCCCATTTCATTTGGTTGGATTCCTAGTTATAGTCAGTAAACATTTATATCTTATAGTCAGTAAACATACCTGCTGTGTGCCAGGCTGTGCTGAGCCCTGGGGATACAGATATGAAAAAGAAAGGTGGTCCTTGTCCTCATGGAGTGTTCTTTCATTCTAATTAATGGGGGAAGAGTGCGCAGCAGCACACATGTACATGTTCACACATGCACACATGAAAAGGGAGTGAGGAGAGAAGCCAGGAAAGTCCAAAATAAGTGCAGTCAAGTGGAAAATGAGAGGCTGTCTGAGGGGGTGTCAGTGCTTATCCCCCTCCTTAAATAGAAGTGGAAGAGTTCATCTTCTCAACCGAGGCGCAGAGGGTGCTAATGATATGGGAGTGCCAGGCACTTCCCACTTGGGACAAACTGATCTTGTGTTCCTTTTCTGTAGTCAATCTGGGTTATTTAACCTTCTCTGTGCTTATCTCAAGTTCTGTCCTGTGTTACTTGTGATTTGTGTTGATAACTTTTTTCCATGCTAGATTTTAAGGCCCATGAGGGGCTTACCAAGCACAGAGCAGAGCACAAGACTCTGCACAAAATAAATACATATTTGTCAGATTGAATTGAATTATCTCCTATTCATTGAGTCTTCACTGATGCAGGCGCCTTGCTAGGTACCATATAAGAGTTACTTACAAGGACCTGGCTCTGGCTCACCAGATTCTTAAGATATAAAAATAAATATGAGTAGGAAAAACAAAGGGACAAAATATGGAGAAACAACATTCTTTGAAAACAGTATTACAGAGGCAGGGGGCTGTGGATGTGAAATATTCTCTATACTGTCATACTTGGTTGTTTTGAATTTATTGATTTTACTGAACTGCTTTTTCCAAGCCCTTTAAAAAAAATTATTTTTTAAATTTCATCAGCTGTGTATAGCAAGTTGGCAGGTCAGGTGCTGATGAAAACAGGATGGCTTCAGTTCACACTTAAAATTCAGTTCTTCAAGTAGATGGGTTAGGTGGCCATGCTATGTCCTCTGCTTTCTCTCTAATGCACATTACAAGTAGGACAAAAGAATATGTGGGTAGATCAGTTATTCCAACTTTCGGGCCAGAAGCAAAACCAAACAGATTGGGGCAGCTAGGTGGCATAGTGAATAGATCACTAGCCCTGGAGTCAGGAAGACCTGAGTTCAAATCCAGCCTCAGACATTTAACAGCAGTAGCTTTGTGACCTTGGGCAAGTCACTTAACTTCCCCCTCTAAAAAGCAAAAACAAAACCAAACAGATAAAAGCCTAACACTTTATGATTGGTCACATTTTTAGTTCCTTTTTAGCTTTGGGTTGGAAATTGCTAGGTGGGTACTAGGCAGCGCTTTGATAGGAGACCTTGAGGCATTATCAGGTGGCTGAGCTAGGAAGAGAAAAGAGAGGAAATGGGGGGGGGGGGGGAACGTATTCTGTCATTTTTTTTATCCCAGGGAAGAAGTTCCTTTGACAAGATTCCAGAAGCCTTGCCCTTGCTATTATGGGGAATTACTGTGCTACCTGAACCTCTCTAGATAAGGAGATATCTACATTAGGGTTAAATCTTACACTCTTTGACTTATAATGAATTAAATTTGGTTTCAGAATTAAAACTCCCACTTCATAGAACAATCTGTTCCTAAACTTGTTGTGTAGCATATAAGTCTTTGTTTCACATATAATCATGCTGTTGTGTGATTTTCAGGTGGTCTTTGGGAAGAAGCTTCCAGCATTTGCAACAATCCCAATTCACCAATTGCAGTATGAGAAAAAATATGATATCTATTTTGCTGATGGAAAGGTTTATGCTTTATACAGGTGAGATGAAAATTCCTTGCTCCTTTAGAATTTCCAAAGTCCCTCATATTCTGTGACATTTTGTAATTTTTCAAATTATATACATATTCAGTTTCACTTTCTGTTACCTGTAATCCTATGAAATAGGTTGTGTAACACTGTACAGATGAGAAAACTGAGGTCCAGAGAGGTTCACAGCTTGCCCAAAGTGACTGTGGCCAGGTTGGGACTGAATCCAGGTCTCCTGACTCCTACCTAATTCTCTCATTGTAATAATAAGTAAAGCAATAAATGGGTTTTAAAAAATATTCTCTCCTCACTTAACTAAATCCAGATCATATCCTTATATAATAAAGGGCTATTTCCAGTCCCTATTCTATTTGCCCCTTTTATCTTGAACACAATGAGAACCTCATCTGTGTGGACATAATTTAAGATTCTCCATTTCGAAAATGAGAGGACAGGACTAGGTGACCTTTAAGGTCTCTTCTAGTTCCATTGACTTCAATATAAGATGGTCATGACATTGTTATGACTTACATAAAGCAACTTTCCCTTCCCTCCTCTTAGTCCTTCTCCTCTCCCCCCATTTCTTATTTAGTGTCAGTAAAACTAGTAAGCAGTGACATAGATGCTGGTTTTCCTTTTAGGAAATTGCTCCAACATGAATGTCCCCAGTGTCCAGAACAGCGACCTTTCAGTCTTTTTGTTGACTTAGAGCAGCACATGAGGAAACAACATGAGCTTTTCTGCTGTAAGCTGTGTGTGAAACACCTAAAGGTGAGTGGGGAAGACACAGGCTGGGCCAGGAGGGAAAAGAGGAGAATTTCCTTGAAAGCAAAGCAAGGGAGTCCTCCTCCTTTGATCAGTCATTTAATGCAAAAAAATGCTATCATTGAACCCAGACTCAAGAGCTAGTGCCTCCTCTGGCATCATGTTGCTGTCAAGTAAGCTAATGCCACAGGTAGAGCAAGGTAGTAAGTAGAACTGATGCCCTGTGACTTTGATGTCCCAGTGTGGTCTTGGGGAATAGTTGAGACTGCATCTTCCTATTTTCTTTGCAGAGGTAGGAGACTGTAGGTATGAACTATTACAGACAGAAGTCGAAGTGTTAGTTGATTTTGCCCTTTTTTTTTCTTTTTAAATGTTTGTTACAAGGTGGCTTTTTTATATGAGAGTAAAAAGAATTATATTCAGAAGTGAAAGTTATGTTAAAACAAGTTATCCATAAAAATTAGGTTTAAAATATCCATAATTTTCTTCATAATTTTTCTTCAAATCGCAGCTCAAACTCTAGACTTTTCCTCTTCACTCTGACTGCTGATGCCTTCCTGCCTAAATAGCCTTGTCATTTATTTTGCATATACCTATACAGAATATATGTATTTCTTATCCTCCCTGATGGAATGTTAGCTCATGAAGGTCAAGAATTGCTTAATTTCTGTCTTTGTATCCCTGGCCCCTAGCACAGTTACTGATACATAGTAGGCTCTTAATTAAAGGTTATTGATTAAATTTATACTCTAGTAGGATATCACACACAATTGTGATACAAAATAGATTGATAAGTGCCCCAGGGAAATGCTAACAATATTATGGGAAGTCTTCTGAAAATCATTTCCAATTATAGGAATTCAGGAAAGCCTTCATGGGGAAGGCAGCATTTGAATTTCAAGGGTGCATTGAATTTTCAGTAAGAAGAAATGTGTAGGGTCAGGATTTAAAATTTTTTTTGTTAAGGAGGACTTAATCATTGGCCAAAAAGACATTATTATGTACAAAAGAATAATAGAAAGACTTAATTTTTTAAAAAAAACCACTAAAGCAGGGTATTCTGACTTGCTCACCTTGTCCATATCCTTACTAATGTTTTCTGCTCACCTTTGAGGCAGTCTTCCTCCTTCCTTTGAGTTCAGTACCCTTCTGTCTTACATTATTCCTTCTTCATCTTTGGTGATGGAATATTGGGTAACTGAGCACCCTGATCCTCAAGGCTCTCAGCTTCAACTGCTATAACCCTCTCCTGTGTTGTCTGCCTTCTCTGTTCCTATTTCTGAATCACTGAACCCTGTTGAGGGAAAGTACAGAACAACCCAGTAATAATAATAACGCCTAACACTTACATAGCACTTAGTGTGTGCCAGGCAGTAAGTGCTTCACAGTTACCTCGTGTGATCCTCACAGTAAAGGTGGACAGTGGCTGTAGGTCCTACTGTTATCCTAATTTTATAGATATAGAATCTGAGGCAGACAGAAATGAAGTGACTTACCTTACACAAAGCGAGCAGGTATCTGAGACTGGATTTGAACCCAGGTTTTCCTCACTTCAGGCTCAGCACTCTATCCTTACACCATCTAGCTGCCCTCAATAAACTGGGTCCCATACATATTTATGTTATCTAACCCCAGCTCTGCACTTGTTACAGAAATCCTTTATTTCCTGTCTGATCCACATTCCCCACAACAGTTGGGTCAAACCTTCTCTTTCCTTAGATTTTAGGTCCTTTACACATACATACCCCCTGCCCCTACCCATTTCAGTAGATGCCCTTGTTTATTACTTTACAAAATTGAGACTTTCTGTTATCTCCCTCATCTTCCATAATAAGAATAAGAGCTAGCATTTATTTTGCTCTTTAAGATTTACAAAACAATGTATACGTTATCTCATTTTGTCCTGAAAACAGTTCTGGAAGTTAGGTGCCATTATCCCCTTTTTACAGATAAGGAAACTGAGGCAGAGGTTTAGTGAGTTGAGTGTCTGAGATTAGGTTGAAGCTCAGGTCTTCCTGCTTCTAGTTCCAGTGCTGTATCCACTGTCCTCTATATCCATCTAACTCCCATCTTCCACACTTCAAAACTTCTTTATCTTCACCCATTTTTTCCTACTTTGCTTTAGTCTCAGAAGAGAAAGTCCTTTCTTGTCAAAACTGATCCCTCTACATGAGCTCTTGGTTCTCCCACACCCTGCCAAATCATCAAGAATTTGCTTTGGGGAGCGGCTAGGTGGCACAGTGAATAGAGGGCCAGCCCTGGAGTCAGGAGGACCTGAGTTCAAAACCAGCCTCAAACACTTGACACTTAATAGCCGTGTGACCTTGGGCAAGTCACTTAACCCCAATTACCCTCCAAAAAAAGGGGGGAAAAAAGAATTTATTGGGTATTCTCTATCATTTTCAGGCTTACTGTTCTCAGGCTTCTTCCCTGCTTCCTACAAACTTCATGTTTTTCTGTTGTTAAAAAAAAATAAAACAACCTTTTCCCTTGAGACTGCCATCCCTTCGTGTCATTGATTATTATCTTTTGTCCTTTTCATGCTTATAGAAAGAGTAGTCTGCCCTCTCTGCCTTCACTTCCCTTTTTATTTCTCAACCCCTTGGACTGGGCTAGCCTGACCACTTTATTAAAATTAGTCTCTTCAGGGTTAAAAGTGAACTTATCTTTCTCTAGTATTTGGTCTTGAAATTTACTCTGCCCTTCTAGATTCTGGCTTCTTGACTCTTAGACGCTGTTATCTCCGTTTCTGGATCTTCCCCTTTCCTGTCTCACTGTCTTCCTTTGGTTCATCCCCTTCTTCTGCCTCCCTAATTAGCGGTGTTCCCCAAGTCCTAGGTCATCTGTCGGTGATCCCATCCCTTCTCACAATATTAGTCCTCTCAGAAGACTCCCAAATTTCTCTGTATTCAGAGGCCATCTAAGTAGCAAGTTGGTTTAGTAGTTTTTTTATATTTTTAAATTTTTTAAAACTATATCCCAATTACATTTTTTAAAATTTTAGCATTAATTTTTTTTAAAAAATTTTGAATTCCAGTTCTCTCCTTGTCTCTGCCCCTTGAGAAGACAAGCAATATGACGTCTCATTATAGATGTCAAGTCATGCAAAACATTTCCATATTAGCCGTGTTGCAAAAGAAAACACAAGAAACATATAAAGAAAGTGAAAAAAATCTGCTTCAGTCTGTGCCCAGAATCAGTCGCTTCTCTGGAGCGGGGAGCGCTTCTCATCGGGGGCTCTTGGGTCAGAGTGACCGAGTCCTTCATAGCTGGTCGTTATCACAGCGCCGCTGTTCTAGTTGTTTTCAACATCACTCTCCTCCTCCCACAACCTTAAAAACACACATTCCAAAAGCACGCTTTCTTAGTTGTTTCAACAAGGAGAAGATGGACGTACATCCACTCCAGGTAAAAACCCTCTGGAATGACAGCCCAGAATCAAAATGTCTAAAGGTCCTTCTTACCCCCAAGTTCACCCTGCATTCTGGGTGTGGCCAGAGCCACCTGATGAGCTTGTGTGTCAAGCTGTGGGCTGTGGTAGCCTCTAGTCTAAGGGTGGGGAACCTGTGGCCCTTTGATGGAATCCAAATTTCTCAGCATAAACCCCCTTAATAAAAGGATTTGTTCTGTAAACCTTAGACTCAGTCAAAAGGCTGAACTTGAGGGCCTAGAAGGCCACATGTGTCCTCAAGGCCACAGGTTCCCCACCCCTGCCTCTAGTCTGTCCCCTTAGGACAGCAGCTCTGTTGAATTCCCTCCTTCCCTACACCCATGACATTCTCTGGCCCAACCCCCACCCTTTCCCCATGCTCCAAAAGAAGTAGAAAATCATACTTCTCCCCCTTCCGCCCTGTGCCCAGCCATAGGATGGAGGCTGGATGTGTAATAATGAATTCAGTGCAGGACAGAGATGCCATAGTTTGGAGCTGGTTAAGAAGAAGAGTCTTCCTACTGGAGTTTGTACAGTGAAAGAACCCAGCTGAACTCCTATGTCCTTGGGATTGAAGAAAGCTAAGAATAAAATAAATGTACCGAACAGGGAAGAGGCTTGTTGTTAGCCTAGCTTCTAAGCTTGTAAAGACAAGAAAAAATAAGAATTTCTCCATGAAAAGAATCATGTTTTTGTTTAACCTTCTTGACCTTTTTCATGTCCTGAACCCCTCCAGCGGTCTGGTGAAGCCTGTGGACCTCTTCTCAAAATAATATTCTTAAATGCATAAAATAAAATAAAAATAGAATTACCAGAAAAACACCCTAATAATTCATGGGCCTCAGATTAAGAGTTTCTGTAAAGGAGTGTGAGCCAAAACCCTCAACAAAAAAGAGAACAAGATAGTAAATTCTGCAGATTCCCTAGAAATCCTAGAACTATGGCAAGAAACTTGGGATGGTTTAAAAAAGAAATAAAACTTTTAAATGATACTATTAGAATAGAAATTAGGTTGAAAAGTAGAACTTTCTTTTTTAACTCTTAAAATATATTTTTAACATTCTTTTATTTTTTAATTTTTATTTCCAAATTCTGTCCTTACTCCATTCCCTCCTCCACCCACTGAGAAAGTAAGCAGTGTGGGGCAGCTGGGTGGCACAGTGAATCAGAGAACTGGTCCTGGAGTCAGGAGGACCTGGGTTCAAATCGGGCCTCAAACACTTGACACATTTACTAGCTGTATGACCTTGGACAAGTGACTTAACCCCAACTGCCCTCCAAAAAGAAAAAAAAAAAAACCAATATTGCTGTTTCTGTGTAGAATGTTCTCCTGGTTCTGTTCAATTTGCATTGGTTCAATTAAGTCTTCCCAGGTTTTTCTGAAACCATCCTGCTTGTCATTTTCTTTCCTCAATTATTTTCCCCCACTTAATAGTATTTTATTTTTTTCAATTACATATAGTTTTCAACATTCACTTTTATAAAATTTTGAGTTCCAAATTTTTCTTCCTTTCCCTATCCCCAAGACAACTAGCAGTTTCATATAGCTTATACATGTACAATCATGACAAACACATTTCCACATTAGTAATGGTGTAAAAAAAGAATCAGAACCCTAAAAGAGAAACAAAGGGGTACCATTCACACACTATCTTTTGGCAGAGATGGCCAGCCCGGCTTCATGATGAAATGTTTTGGAAGGGGAATTAGAAATTTAGGGGAATACTGTAGTACTCCCTACCCAGAGAAGTGTGTGCTGATCCAGAAGTAGATTATGTTGGCCTTAAGAAGGTGAATGCTCATGGTCAGGGCAGGCAGTAGGACCTGGAGACATGGGCTGCAGTGATCCCCATCATATGACATTGCCTCTTTGATGAGTTGATACTTCTACAAGAGATTAAGGCAGCCACAAAAAAAGCACGAACTCCAGATTCTGCCCTGATTTGTGGCCCTGTTGTCCTACTGTGCTCTGCCCATCTCCACTGGTTATGCCATTGACATCTCACATCAGCCTATCCCAATGAATTGATGAAGTTTTTCCAGCTTTTGTGCTGAAGATCTCTCCGTTCTCCCTTAACCCTGCCTTCCCATCCCTACTCCCTCATACCCAGTTGTTTGCCAAGTCCTTTCAGTTTTGCCTCCACAGCATTTCTTGTATCCATTTTCTTCTCTCCACTCACATAACTACCATCCTTGTTTATAACTTTTTACCTGAAATATTGTAATAACCTTCAGACTTACCTCTGGCTATTCCCCGTTAGATAGACTGATTTGCCAGGTCTAGCTGCATGCACAGTCTAGCTATAAAAGCTGATACTGTAAATAATCTGGGGAAGCAAGGAATAGTTTACTTGTCCAATTTATGGAATAGGGAAGACTTTATGACCAAAGAAAAGTTGGAGAGCATTATAAAATGCAAAATGGATAATCTTGATTACATTAAATTGAAAAGTTTCTGTACAAACAAAACCAGTGTAACCAAGATTAAGAGGGAAGTCGGAAATTGGGAAAGAATATTTACAACCAATGTCTCTGATAAAGGCCTCATTTCTAAAATATACAGGGAACTGAGTCCATATAAGTCGTTCCCCAATTGATAAATAGTTAAAGGATATCAACAGGCAATTTTCAAAGGTAGAAATTAAAGATATCTATAAGCATATGAAAAAATGCCCTAAATAACTATTGATTAGAGAAATGCAAATCAAAACAACTCTGAGATATACCACATCTTTCCAGTCAGATTGGCTAAGATGACAAAACAGGAAAATGACAAATGCTGGAGAGGATGTGGAGAAATTGGAACGTTAATGGTGGTGGAGTTGTGAACTGATTCAACCATTCTGGACAGCAATCTGGAACTATGCCCAAAGGGCTATAAATAAGTGCATATCCTTTGACCCAGTAATACTACTTCTAGGATTGTATCCCAAAGAGATCATAGAAGTGGGAGGAAGATCCGTATGTACAAAAATATTTATTGCAGCTCTCTTCATGGTGGTAAAAAATCAGAAATCAAGGGGATGCCCATCAACTGGGGAATGGCTAAACAAGTTGTGGTATATTAATGTAATGGAATACTATTGTGCTATAAGAAATGAGAAGCAAATGGGCTTCATATTTACCTGGAGAGGCTTATACAAACTGATGCTAAGTGAGAAGAGCAGAACCAGGAGAAATTTGTGCACAATGACAGATGCAGTGAATGTGTGATGATCACCTTTGACTGGACTCTTCTCAGCAACGAAAGGTTATAAGACAACTCCAAAAGATTCATGATGGAAAGAGATGTCTACATTCAAGAGAAAGATCTAGAAAGAACAGAGTTTAAATGCAGACTGAAGCATATTACATGCTCTCTTTCTTTTCCACGTTTGGTTTTGTTTCCTTTCTTTCCAATTGTTCATTCCATTGGTTACAACCCTTCTTTACAATCAGACCAATTGTGTAATGTGAAAGTATTAGCAGATCCTATACTTGATTGCATGCAGCCAT
>CM053599.1:101172067-101211802 GCA_028646575.1 Pseudocheirus occidentalis
GTTCTCCCTGAATTCTCTTTACACCTGACTCACTTAGCATGAGTTTAGACTAGAGTGTGGGCCATATACCATATAGATTACTGTGGTCTTTTCAAGTCCAATATAGTTGTCATTCAAAATCCATCTCTTAAATGAGCCCATGCTTCCCTGATGGTAGCTTATAAAACCAACCTTTTACATGGTGTACCATTCTGGCTTTAATTGTATGGTAGTTTACTTTTAGGCAGGGGAGTTGGGTCACTAGGAGGTCAGGTCAGGTAAAAAAAATTCTTTTTTCTTTTGGAGGGGAGAAGGCAAGGCATTTTGGATTAAGTGACTTGCCCAAGGTCACACAGCTAGTAAATGTCAAGTCCCTGAGGCAGGATTTGAACTTAGGTCCTCTTGACTTCAGGACCAGTGCTCTATTCACTGTGTCACCTAGCTACCCCTAAAAAAAATTCTTTAGTATTTAGATGGATGTTGCCAGGGCCTGGACCATTCTAGGCTCCACATCAGACACTGGGAGCATGTAGAGGGAAATTTCTAGGTTACTTCTTGGAGAAAATTATGTCTAATATTCAGCCATGAGTTCTTTCTGAATTCCATGATGAACAGAGTAATTAGAGGATAGAGTCTTCAGAAATGTCTTTGGAGTGTGAAGGTGAGAGACTGGTGGTTCTGCAAGGCATTCCTTGCGCTTTCTTCTGCTCTCATATGCCTTCATTCTTTTTCCCTAAGATCTTTACCTACGAACGCAAATGGTATTCCCGAAAGGATCTTGCCCGACATCGGATCCATGGCGACCCAGATGACACATCCCACCGGGGACATCCTCTGTGTAAATTTTGTGATGAGCGTTATTTGGACAATGATGAGCTCCTGAAACATCTGAGGAGAGACCACTATTTCTGCCATTTCTGTGATTCTGATGGTGCCCAGGAGTATTACAGGTAGGTGAAAAAGCAGCCCTTACCAAATGCCCCAGCAGGGACTGACTGAGGGGTGGGGAGTGTGGGGTGCTGTGTAAGGGCTCTACTCGGAAGACTAATTATGAGGAATTGGCATCACCTGTATTTTCTTTCCTACCTAGTACAGAAGTTAGGGTTCTGTATACCCGGGGTGGGTCCTAGCAGGGTGGCTGACTTTATTGTTCCCTAAAGTCTTTTGTATACTAAAGTCCTTGTCTTTAGGGATTTGAGTAGCTGAGCCACATTATCCCTGACTGATTCCACTTTAGTCATAAGTCAGGATCCTTTGATGTTTATTTCTGTTGGGAATATAAAATGTCTTAAGACTGAAGCTGCTTTTTGTAACTGAGTTGTGAGTTCAGAGAACAGAATTATTTTCTGTCACTCGTCTTTTCCTAGCGTGTTAAAAAAAAACCCCAAAGCAACCCACATTTCTTTCTGTTCAGATTTATGAACAGGACTAATAACAATTAAACATAGATCCATTAATTCATGTAGTTGGACTGTCTCCAACATGAGAGCCTTGAAGATTAGGGGAAAGGGAAAAGCTTTTTCTTCCTGAAAATGCACACGATTATGTGTTTAGCATTGTTTCTGTGAAAATCTTGTGGAAAATAATGAGCCTGGGGGGTGGCTAAGTGGTGAAGTAAGTAGAGCACCGATCCTGGAGTCAGGAGGACCTGAGTTCAAATTTGGCTTCAGGCACTTGACTCACTTACTAGCTGTGTGACTTTGGGCAAGTCACTTAACTCCAGTTGCCCTCCAAAAAGCAAAAAAAGAAAAGAAAAGAATGAGCATGGGCTTATAAAACATTTCTGTGGTCCTTGTGGTAGAGGGGAGCTACATAAATGTTTAGTGTTACTTTTGCAATGAGGATGAGAAGAAGAGATCTGGCCAGTCCTGTCTGGTCTATTGCAGGAATATTTATGGTCACTTTGATATGTTGAGGATAGAATAAGCTCCCTGTCATTAATATTACTTCCTATGCAGTGCATTTGGATACCAGTGCACCCATCTGATTGGGGGTAAGTTGAGTAGAACTTGGCTCTTGGGATTCATTGGAAAAGCTCCTGCAAGTGCTGCTTGAGATTTGCCATGTTTCCTTAATAGGTGCTGTGGTGTGCTGTTGGGGATTGCTGTATTAATAACCATATCCATCCCCCTATTTTACTTTCCTTCAGTGACTATGAATACCTTCGTGAACATTTCCGTGAGAAACACTTTCTCTGTGAGGAGGGAAGGTGCAACACCGAGCAGTTCACTCACGCCTTCCGAACAGAAATTGATTACAAGGCTCATAAGACTTCGTGCCACAGCAAGAGTCGAGCAGAGGCCCGGCAGAACCGGCAGATTGACCTGCAGTTTAGCTATGCCCCGAGGCATACTCGGAGGGGTGAGGGTGAGTGTGCTCTGCTCTCTGTCCTTGGATGGGTTCTAGAGCTGGGGGGGGGGGGGCGATTGAAGCTCCTGGCTTACAGGATTAGAGCTTCATTGTATGGGGTATGGTTCTACTTTTTTTTCACATGATAGTTACATAAGACCTAGGTTTCCATGCTGTGTTCATAGGAAGACAATTAGATTTAGTTTACTATCTTCATAAGCCTTTAAAAATGAACTGAAGAAACAGTGTAGTCATCTCTTTGTTATCACGACCTTTTGCAGCATCAGCCCCACCCCAGGAGAGCATATTCTCAAACTAAAGCAGTGATTCAAAATGTCCCTAGTCTCTGTTTGGGGATGGGTAGGTTTCATCTCCTTGCTCTCCTGGAGCTTTGTCCAAAGAGTCTGAGGGAGGGAGGGGAGAGGAGGCCTAGGCAACAGGCCTGCAGGGTTGGTTTGGGTGGGGGGAGCAGGGTGAAGAGGTGGAGCGACAGATCCTCTGCCTTCCTCTAGGTGTCATCAGTGGGGATGACTACGACGAAGTGGACAGGCATAACAGGCAGAGCCGGGCCCACAGGCCTGGGGGGCGCGGTGCTCAGCAGAACCGACGAGGAAGCTGGAGGTATAAGAGGTGGGAGGCTTTTGCTTGCTGTTGAAGTTCCTCTCTTGGCAGCCCACTGGGTGTCTTGTGAAGGAGCTGCCAGAGGTGGGGGCCAGCTAAGGGGCTCTGACTCCAAAAGGTCACTTTGTCCCCAAGTTGTACAGACCAAGAGAATCCTAGACTCAGATAGGGACCGGGATGGAGCTCCAGCCTTTCCTTTTATAGATGAGAAAACAAATTCACAGAAGTGAGGTGACTTAACCCATGGTTAAATAAATAAAAATTTTACACATAAAAATGAAGAGGAACCCAAAGAGGGTTAGGGCTGCCTGAGACCCCAAAATACCAACATGCCAGGTCCTGTGGAAAGAATTCCACTCAAGTCTTCTCACCCAAAGAAAAAGTAAAGTTTATTGAAAGTTCAGGTTTGCCATATGGGGTAGACTCTTAAGGAACCAGTCTATGTTAGGTTGTTTTATGGAGCTTTCACACAGAGTAAGTCTGTGCTAAGTTATTCTGTGGCGCTCTCACAGAGCAAGTCTCTGCTAGGTCATTTCACAGCAATTAGCCGTCAGGCCAGGACCGGAACCCACAACAGTTTTATGAACAGATTCATAGCAATTAGTAAATCCCCAAATACATGCATTTCTGTCTCCAGCAGAGCCTTTGTCTTTAAAAAAAAAAAAAGCTGTTATATTAATTTCCTTTTGTTTTTACAGCACTAATTTTTTGGAATTATGCCTTCTCTTCTCCCCAACTGAAGCCTCCCTCTTTGTTTTTGTTTTTTTAATATTTAATTTATTTATTTACTTTTCGTTTATAACGGTCAGTTCCACAAGTTTTTGAGTTACAAATTTTCTCCCCCTCTCCGCCATGGTGGCATGCTATCCAGTATAGGTTCTGCAAATACCTTCACATTAAACACTAGTCAAGTTGTAAAGAGGGATTATAACCAATGGAGTGAACAATAAGAAGGGACAAAACAACAACAAAAAGACAGAGCACATAGTTTGCTTCAGTCTGCATTCAGACTCTGTAGTTCTTTCTCTGGATGTGGACAGCCTTTTCCATAAGCTTCCCCTTTGTTAAAGAAAAACAATTAAGCAAGAACCCTAGCCAGAGGACCACTGCTTTTTGACAACTGATTACTTTTACATCATAGATTTGAGTGGGAAGGGACTTCAGAAACCTATCTCCTTTTTTATACAAGGAAACAGACCTAGAGAGATTAAATGACTTGCCCAATGTCACAGAGGTAGTAAGTGACAGAGGAAGATTTAAATTCAGGCCATAGGGTCATTGCTGGAGAGCTGGAGAGGATCCCATCTAGTCCTTCTCCCTCATTTTACAGATGAGATTGTGACTAGCCAACTTACTTGGCTAGTAAGCATTGGAATCAGGATTTGAAGCCAGTTTCTCTTGTTTACAGGGCCATTGCTCGGCCCACTGTACCTCATTTCCTCAAGAGTCTTTCTCCAGTGCTTCATTCTTGGGATAAGTTGCTGTTGGTATTGATGCAGACTCGTGTGGGCACACCCACCAGGAAGGCTTCTGCAACCTCTTGTCTAGCTTAGAGTCCCATTACTCCTTCCCATGGATGGTGTACTTAGGAGGAGAATCCAGACTGCTGCTTTCTTTTTCTTTAACACACTAAAGAGAGACTACAGGCAAAAAAAATGGCACCTCTCACAGGTTAACCCCAAACCTTCTCCAAGAGGTTCTTGACTGTTGAATAGAAACAATTACACCTGTGGGAGTGGAAATCTCTTTTTGTTAACCATCAGGCCTTCCCATTTCTGTGTAGATGCTGTACATATGAAAAATGTTTATGGACTTATGTTAAAACATGTACTGTTTTGCACAGTAGAGGATTTTCAGCTAAATAAATACCTCTTTGGGTAGGGGAGGTGAATGAGAAGTCACTGACATTTGGATAAAGCCTATGCACCAATATCCTGGAATTGAGGGTGGGGCAGAAAAGTCATCCCTTTGAAAGGGAAGAGATACCTAGAGCTGAGAGTTGGCCCATCTAGGAAAGCTTGGGCTGGTGGTGACAGCTACATCCAAGAAGTCTGTGCAGCCCAGAAGGCTGGACTTAGGCCTTGGTAACTTGGCACTTCTTGGCTCTGTATACTTGTATATTTTCATAGGTTCGTTGGGTTTGGAGCTGGTGTTACTTTTCCCCAAAAGGACTACAAAAGCCCCTTTGAGAAAAATCTCATCTTTGTCTTAGTGTGAGCTAAGGGGCATCTGGGCAAAGACCGGTGATGGCAGTAGAGACACAGAAGGGGCTATCACTTGGGGGCAACTTGGGTAGTTATTGACTAAAGGATGGAATAAGGCAGAGAGAGAGAAAAAATAGAACAGACCTATAACAAGGCTTGGCCTCAAACCTGAAGTATGGCTACAAGTTCCTGTCCCTTTCCTTTCTGGAATCTTAGCCACATCCTCCCATGTTCTCAAAGGAAAGAGGGCAGGGGAATGTCTGAGAAGTTGTTTAGAGTCTCAGTTCCCAGTCTTTTCCAGCAGATGGTGCCACAGGTCAGGCCTTGTCTGGAGAACCTGGGACATGTTTCGTAGCTGTCCTTAGATTCTTGTCCTGACCCTAAAGGGCTCTCCTTTTCCTTCTCCTGCACCTCAGGGAAGAAGAAGACAGAGATGTAGCAGCCGCAGTGAGGGCATCAGTAGCTGCACGTAGGCAAGAAGAAAAGAAATGGGTTGAGGATAAAGAGGACGGCAGCAAAGCGAAGAAGGACGAGGGGAAGGACTCGGAAGAGACTCGGAACTCCAGGAGAGCCTCTAAGCCTTCTGCTGAGGCCCCAGGTGATCAGTGGTGGCCAGCCAGCAGGTCCTGCACCACACCCTCCCTTGTCTGGGATTCTCACAGCTTGTCCCTTGGTAGGGAACATTTTCCACAGGCAGGGACGACATTTCTACATTTCTGCCGTGTAGTAGAAGATGCATTTTGAATGAATTACAGTCAAGTTGCTTGATCCAGGATGGGAAAATCTGTTACGTGAAACTGAAATTTTAGGATTTTTAAAAAGTCTCAGCTAAGGGATTGCATTCCTCTGAGGAAATGGTATTATGTCACATATAGCCTAATATGTGACCATACTTTATTTTTAAGACCAATGCAATGTGAAATATAAAATTAGATTATATGTTTAACCTTTCCACCTGAAATAAAAGTTCAGAATAAGTTCTTCATGAACCTTTCTGAGTCATGATTCCTGGTGAGTCTGACATCTGTTGCATGAGAGTTTTCGAGGAGAAAGGTACACTTTAAGGACCCAAGACTAGTGCATACAACCAAAGAGATTTTCATAGAAACAGTTTCTGGTTTTTGGCATCTGCCATATTTCGTGTTACAAGTTATTGTCCTTGATCCTAGCTTCCAAAGAGGCCACTTCTAATGGTCCTGCAAGCCAAGAGGACTTTGTGTCGTTTAGCTCGGCAGCAGGGGGAGTTCTGCAGAGGTATGTGGGGCAGCTTGAGTCCGTTCTCGCTTGTTAGAAGCATTGGTTAAGATCCTAGGGGCATAGAGGGACGGGTTGGTTCCTGTAAGGGTTTGCCTCTCTAACAACAGGGATCTTCTAGCTGACAGGGAGCTGGGAGGTGGGGCCCAAACATGACTCTTTGTTTAATGATTAGAGGATGTCTTGTTTAATAACTAGACTGGGTGTCTAAAGGAGTTGTGAAGTCTGACCTGTAAATAAATGACTCCTTTGGTCCTCCCTTAGAGCTTTTCTACATAGCCACACATCCCTTTTCCACCTGAGTCCCATCCAAAGGGTTTCTGCTTTGGGATCTCTTCTCTCTGCAGGGGCCCATCTGGGGAATGAAGGTTTGCTTAGACGGGTGATGCCCTCTGCTGCCTCCTGCCTTGCATAAAAAGGGATTTGTAGTGGGTCTCCTCCCCTCTGTGAAGCAAACAAAGTTCAGGCTATTTCCCAACTCCCTCCTCCCTGATGAAGGCTGGAGTGGATTATGTGACATCTTATCTCTCGCTCTGCTCCAGTTCCCTCCAGCCAGCTTCAGTTAAACTTAAAGAAGAAGACTTCCCAAGCCTCTCCTCCTCAGCCCCCACTGTCTCCTCGGGGATGTCACTTACCTATACAGTCACTGCCCAGAAGACCTCAGCCTTCCACGAAGAGGACTTTCCAGCCCTCGTGTCAAAAATGAGGCCCAACAAAGCTGTGTCCAGTATCACTTCAGCCTGGAACAGTAGCTGCAGTAAGAGTGTTGTTCGGCCAGTGGCACCTGTCCAGCCTACTTCCAGCCAGCCCACAAAGAAACCCTCTTTGATCACCAAAGGAAGTGGTAAGGCAAGCAAGAAGAACAACAAAGCTGTGGTCTCTGATGATGAGGATGACAACATTGGGCTGACCACCCAAGAGATTAGGAATGCACCCACCATGTTTGATGTCTCCTCCTTGCTGGCTGCATCTTCCTCACAGTCTTCTACAAAGGGGAGCAAAAAGAAGAAGACGGGAGTTGAGAAGCAGAGCTCGGTATCACCTCCGCCCCAACCACCGGTTCCAGAGGTGACTGCCAAGCCAGCTTGGCAAGAAAAGGCTCCCAGCCCTGAACTTGGACTGGCTCCTGCGGCCACAGCTAATGGCTCAGAGAAGCCTGCAGCCATTGTGAATGGACATTCAGAAAAGGCAGCCCATGTTGGCAGTGTCCCCAAGGAACCTCCAGGGCTCACAAAGCCACCAGTAACTAATCAGTGCCCTTTACCTCAGGAAGACTTCCCAGCTCTCTGCAGTGTGGGGCCTACCCGAATGCAACCTCCACCAGGTAACAGCAGTCAGGTGGTGGTCCCACCTGGGCAGGAGCGGGTAGGAGGAGGAGGAGGAGGGATGGGCCAGACCTTAGACTCCAGGGTGCTGGGTTAGTTCTAAAGGCTTCTGGGGTCAAGAAATGGTGTTTATTATTAGTTAGTGGCTGTCACTTGGATAACAGACCTGCTTTCTTTCAATAACATGTTTGAAACCAGGGACATTGGGACCTACTGGGTGTGGGTGTGCTCCCAGTAGAATGGCAGGTTTGGTCTATCTAGAGGAGAATTCCTAATGTCCCAGCTAATAAGTGAGAGGTATGCTCTGGCCTCACAGTCCCACCTGAGAGTCTAGCAGTGAGTGTAACCTGGGAAGTCACTTCTCTGAGGGTTACAGTTTCCTCACCTGGAAGCAGAAGAGGGTAGACCAGGTGACGCTTGATATTCTCGCCATCTTTAACATTATGGCCCTGGAGCCCTGCAGACATGTCATAGGACACCCCTCCTGTGGCCTCTGTGCTGATGTTGGGTCACCTTCCATTTATAACCATCTCTACATGGCTTCAGCTATGTTGGCTTATAATGGTTGGATTGCTGGAGAACATTTTGCCAGGCTGCAGATGCCAAACAGGGCCCAAACTCTTCATTTTAGTTCAGTATGAAAGGAAGGGCTGTGTGGCCAAGAGGGAGCAGAAAGGTGCATGACACCCCCATATCCATGATCCTGTGGGTGGGCGTGTGCACGCACATACACCCACACACTTTAAATCCCTTTATGTGAGGTGGGGCCTTTGGACACATCTGAGTTTTTCTGGTTGGGGAGTGTGCAGTAAGGTGTTTGTGGTGGATTATGGGGATTTTAAAAAGAAGGGCTGTTTGATGGAAATGAAGAGTCATGGGGGAAAAAACAAGCTCCATGTTTTTCTGCCTCTTCTTATGGAACCTTCACTAAGTGAGAGGGATCAGTAGGGCAGAAGTAGCTGGGGCCCCACCAGGATGTGACTTTGAGATGTAGAGCCTCTCTTTGATAGTGAGAGGTTGGGACCTGGTGTGAATCTATTGCTGTTTCATTATTAAAGGGAGGCAGCGCTGTCATGTGAGGAAGGTGGGCATAGACACTGCCTACAGGTTACAAGCGCTCTAATAAAAATATTGTGTATTTGAGGACATGCTACAGCTCAGAACAGCAAGGTGGTATTTGCTTAAGAAAATGCTGATGTTCAATGACCGGTGAAATGGGTTCATTCTCTGTGTACTGAAGAGGGCTGCACTTTGCTCAGAACTTCTTGGAGATGTTTCTCCATAGCAGAGGCTCTTTGTAACATCTTGGTGGGATGGAGCTGGCCCTGGCAGCCTGAAAGAGGCCCAGGTCCCCTGTCGTTCCATAATAATTCAGAACTTGGGGTAGAAGTCCATGCTGAGGATGATCCCACTCCCTGGTGCCTCTCCCAGGTGCACAGTTGCTTTGATTAAAAGAAGGTGATTTAACCAGTGGTTTACAGCTGTTTCTTGGAAACATCCATGAGGTTCTTTGTCTTTATGGTGTAATTAGTCATTCTGCTCCCGTGGGACCTTTTTCTTGGCTCCAGCGTTTCCTGTCCGCTTTATTACTGTCAGTCCCAGAAATCTGTCGTTTCCTGCTCTAGTAGCAACAGGTGGGGGAAGGGGAAAGTAAATGTCCCCACCCCCCCACCAGTTGTCCCCTGTGGTACGTTTCATATTGTCTTCCTCTTCTCTTGTGGTTTCCTAGGCTTTAACTCTGTGGTGCTATTAAAGAGCCCCCCACCACCTCCAGGACTGTCACCACCCATTAGCAAACCCCCTCCGGGCTTTACCATCATCCCATCCAACAGCATCTCCGAGCCCATCACCACCTCCATAAAAGAGTAAGTTACAGGTGTTGGGAGTGCTTCATCCTGTTCACACCAGATTCAGCTGAGCCTGTGTTTCAAGGGAGGGAGGAGGTGGGTAGAGAACCAAGACCATGGGGTCACCTTAGGGCTAACTGTGAATGAGTGGGCAGGGAGTGCTTGAGGCGTGCTGCGCCTGCTGCTGCCCAAGGGAATAAACACATCTCATCTCTGAATGTCGTCCTTGTCATCCAGGTAGGGCTGGCCCTCCTGTGGGGCTGGGGAGGTGCAGTCACAGCAGCTCTACCCAACAGCTCCTGTTTCCTTCCCCTTGCCATCATTTGTAACAGACTTGTACTCTGTGTCAGAACGCAGCTTCCACTAAACCTTTTCATTTGGGATGTTGCCGTCCCCAGCCCTGTCGCTGGAAGCTCTCCTGGAGAGGACCGATTTCATTTTGCTCAGTGATTCTTGGTGTGGGGTCTGTGTGACTCAGAGGCAGCCCCGGATGTACATTCCTACTTCTGGCTCCTCGGTCTGCCCTTCGGATGAAGGAAATGCCCCAGAAGTAGCTGCAGCAGCTGTGTTCTCAGGTGCTGTCACTCTTCTGATAGTATCCCCGGGGCCCTCCCTCCCGCATGCTCAGCAGGGAAATGCTCACCAGCTGCTCCCATTAGGGGAGGACACAGGCCCTCAGTCATCACCAGAACACTGTGGGGTGGGAAGGCTGTGACACAGATGTGCTAGACACAGATGCAGCTGCCTTGGGCCCCGGGGCAGGGCTCCCCAGCAGGGCCATGGCATGGAAGGGGAAGAGCCCTGGACTGGGAAGCAGGAGACCTGGGTTCTAGTCCCAGCTTTGCCACGACCTCACTGGGTGAGAGCTTGGGAAGTCAGTCACCTAGCGTCTCTGTGCCTCTTGTAATTTCTCCTCCTTAAAATGAAGGAGATGGTCTTCCAGCTCTTAAAAATGATTCTTTTATTTTCCAGGGTGAGGTCAAGGGTTATAGGCAGAGATTAATATTTACTCCTCTTCCCCCTATCTCTTCCTTTCCTCTTTCTTCTCCCCTATCTGTCTCCTTTCCTTCCCTTCCTCCTCTTCCCTTTCTACATTAGGCAAGGCAGGCAAGGTCTCTGCCAAGGAACTTATTTGATACCTGAGAATTTCCAACAAAGGAACATCCAGCTCATCCAATCCATAAAGGAACTCCTTCAAAGTGATGAGTCCAGATTCAACAAATTTAAAAGCCATTCAGGGCAATTCCGACAGGTGAGTGGGCAGTGAGGCTGGGGGGGGGGGGGAGAAGTGGGCAGTTAGCTTAGTCTGGTATCTAGGAACAAAATGAAATTGTATCAGGTTGGTTTGTTTGTTTTTTTCCTGGACTTTAGGGTCGTATTTCTGCAGCACAGTATTATAAGAGCTGCCGGGAACTCCTCGGGGAGAACTTCAGAAAAATCTTCAGTGAGCTCCTGGTGCTCCTGCCTGACACAGCCAAGCAGCAGGAGCTGCTGTCGGCACACAATGATTTCCGGGTCCAGGAGAAGCAGGGGGCACCCAGATCTAGAAAGAACAAGAAGAGTGCATGGCCAACTAGCACCCCTTCTGAACTGGACTGCTGCATCTGCCCCATTTGCCAGCAGGTGCTGACCCAGGATGACCTGAGCACCCACAGAGCCCTGCATATTGAAGATGAAGAGTTCCCTTCCTTGCAAGCCATCAGCAGAATTATCAGTTAGCTTTCATCAAAACCAGCGGAACAATCCCCACACCACCTATTTGCACTTTTTTGAAGTAAGGTCTGGTAAGCCACAGCTGCCAGGGGTGTGGCTGGCTGGCTGTCCCTGGGGACAGCCTCACACAGGGCCAGTGCACACCCCCTATACACACACTCTCCTCCCCTTTGCAGAAACCAAAATGCCAGAGCACCAAATGCCTCAGGAAAAGTAGACCAGGCCACCCAGTGTGGTTAGCAGGTTGGGCAGGGGAGAGAGAGCCAGATGGGGTCATCTTCCAGGTTTACCTTGCCCCACTCAGTATACCGCCACCACCCGCCGTTCAGGAATACAGTTGGGTTTCTTTGGAGCCAAGTAAAGACTGCCTTCCTCCCAGAATGGGGATAATCTTGCTCTTTATTCTTTTACTTTTTATCAAGTGACTGGGGGGTGGGGAGAGGGTGAGGAGGGGTAGTTCTTGTAGCTTGGGGACCTTTCCCTGGGGTTGAAGCCAGTGTCTGCTATCACACTGGGGCAGACCCAGAACTGCCTGCAATCACACAGATTAGAGGAGCTACCGTGAGGAGAAAAGAAATTTTGAGGGAATGAGACTGTTCAGTGTGTAAACGGTTGGTAATTTTGTGATTAAAGAACATTCAGAATGGAAAGCGGAAATAAAATTGTGCTATTTGAATTGGGATAATCTTTACAGGATTAGCTGAATGCAGGATTGAAAAATTTCTTTTGACCTTTTATAATAAGACAGTTTATCTTCAAATACATTTATTTTGCAGTACAGCATGTAGAATATTGTTCTAGGCTTTCTTTTTTTCTTTCAGCAGTGGTCATGATTATTTTAATTTGTATTTAAAAACAGCCGTCTTTCTGATTATTGGATGTATTGATGCGGTTGAGTTGGAACATTAAAAACTGCTGCACATTGTTGCCTAGTGGTTCTAGTCTCTGTTTTTCACTAGGAGAGTATGGATGTTCCTAGGTCATAAAGTCTGTGCTACAATGAAGAGGCCTGGTTGTTCAGAGCTGGTGGCTCCTTCGTGTTCTTTCCAGGCATCCCTAGGTCAAGTCATAGATTCTTTGCTGGAGAAGACCAAGGTCTGGCCCATAAAAATAAGGTGATTTCCTGACCTGTTCTTTTCTAGAGCTTCTGGGCCAGGAAAAAGGACTGCCCACCCTGAGATTGAGCAGTAGCATTTGTAGCAAATTCTGTGAGGCCCCACTCTATATTGGGTCTTGGCCATTGCTTAGGGATAAGTGAGTGGAGAACTTGTCTGTCTTGGGCCCAGACTATAGGTAATCCCCATCCACTGCTAATAAAAGTAGGCCTGTGTGAGACTGCTGTGATTAAAGGGCCTCAGCAACATTTCCAGCTCCAGCCTTTTGGTGCAAATATGTACTGTTGGCTACAGACCTGGTGCGGTGCTGGGGCTATCTTCTGAGAGATGCTTGTTATATCCACTAATGACCATTACTTTGCTGAGGCTTCATTTCTTAAGGGCCCTTGGGAGTTCAAGAGGAGTCCAGTAAGTAGATGGGAAGGAAGAATGAGGGCTCCATGACCAGGGTCTCCTGGATGGGCCCAGGATAGGTGTGCTTGGTCAGAGCAGTCTCAGACTTATCATTCCCATGAAATGGACACTATATTTCCTGTGGTTTCTTCTATTCTAGATTATCTAGGACAACACCAGTTTTTCTTAGCCTAGTTCTCGATTATAAAAGCCACCTTCATTTTTAAAACGTTGGTGTTTTTCCCTTGAAAGTTATCTCTTCCCTAAAAAATGGGCTTCCTGCTGTCCTCTCAGAAGTCACCCTTGCCTCAGCCCGTGAGGATCCATCCTTCTCCCACAAAGAAGATTCTGAGGAAAGAGGCAGAGGGCCTCTGTAGAACCGCAGCAGTCCGTCTGCTGGTGCTTCCTGGAGTCACTGGATACCAGTGAGACCCCTGGAGTATGGAGGACTTGGAGCCCAGTTTGCCCAACCCCCCCTCATTTTAGGGTCTTGCTAAATGAAGGCCAGGATAGCAAGTTAGTGACAGAGCCACAGCTACAACCCCCATCCTGGGCTCTTGACCACTTGACCTTGCTGCTCCCCTTCCTGAAAAATGCATTCCTAGTGTCTGCAGGCCACACAAGTTCATTTGCACTCTTTATTGAAAATAAGTTGCAGTTGGGACACAGACACTGAAAATACACAATCACAGATTGTTCTTTCAGAAGAGATGTATATATATATATATGTATGTATATATATACAAAAAAATGTAAACATTTTTTTTACTGACGGTTCCATACACAATCCACCCTAGACTACAATGTACATAGTTTTAATTACAACAGCAGCTTTGGGAAGCGGCCTGCCTTTAAAGAGAGGTATCTGCAAAACTTAAATGGGCAAACCACATTTGGTATCCATTTGATATTAAAAACTAGTACAGAATTGAAGGTTAAATGCAACAGAGTCCAGGCTGCTGAGCTCCAGCAAGGAGTGAGTGGTCGCTCTAATGTGAACTCTGTGTATAAGAGAGGAGAGAAGAGGCCAGGAGGGTAGGCTGGGAGGGAGCACCCCCTGGTTGCTTGCCAGTGACCAACCAGCCCACCTGCTGTGGGGGAGAGTTGGCAGAAGCTATAGATGGGTTTTTGAGATGGGAATGAGGTGACTTAGCCCATAAAATCATCCTCACATAAACAGAGTTCATCATCTGAACCTGTTGTGCACAGAAAGATTCTGTGAATGTTTGCTTCTCTGGGAGAGAGACATTATTGAGCCAGGGGACAGTTATCAACCTGAGAGGATGGTAGGTACAGTTGGTATGTGCATGCACTGTTTATAGGACTGGAAAGCAGAAAAGGAAGGGGGCCTTCCTTGGACATCCTGTGGATGTGTCAAATGCATTCACATTTATTATTTAAATCTGGAAAAGAGGCAGAGTTCTGGACCCTTCACCTCCCTTTTTCTCTTATGTCTTTATTTCCTCCCACTCTCAACCAGCACTCATATACTTTCCCTACCCAAGCCAGGCAGGGGACATGTATGTCTTGCATCCCCTCTGTAAAGTGATAACTCCCACAAAGCCTGGACTTGGGCATGTATTTTTAGCTGTCAAGGGAGGCAAGAGGAGTATTGGCATCAATGTCTGACTCCCTGTTATTTTCAGAGAAGACTCCTTTAGAGGATCCTCGGCAGCTTGTGAGAGCAGAAGCCAATAATGGGAATGTTGGCGTGATGCTCAGAATTGCAGCAGTATGGACATGCTTTGCTTCAGCTGGTAGAGCGGGACCCTGACTAAAGATGAACACTGGCCCCTATTGACCAAGGGAAAATGGTTGGTAGTTGGGGAAATGTGTATGTGGGCGGGGAGTGGGTTGCTTAATGGGGAAAGAAAAGCAAGAGTCTGGGGAGTTAATACAGGAAGGCTAAAGCATGTTCTATTAGCTATAACACCAACAACTCTAGGATTTCTCTAATGAGTCCATAAGAATATAGTAAATTACATTCCGTATCGCTGGGCATTCTACCCTACTTGACAAACCACTGCACAAAAGACGGACTACAACAGACACTATTTAACAGTACTACCCACACCCAAAATTGCTATAAGGATCCCCTAGATTGAAACTTGGGCACTCGAGGGTTGGGATTAGACCAGATCATGCAGTAGGGATTAGGCCAGGCCTTGGAGCAGGGCTCTTGCTGCTGCCTGTGGTACATCTCTCCATATTGTCAGCTCAAACCCATCAGGGGTCTGGGGTTTTAAGTTCTGGCAGAAAGCCCTAGATGATTGCCCCCTCCCAAAAAGCACTGGGCAGGCAGAGGGAGGGCAGGTGGCAGGTCAGTGCTACCCCCAGGCAGGCTGGCCTTGATAGAAGGCAAAGTACTTAACCACCATGTGCAACTTCTCTTCTTGGCCACCTCCCATTCCTCATCTCTGTCTCTTTGCAGTCTAGGCCGGGCTTGGCAGGGAGGCTAGTTGGGGAGCAGAATCCCTAGCCCAGCAAAGGAGGATATTGGGAAAGTATCCCTGAGACACTAACAGGAATACCCTCCCAGGTACCTGGACTCCTACCTTTTCTGAGGGCATACACACATTTCTGCAGCAGCCCCAACTTTTATGTCACTACCAAGTGACCTGGGGATCTGGGGGAAGTGAGCCACCAAGGGCTCAGGGGCACTGAGAATGGCCCTGACATCCATAGAAAGCCCATTGCGATCACGGTAATACACAGAGAGCAAGATAGAAAAATACAATATACCCAATGGACAGTATCTCACACATACAATCAATTTAAGGAACCGTTTAAATTGGTTATTGGCTAAAATATTGACACATGTACCTTTTGTGCTGCTAAAATGGGTCAGTGTTCCCTCTAAGGAAAATATTGCTGCAATTGGTTTTCCTTGGGTAGGGGTCATGGGGCTCCTCTTCCTCAGCTGGACCTTTTCCTTCAGACTTGGGAATGAGAAGTCATGGGGCCTGGCACAGGATGGGGAACAGACCCCTCAGTCTTTGGGGGAGGGATGGGTCAGAGCACTCTGAAAACCCTGAGTCTTCTCCCCAGCAGGGCAGGGTTTGGGGGCCCAGGTGGGTTTGGCTCATTCTGAAAATTTATTAGAGAAGGCCAAAGGAGATAGGATTGGGGTGGGGGAAGAAGGGTGTGCCCCTTCTAGCCAAGGACTGGAGTTGGGGAAGTTAAGAATATCCAACTTAGCAGGTTGTCCTGACTCAGAGCTAGTGGGTACAAGCTGGCCCTGAGCAGAAGGTACTGAAGACTCTGAGGCCTGGCCCCCGAGGGGCACAGTTGTGGGTGGGGTTAGGAGGTGAGTAGCACCCATCCTACAAAGATTGGGGAGCTTTGGGCTCAGCAATTCCCAACGAGAGCACGTGATTTCAGATTAACTTCCTCTCCTGTTTTTCCTTCAGCATTCACAAAATGCTCACTGCCTCCCTTCTGCCCTCCTTACTTTCTGACTAACGTTTATTAAGGCCATTCTGTATTTAGAGTTACGGCTCTTCATTTCTCCCTCTTTCCGCCTTCTTCCCTTCCAGCATGCAACTAACTCTCCTTCTCCCACTTAATTTCCCACCTTCCTGCTTCTTTCTTCCTGCTTTCTTTCTCAGCCTTCTTTTCCCTGCCTCTCTTTTCTTCCCATATGCATTTTTATTCCTTTCTCCTTTCCCTCCCTCCCACCCACTGGCCTCCTTTCCTTCCCCAACTCTCTTCTTTCCTTCCTTCCTTTTCAGACTTAGAGGGAACACTGTGTGATTATTTTGTTTTCTTAACCCTTAGAGGTGAGACAAGAACCGAGACCACTGTACAGAGTCCACAAGACTGGCCCACAGGGACAGGCCATAGCTGTAGCCCAAACATGCTCACAGTACCCCGTGGCCCTGGCACGGGGTAGGCAGCTCTACTAATAGGCTGGCACCTGGTAGCCCTTGGGGCTGGTGTCTAGCGTCTCGGTGAAGGGGGGACTCTGGTAGGTCTCAGTGCCCTCGACGCCACTGCCTGCTGGGTATCCAGGGTAGCTGGTGCCAGGGGCTGCACTAAGCTGGTCTGTAGCAAAGAGTGACATATCAGTGCCCAGACGGTATCTCTGTAGTGCCTTAACCATGAGGGCCACCTGTGGGGGAGATCCAGAATGAGCATGGTTAATGTAACAGCAGCATCCAGGACCCCCAAATGGGCCACAAAGGCTTCCAAGGAACCCAGAACAGCTAAAGGAAACATAGCTGTCAGGTAGGAAATAACTATTATAATAAAGGAAGACTAGATACCAAAACAAAAAAGGGGAGAAAGCAAAAGACAGAAATTGGGCAGTGTTTAGTAGAAAGAATTGTTTGATGGGTAGTAGTCAAGACATCTGAGATTTAGTCCTGGTTCTGTGTGTTTGGCCTTAGGTAAATCATACCTCCCTCCCCCTTGATTTTTCCATCTGTAAAATGGATTAGATTAGGTACTCTAAGATCTAGAAACTGTGAGAGACAGCCAAAGAATATAGTGGCAAGAGACCAAGAAACAGATGGAAAGGAAAGGAAAAGGAAAAGAGACGGTGGTAAGGCAGTTGTGACTCATTGGTCCCCATGGGGTAAGTTGGGTGGCTTTCCTGATGGCACTCTGGGAAGTTCCCAAGCCTCTACCCCCATCCCAGAGCCCTAGGCCCTGTCTCTGGCACCATACAAAAGGCCAAGATCAGCCTTGGCTTCTTAGTGACAGAAGGCTGAGGATGCAGGTCCCATACTCACCCAGGTGATGATAGAAAAGAACGAGAAAGCAATGCCTGCCCGGGCTGCATCTGCCCCCTGGTTTACTTCCTCACTTTTCTTGGTCTGCTGCCATTGGTTTGCCAGGAAACAGAAACACACAAACCACAGGAAGGACCAGAGCCCTGAAGTCAGAGTGGGGAATAACTGATGGGAAAGGCTGATGGAGCGGTTTCCTCCATGCACAGTCCCCTTTCCTTTCCCTGCCATGTCCCCAAATCTTGGTTCCCCTCCCCCTACTGTAACCCCTCTAAATCCCCACCCCTTCCAAACCATTCCCCAGATACCTCAATTCCTTCAATGACCCCAAGCCCTCCACTCTGAATTCCAAACCTAAATGCCTACCTCTCAGAAGTTCCCCAATCTGACCCCACAAAACTTGTCTTGACATGCACCAACCTAAAACTGCCATCTCAAACTCCCAATTCAAATGTTCTGACTACACAACCCCAGAATTTGTCCTGACCCCTCCCAAGTACCTATCTTGATTTCCATGATCCAAATATCCCACCTTGACTCCTGAACCCCAAACCTCCTTTATACTCCTTGGCACCCTGTTCAAAAAGAAGTCCCTAGTGAATCCTGCCTCCCACCTGAGAAGGCCAGGTCCAGGAGCACTGCCCGCCGCCGGTCCTTGACGCTGCTGATCTCCTGGAAGTTGAGGTCAAGGACAAGGAAGAAGATGCAGGCGAAGAAAGCAATGATGCCAATGGCAATGCCATAGTTACAAGCACCTTCGTTCTTGTTGTAGATGCAGTGCAGCTCTGGGGTACTTTCACTATTCACATAGCCTTCGTTCACGATTGAGCCAAATACCACAATGGAGAACACCTGGGGGGAGAGCAGGGCTGGCTGGAGGGTGAGACCCACACCCATGGAGCAGGTGTGGGGCTCTCTCCAGCTGGACTCCTGGGCCATGCCGGACTGGATCCAGAGTGACCCAAAGACACCGAGAAGGGTGCCCTCAGCCATCTGTGGCTGGTGGGAGGTACAGAAGGAGATTAGAGAGATTAAGACGGGAGTGTACCTTCTCTTCATACTCAGTCCTGCCTTGCTATCCATCCACCTGCTAGCCCCTCTAAGACTTCCTGACAAGGGAGAGACATCTTGGCTGGCCTTTTCTCCTTGGCCCCTGAAGCCTCTAAGAAGGAGGTAGCTGAAGCACATTAAAAGAGTACCTTGAAGGAGGCTTTGTTCCCTGTCTAGCAGATCTGTCTGTCCTACCTTACTCCTCCCTCTCCTGCCTGACCTACCTAACTCTTGGCCATGCCCTCCACAACATTCTAATCTTAACCTCACTTTCCCTCCTGGGCTCTGCCAAGGAGATTGCTATCCAGCCTGAAAGGCACTGAACAAAAATGACTAAATCGAAGTTGAAACCCCAGACAAGTGAAGAGATGGTAAGTAACTCAACTCAATGAGCTCAAGTCATCAGGCCAAGATGAATCGCAGTCTATGATACTAAAATAACTATTGGATGTGATTGCTGGGCCACTGAGAAATCTCTGAAAAATCTTGGGAGGTGGGGGTGGGAATGACAAATGTTGGAACAACACACCAATGCACCGGTAGTGGATTTGTGAATTGGAGTCATTATAGTCACTTTTTGTAGTATCAAAGAACTGGACACTCATCCCACTAATAGGGAAAGGGCTGAACAAATTATGGCATGTGAATGTAATGGAATACTACTGTGCCATAGGAAATGGTGAAGGGGTCAGTTTCAGAGAAACCTGGGAAGACTTGTATGATGTGATGCAGAGCAAAGGGAGCAGAACCAGGTGGATAATTTATACTGTAACAAACAACTTTGAAAGCTGTAAGAATTCTGATCAACATAATACCTATCCATATGCTGAAACATGCTACTATCTCTTAATAGAATGGTGATGGACTCAAGACTCAGTAAGACATACTTACTGGACACAACTGACATAGGCATTTGTTTTGCATAACTAAGCATATTACAGGGTTTTGTTTTTTCTTTTCTCTTTTCCAATATTGAAGGTGGGTTGAAGGGAAGAAAAAATATAAAATCAATTGGATTTAATTTTAAAATTAAAGAAAAAAAAGGAAAATCGTGGAATATGGGAGACATGCCAGAAGAATAATCAAGGGCAAGTGTTGTTCCAGTTTGAGAGAGAGGGAGAGAGATCACAAACTATGAGACCGTGAGTTTGACTTGGATTCCTGACAAGATTCTAGAAAGAATTTCTCAAGGGAATGGTTACTGAACATCTATCTAGAGAAGGAGCCTTCATAGCTCCAAGAAAAAATCATGTCAGATTAACCTTCCTTCTCTTTTTTTGACAGGACTACTAGACTGGTATGTATCAAATGGATTACAGGAAGCATAGTTTGCCCAGGCTTTAGCAAAGTATTTGACAAAGTTTCTCATGCTATTATCAGTGAACCAGATGGAATCATGTGGGCTAGAGTACAATTAGGTGTAAAAACTGGTTGAATGAACAGACCCCTAGAATGATCATTAATGGATTTATATCAAGGTGGTGTTTAATTAGAGCACCCCCTAGGACGTTGACCTTACACTGTTTAACATTTTTATCAATGACTTGGCTAAAGGTACAGCTGGCATGTATATTAGATTTTCCAATAACACAAAACTTAGAGAGAAAAGTAACATATTAGAAGAATCAGAAGTAAAAAAAAAATAAATTTCAATAGGCTAGTTCTAATAAGATGAACTTTAGCACAAATGCTGTTGGATTAAAAAAAAATTCTTAAGTATAAGAGGAGGTCAGTGTCGCTAAATAACAGGAATTGTAGTGGTCCTCGAACTCAGTATCTGATCAGCCAATAGCAATGCTAGCAGGAGGTAGAAGGAAAGCTAATGCCATCATAGGCTGCTCTGATAGGCAGAAAGCAGGTGAGAGTTCTGCTCTGCCCTAGTCATGTCATACTTCTAGAACTGAATCCAGTTGTGGGTACTGAATTTTAGAAATGATCCTGACAAGTTAGACAGTATCCACAGGAAGAAGACCAGGATAGGAAAGGACCTCAGGATGGTGCCACAAAAGAACTGGGTGAAGGACCTGGAGAAGCTTAGTTTGAAAAAAAGATAGCTTCCTAAGGATGACTTCCACACAGCTGCCAAACTGATATTCATAAAAGTCTTGTCATTCCTCCACTCAAAATATCTTTCGTGGCTACCTTTTGTCTCTGGGAGAAAACGCAAAACACTCAACCTGGCACTCAGTGCCTTCTGCAATCAACCACACCAGCTCCTCCCTTCCTGGTTGTTTCTTATGTCCTCCCTTTATACAGTGTCTCTTTCTGGCCAGCCTGGCACACTGGCTGTTTTCCCTACACACACATTCTACCTCTTGGATGCACTTCCCTTCCCTGCTTCCTTCAAAGAACAGGTATTTAAGTGCCTTCTGTGATTTAATCGTCTCACCCTCCCCTTTCCGCACCAGTTGTCAGATGTGTGAATTTTGTCCTGGACATCTGGACTGCTGATCTAACTGCTCCTGACATCTTGGACACCTGGATTCTTCATTGCTAACATTTTGTTTCACTATCTCTGTCATGTATTTTTCATGGATAATATTTTAATTCACTCTCTCTAGAATCTGTATTTTTAATCTCTGACTTCTGGATATGTCAGATGTTGCCCTAGTGAGGAGAATGAAACCACTGGATGTTTCTAGAACAGCATTTAGGTACATGTGGAGATGGGAAATGGTGGTCTTTATCCAAACCAGGTGTCTCCAGAAGGCTCCAAAGTGTGATACACTCATCCTTCCCTCTCTGTTCATTCTCTTGTTCACAATCTGCCCCTACTGATGGTAATGGTTATAGAATCATAGAATATTTGTGTTCGAAAAGACATCCCTTATTTTACAAACATCTGGGGAGGTGGAAGGGAAAGTGACTTGTCCAAAGGCGGCTTAACTGGAATTAGAAATTGGGTCTTGGGGCAGCTAGGTAGCATAGTGAATAGAGCACTGGCCCTGGAGTCAGGAGGACCTGAGTTGAAATTCAGCTTCGGACACTTAACACTTATTAGCCATATTACCTAGGGCAAGAAACTTAACCCCAACTGCCCTGCCTTCCCCCGTCGAAAAAAAAAATAGTCTTCTGACTCCTTGTCCTGAATTCTTTCGTGTGTGTGTGTGTGTGTGTGTGTGTGTGTGTGTGTGTGTCCCCCTGCCACGAAATGCACCTCCTTCCCCCATGATGTTTCACCCTCTTAATTCCCCATGGCTCTGTCCCCCCATTCATCCCCAATCCAAAACAATTATGCTGAGGGGGATGGGACTGGAGTAGACAGCCCCCACCCTTGGACCCTTGAAAAGACAGAAAACTTTGTAACTGGTTATGCAAATATTTGTACCCAAATGTTCCAGCCTCTGTTAACCCAACTTCCAATCTGAGAGGGTTTCCTGGAAGAGGTGGAAAGAGTTAGGGTTAGGTTTATCATAAACAGAACCTCCCTGCATGAAAGATCCTACCTGTCCCTGTTGCCCAAGCAGGGTATGATGTCATCCAAGAGCCAAGAACAGTTTGAGGAGAAGCAGAACTAGTAAAGCTGATTCCAGGAAACTTGGACCCTGTCCTTCCCACCCTAGACTCCACACTGTGTCTGATACAAATGCCATCTCACCTAACCTGGGCAGCAGAAATAGGTAGAACCCATCACCTGGGAGGTCCTTTTCTCTCTCCTCTATGATGCCCTCCTTGATCAAGCAATCCCATTCTAATTGAACTCAGAACTCTACTCCCTCCTTCCTTTGCTTCAATCAATAGCTGTGTATCTACTCCCAGGGCCTTGATCACCAAACTGTACTAGCTTCTGACATGGATTTCATGCCCTCATTTTACTGTCTGGTTACAAGAAAAAGCTATGTCATCAGGCCCTTTGCCAACTAGGAACTTTTATTTATTTTTAACATTCCTTAAACCAGGAACTTCTAAAACCAGGCACTTCTGAAAAAAATCTGCAGCCCAGACTTATCAAAACATCTAGTCACTGGCCTCTGGGATAGGCCTTTAGCTGACTTTTGATGACTAGAACATGATGAGGAAAGGGCGATAGGGCAAGTTCCCCAAGACTCTTGAGAAAAATGGTGGTCAAAAGTCACAAGATGTTAGAAACCAAAGGTGCTAGAGGAAGTTCTGGGGCAAATTCTGCCTGAGTAATGAGGGGTCCAGGAGCAAGGATAGAAGCGAATGCTGGAATTTGACCCCAGACCACCTGGAGCAGAACAAAACTCAAGGCTGAACAGATCCCCTTTCTCTTCAGATCAGAGCAGTAGCTTCCCTTAGAAGTCCTAGTGCTACCACCCCTTTCTCGAGTCCCTAGCTAGGAAAGCCATTTATATTCCTGGTTCCTCCTCTAAATGCCCTGATCAAGTGCCAGAAGCTCCCAAGGTACAGATCTTAAGTCCTGGCAATGTTCTTTTATCTTTTCACTCCCACAGACCCCACCCTAAATCAAGCCCTATTTATTCCTTGTTTCTACTGCGGGAATGTTTCCTAGCAGTGTTACACAGATGCCAGGGTAATCTTCTGAAGGCAAAAGTCTGATCACTGCCCTGCTCAAAATTCCTCAATGGCTCCCTACTGCTTACAAGATTATGTATCAACTTCTTAGCCTTGCATTCAAGGTCCTAACTCACCTTTGAGACCCATTGCCTACCCCCTCTTCATACTTACCAGTTAGACCAGAAGACTCTGCTTCCAATTTTGTTCTCCCTTGATGCCTTTGTACACACCCTTCCCCAGTACCTTCCTTCAAGGCCCTGTTCAAGGTCTTCTCTGATTCCACTAGCTATGAGAAGCTATTTCCTTCTTAATGACTCATGTTTTTCCATTTGCACTCTCATACACCTGTTGTTGGATTTTTGGTTATCTGTGTGTCCCATGTCTCCTTCTAAGTTTTAAGTTCCTTAAGAGTAGACAGTTAGTACAGTTTTCTCTTTGTATTCCTCCCAGCATCTAGCCTAGGACATTGCACCTAGTATTTTGTAAATATTTGTTCAAAGGAATTGTGTTTTTTACTTTGTAGACAGGCCCATTTCAATGGGAATGACTTTGTTGGAGGTAAGAAGGTGGGAAATGCAGAGGAAAAAGGAAAAGATTTAGGAGTCTCCATTCCAATGGGGAGAGACATGGTCCCTTTTAGGAAAGATACATTATCAGTAATGTATCATATACATTATCAATCATAGCCCTGGCCTGGATGCCTCAATTCAGAAATATCTTGCAGAAAAAGACAGGGTCAGTCACCTTCCCTCTTCACTTCCCTAGTAGCTCAGGGACTTTTCTAATATTCCTCCAGCTTCCATTTCCCTTTCAAAAGCTCTCAGAAAACAGGAACCTGACAGAAGGGGAAGGGCAGGGCTAAATGAAAAACTACCCACTTCCTAATTTACTCTGTTTGCTTTAAGTATAAACACAGACATGCACATCACAGACAGATACATGTTTAACACATGGTTTGGGACCAGGGAAGGGAGGAAATGAGCAGATACACTGAGGATTCTGTCTATTCCTTTGGGGGGGTAGGGGCGTTAGAAATTCCTCCCTCCATCTTACGCGGAGGGAATGATGAAAAGCTGTCACACATTCCTTTGCTTCACCCTGAAGTGCTCAATGAGGTCAATTCTGGCTTACCTGAGGAAGGTTGCTCAGCTTTCAGGGAGATGAAACCTGTCTATTGTCCAGAAGGAGAAACTTAAAACAGAAAGCTGGGGGGAGGTGACTGGTTCAGACACATCAATTTGGAGCCCCCTGAAGGAGCTTACCAACATAGGTACAGCTGGAGGATGGGGGTGGAGGGTGGAGAGGTGGTAAGATGCCTACCACCCACTAGGAAAAGGGAACTAAAGATCTTTGAGAGAGGGGTAGTGGGGTGAATGAAATCCCTCCTGAGGGTCCTAAAATATCTACTAAGTGACCCTAAATGCTCTCTCTCTCTCTCTCTGCTCCTGAAGACGGTGGACAGCTCAGCCTTGGACCAGCAGCTGCCCCCGCCCCCAAGTCCTGGGTCTAGCCCTTGAATGGTGACGTCATCAGAACCTCTCAGGGCCCCTCCCAAAGGGTCTCGGAGGGATCTGGGATCTCAGTGAGGACATCCCTGACTTTGCTTGGAAGAGAGGAAAGGTAGATCATTTCTTGCTCGATGTAGTAGTGGTGGTGGAAGGTAGTGGGGGAGTCACCTGGTGTTATAAGGACCCATGTATTCGGTGCACCATGCCCAAACCTCATCACATGTGTACACGGGCCAGGATGGGAAAGGAAAGAAAAATGTCTGCCGGTCGTTCACTGCACCCCCCCCCCTTTTCCTTCTCAGTCCCCAGAATCCAGAAACAGGAGAGCTTGGGTGGGGAGGGACAGCCAGGTTGGAAATAAGGAAAGGGGCGGGAGGAGGGAGGGACTCTCAGTGTCCTTCTACCCCAGGTTCAGGGACTCGGTACCTGTTCACACTGGACTCTCCATTTGGAGGCTCAATGACCCCTCAAATGTTCCACCCCACCCCCACTCCACCTACGCATTATGGGGCAAAGTGAACGCTAGTCTCCGTCTCCTCACCACCACCACCACCTCCCCCACTCCCCGTGTCTTCCCCAGGGAAGGACAGCACCAAGCCTGGGAAGTCAGATCCTGGGCTCACTCTTATCTGTCCCGCCGTCCCTACTGAATCCCATTTACGCCCCCTCCCCACTTCTTCCAGGGGGCCCTCCTGGCTTGGCAGTGAGCGCCCTTACCCAGGCCGTGATCCGCAAGATGGTCTGGGGACGTTTGATGAAGCTTACGGGGTCCAGGGCGGCTCCAGCCCGGCCGGCTCCGAAAGAAGCCCCCTCCATCTCGATTCTCTATATGTCAATCAGTCAGTCTTGCTGGCCCTGTACTGAGCCCCTAAGGATGCCGCCGACACTGCCACTGATGCTGCTGCTGCCGCCGCCCGAGCAGCGCGAGTCCCCAACCTGACGCGCGCCCCCTCCCGCGGGCGTGCGCACAAAGACCACGGGAGCGTGCGAAGAGAACCACCCCCCCACCCGTCTGCTCCTAATCCAGTCTCAGAGAGGTGATCCACTCTCACAAACCCCTCACGTTGATCATTCCCTTAACCATACCCCACTGGAAAACCCTAACCGATTTCACTACTCCCCCCCGCGGCCATTCTATCGATTCATTGTCCTTCAATCCCCTAACCACCTCCGCTGACCTTCCCCCACTAGTCATCCTTAGCTTGTTCCTAACTACCCCCACGGGGCACCTTTACTATTCCCCACTGAGCATTTCATTTACCACTACCCATTCATCTACCGGCCACCCCTAGGTATTCCTAACCATTCCCCACAAGTAGCCCTCCCTAACCTCCTTCACAGCTACAGATGTTTGCGTATTAGAGGTGAAGGCACTCGCTTCCCTTCCCCCACCTAGCCTTGGCCAGTACTGGTCACTTTCTGAATGGGTTGGTGAGGGATATAACTGACAGAGACCTTGAGATGGGAAATGAGAAAGCAGTAGTCTGCAATGAGCAAAGAGGGGCATCTGAAATAACGGGAGCCCGACACTCATTTCACGTAAGAAGTGGCACTTGCTTAGGCACTGTGGGAGCCAAGGCAAGGCCTCCGAGTCTACACCTCTATCTACTTGGGCACTCTCCAAAATGGCACCTTACCACTCGGTCTCTATCTGGAGTCAGAGGACCATTCTCTACTTCTGGAGCCATCCGGGTTTCCTGATACCCCTTCCTTCCTTCCCCCCCCCCCCCCAAAGTCTATCTACAAGTCTTCCCAATACAGAGCAGAACCTTGTCTCACTACACGCAGCTGGGAGCTGGACAATTTGATCTTGATGGCATGACCTTGGGCATGTCATTTCTTGAGTTCCAGTTTCTTCTTCTGCAAATGAGAGGTTTGAACTGATAGGTAGAAATTCTAAGGTTCCATGATTGACAGATTCATCTAAGTGGTTTACAGGGGTCCAGAGAAGACAATTTTGGTCCCAGTTACATAAGGGATGGTCCCCATTCTCTCTTTATAGTTCCACTTCTTAGTGCCAAAGCAGATCTGGGTGGATGAATGGCAATGGAGAAATGGCACCTGACAAGGTGTAGGTCTATAGGGAACATGTGTTGTGTGTGCAGGGAAGGTGTCCAGTTGTGCCTGGGATAACAAATCTCAGTCCTGCTGAGGGTGTTTCCACTATGGCTAGGGGACTTATAGATTCATTATCTCATGCCCCAGGATAGGGACTTTTTTTGGACCTTTGAGGCAACTTCTGGTGGACCCTGGGTGTGTGCTGGGATTCCAACCCCAAGTAAAGCCAGCTTCCTTAGATGGCATGGGTGACAGCAGTTTTTCGCTTGGCTGAGGCCAGGAGGCATCCTCCAGATACAACCCAATAAAAAGGGATGTGAAACTAGCCCACTCCCCAGGGGAGGGGAAGCAGGGGAATAGAGAGGAGACCAGAGCCTCAGGGATAAGAACTGGGATGACATAGGTTTGAGCTGTGGTTTCCAAGTTTTCTCTCAGTTCTTCTTTCACTTTCACATCTTTGAGGGATAGAAACAAATTCAGATGAAGCAAGATGGCTGGGCTAAAGCATACGCACATGTGGTTGCCCACCCCCCCCACATATATGCATATATATGTATATAGAAAGGCCATGGATAATCCCTATACCAATTCTATAGAATGTTTCTGGAGTAGATCTGAATTAGGATAAGTGGGTGAGATCAAACAGAATAGACAATGGACACCGTGAAAGGGATCAGGCATCCTATAATCTGAGAGGCAGGTAAAATACAGTGGGGATTTCAGGGGCTAAGTGAACTCTCTCCAAACTGACCAATCACTCCATGAACTGGTCATCTGACAAATTTTACACCTACCCTTAACCCTGGTTCTTCCAGAGCTTACCAGAGTCCTTGCTGCCTGAGGTTACGCTGGGAGGGGAGGGGGAAGGATGTGGCAGAAGAAAAGCAGTCAGTAAATTTGGGGACCATGGCAGTAATCAATAAGACCTGCACCGATCCTGGCCAAGGGAAGCCATCCTCTGGCTCCTGAATTCCATAGCACACTTCACAGGACAGGGACCTGCTGGTACTGGGCCCAACATGCCTTCTGGCACTTGAAGCCAAGCATCTTACCAGTGCCCTTATCCTTCCCTAATAGCAATGAAGTTGGAGCTAATCCAATGACATTTTTACTTGTTCCTAAAGAATCTTTCGCTTACTCCAGCCAACAAGTTCCCCTGGGAACATCTTATGCTACTTTTGATTCCTCTTGACTGTTCCTGGGATGTCCCAAACCTTCTTTTCTGGATGGAAAGGAAACTCTGAAACTAGTGATCTGAGTCCTTGCAGAGATAGGAGGTCACCTGTGGGGGTTGCTGCCAAAGGGCAGACTCTGTCCTTAAAAATTGTGATATAGTGGAAAGAGCACTGGATTTCTAAATTCAGTTTTATAGCTCTGTTTACTTCCATGTAACCTGAGTAAAGTCATTACACCTCTGTTCTTCCCCTGACCCTAGTAAGAGCTCACATTTCTATAATGCTTTAAGATTTACAAAGGGCTTTCTAAAGAGATGGCAAAGTTAAGTGTTGCCCATTTCCATTTCCTACTCATCCCTTTATCCAATCAGGTGTCAGTTCTCCTTGCATTCACACCCCTTTCCCTCCAATCCCAAGACTACTATCTGACTCTAAACTCAGGATCTTATTGACTCTCACCTGGATTATTACAATGCCCTCACAATGTATCGGCCACTTAGTCTCTCTCCCCATTCCAATCTGATCTCCACAAAGCTGCTAAATGAATATTTCCAAGATGAGTCAGACCACATTACTTCCTTGTTCAGAATTCTTTAGTGGCTCCCTAGTCTCTCTGAAATAAAATATGAACTACAATCTTAACTCCCATGAACTTTTCCAGACATTTCAATGTATTATTTTTCTCCTGTGGACATTTCAGCCAAACTGACCTGCCTGCTATTTCCTAAATATTCCAAATGCTGCTGCACATCTCATGCCTGGATGTGCACACCCCTAACACAACCACCTTAAAGAACCTCTGGCTTTCTCCAAAAGATGGCTCAGGAGCTACTCAACGCCCTTCCAGACTCCTCTAGGATGGTGATAAATGTTTTCTCCCTCAAATTATCTTACATTTATTTATCTGTGATCAAGTTGTATCCTCCCTCTTCTCCCCACTCCCCATCAATATAAGCTCCTAGAGGACAGGGAATATCTGATTTTTTCTCTGTATCCCCAATGCCTGGCAGGGCCTTTCATGTGATAAGCACCTAACCTTTGTTTTTTAAATGATTAAAAATCTTGTACTTCATATGTACTCCATAAACTAGACCACTGGATACACATCCCACCTGAGTCTGGTCAAGGGGGTGGAATGGTTTTGAAGTAGGAAGGCTCAGAGTGAGAGGCAGAGTCAAACACAGACTAAGGATGTGGCTAGTTGAACAACTGTCTGGTGGGCTAATCAAAGCACTATATGGAAAAGGACGGATACTGAATCAAAGTGACCAAAGTCCCCATTCCCTGCTATCCAAAACAGGCCTTTCATCAAACGAGATATTCAAAGTTGTCCTGCAAACCCTCAAGCACTAAATAAATGTTGCCTGTCATTAAACATTATGCTTTACTGTATCTTTAACACAAAGACTGAAAATCTACCACTTCTACGTATCAGAATTCAGACAGGACTGTTGCCAAGAGTCAGTCAACAAACATTTATTAAGCACCTACTATGGGCCAGGCCCTGTGCTAAATCCTAGAGATACAAAGAAAGGCCAAAGACAGCCCCTGCCCTCATGGAGCTCACATTCTAATGGGGGAGACAACATGCAAACAAATATGTACAAACAAGCTATAGACAGATAAACTGGAAGGCAGAATTTTTAGGTGAGACCTGAAAGAAGTCAGGAGGCAGCTATGAAGAGGGAGAACAATTCAGGTGTGGGAGATAACCAGTAAACAAATATCCAGTCAGGATGTGGAGTATCTTGTGCAAGGCACAGCAAGATGGCCAGTATGACCAGACAGAATACCGAGAAGGGTGAAAGAGGACTAGAAAGGTGGGAAGCATGGTGACCTAGATTATGAAGGGGTCTGAATGTCAAAGAGGCTTTTATATTTAATCCTAGAGGCGATAGGAAGTAGTTTACTAAATAGAGGATTGACAGTCAGACCTATGCTTTAGGAAAATGACTTTGGTGGCTGAATTTGGATTGGAGTGGGGTGACACCTGAGGCAGGCAGATCTACCACCAAGTTATTGCAATGGTATAAATGTGAAGTCATGAAGGCCTGTACCAAGGGGGTAGCAGTATCTGAGGAGAGAAGGGGGCATGAGAGATTCTGTAAAAGTGAAACTGACAGGCACTGGCAATAGCTGGGATATGAGGTGTGAGAGATAGCAATGGGCCAAGGATTTCACTGGGAGAGCCTGGAAGACTAAGGGGATAGTGGTGCCCTAAAGAGGAATAGGAAAGTTTAGTAAATGGAGGGTTGGGAAAGAAAGATGAGTTCAAAAGAATGTTTTCCAAACCCAACAGACAGTCAAAACATTCCCTTCAATGTAGTCCTAGCCAGAGTGGAAACTCCCTTTCATACCAAAAATGTATGAGGCTCCTACCTTTAAGATTTTCAGACTGGGGTGGCTAGGTGGCACAGTGAAGAGCACTGGCCCTGGAGTCAGGAGGACCTGAGTTCAAATCCAGCCTCAGACACTTAACACAAAACTAGCCCTGTGACCTTGGGCAAGTCACTTAACCCCAACTGCCCTACCTTACCCACTCCAAAAAAAGAAAAAGACTTTCAGACTTAAGCCAAAGGCTGAAGCCTACTTTGAACATGGAGCTCCAATCTGCAAGGTGACTTTTCTATCTATTATCTCATTAGACCCTTTTAATAGCCCCATGAGAGAAGCAGGATAAGATTATAAATCCCACTTTCCAATAAGAATGCACTCTTGAGTAAAATACTTATCTAAGGCTAAATATCAGGGCTGGGATTAATACTCAGGCAGATCTACCACCAAGTTATTGCAATGGTATAAATGTGAAGTCATGAAGGCCTGTACCAAGGGGGTAGCAGTATCTGAGGAGAGAAGGGGGCATGAGAGATTCTGTAAAAGTGAAACTTCCTTACTGCTAGGCTGTATGCTTTCCTGTATATCACACTGCTTATGTCCAGGACTCCACAGGGTCCTGGCATTCAACTGGTTGGAGGTTATTTTCCTCTCTTCCTCCAGCTACTGGAAAAAGATCTCCCAATGTTTTCTGGAAGGCCCAGACCTCGAACCAGTTAGTTGCATGATGCAAAATCAGATGCGCATATGGGTCACACAGGGCCAGTCTTCCCACACTGTTTCATCAGGGGTATAAAGATGAAGTTCAAGTTCCTTTTTCAGCCCTCAGAAAAGGAATGGAGATTGACCTAGATCAGTGTTCTCAACCTTCCTAATGTTTTGATCCTTTAATATTCATATGTGGGCGTATCTGCATGTGGGCGGACCCGCCTGAATTCAGATAGAGGAGTGGTGTCTCAGTTCCTAAGACCATCGGAAACGTGTTTTCCAATGGTCTTAGGTGAGCCCTGTGAAAGTGTAGTTCAACCCCCAAAGGGGTTGTGACCCAGAGGCTGAGACCCACTGACCTAGTCATAGAATGTCAAAGTTGAAAAGGTCCTTAGGACACCTACTCCAACCTCTGTTTGGGGGGGAGGGGTTGTTTTTTTGCTTTTTGGAGAGAAGGCAGGACAATTGGGGTTAAGTGACTTGCCCAAAGTCACATGGCTAGCGTTAAGTATCTGAGGCTGAATTTGAACTCAGGTCCTCCTGACTCCAGAGACGGTGCTCTATTCACTGTGCCACCTAGCCGTCCCTAACCTCTTCGTTTTATAAAGAAGAAAACTGAGGCCTACAAAGAGAAAGTAAGTGACTAAAAATATTTGAACTAGAGATTCCAGTACTGGACTTATACATCAAGGAAGCCATCGATAAGATAAGAAAAAAATCCCCATATACTCCAAAATATCTATAGTAGCTATTTTTGTGATAATTGGGATTGGAAACAAAGTAGATGCCCATCAGCTGGGGAATGGGTAAACAAATAGTGGCACATGAATGTAAAAGAATATATTACTATGCTGTAAGAAATGGTGTGGGATGAATACAGAAAAGCATGCAAAACATCTTTATGAACTGATGCAGAGTGAAGCAGAACCAAGAAAATAATATACACAGTAACTGAACAGTGTAAATGAAAGGAACAATGACACACCAAAAGTAAATGTAACAAAATTATAAAGATCAAGCAGGTCTTAAATGAAGAGCTATAAGATATCCTCAACCCACTCCTTTGTGGAGGTAGAAGGTCTACAGGTATTACACACTGCACATTTTCAGACTTTTTCAATGTTAAATTTAATACTAATTTTTTTCCCCTCTCCAAAAAGTACTATTTTCCAAATGGAATGGCTCTCTGGGAGGAGGGGGAGAAATACATAGGATATTATAGTGATGTAAGAAACAGAAAATATCAATAAAAACTTATTTAAAAAATAAGAGATAAAGTAAATTGCTGACAGTGGGAAAGCCTGGACAAGAAGACCTCGAGACTCTTGCCAGTGTTCTCCATAGCATAAAACACTGTCTGCTCCTTAAAGGACAATTTCACTGTCCCCTCCTAATGATTACACCCTGGGGGTAGAAATTTTCCATTATTACTTTATGTATAAAAATTATTTTCATTATATAACTAGATATGAAAGATGGAAGGGAACTTAAAGATCACCTAATGTAATTCCCTAATTTTAAATAAGAGGGAAGAAATTAATAAAGTAACTAGCTCAATGTCAAAAACAGGTAGTAACTGGCAGAGATTTAAACCCAAACCTTCTACCTTCAAGTACTCTGTGGTGAGAAGACTCTGTGTATGTGGTGGTGTTGGTTGAGGGAGAAAGGCCTATGCCAGTGAGTTAAGAGAAAACCAGGAACTGGGACAGGTCTGAGCTACTATTGGGTTCAAAGTCTCTATTATCTCCTTTCTGAAAATCATCTGAGAGCTCAAGGCATCCCTCAACACCCAAAAGAAATTTAGTGGGAAATCCCTGGGCTTTGAAAGTAGAAGACACAATAGTCTGTGAGCCTTACACATGACTAAGGAAAGGGAAATGGATATACTTATTGATGCAAAGTGCTACCACACAGCTTCTGCTTCTCTTAGGTCTGGAAGTGAAGCAGCCAAGTTCTTCAAGACTTGCTGAGTAACCTTGGGCAAGTGCCTTCCCCTCTTTGAGCCCATTTTCTCTGCAAATTAGAGGGTGATGTTGGGGCATAAAATAGAGTACTGGATTTATGGTTAAGAAGTCTCTTTGAAACTCAGCTCCAAAAAATGCTTCTATGCTCATGGACAAATCACAACTTCTCTAAAGCTTAATTCCTTCACTGGTAAAATGGGGAAACTCTCACTACCTACTTCACAAAAAGCAGTGCTAGTAGACTTATCTCTGACTTGTACTGAGCCTTCAAGACCACTGAAACTCCAGTTCTGACTCTCCTCCTTGCCCTAACAAACTTCAATCCCATTTCATAGTGCGGCCACCATGAGGAAAGAGCTCTGCAAACCTCTGAAAGCTAAACAAATGTGACATTATGGTTAGACTGGAGTGTCTGTGATTCTATCATTAGGAAAGTGACAGGGGAGGATGTGAATGCAAGGCATGGAAGAGGGCATTCACAGGAAGAATGAAGGTGACCAAGTTTTCCACCTTGGAAATACTCAAACTAGCTGGGAGGGTCTTTGGGGGTGGAAGCAGAAGCCATAAACCACCCTAGCTAAATCCATCTGTGGCCAATCTGTAGCTACCCCAGGATCAAAAGACTATGTGTTTCAGACCTTGGCCATTTCCAGGCTTTTGGAACTTTTCACATTTCTGTGATTTTCTAGCCAAATTCTGTTTAGGAGAAAAAACATACAAAACAAAATTCACCACCACCTCAGGCAGGAGGGAGGGTAGCACAAGTAGCCCAACCTCCAAACACTGATCAATCTCAATCATTCTCTCTCATTTTCTCTCTCCCTCACACACACTCACTCACACTCATACTCTTTCACAGGCATCAGTTCCTGTTTCCTGGTACAGTCCTCCTCCTCCAATTTTTAAAAAATTCCAACATCATTCAGGCCGATCTAAAGAGAATAAAACATTTGATTTATTCTTTAGTCAAGAGAGATGACTGCAGATTGAGGGGTTTGAGAAAATATCCTAACTTCTCAGATCTCAGGCATTCTGCTGAAGCTGAGATCAACAATCCCCAGCTGCCTGGGGCATTCCTATTCTCACCCCAACCTCATCTACAACTCAGGACCTTACCAGACCGGCTTTGCCAGGGCTGGGAGGCCAAACAATTATGGAAGACTAAAGTTCCTTCAATGAATGACAGCAGCAGTCACTTTCTGCTTAAGGGAATAGACAATTCCTGGGGAACAACTGTTCAGGGTAACTCCTATTAACCAGGACCCTGCCACCAGACTGATCTAAAACTTCTATTCCCCCCGCCCCAAGAGATATATCTTGATGTGCATTCCCCCTGCAAAAAGTTCTCAATCCAACCTGTCATATGATACATCAGTAGTTTCAGAAGCCCCAATTAGAGCAACTTTTGATTTTATTCTTGACTCTACCACAAAGAGATTGCCCTTGGGGGCATGTGTAAATTGAGTCTGTTACCCACCAGCCCATACAAACCACAAAGACCTTAATCATGTTACAGAAAATAAATTACATTCAGCTCCATGACAGCCAGACTCTCTGCAGGCAATGAGAACCACACTGGAGAATCTTGATGTGAAAAATGTGAAATGATTTAAGGAGAAAAAAAAACAAACACACACAACGGAGACATTTTCACCTCAGGCTTCTCTCCAAAAAAGCAAACTTCAACAGAGCTGTATCTCAGGTCAGGTTCTGTGTCCCTCTTAAGATCATCCTGTGTTGTGGGTACACAAAGACTGAGGAAGGCTGTGTGTGAGCCTGGCCAGGTAATTCACTTGCAGAGGTTGGCAGATGAGGGCTTTGATGAGGATCCTGGCCAGACATACTCACCCCAATCCAGAGTCTCCCTGGGTCCTGCTGCAGATGTGGATAGGGGACACAAGGGCAAAAAGGCCACAGATATCTGTAGTGGTCCCTATCTGAGGTGGACAGGGGATAAAAACAGGAGAAGGCTGAGCTTTGAGGAAAGGGGCTCTGCTTATTAGAAGTTATCACAACCCCCAGCCTGGTCCTTGGGTATGGTTGCCACTGATTACTGGCAGTGAGACCAGACTCAGTAGAGGTGGAAACAAAGGACATGTTCATTCCTGAACCAAAGAGGAAGAAGTAACTTGGGGAATGAGGTTTCTCAGAAATCTGTCAGCTCATGAAGCTCACAGACATTGTCAGCCAAGATACTGAGAGCAACACTTGCTGCATTGCCCTTTAATAATCTCACACTGAGCAAGCCCTGAGGGAGGATGCTACAATCTGGTTTATGCCTTCCTCCCCCTGGGGGCCTGCCACTCTAATCACAAGAGCCGTCCTTCCAGCCATCCCGCCATCGCTCATCCACACGAGCACAGTCAAACGCAGGCTTCCCTAGCTTCAAGTTCACCTCGTTGTGTAGGCGGCAGAGCCACTGAGTGAACCTGTTCCGACTGCTGGTGTCTGGCTGGTTTCTGCTCAACCTGCAGAAGAATGGGGCAGCATAGGGAGGATCAAGAAAGAGTGGGTAGGAGGGAAGTCTGGATCCCACTGATGCTATCCCTGATGTGGCTTGGATACAAACCCCTCCCCACCAGGAGACAGTGGGCCCTGCATGATCCAGACCAACCAGTTCTCTAAGAAAGCCTTAATTCCCAGTTCCCATACAACATTAGAGAGATTCATTTTTCTTGGGATCCTCTAGGGATCCAACTTTCCAAACTTTCCATGGAGTCTATATGGTACCTAGAGCTACAATGTTTGCCCTTTCTCCACACGGGAATAGAGAGGACTGAAATACTCTGATAGCAACAATTCGCTTTCTGCCCTTACCATATTACTGAAGCTTTGCTATTCTCGGTGTGAAATAGCATCTTTCACCTAAAAGGGCAGGGGCTCTTAAAACTAGGTCCTGGGACTCTGAAGGGACAAATTCTCCTTAAATCAATTAGAAATACTGCTTGTCTGAAATTCCTCTGCCACTCCTGCAGAAGACATCCTTGGAAATCATGAAGGAACCCTACACAATTAGGTTCAGTTCCCCTGAAGGCACTTTTAACAAAAGCAGAGTGGAGAAGGTGCCTCAGACATAGATCAAAGCAAAGAGTTGGGTAGATTTATTGGGAAAACACTATTCAATATTCCCATAGTCCTATAAAAGCATAGAATGCTCTTAGGAAACCTGTATTTTCTCCTAATACCTTCATTCAATAAGCATATCCAGTATGTAGCTTATAAAACCCTTGGAAAGAGGTTTTATGAAGCCTCAGGCAGGTTATTAGCCCATATTATAGAACTTTACAAGCTCCTAACCCCGGAAAGGTAACTCTCAAAAACTCTGCCCTGGGGAGTTAGCAGAGAGTAGAAAGGGTGTGGCAAGTTAACACACATCTTTGAACAGGTCTATTTTCTGAACCTCTGAACTCTCTTCTGACCAAGAACATCAATGTCAAATACAGTCTCTTTTACAAAACACATAAGTAGCAGTGGCAAATCCCTACTAATAGCTGAGCTTAGAAAGTCTGATCATTCCTGGTAGACAGGCTTCTAACACATTAAGATCACAAGAAATGAGCAAAGTCCTCTCTTGGCTTCTACCATCAGGTATTTAAGTCACATTCAAGTAAGGAAATACAGGTGGACTAAGGGAAACAGCTTTAGGCCCTGTTAAAACCATGAAATAAGTTACTTAAGTACTTAATCTTTAACTGCTTAAAGAATTAGACCCTAGTCCCCTGATAACACTGTTTTTCAAAGTAGGCATGAAAAGGTAAATCCTCTCTGGGAAATTTTCTGGGATAGTCACCAGTTATGAGGATGAAGAGGGGGTTATAGAAACAGAATCTTAGAATTAGAAAGGACCTTAGCAGCCATCTATTTCAAATTGGACCTGGACCAAGAACTCCTACAGCACTGTTGGCAAGCAGGCAGGCAGCCTGTCTGAAGATCTTCATGAGGGAGGAACTCACTCCTCTTCCAGAATAGTCCATTTCACTTTTGGACAGGTCTAACTGTTAGGAAGTTTTCCCTCTACACTGCTTTCTGAATCAGAATCAAGGAACAACAACACTCCAGGATTGAAGAAGCCAAACCTTGATAAATGTGATCCAAAAAGTCCACCAGTTCTACCTCCCTTCAGCCCACCTCCAGTTCCTAGGTAGTACATAGGGTTGAAAGGAAAGCCTAGGGAAGATAGATGACCTAAAGTCTCCCACTGGTGATCATTCTGGGTCCCATAAACTTCTACTCTTTCTTAGGCTAGGGGTTGTCTTATACTAGAATCCAAGTCAGAACCCTTTAAATGCAGCACTAAGACCTTGTATAAAATTCACAAGGCCCCTACAGTTAAAGTTTAGTATGTTGTCTCTGTGTGACTTCATTAACTAGTTGAAAGTAATCCTTCCCTTTCCCTTCCCCAAAGCCCCTTCCCCTGCTCCAGTCTTCAAAACATGAGAAATCAGCCTGGTGGCACATTCATACATAACTTGCCTTCTCCTTATATCTTCAGCACATTCATCACATGGGAAAAACTTGGAAAATAGATGTATAAACTGGGCCATTTCTTCCTGCTGGACTAGGGTAGGGCACTCGGGATAATAGGCAGCCATTGTGTGTAAGAAAGCCCAACTGTTTCGCCCCAGCTCCTCCCGATCCAGAGGGCAATCAGCTGGCAACTTGTTTTCCAACTGGGAAAGAAGGAAGGGAAATGAAGGCTTAGAAATGAGATTTCAGCATAATTCCCATAGGCCCAATATTTTAACAAAAACCCCTTTATGTGACCAAGAGAAAGCTCTAAATCACTTGAAAATCTCAGCCAAGAGGATTCTACCTTATTTTAGGCAAACTGATTCTTAGGCTGAGTAAAGAACAAGAGAGTTGACTGCCAAAAATATACTCCCAGGGTATTTGTCTCAAAGCACAACTACCAATGTTTTGCTGTTTTAGGAGGGATAAGGGAAAGGGAACAACAGGGTCCTGGGGTCTCCAAGGCCCCCAACCTATACTGGAGTAGACAGGCATGAATTGAACTCGGGCTTCTTTAGGTTCTAAGTCTAGCATCCTTCCCACCAAACTACACTAACCCCTAGGCCTAGGGCAAGTCATTTAACTTCTTCATAACTCAATTTTTTCTCCTGTAATAATAATGAGCGATGTAGGTGGTAATAACATTATTCTCATTTTACAGAACAGGAAACCGAGAATCTCAAGACTATGTGACTAGTCAGCATGTTTGAAACAGAGTTGGTGTTCTGACTCAAAGGCCTAGCTTTTCATTACCCCACATTGCTCTGTCTCCAAACTGGGGAGAGGGGGAGGGGAAGAAGAGAAGAATACATACAGCACCTATACTTTGCCAGACACTATGCTAAACTACACAGCTAAGCTGCAGTGTCTGAGGCTGGATCTGAATCCAGGTCTTAATGACTCCAGCTGCTTCTAAGGACCCTTCAAGCTATAAATCCTATATTCTTTCTGCGTACCTTCAGACAAAGGGGGGGGGGCCAAAAAAAATATAATTTTATTCGTTCTATCAGCATCTGTTTTCTGCTTACGTTGGGATTCTACGGGGGAACCTAAAAGAAAATTTGAGTTTTCTGGGCTGATAGTATGGGGATCTGAGGAAGTGGAGGGAACTAAGAGCCTCTAAACATTTTCTAAAGGACAAGGCTGAAAGGTTCCCGCTAGCTGAGTCAGATGTGGGGTTTGTTTCACTAGGGAGAGGAGATGCGGCAGGGAGCGAGAAGCCTGACCCTACAAGAGGGAATGGGGGTACCCATGTGTTTGGGAAGAGACAGCCAGCTGGGAGTTGGGGAAGAGGGAGCCAAGGATGGAGCACATGTGTGTCCAGGGGAAGGGAGAAATAACAGGAGCACTTTGGCCCCGGTACTGGGGGAAGAACAGGGGGAGGTGGGCAAATGTGGATGTTCCAGAAGAAAGGCGCTGACTTGTGAGCTTGATGAACACTCCGGGGGAGGGGAAAACAGGGGTCCCCTAAATGTGGGGGCCGAGGAGCCGGAGGGCTCGGGGCCTAGGGGAGGGCTTTTCCTTTCCCCTCCGGCAGTGCCCCGCCCCCCCGGCAGGCGGCCGGGCCTCACCGCGACCTGGGTCTCGTTTCCCGTGTTCTCCCGCGACTGCTGCGTCTTCATCCACGTCTTGAAATCGACGCAGGCCCGGCAGGGCCGCTTCCGCGCCGCGGCTTCCCCGACGGCTCCAGCCGTCTCCGACGCCGCCTCTTCCTTAGGCTCGTGGACCCGCGCGCCGCCCGGCAGGAAGGAGAAGAAGCTGGCGGGTGAGAAACGCCGACCTTCTCCGGGCGCCGCCATCTTGGTCACCCAAGGAATGCTGGGAGAGGCGGCTTTGTAGGCGCGCAGGCGGGCGGCCTCCCGCAGCTTCCACGCCAGCCCCATCCCCAGCTTCAGCCCCAGCCCCGCCTTCGAGACCGCCCCGGCCTCCGGGCACGGCCCCGCCCCCGCCTTGGTATTCTCCGTACTGGCCCCGGGCAGCCCATTTTCCCGCTGGCCCGAGCCTGGCTTCCTCTTCTGCTTCCTCCAGTAGAAGAGCAGCGTGGAATGGTGGCCAATCCTGCCCTTGGGGCGCGTTTTGGCTCGGGCTTTGGGCGGGGACTTGGGCGGGGCCTTAAGCCGCTCTTTGGCGTGGCACCTGTGCTGGGATTTGGGGCCCCCGAGCTTGGGGCGTCGAGACTCGCCTTCCGACGTCTGCAACCGTGCCGCCTTCATCCCTAGGGCAACTCGGCCCGCCTTCCTCTCTTCCCTTCAGCCCCTCCCTCCTTCAGAAACCAGCCGCGACATGGTCTGTCCCGACACCCTAGGGACCCGAGAGACAGGAGGCCGATCGTACTACCCAAGATCGAAGCTCCTCGCGCCCTCGGCCAGCCGAGGGCCGTTAGTCCAGGCCGAGCCAAGCGCCCTCAGCGGCCGCAGTCA
>CM053599.1:101212302-101256177 GCA_028646575.1 Pseudocheirus occidentalis
AATTAGGGTTAAGTGACTTGTCCAATGTCACATGGCTAGTAAGTGTTAAGTATCTGAGGTCACATTTGAACTCAGGTCCTCCTGACTCCAGGGCTGGCACTCAGTTTCACTGTGCCACCTAGCCGCCCCAACCAGATCTTTCTAACTTCAAAGCATGTCATCATGCCTCTGATATTACTACCCTCCATTTCCCAACTCTTTGTATCTGGAAAAGCTAGGTAGCACAGTGAATGGAGTACCAGGTTTGGCATCATGAGGACCTGAATTTAGATCTGGCTTTAAATACTTACCAGCTGTGTGACCCTGGGCAAGTCACTTCTGTTTGCCTCAGTCCCTCATCTGTAAAATGAACTGGAGAAGGAAATGGCAAACCACTCCTGTGTCTTTGCCAAGAAAACCCAAAATGACTGAAACAACTCAACAACATCTGGAGATGCAAACTAGCAAAGCATGTCTATGTCCTGGTGGCAGGATGTAACTGCCTTTATATCCTGCTCCCAGTGAAGGATTTACAAGTCCTGAAAATTACACTTCAACATTTGCAAATATATGTATAAGCATTGTTAACTGATATTGTGAGGGATAATTTATAGTGGTTTCCCCATTCTGAAAAATCAGATCTAGAATGGCTTCAGTATTCACTAGGCCTAGGGTTAAGTCACCTGACCTTCAAGCAATCTGGGGTTTAGGGCAATGGAGACCCTCCCCCACAGCCAGCTCAGCAGAAGATAAGCCAAATACAGTAAGACTGCTTTCATTGGACACCCACGTGTTTCTGGGTCCTTTGTCTCAGAATGATTCCTGAGCTTAGTTTGTGGGTCAGTCCCCCCCACCAATAAGAGTGAAGGCCAGTTGCGGGGTTGGGTTTCTGCATTAGAAGATTATATAACCATGGGCTGGCTTCTACCTGTTGCTCTCTCCCTGCTGCCATGTGGGCGACAGGAGTAGAGTCCTTTCTCATGAGAAAGAATAAAGACCTTTTCTGAACTCTTTCATCTCACACAATATGTAATGCAGTCACATATAATTTCAGCTACATAGTACAGTGTATATGCAGGTATCTAATTGAGAAGGCCATTAGATTGGAGTAACATGCTTGGGGATAGCTGGGTGGAGGCCATAGATACAGCTGAGTTGAGTTTCCTTGGCTACTTCTGGTGACACATGTAACTCAGTGCTGAAGAATCCCCTTCTTAGTCCCTGTGGCCCAATAATACCTTAAAGGGGCTGGATACTGAGCTGAGAAGAGCAGCCCACTCAGACCTTAAGAGGAGTGACTCAGTCCTTTAGGACCTTGCTTTGGTCTATTCCTTGTGTGAAGCCTCAGGGAGCCTTTCTCTTGGACTTCTGGTTGAAGGTAGGGGCCCCTTTCCCTCGAAGCAGCTAGAATGGCTGTTCACACATTTCAGTGGGCATATCTATTGCCTAGGGAGTCTGGGCCCAGACCTTAGGTCACTGACTACCCCCATTGCTCATGTTTCTCCTGAGCATAAATAACAGAAGAGTAATTGTAAAGAGACAGACTTTTAGGGAGTGGCACTATGAGGGATCAGAGAGTCCATAGGTTCCTCATTCTGAGAGCAGGGGGAATTTTCTGCAACTATACCTTTCTCAGAAAAATTGGCCATCAACCCTGGCTTACAGGAAGATTTGGACCTTAAAGAAATTGCTTCATGTTTTATTTAAATATATGCCTTCTGGGAAAGTATAATAGGAATGATGATTTAATAAATTCAACAAAACCTTTGTTTTATCTTGCTGAAGACATTTTGTAGTTTTAAGTCATTGTCAGTGCATCCTTATAAGTCTTTTGTGTTTAAAACATTATGTTTATGTGGAGGAAATTAAGTTTTATACATGATGTACATATTGTACTTCAAATACCTTTGTGGTGCGCTTTGGGGAGACCCTAGACATGAGCTGTGCATAAGTTTTAAGGGATTTTGGCATAAGAGCCAGGGACAATGAGAAAGAGCCTGATCACTCTCATGAGAGACCAAGTTCACCTAGGACTTTGGAAGCATGTCTACTGAGGCATCTTTTTCTTTTAGGAAACATTTAAAAATAACATTATGATGATGATGTCTATAGAATATTATGAATCTTTTCCTTGAACAGAAACCACAGCAAATTCCAAAATTATTAATTTCATTCTTATCAAAACCCTAATTATTTCTTATAGTAGAAAGATCAGTTAAGTTCAGGAAAAAATCCCGATTCTCCAGATTAAGATTAGGGCAGTAGCAGCCTTAGAGTGAGAATGTCTTTAACAAAATTTAAGAACAGTATCTTTTGAGTTTACCTTGGCCAGAATATGGTTAAAGGAGTAATAATTGGTTTGAGAAAAAAATTTCTTTTAGGGCACACCATTATAGACATTGTTCCACTAAGGCAAATCAGAACCCCTGAATTTAAACTCACATCTCTGTTTTATCTTGCTGAAGAAATCTTTGTCTTTTGTTTCTTGAACACTATAAAAATATAAGACTAATGTAATACTATAAAATGTAACTTTGCTCAGGGCAAGGAGAATTCTAATTAGCTTGGGAAATTTTGCTGGTTTGGTCTCCTTCTAAGCAGCAGTGCTCATAAATATCTAATAAATTTTCTCTGACAGTCATTGTCTAAATAAATTCACAGTACAAGATTTTTTTTTTCTTCTATAGACTGAACCCAGGTCGCTTGAGTCCAGAACTGGGGCCCCTTCCAGCTCATACATGGCATTCAAATTAATATTTACATGCTGTGAGCATGCAGCACATGTGGAAAACCATAATACATAGCATATTACATATATACATATACATATACTATATAAACACATATATTTTGTATATACATATATATATACGACAAGATTAGATATATTAGGCCAAGGGAATACATCTTATACAATATGTAACATATAACATCATAAAACAGTCGCATGCAATAGTATGAAGTCCACATTTTGCAGAGACATTTTGTGATTCAGAGCTTCAGGCCAGCATCTTCTAGTCAATCAAACATTTTCACCATTATTTTTCTCAAATTCTTCCAACATCTCCAAAACAATAAGGTCTTCCAGGTACACTGGCCCCATCCAGGTAGTTCATGTATTCTTCTGCATGAGTCATTGAAAAGTGACAGAAACTATCAACATTCTCTGGGGGCATACATTCATACTGGTAGCATTCTGCTTGTCAGATTAAGTCTCTCTTTATATTATTTCTCTCCCATGGAAATCTGATAGTATCCCCTCTCTAGGTCGAATGCTGAAAACCATTGACTTGGAAACAATCAGGGCATCCTGAGCTCATGGCATGAGGTACTGGTCTACTTGAGCTCTTTTGTTACATGGGCAGAAGTCAAAACACAAACAGATTGTCCTAGTCTTCTCTCATACCTCACCATACGTAAGTGAGGCACTGTGGGGACTCCATGATAACACCACTGACTAACAGTGCCTTAAAATGGTTTCTGAGGCTTTCCATTTCCAAGAAGGCAAGGTCCCGTGGCCACTCATCACTGAGGAGGATTCTCTTACTGCATGGTATGACGATGTATCAGTCCTTAAGGTGAGTTCCTTCCTCAAATGATCTTTCCATTTCTCAGACATTATTAAGTGCCAACAAAGAGCTTCTCTTGATCCAAATCTTGAAGTAGAGGTGTAGTTAACTCCATGTGATTACATTCGGCTTATTAGAGGACAGCTGTATATTTTCAAAACAGGGAAGGTCTTCAAATCCCCTTAAGCTCATTAAGGATCAGGGAAGATCTTCAAATTCCCAGTACCATTACAGGAGCCCGGTTATGAAGGGCTTTAAAAGGCAAACAGAGGATTTTCATATCTTATAGAGACTGTGACCTGGTCAGTCTTTAGATTTAGTGAGATCATTTTTTTTTTCCTTTTTTGGAGGGGGAAAGGCAGGGCAATTGGGGTTAAGTGACTTGCCCAAGGTCACATGGCTAGTAAGCATTAAGTATCTGAAGCCGGATTTGAACTCTGGTCCTTCTGACTCTAGGACCAGTGCTCTATTCACTGTGCCACCTCACTGCCCGGAAGATCAATTTGACAGCAGGGTGGACAAGGAACTGGAGTAAGGAATGCTTTGAGACAGGCAGACCAACCAGAAGACCATTACAATAGTCCAGGAATGAAGTGATAAAGACCTATACCAGGGTGATGGCAGGGGCAGAGGAGAAAAGAAGGTGAGATTTTGGGAAGTAGAATCAACAAGAAGCAACAGATTGGATGTGCGAATTGGGGATGGTGAGAGAGTGAAGAATAGAAGGGGACATATAGGTTAAGTGATCAGGAGGACAGTGGTACCCTCAACACTAATAAAGAAGTTAGAAGTGGGAAGAGGATGGAGGTGAGGAAGAGAATGAGTTCAGTTTGGGGGCATATTGAGTTTAAGATGGGATATCCTGTTCTAGACGTTTAATAGGCAGTTAGAGATTTGAGACTAGAGGTCAAGAAAGAGGTTAAGGCTGGATAAGTAGATCTGAGAATCATCAGCACAGAGGTGATAATTGAATCCTATGGGAGCTGATGAAATCACCAGGCTATTCAGTAGAAAGGGAAGAGAAGAGAGCCCAAGACAGATTATTGGGAAGTCACAAGAAATGTGGGGGTAAATGTTTAACAGTGAACTCTGAAAAAAGCAGAACTTGCTTTTAAGTTTAACCTGCATTTAATAATAATAATAGCTATAATTAATATGTTATCTCCATAACAATCTTGAATCTAGACAATCGACAAAGCAATAAATCAAGCCCTGATTTGTAGTGTTTGCTAATTTCTAGGGAGTAAATGCTCACACTGAAAATTTAACAATTGATCAAAAACTGGTTTGAGCTGGTTCTAGCACATCCCAAGAGATATCAACAGTTAGTGGGCATGGCCTGGATTACTGCTGCTGTTTGTCCTTTATTCTGGAAGGAGACCATGAGATCAGGGAGGCAATGCCATGACATGTGGGTGAATTGGGTTTAAGTGAGGCAGGGCTGTGCTAAGTCACCAGCTTCACTTTCTCCTCCGGAGCCATCTGGGTCCAGTGGTGAGATATAGATCAAAAGGATCAGATGGCCCAGGATACACTTAGCCCTTTCAAACTAAGATCTTTAACAGGTCTCAGTTTGACTGAAGGAGCAATCCAGGAAAAACGACTGAAAAGGAGAGATCAGATAGGTAGAAGAGAGCCGCTGTGTATATGGAAAACTTTAAGTTTGTTGTGCAGAGAAATAAGAGCGAGCTGAGACCTGGGTTCATGATAAAATTTAGATGTGGATTTATTAAGCAAGTGTGCAACTGCCAGAGTTCTCACTCAAATTGGCAGTGGTTTCTGGACCTTCATATCTTGTTTATATAGGCCAAAACCACAAAATTATAATAGGGAGGGGAGCTAGCAAAAGCTGATGTACATAAGCGAAGATCAACCATTGGTCAACTCTATGTGACTCAGGGGTGTATGGCGCATGACTCAGAGGGGTATGGTACAAGGGTACAAGGGGTCTTTCATAGAACTGGGTAGAGGACACAGGGTGGAGGGGCATGGTATGAGGGGAACTGGAATTTTCCGGGTTGCAGTCAGAGGGGGCTGGAATTCCCAGAACTGGTCAGGGTCATGTTCTGGGCAACGGAGGTGAAGGCCCTACTTGGTCAGCGGGGCAGGACAGGATGGTACTTAGATAAGATCCTTGCACTGTAATGAGCCTGATACACTATAATGATTCAAGGAGAAAATATGAAATACTAATCAGGGGAGACAGAGACAGAGAATGCCTTGAACAATATGCCCAGATATGCCTTAAGCAGCTTCAAGCTAAAATATAAAACAGAGACAAAGACAGGAATACAAAAGGGGATTAATGGTAGGCTACAAGTCAGGTGGGGTATAGTGACCTGGGATTTGTGTACAACAAGTTCAGAAGAAAAACAAACTAAAAACATCACTAATAAGAGAAAAGCACATAAAAATAATCCTGAAGTTTTGCCTTACACCTAGTAAATTGGTAAAGTTGACAAAAGATGGAAATAGTCAGTATTGGAAGGGTTATAGGCAGATAGGTACAGATCTGTTGTTAGAACTGTGAATTGGAAGATATGAAGAAGCAAAGGAGAAAAGAGGGAAAGGGAAAGTAAGGAAAGTGAGGGGAAAGCACTAAAGAGGAAGGAGAGGAAAAAGGAAATATCTCTTTCCAGTTTACCCAGTGAATTCCTCCAATCCTGAACCCTGCTTGTGCCTGACTTCCTTATTTATTCTGTCCATCTTCTAGTTCTGGTAGAGATGGCACCAAGAAAGTTACAGTTCTCCTTTTCCATTCCCCTTGTTGGTTGGTCAGGAACTTTTGATGTTCTCATGCTACCCAGATACTATGTCTATCTCTTGAGTTGGGAAAGTCCACAGAGAACTCTCTAGTACTTTCCTCAGAAAAGGAAATAAAGCACACAAGGTAACAAGGAACCTGGAGTCAGCTAGCTCTCCCCCTAAGAGCCCCTGGAATGGCAGTACTCCTCAGATCAACAACCCTGATTCCAGTTTTGCACCATCAAGGGGAGAAAACTTTGTGGCTATCACCTGCACTAACCATTGACCAACTGCAGTCTATGGTCAGGTGAGTCCAAGGTCCCTGGGAACAGCAGCAACACTGTCCACTCTCCCCCACAATTCCTGCCTGTCTTTCATAGCATAGTCCAGGAAAGCAACCCTTGTAAATATTCAATGGAGGAACTTCCTTTGCAGGTGCTGTAACTCTCATCATTAGCAACCACAGTTAGCAAAGATGTGGAAAAGAAAGTTCTTGCCACCAACATTCTGGGCACTGCCAAGTGGTTCATTATAAAAAATGGAGATAGTTTCTTCACATTTGCTTTGCTGCTACACCTTGAAGATGATAGGGCCATTCCATTTGACTTGTAGCTGAAACCTTCTATGCATATTCTCTCTCTCTATTAGAATGTGAGCTCCTTGAGAATAGGGACTTTCTTGCTTTTTCTATTTATATCTCCAGCACTTAGTACAGTACTTTGCACAATGTAAGTATTTAATCAATGGTTTTTCCTTCATTCATTCTTTATTCATTTGTAACAAGGTTTAAGGATTGTCTCAGGAAAGCTAATCATGTACCTAGTCTAGAGACAGACTTACTGGAACCATGTTTAGCCAAGAATTGTTCTGTAAATTCTTTTTTTTTTTTTTTTTTGGTCAGTAAGGTCACACGGCTAGTTTTTTGTGTTAAGTGTCTGAGGCTGGATTTGAACTCAGGTACTTCTAACTCCAGGGCCGGTGCTCTATTCACTGTGCCACCTAGCCGCCCCTGTAAATTCTTATTTAAATAGTAGATAGCATATTTTTCCCTACACTCTGATACTGTAAAAAGATAAAAATTAATATTACCTCCGATTTCTACTAGATTTTAATAATTGTATCTACCTGAACTCACCTCACCCAAAAATTTGGTCCAAATTGGCTTAAAGGAGTGGTTGAAAGGGAACATTGTTATAGCCCTGAGACATCGTTTGTTACCAGTATACCTCAAACCAGGTTCACCTGCAACATCTGTTTTGCTGTCTGTACACTGACTAAGACAACTCTTTGCCTGTGTTTGTGCAGTTAGGGGTGCTTTGATCTTCCTCTTGGGGTGGACTGGGTGTTCAAGGAAGATTAGCACCTGTGGTGTGAGGGCTTGCCTTGACATTTTCAGGATGGCTTATTTACTTTTCGTGCCTATCTGATTAACCCAAATCCCACCTGTGGCTCCAGAAGTTGTATCATATGCAGTAGCAACACCCTGGTAAACTGTCTCAGGAAACGGGTTGAAGGGGACAGGCCTCAAACCCATTGGTGAATAAGGGGACTTCCTATAAGCATATGAAAAAATGTTCCAAATCACTAGTGATGAGAGAAATGCAAATCAAAACAACTCTGAGGTACCACATCTCACCAGCCAGACTGGCTAAGATGACAAAACAGCAAAATGATATATGGTGGAGAGGAAGTGGAAAAATCAGAACACTAATGCGTTGGTGGTGGAGTTGTGAACTGATCCAGCCATTCTGGAGAGCAATTTGGAAGTATGCTCAAAGGGCTATAAAATAAGTGCATGCCCTTTGACCCAGCAATATCACTTCTAGGGTTATATCCCAAAGAGAGCAGAGAAGTGGGAAGAGGACCCATATGTACAAAAATATTTATAGCGGCTCTTTTTGTGGGGGCAAAAAAATTGGAAAACAAGGGGATGCTCATCAGTTGGGGAATGGCTGAACAAGTTGTGGTATGTGAATGTAATGGAATACTATAGTGCTATAAGAAATGAGGAGCATAATAACCTGGAGAGACTTATATAAACTGATGCTGAGCAAGAAGAGCAGAACCAGGAGAAATTTGTATACAATCCCAGACACAACGTATGTGTGATGACTAAGGTCAATAGACTGGGCTCCTCTCAGCAATATAAGCTTATAAGACAACTCCAAAAGACTCATGATTGAAGGAGATATCCACATCCAGAGAAAGAGATGCGGGAGTCTGAATGCAGATCAAAACAAACTACTCGCTTTGTTTCTTTTTCTTATTTTGTTTAGTTTCCTCTTTCCCACTGATCACTCCATCAGTTACAATCCTTTACAACCTGACTTGTGATTAATGGGAAGATATTTGTAGATCCTGTATCTGAATACATCCTGCCATGATTGGGGGGGGGGCATAGAGAGGGAACGGGAGAAAATCTGAAACTCAAGGGACTGTGGAACTGAATGTTATAAACTAAAAGTAAGTAAACCAATTTAATTTTTAAAAAATAATGGGATGTCTACCCCAAGGATGGGAAGTGAAATGGGCAGATGAGAACAGTTTGTTTCAGTGGCCATCAAGGTAGCTGAAGCAGATGATGTGGACCACTTAGAGCTCGGTCAGATGTAGGTGATGCCAAGGTTATCTACTGATCCACTGCCTCCTAGGCCATGGCCAGTCTTGCCACTGGACTGGGACAATTCTGGAAGACAGTGAGGTTTATAACTTTGTGCAACTCTGCCTCACTAAATCCAATTCATCCACAAATCACAACATTACCCTAAGATGTCATTGGTCCTCTTCAAAAACGAAGGACAAAACAATAATGATCTTCCCCAAAAGGACAACTAGACTAACTGGGTGTTTCTGATTTTGTAGCCAAGATTACAAGAGGTAATTCAGTCCCATAAAGCAATTAATTTTCTTTAATTGTCAGAGAGAGGTGTGATTAGCCACACTTGAATGCCAACCCACTTTCCTCAGTTGTATCCCATCTTAAGACTCTCCAGTTGCCATAATCCTCTCCTCTCCTGTGTGTCAGTAAAAGGGGTCTTTTCCTTCTCATAGGGATTGCTGGCTTTACTGAGGTTGCTAGTCTGACCAGTTTAGTTAATAGTTATACATAATCTGACCCACTTTGTTAATGCTTATACACAGCACCGTAAATAAATCAATTTTGCTCAGAGAACTACTTCAGTTTACCTTTATTGCATTTTACCACAATATCTACCATGATATGGCCCTCCTATATATGATGTAGCTAGAGTCTATTGAGTTCTATTCAATTCAATCACATAGCTGAAGTACATATCATGTTATTCAGTATTAATAAAGCCTCTTGATTCATGCACCCAGCCAATCAGAACAAAGAGGGGAAGGAACCACAACTCCTCATTCATTCAGAGACTTGCATTACCAGACATTGACCTACTAGAGACTGACCATGGAGAATTCACAACTGGAAAAGGACCTCTTGAAGACTAATCACCACTGCAACAAAGGGTTGGTACTGGCTGATGCCTCAGATCATTCTCAGGTGAGAAAATGACTTGGCTACAGTCATCATGCTTTCTAAACTCTTTCTATATAAAAGTAGTATGTAGTGTGTGTGTGTGTGTGGGAGTTGCAATAGAGAAGTTGATCAGAAAAGTCTTGCCAATTGATGCCCCCTAGCCCAGTTAATAAAATTACAGAAGGGGTGGCAGATAACAAAAATAAGACATGACAAGTTAAAAAAAATTTCCACTTCATTACCCACTTATGAGGTGTGAAAGAATTTCCTTGATGGCATTTGAGAGACACTTACAATTCAGTGGTCAAATATTTGACGAAAGACCACCACAGCACTGGAGAAGTGTCCTAATTCTTTTATTACAAGCTATAAGAATGTGTTCTTAGGAAATAGTGTTGTCCCTTGCAAACTACCTTTGACTTCTCAGAAGAGAGGTGGTGGACTGTAGGTGTGGAATAAAGCTTATATTTTCAGACATGGCCAATGTCAGCCAGTCAATAAATGTATTAACTTTTGCAATTTCATGATGTGTTATGGGGTCATCTCAAAAAAACTCATAGACTCAGACCATCTCCAACCCAAGTAAAGGCATGTATGTATGTATGTATGTATGTATGTATGTATGTATTTGTTTGTTTATGGCAAAGGCATTTACTGAGTGTAATGGATGTCAGGAAGCAAGCTGAGTTCCAGGAACTGGCAGTTTATCAGAGCAAGATGAAGATTTTTATAGGGTATATGATGCTGATCATATAACAAAAATATGAATGATATATGAATATTAAAAAGGCAGGAGGAATTTATTAAGGGATTAGGCAAAAGGGGAGAGATGCTGGCCTTGGTAGAACTGTGCATGCAATTACCCATAATGCATACAGAAAAACCCATGTGGGCTAACTTTTGATCAGGTCACTCTCATCCTAGGCCAGGCACTGGGTCTCCAGCCTGGGAATTTGTTGAGTATATAATGTCTTCTATCGACCAGAGGTAGTAGTTCTCATAATATAGGCATACTTCAGGGACTGGATTTAGGAAATTTGAGTTCAAATCCCATCTCAGACATTATTACATGGTCTTGGACATGTCTCTGAATCTCAGTTTCCTCATTTGTAGCATGGGGGTAATGATCTAATAATACAGGATTATTGTGATGCTCAAATGAAATAATGTATGTAAATACTATATAATATAAAATACTATATGAAAGTTAACGATTTTTATTAGATGAGTAGAATAGGTTGTCACAGTAAAACATATACTGCCTGTTGGTCCCTTTATAGTTCTAGCATGTGAGATGGCTAAATGGTGAGACAAGCTATAGGGAGGGAATGGAAAGAGAAGGTGGAAGTAAATCATTCAACCAGTATTCTTTCCTTGTAAACCAAAATGAGAACCCAGAATCTTTGCCATGATCTTATGGATGAGGAGGCTTGTATTTGGAGATAGTCACCAAGTAACATTCTCAACCTGTACACATTTTTTAAAAGAACCGCATTGAGATTAAAATCAGAAACAGGTTCTACAAATGTGTTTATAGAAACGTGATTGTGAAATGTAGGTTGTGGTGTAGAATGCTGCCCAGTGGCAAAAGGTTCAGAAGATTGCCTGGCCAGTTGCTGTCCTCAAGACTACCCCAGCCTAGCTGATCTGCTTCCAGGCAGCAGAGTGGGACAATATTAGAATGGTCTGTGTGCAAAGAGATAATAGATCTATACAAGGCCAGGAGAGAACTAGGCCTGGGGGGAAAAAGCAAAGGGATAACCAGCCCTGGTGATGGCCAATAAGAACCTAGTAGATAGGGCAAATAGCTGGTATTCATTCATTCATCTACTTGTTCATTCAACAAGTTTGGGGTTTTTTTGTTGTTTTTTTGCTTTTTCTTTTTTGGAGGGCAATTTGGGTTAAGTGACTTGCCCAAAGTCACACGACTAGTAAGTATGTCAAGTGTCCAAGAGGCTGGATTTGAGCTCAGGTCCTCCTGACTCCAGGGCTGGTGCTCTATTTACTGTGCCACCTAGCTGCCCCTATTCAACAACTTTTTTAAAGAGCCTAGTGCTATTAAGCACCAGGTACTATTTTAGGTGCTGGGGATACAGAAGCAAAATAGTACCTGTCCTCTGGGAGTTTACTTATTATAGAGCAAAATTATAGGTACACAGAAAATTAACTATGTAATATATATGTAACAACCACACAGGCACTTAGTTTTTGTTGCAAGTGAGGGGAATATGCCAGCAGGCCCCTAGGGCAGAAAGGAAGGGTAGGGTAAGATGATGAAGGAGGGTTTCAAAAACTAAAGAGAGTTTGATTGTTGGTGGGCAAAATGAGTTTCCCTTGCTTTTTTTGGCTTCTTGGAGCAGAGTATGGAAGTAGATCATCTCCATGGACCAGCTTCTATGGGGGTGCCTCACAGGCACCTTAACAGAGCTCAGAATAAAGTGTAATGTTCTTTCAGTGAAAAGGTCCCTCAAGCTGGAGAACTACAAGGATCCTCACAACCGCAAATACCAGAGGATTCTGCTTTATCCAGTCAACTCCATGCCTCCGCTTACAGCCAAGCACCGCTTACAGCTAAACAATTCCAAAAACCTCTTTTCCCCCCTCTGTTTCTCCCTCTCAAATTAGAGAGATCAGTGGAGTGCAACTTGGGTACCTCTGAGTAATTATCTTACTCTCAGGCTGCAAATAGCACTGGTGAGCAAGAAGCCCCTTCATACAGCTAGCTGTAGGATCAAGCTCTTCCAAGGAACTTCCAGCAGCTTTTTCAGGTGATCAGAAAGGCAACATCTCTCTTCCAATTAGTAAATTCCTAGCAAAGCAGCTGGAGCCAATCATCTTTGCTGAAAATCTATGTCTTCTGTCTCTGGATTCTTATGATTCCTCTTATACTCAACTTATGTTCCTTCAGCTTATTCCTTCCTACAGCTTTTTCTCAAAATTCCTTTGGTTTCTGACGTGAAGCCAGATTTCCCATGTCTCAAATCAGAGTCAGTGACTCATCTTTATCTTGTAAGGTAAAACTCAAGAAATACATCTTTCTCTCAGACAGAACCCAATAATCATAAAATGATCTTCCCAGAATCCTCAAACATTTATTTTATTTACAATTTTGTCTGTCAGAATCAAATTTCAAAAATCTAAGAACAGTCACATTCAAATGACCTGATGGACCACAAAGCCTTGCAGCCACTATGATCTCAGTTATTGCTCTGCTTTCAAATTCTTTTAGTACATTCATCTGAGGTGCATTTCTCTCTTTGGTCCTTAGAATAGTCTTTGTCTCTCCTCAATATTTTATCTGAGAGACTGTGTTTCTTTACAAATTAATTTCATCAATTTTCCTTGCACAAGGGTTATTTTTCTGCCCCTTTTGGCAGAATTGAGGTAAACTGTGGAACGGCTGTTCAGCAGCCCTACAAATTGCTTACCATTCTGATATTTATGATTTAGCCTTCTAGTAGATATTGTAATAGTAGTTATAAGTTCCTGAATAGAATTTTAAATTTGCTTCTGTCATTGTGAACTTGTGAGTTTTTTGTATCTTGGCACTTTACGAAATAAGTACCTGTCTCATTACTTGATTGATATTGTGTGTTGAGTACCTTTCATAGTAGCATAGAATTTGACAGTTGGAAAGGCACTTAGTGGCTATCCAGTTCAACTCATACATGAAAGGAATCCCCACTACAATATACCTGACAAAAGGTCAGCCAGGCTCCATTTGAAAATCTCCAAGCAGGGTGAACCCATCACCTCTCTGGGAAACCCATTTCATTTTATAATAACTCAAATTATTAGGATTTTCTTCTTGACAGTAAGTCCAATTGGTCTCTTTACAACTCCTACTGATTGCTTCTAGTTCTGCCCTCTGAGGCCAAATGGAACAAATCTAATCCTTCATTCACTTGACAGCCCTTCTAATACTAGAAGACAGCTATCATGTTCTCCCATGAGTCTTCTCTTCTCCAGGCTAACCCCACCCCCCCTCCAATTTCTTCAACTGAACATCATATGCTGTGGACCAAAAACCCTTTACCAACCTCACTGGCCTCCTCTATATATTCTCCAGATTATCAATATCCATCTTAAACTGTGGCACGTATAAGTCAACACAGAATGCCAGATGAGACCTAATGAGGTCAGTCTACAGTAAGATGTTACTTCCTTATTCCTGGAAGCTCTGCTCTTCCTAATGCAGCTAATTACGTTAGCTTATTTGGATGCCACCTCATGCTGTTGACTCATATTGAGCTTATAATAGTCCATAAAAACCCTCTGATATTTTTCAGAACATTACTGTATGATTCTCCCTCCCCCATCTTGTACTTCTGAATTTTCTTTATTTAACCAAGGGTAAATAAGCCTTCACATTTACCCCCTAATGAATTTTACCTCATTAGAATCAGCCCAGTGCTTTAAAAGCCTGTCAAGATCTTTTTGGATCCTGATTCTGTCATCCACAGTGGTCACTGTTCCTTCCAGATTTGTGTCAAATGTAATATGAGAAGCATGCGACCTATACATTTATCAGTCATTGATAAAAATGCAAAACAGTGCAAGGCCCAACACAGACCCCTGGAGTATTCCCCTAGACACACCACGCCGCCTTAGGTTCACGCGAAATCACTAATGACTACGCAGTTCTTAATCTATTTAACTTTATTCTCATCTAATTCATATCTCTCCATCTTCTCCACAAGAGTAGTATATAATGCTTTGTCAAAAGGTTTACTAAAATCTAGGCCAACTGTTCTAGTGTTCCTCCTTATCTCCTAATCCTGTCAAAAAAGAAAAAGTGGTTAGTTTGCCGTGAGCAGTTCCTGATGAAGCCATATGGCATCTTTATTATCACAGTTTCCCTTCTAGAAGTTCAATAACTATCTTTTTAATGAGTCGTTCTAGAATTTCACCTGGCATTGAAATCAAGCTCACTGGCCTATGATTTGCAGACTGTCCTCACTTTTTTTTAAAGCATGGGCAGCATTTGCCCTTCTCCAGTCTTGCCTACTTCTCCCATTTTCCATGATCTTTCAAATAGCACTTGATAAGTGGCTCAGCAATCATATTGGTCATTTGGGGGGGGGGGTAATTGGGATTAAGTGACTTGCCCAAGGTCACACAGCTAGTAAGTGTGTCAAGTGTCTGAAGCCAGATTTGAACTCAGGTCCTCCTGACTCCAGGGCTGGTATTCTATTCACTGCGCCACCCAGCTGCCCCCTTGGTCATTTTTTTTTTCAGTATCTGAGGACATAATTTATCTGGACAGGTAACTTGGATTGGTCAAGGGAAGCTAAGTTCTCTCTCACTATTTCTTTACTTATCTTGGATATCAATTCCCTGTTAGTAATTTTGTTCCGTTATCTTCAGGACAAGTGCTATTCTTCTTGGCAGAGAAAACAGAAGCAAAATAATGATAGAGTAACTCCGCTTTCTCTCTGTGGCCAATTATCGTGGTCCCAGCCACCCTAAGCAAAGGTGCTATCCTTTCTGTGACCTTTCTTTTGTATCCAACATAACTAAAAAAGAAATTTTTTTGTCATATTTGAAGAAAACATCACTAACCTCAGCTCATTATGAGCTTTAACATCTCTGGCAGTGACCTCAGAGCAAGAGCAGAGAGGCCAAGATGGATGACAGAAGCATGGGCTGCAGAGAAGGCATGGGGGCTAGAAAGAAAGTAAATGCAGCGGGACAAAGAGACAGGGATTCAAGGGTGAGGAGTGGAATATTGTTGGAGTCTTGACCTATAGAGTTAAGATTATAAAAGGGGTAAAATGAGGCTGGAGCAGGGATGATATATTGGGAGTAGAACTGGAGTTCATAGTGAAAGTGAAGAATAGAGGGCAGCTAGGTGGCACAGTGAATAGAGCTCTATTAGCTGCACCACCTAGCTGCTCAGGTACTTAAAAAAATTTTGATATAACCATGCCTCTACTCGATTTTTGAACTTTGAAAAAACTTTCATCAGTTACTGCTCTGTGATTGAAAGGACTGCCTCTGTAGCCCTAACCTTAAGATCATCCAGAAAATGAGGCTTTGACGTTTACCTGACTGTTTTGATGTGACCCCCAAAAGAAAAAACCTAATGGAGATAGATCAGGTAACCAAGGTGGCTGAACAAGAGAGCCTCCTCAATGTATGGAGAGGTCTGGGCAAGCACCATCCAGAAATGTAGCATATTCAGTGCATAATGATAGGGTGCCCTTTCCTGTTAAAATTTATTTTAATTAAAAATTTATTATTTAAAATGCACAAAACAAAATATAGGTATAAGAAAGATTTGAATAAACTTTCAAATTATTTTTTGAGGGGTTAAGTTTATAACATTTATACTCCTGAAGGTTAATAAAGCTCTAAGCTGCTCTAAGACTTTTGGGGCACTGTACAAGGGTATGCAGAATAAATACAAACTGTTAATGACAAGGTAGTTTGGGAATGAGAGCAGTAACATTTAGGGGAAGAGGAATCAGGAAAGGTTTCATGTAAAAAAAAAGGAGGGGGGAGATGCTTTGACAGGAGATGGAGTGTGTGTGTGTGCGTGCGTGCATGCATGTGTGCATGCGTGAGAGAGAGACAGAGAGAGAGAGAGAGGAGAGAGAGAGAAAGAGAGGGAGAGAGAGAGAGGAGAGAGAGAGAGAGAGAGAGAGAGAGGGGAGAGAGAGAGAGAGAGAGAGGAGAGAGAGAGAGAGAGAGAGAGAGAGGAGAGAGAGGAGAGAGAGAGAGAGAGAGAGAGAGAGAGAGAGAGAGAGAGGAGAGAGAGAGAGAGAAAGCCACTGAAGTTAATTGAATAGTAAGGATGACAACCAAGGTTATGAACCTGGGAGACCTCAAGGATGGTGTGCTTGTGATAGAAACAGGAAAGCTTGGAAGTGGTTGTTTTGGCTGTTTTGGCTATGCTGAGTGGGACATACCTTCCAGAAAACCAGTTTGAAATGTTTAATAAGCAACTGGCAAAGGAGGACTGGTGCGCAGCTAAGTGACCCAATGGATAGAGCAGAGGCCCTGGAGTCAGGAGTACCTGAGTTCAAATCCAGCCTAAGACACTTAACACTTACTAGCCATGTGATCTTGGGCAAGTCACTTAACCCCAAATGCCCTGCCTTCCCCCCTCCAAAAAGCAGAAAAACAAAACAAAACAAAAACAGGATTGAAATTCAGAGAAGAGATTGGGGCTGGATATTTGTATCTGAGAGTCATCAGCATAGAAGTGATAATTAAATCCATGCAAGCTGATTGTTTGCCCCAAGTAAAGAACTCCAGGGTCCCTGCACTGCTCCCCTTCCACTGTCTTGGGATGCTGAGGGGGCTTAGATTAGGGGGTACCTCCCTCCTCTGTGGGCTTGCCCTGAATACAGGATCCTGTGGCCTGGCCTCTTGGCTGCTGGAGCCTTGTTTGTAATTTGTTGTGTAAAGTGGTTGAGCTCACTTATAGAAGTAATTCCTTAGAAAATGTGCAGATATTCTGTTTGTTTCTAGTCCTTTCATGGAAACTTGTGGAGGTTGGGAAGGGGAGCAGGGCACTGCATCCTACCATGTATAGAGACCTGCAGTATGTGATAATAAAGACTCCCTTTACTGGCTACTGGACTAGAACTGATAACTCAGGGGGGATATAGCAGCTAGGTGGGTAGAGGGGATGGAGTACTGAACAGTATCACAAATCCAATTTGAACTGAATTCAAATCCAAATACTTACTAGCTGTGTGTAAGTCACTTAACTTCTGTTTGCCTCAGTTATCTCATCTGTAAAATGGGGGGAATAGCATCTACCTCCCCAGGGTTGGTGTGTTACTCTGATGAAATAATTATTTGTAAAGTGTTTTATAAACCCAAAGGTGTTATATAAATTGTTATTATTATTATTATTATTACCATTAGATATCAAAAGCAAGCAGTTCTTCAATTCTCTTTCCTTCTGGCTGTAAAGTATGTGAACTATTTTGAGCTGGTCTTGAAAATCGGGTGGGAGAGGCAGCTGGATCTCCCATCTGGCCTCTCTGCAGTCTTGAGCATATGGATCAAGGGAAGGAAAGTTCCCTCTTCTCCTTTCAAAAGCAATTCCTTCCCAAATCTTCTTTTTCCTCCACTCCGGGTCCAGTTCCTGAACTGGTGAACTCCTCCTCCTATCCTTGTACCCTTTTGTGACAGGTCTGGCTATTTTGATATTTAGGCCCAAGGAGTGTGATTGATTCCCTCAGACAGTCACATGATGTTTCCACTTAGCATTAAAGTGCCTTTATTCCATAGCCCAAGGTCTAGGATTCTCTCAAATTGCTTAGACTTGTGGTGGGGTTATAGAAAAATTCCCCAACACCTATTTTATTTCCATTGTGATTTCATTATGCAGGACCTGTTGAATGATGGAGTGATTTTGTGACAATTAAAGTGGGGAGAGAAACTCCCTTATACTGATTACATCCCAAGACTTTTGTCATTACATTAATTGATATAGAGGGAGGACTCCCCTCACTTTCAGGAAGAAAGAGGAAATCTTGAATATCCCTGGTGGTCACAACCATGACCTTTGCTCCCGAAGGAAAGGAAGGCAGATGATGGTACTTGTTCAATTGTTTGTGACCTCTTGTACCACAGCATACCCGGCAGTACTATTCATGGGGTTTTCTTGGCAAAAAAAAAAAAAGAAAGAAAGAAACAAAAGAAAGAAAGGAAGGAAGGAAGGAAGGAAGAAAAAAGAGAAAGAAAAAAGGAGATAGTACTTGCAGCTAACTAAAGCCAGAGAACTGGGTTGCAGGGGGGAACAAGGGGTGTGACTGACTTTCCTTCCCCTCCACCCCCTCCCCATCTTTGGTCACTTCTGATAAGGTCCTGCCTCCACTAGCCTAGCTTAGGTTTGCACCCTTGATATGATCCAGGGACAACTACAGGCTCCAGTTCCTACAATACCATGTGGCTCCACCAAGGGCAGAAGCCTCTAATTACTACCATTGAAGGGAAGGCTTTTTTTCCTTCTTCCCAGGGGACTGGCACCGTCCGCTCCTCAGTAACCAGAGCATGCCAGGGCCACACCGCTAGTAAATGTCTCAGATCTTTTTGACTCCAAACCAAGAAGCCCTCTCCACTCTAGCATGCTGGGCACCCTCTCAGGACACCTGTTTCCCTGAGAAGTTCAAGGACCTTTTCACCGCTCTCCCCCTCCCCTCTCCCCATATTCAGGAGGGCGTGGGAGAACAGAACAGAGACTCCCATTCAGGGGAAACTGACTCAGCTCTTGTGTCAATAGTTCCATATTACTCCCAGTTGGGCGGGGCTGGGCTGGGCTCGGTCACAGGTGGGCCTATCTGATGGCAGGCTCGGACTTCAAAGGAAGCCGCCCAGAGCCATACAAAGTCCCTTTGCTTGGGGAGATTGAAGCACATTCCTGGAGCTCAGCCAGGGGAGGCTCAGGAGTTGTCTTGGCCCCTGTTTGGGGAGGAGGGAGTCCCGGGGCTTAGGGATTAGTCCTTGGTTCGGTTACCTCTGAGCTCTTGGTCAGCTTCAGGGGTCAGACAAGGAGCAAGCTCTAGCCCAGGCGTGGGAATATTTTGGTCTGGGAGAAAACAGGAGCAGCAGCCCTGGGCCCCGCCCTCAGGGAGCTCATAGTCCGGGGGAGGGGGAAGAGGAGTACAGCCAGACCCTGCCTCAGTGAAAGGGGAGACAATCAGAATGATCGCAGCCCGCCGTAAGATGAACTGTTGTTCTTGAAGACGACCAGAGACATCCCCACCGCGAAGCCTTCACTCGCACATGAATCAGCAAGAGCTTTGAAAGGTCAATAGCCAAGTCTCTCTCTTCTTCAGTCTTTGGAGAGTCCAGCGGCAAGAGAAAAGTCAAGATAACTGGTGATAGCTCAGGACGCAATGGGAGACTACGGCCTTCCTAAATTAACGTCTTTCCCAGGTCTCTGTTTGTCTGAGTCCGTGCCCACCCAGAGACTAAGGGCAGGGGAAGAGCAGGGTGTACTGCAAAGATCTTTGGACCGGTCTCAACTCAGCTACTAATTGGTTGTGTGTCCTTGGCCAAGTCCCTTTTCCTCTGAGCTCATTAGGTCCCCTGGCTTACCGTAATTACAATAGGATTCAGGATGGTCAGATTTGGTTCATACTCCATTTCTTGCACGACCCTGACTGGGGTCCCTTGATACCAAGCAGGGGTATTTCCTACATCCTTGAGCCTGAAGAGATGGAAGGGGGAAGGCTCCTTGAACCTATCTCAGCAGGGAGCAACAGGGTGGGAGACGGCAGCTTTCTTACCTATTATACAGGGACTCTAACCACAGCCACTGGCCTGCCTGGGCCTGCCAGACCCAAGATGAGGGCCTCCTGTTTCAACTTTGACCTTGTGTGTTCATGCTCCTAAAATGATCTCTCCCCGGAAGAAGTGGCAGCCTCAGGGTTATCCCCACATTATTTTTGTCACACAAGGAAGTAACAGGGCAGCTTAAATATTTGCCCTTTTCCTCCCAGAACAGCCCTCTGTCATGAGGCCAGCAAGGTCTGGTGACTGTTGGTTGACCCAGAGACACTGATCCAGTGTCTGTGTGCAAACCCACACAGAAAGATACATACAGGCATACAAATTACATGAGCACATGCACTGATATGTATGAGAACATACAGCAACATAGGGTAGCTGAATGGTGAAGTGGATACAGTGCAGGACCTGAAGTTAGGAAGACTTGAGTTCAAATATGACCTCTGACACTTTTTAGGAGAGATTCAACTTTTTCCCTTTGGTCCCAGAAATCAAAACTTAAACCAATCAGGAGCTACAAGGAAGCTGATTTCAGAAAACAAGAACAAAAAAGCAAGAGCTTTTCAAATCTCAGAGCTGTCCAAAAGTGGAGAGAGGTGGGGCGGCTAGGGGGCACGGTTAATAGAGCAGTGGCCCTGGAGTCAGGAGGATCTGAGTTCAAATTCGGCCTCAGATACTTGACACTTATGAGCTATGTGAGCTCATAAGTCAATTAACCCAATTACCTTGCCTTCTCCCCTCCAAAAAAACAAAACAAAACAAACACTGGATGTTCCCCTTTCTGGTCCAAAATCCAGATAAACTCCATAGAGCAGAGGAAGTTACAAAAGAGCCCAGACCTAGTAGTCAGACACTTACTTGACAAAGGGAAGTCATATCCCTTCTCTGGGCTTCAGTTTTCTACTCTATGAAAGGGAAATAATAGCAAGTTACATTACTTAGATCATGGGTTTGTTGTTTTTTTTTTGTAAGGGGAGATTGCAAAATGTTATAGAACTATACCAAGCTGTGTGGTTATTAAAAACCAACAAGCATTTAATAAGTGCTTAGTATATGCCAAATAGTGCTAAATGCTCAAGGTACTATATTAATTATAATGATTATTATTATTGTCATAATAATGATCATATTTTCTCCTTAACCTTTTTCATGGAGTTCAGATAGAAAGCATTCAAGATGAGTCGCTATCCTGCAATTATTCCTTTATTTTTAATGTTCTCCAGACTATTGAATAGGCAAGTAAAATGACTGCTTTTCGTAACTGAATAAAACCATCAGGATGTAAGCTTATCTTTTTTTCTGCTTACAGAACATATCTTCTGTACAATTCCTGTAACAGACAGGATGATGGATAATGTTGTTCAGTCATTCAGTCATGTCTGACTCTTCATGACCCCATTTGGGATTTTCTTGGCAGAAATACTGGAGTGATTTGCTATTTCCTTCTCCAGCTCATTTTACACATGAGGAAACTGAGGCAAACAGGGTTAAGTGACTTTACTAGAATCACATAGCTAGAAGCATCTGAAGTTGGATTTGAACTCAGGTTTCGTGACTCCAGGCCCAGAGCTCTATCTACTGTGCCACCTAGCAGCCCCAGGGAAGATATATACCTCTTCCTGTTCCCAAAATGATTTGATTTCTCCTCTTGGATCTCTATATTTTGAAAGTTTTTCATTCCATGAAGTTTGGAGATTTTTTAACTATTCAGTTTGGTGCTATCTATTAAAAACATTCTTAAATTTTTATGGATCAAGGTTATATCTGGGTAACCGTGGACAAGAGTTCTGTCTGTTATAACTCTTTAGGCCCAGTAGGATTAATTTGTTGAATTCTCAAAATATCTTAGGGTCTCTATTGGTAATTTATGGGTTTGTTCTCTGTTAGTTTTTGAAAGATAGTGATTTTCTGGTGTATAATTCTGGCTACCTGATTGTGTCTTCTTAGGTATTTGATAGATGCTAAATGTTTGTGACCCGCAAAAACAATAGTTTCTACTGTTTCCTTGCATAATCTACCCTGATAATAAATTCAGGCTTCTTAAAGATAACCTCCCAGTAATTCCTGGTAGCAATAACCTGTATTTTATCCCTATCATAAAGCCCTCAATTTCTGATGTCAAATCTGAATGACTCAGGTATTTGTTTGCCGTTGTCTTCCCTATTTATTGTTAGTTGAGTGTGCACAGACTGTTATCCACGGAAGGCCTTTTGGTTACAGTCTTGAACCTTAGCCATTGCATAATCTCTGTCCAGAAATAAAACCAGTATTAGTTAAATCCAGTGACGGGTACTCATCATCAACCTTTACTGCTGCTCTGAGAAGTAGTGTTTGTTTGTTCCAGAAGTCTATCTGTAATTTATGATCCTGATTGGGATATAATCTGAGAACTTCTATCAATCCTCTTCTTCCTTTTTTACAAGGAAGTGTTAATGTTTCTAGGGATACTCTAAATTAGAGAGACCATTTGGCTAGGCTCATAGGGACTTGGGCACACCCAGCCATTGATCCCTTAGCCCAATGGAATTCTAGCTCCTGGTGACAGGGGGCTCTCCCTTCTCTACATTCATTGGCTCATTAAGTTCCCCGATGCCAGCCATTCCAGGGATAATTTTCAATTATAGTAATTTAGGTAATGACTCACAAGTCTAGGGGTGCCCCAAGAAGGTGGAAGTAAAAGAGGTTCTTAATGCACAATATGAATGGGGGTATGAGACAGGTAGTTTATTCCTACACAGAAAGAAATACTAAGCATGGAAGAATCACAGTGAGAATTAGCAGGATTAATGGGACTCAGTAAACCTACTAATATTTAAACCTTATCAAGTTATATAATAGTTTGCAGGATTGCTAATTAGCCTTTCTATATTTCATTTCAGCTTGGCCTTCCATCCCTGATAACTAACATCCTATTTTTCTTCTGCCCTTTGTAGCCAAATTCTTCTACAATAGGTGCCTCCATTTTCTTCTCTCATTCTCTTCTTAACCCCTTACAATCTGGCTTCTAACCCTATCATTCCACTGAAACCACTGACGGTCTCCCAAGTTGCTGAGGATCTCTTGGTTACCAGATCTGACTTTGCCTTCTCTTAATCCTCCTCCCCCTCTGCCCATCTCTGCAGTTTTTGACACTGATGATCATTCTCTCCTCCTTGATACTTTCTTCTCTCTAGGTTTTCAGGACACCCCTCTTTCCTGACTCTCCTACCTATCCAACCCTTCCTTCTCTGTCTTCGTTTCCGGACGCTCTTCCTGGTCACACCCTCTAACCGTAAGTGTCCCTCAGAGTTCTGTCCTGGGCCCGCTTCTCTTCTTCCTCTATATTGTTTCACTTAGTAATCTTATCAGCGCCCATGGATTTAATTCGACTATATTGATGATTTTCAAATCTACCTAAGATGCCCCAAACTGTCTATTGAGCCCAATCTTGCATCTCCAACTGCCTTTCAGATTGTTTGTCCAGTAGATATCTTCAATTTAACATGTCCAAAATGAAAGTTGTTACCTTTCCCCCTCCCCAGCTCCTACCTTCTTTGTTATTGCAGAGGGCAATAGATTCTCCCAGTCTCTCTCATGTGCAACCTTGGAGTTATCCTAGATTCCTCACTCCCCAAATCCAGTTGATTGCCAAGGCCTATCAATTTCATCTTTGCAGCATTTTTCCTTCTCTCCCTTGACATTGCTGCCATTCTAGTGCAGGTCCTCACCACCTCATATTTGGAATATTGCAATAGCCTGTTGGTGGGGCTATCTATCTCAAGTCTTTCCCTGCTCCAGTCCGTCTTCCATTTAGCTATGATAATGATTTTCCTAAAGAGCAGGTTCAACAATCCCCCCCCCTTCACCCCTACCCTTCACTCAGTCAACTTTAGTGGCTCCCTATTGCCTCCAGGAGCAAATACAAAGTCCTCTGTTTGGCATTGGACGCTTTTAATAACCCATATGCCTCTTACCTTTCCAGTCATCTTACACCTTATTTCCAAGACATAATCTGTGATGTTTGATGGCTCCCTGACTGTTCTACAAACAAAACACCTCATCTCATGTCTCTGGTCATTTCCTCTGATTGTTCTTCATGCCTGGAACTCTCTTCTTCTTCCACTTGGACTATTGACCTCCCTGACTTCCTTTAAGATCCAACTGAAATTCTACATTCTACAGGAAATCTTTCCCAACCCCTCTTAATTCTAGGTTGGTCTCTTTGTTTATTTTTTTATTCTGTATATAGCTTGCTTTGTATATATTTGTTTGCATCTCGTTTCCCCTATTAGATGATAAACTTCTTGAGGGCAGAGACTGTATTTTGCCTCTTTTTATATCCCCAGTGAGTCTGGCACATAGTAGGTCCTTAATAAATGTTTATTGATTGGTTAATTGGCACTGTCCAATCAAATGACCAAGCTTGAGTCAGTCTTCTTTATGGTGGCCTTTCTCTCAAATGCAGAAGTTTTCCTTGCAACCACACTACCCCATTACTATCACAACTAATTATTTTACTTGTAGACATCTAGATTCTTAAACTCACAAGGTCACCTATGCAAAAAAAAAAAAAAAAAAAAAGGAACCAGAAAATAAGGGCAACCCAATCCCAGCTCATGTTTGTTCCGGGTCATGTTGAGGTTGGGTGGGGGATAGGAGCATTCGCCCCCTTTCTCCTACTCAATTCTCAGGACGAAGTTCAAAACAGAGCACATAATATATAGACAGAAATAAGAGAGATACTGAAGGGGGAGTCATAGCTTTTATCCAGAACTTTCAGTTCTTTGGGCTATGCAGCCAATTAGGAGACTACTCGTCATATCACAGTGCAAACCCCTGAATGACAAATGTCCAGAAGCAGGACTCACATGGTCAGCCAGAAGCAGGAAGAGAAGATGGGTATATACTCTATAAACCCCCGCTATACTACCTCCCAGTGATGGACCATGTTTTTCACTAATATTGGAATGGGTTTTTGTTCGACTAATTCTATTGCATATATTATTTGTTCCAAAAATGTATGTTGAGATATTAATATATTGCAAAGGTGTTAATGACTCTAATTCTGTTCTTCCTTTTATGCTTTGACTTCAAAATGCTAGTTAAACCCTGGACATGTGACACATACAACCACAACTTTTGTGTTTTTATTATTGTTGTTATATGGAAACACTGAAATATTCCTGGATTGAAAGTAGGTCCTACTTCATGCAAATTCACAAGGATTGAGCTGACGTTCCTCTAGGCCAGATGTCATCATAACTCCCTTTACTCAATTTCCCCACCCCCACCCCCACCCAGTCCTAGAAGATGATTATAAAGTAGAGTCCCTGAAGACTGCCTGTTGCCTGCTAGACTCTATGGAAGAAGAGAGATTTAAAAGCAATCCTGTTGTGCCCAGTGGGAGATCCCCCTGGCCTTTCTGTTTCTGATCCCCCTGTCCCTTTCTCTGTCTACTCTGGAGTTGAGTAGATGGGACTGAGATTGTACAGAATTAGAAAGAGCCATGGAAGTCTCCCTAGAGGTGAGAGCCATGGGCCAAGGTTTAGGGAAGAAAGGAATTAGGACTGGAGAAAAGATATATAGCCTAGTCTAATAGGCATATATATGAGACCATGAATGAGTCTGATCTCCCTTTCCTTCCTAAATAGCTCAAAACCATTTCTAGGTGGGGCTACTTGAATCGTAGATTTAGACTTTAGAGAACAATTTATTTCAATCAAATTCAACAAACATTTATTAAGTACCTATTATTTACAAGGAGCTAGAGATACCAAAATAAGAGTAAAAGGAAAATCATCTCCTGCTTTTAAGGAGTTCAATTTTACTGTGTCAGAGTAGAAGTACCATATGTAAACAGATAGTAAATTACAAATAATGAGAGACAGCTCATTAGCAACACAAATAGATGAGAAAAAGCTTAGCTTAAGGGGTAGCATCTTATCTGAGCCTTGAAAGAAGGTAAAGTGTCTAAGATGGGGTAGGGAACCTGTGACCACATGTGGCCCTCTAGATCCTCTGAGTCAAAAGGCCACACTTGAGGACCTAGAGGGCCACATGTGGCCTTGTAGCCCCAGGTTCCCCCCACCTCTAAGAAATGGAGGTGAGGAAGCATGGTAGACATCTTATGCAAGGAAGCCCAGACAGAAGGAGGTTCAGAGAATAGCAACTGGGCCCATCTGACTGGACCTCTGAGCATCTGAAATGTAGTCATGTGAAAAAAGTCAGAAACATAGGCTAGAACCAGGTTGAGAAGGGCTTATATACTAGGCTGAGGAGTTTGTCATTTATAGTAGAGGCTAAAGAGCCACTGAATGATTTTCTAGGGAGATACTCACTCATTAGAAGACGACTTTAATAGCCCCATGGAGGATAGTTTGGAGAGATTGAAGGCTAGAAGCAAGAGGCCTAATTAATTAGGGAGTTACTGGAATGGTCCAGGAAAGGGCATAAAGGCATGAGGGCATTAGCTGAAGGGTAACCAGATAAGTGGAGGGAAGGGAATAAATGATGGGAAGGAGGAAGGGAATTTGAGAAGTGAGGATAGAATTGATTATTCTATAGATTACATATGGAGAGAAGAGTCAAGGATGGTTTTACAGTTGCAAAACTGCAACACTGGAAGATGAATCATTTTTTCCCTGCCCTATTTTTCTTCCAGAAGAGGTAATGAAAGACAATTGACAACCAAGTACTTATTATTCAAATAGAATGAACAAATTATTTATTTAGTACTTTATACCAATTAGAAAGGTAAAAACTTGTAACTTCAAGATCATATATGTAGTAAGCAACAGAGTGAAATTTGAACTCAGGTTTCATGACCCCAAATTGAGTTTTTTTAAATTGATAAGTGTTTTTTACTTGATAAATTATGTTTGTATCTATTATAGAAACACCCAGGCATGGTCCCAGTTGAATTCCCCACCCCCTCCCTAAATAATTAAAACAACATAAAAGAGTACTTGTAACTGAGGGTTAATGCAAGCTTATATTCCAGTACTTTGACATTCTTTAAAAGAGAGGATGGTATGTTTTGTAAATTAGTATCAATACTGTCTAACACTTTGTTGCCACTTCTGTTTTCTATTTTCATTCTTCCATATCTTATCTAAAATTGTTTTTAAATTTTATTTTGCTTTCAAACAAAATCAGCCTTCTAGCCTTCTTACCTCTTCTCCACCACTGAGAAAATAAGAAAAATAAAACCCTTGTTACAAACATGTACAGTAAGACAAAACAAATCCTTTCACTAACCATGTCTAACCCCCGTGCCCACCAAATAGGCCTCAATCCACACTGGAGTCTATCACCTCTTTCTCAGGAGGTGGTCTGCTGTCCTTTATACAGATCTTTCCTCTTTCCTTCACACTCATTATCCATTATGGAATGGTCATATTCAATCACGTTAGTCTATCCGGTTTTTTTCAGTCATTTTTCAATGGCCTATTTTTTGTTGGTTATTACAAATAGGGTTGATGTGAATATTTTCATAAGAGAGTTTTTTTCCCTTTTTGTCAACTAATCGCATTGAGTTGTAAAACCAAAAGTGAGATCAAAAGGTATCACAAAATGTTGAAACTGTTCTTAGCATAATTTGAAACTGTCTCCTCTCTGAATGGTGAGACCTCCTCCTCATAGTTTTACCAGCACTAAATAATTGAGCCTCTTTTTCCACATCCCTTCCAACATTGGACTTTTTTAATCTTTTACTCTCTTGGCCAATTTGATGGGTGTTCTTAATCCTAGAGATAGTTATCAGTGCCCTTTAAATTTTGTATCTGACTTTTTAATCAGATGTGTTTTCCACAAATATTTTCTACCATTCTCTGGATTTTTTTCTTATTCTCAGTCTTATTTAATTTATGAAGTCTTAAAAATTTTTTTTAATTAATGAAAAAGTATTACTAGAATAGTAGAATAGTGGTTAGGGAGCTAGAGCAGGTACCAGGTAGACCCATCTCTGGCATATACTGGCACAGGCTCTGTGATCCTGGATAAGTCACTACCTTAAGTCAACCTCTTAGTACTCTAGAACTCTCTAAGACTATGAATTTCTGCAAAGGTGCTGACCTACATTGGCAGAAAAAGCTTCCTCACCTGGGAGCTCACTACATCAACGATGTCGCAGATACAGTACCCATCTCCTATATGCTAAGCATTGGGGGGACAAAAGCAAACACAGTCCCTGCCATCCAGAAACTTACATTCTTTTTATTTGTTTGTTTATTTATTTATTTTGAAGGCAGTTGGGATTAAGTGACTTGCCCAAGGTCACACAGCTAGTAAGTGTGTCAAGTGTCTGAGGCCACATTTGAACTCAGGTCCTTCTGACTCCAGGGCTGGTGCTCTATTCACCACACCACCTAGCCACCCCTGTTTATTTGGGGGTTTTTTGGAGGGGGAAGGCAAGGCAGTTGGGGTTAAGTGACTATTTTTAGTTTTTAGCATTCACTTTTATAAGATTTTGAGTTCTAAGTTCATTTAAATCTGTTTGCCTCAGTTTCCTCATTTGTAAAATAAGCTGGAGAAAGAAATGGTAAACCACTCCAGTGTCTTTGCCAAGAAAACTCCAGAGGAGGCCACAGAGTCAGATAGGACTGAAACGATTCAACAGTAACTTCCAGTAGTAATGGCAGACTCCATTTGATTCTGGGACTATAGAGAAGTGGTGCATGGAAGTAGCAAGGAGATGGTGGCAGAGTCAAGAATAGGATGGCCAGAGCCAGCGTGACATGGTGGGGCACACATGAAGCTGAAAAGATGATATTCTTCAGGGCCTGTGTTCTGGAACTGTGTGTGTGTGTGTGTGTGTGTGTGTGTGTGTGTGCATAAAAGCAAACATTTCATATCATCTAATTAGTGTATTTTACTGTGTATATTTTCTATGTCCTAGAGGGTTAAAAATTCATCCTCCAACCATAGTTGTGAGTGATAGCACCTTCCTATTCTCCTTTAACCTTTAAGTGGTATAACTCTTTATATTCCAGTATTCTTCCTACCCTACCACAGCTGTCCTTGGCTTGAGTCTCTGAAAACTGAGAGGGAGGATTTGTCTCTCTTGACAAACCACACCTAGAGCAGTCCCCTGCCTCTGAGGCTCAGACGAGTTACAAGAGGGGTCAGGAGGAAGGTATCCTGGAGATTCTCCTGGGGAATTTATGCCTCCAGCCCCAGGCAGATCTTCCTGCTAGCAGGGAGGGGATAACCAAATTGGCAGCTGCCTGGCCACCTGCCAGGAGGTGGGACTCTAGGATCTGGCCCCACCTTCTTTCTCCATCCATTTAAGCAGGTGATGAGGACGAAGAGAATCACACCAGAACAGGATGACTGGTACCCGGCACCTGGAGTTGGTTCGAGGGGTGGGATTTGTGCTGGGCAGGCGTCCTCAGGTACTGCTCAGCTGATTTCCTGGTACCCCTCCCTGTCATACCAGTTTTTGTTTCCCTGAGATCTGTTTATTCTCCCGTTCCTCTGCTTCTTCTCCTCTACCTCCTCCCTCTCTCCTTCAATCTCCCCAAACCAGGGCTCCCCATTTTTCTGCTTTAATCTGTCCTGGTCTCTCTACATTCCTGTGTCCCCTCTCCCTTCACCTCCACATGTCTCTCTTCTCTGACTCCCACTTCTCTGATTCACTCTCACATTCATCTCCTTCTCATTCCTGACTCTCCCTTCCACTTTTCCTCCTAACCTGGCTCTTCTTCTTTCTCCCCATTCTCCCATCCTTCTCTCTGTCTTCTCTCTCTGTTGCTTCCACTTCTGTTTCATCCATTGAACTGACATGCTCCTTTCTCATCATCCTCAGCACCCTGTCTCCCACAGTCCCTTTGACTCCTCCATGACCAGTATTTCTTTTTCTTCCCCCACCTATACTCCCCCCCAAGTCTTTGTCTCCTCTTTCTCTCTATCATGAGTTCTCTCTCCTTTATAGGCTTGGGCTAGGGATGGAATGTTTGAGTATGTGCTAGAAAATGTGTATGTGTGTGTATGTATGTATAATTGAGTGGGGTCAGCCCTCTGTACCCAGCAGGGCAGGAGAGATGTTTTTTGAGCTGGATAAAGGAGGACTGGGCTAAGGTAATGCCAGAATCTACTGAATCCCTTTCCCTCACCCTTCTGCCCCTTAGATTTTCATCCTCTCAGTGCTTTGGTCTGATGGCAGTGACAGCCTCATCTACAGGACCTTCCAGGAATTCCGCCAATTCCATGTGAGATACATTCCCAGTCACAGCCCCACAGGACCCTCAAGAATCAACCCCCTCACCCTGCCTGATCCTGGGATGTATACTTAGGCTGCATTCTGGGGGCTACCTAATGACTCCCTTGAATCTAGGGGCTCCCTCCTAGCCATATGTTACCCATTCATCACCTAACTCCTTTAAAGTCACACCATGACCCTGAATCTATCCTTCCAGAAAAGGCTGAAGAATACCTTTCCCTTGGAGGCAGGTTTGCTGAAGAGTTCAGACTGTGTCCTCCCCAAGTTTCAAGGTTAGGGAACTGATGATAAGGGTGGGTTGGTGGGTGGGGGAATCCCAGGAGCCAAGTAGATCAATAGGCACTGGGACCTCAGGGCTTAGGATCTCAGGGTATGGGAGCATTAGAATGAAGAAGGGAGTTTGGGGCTCACAGCTGAGGGGAGTGGGGGGGGGGCTGGGGTTTCACAGGGATCCTTGCTCTTCCTATAGATGCCTCAGTACTTCTTCCCAGTGGAAGGACAAGAAGGGGACTGGCCAGGTTACGGCTGCTGGAAGCCTATTCTCAGAAACTTCTGGGGGCTACAGAGATGGTATCTCAAAGTGAGGTGGTCACTGGCTTTTTCCAGCCCCAGCCTAGGGACCTGGAGTCTGTCCTGCCCCAGAACAGGTATTTGTGAGGCTTCATATGCTCAGTCTTCCTAATAAGATCAAATTTTATCGCCCGATCTGTGAAGATTTGGGGATGGGGGAGTTCACAATTTGATTGGGCAAAGCAGATTCATATGGGGGGACACAGAAAAGGGGATTGGCTGGGGAAGCTGAGTGGGCTGCATCACGAAAGGTTTCTTGGAAGAAGTGGGATTTAAAAGAAGACCTCAGAATTCTTTTCCAGTCCTAAGAGTCTCCGTGTAGGAATTCCCTCTACATTTTCCTGTAATTGTACAACCTCAGCTGGACCAGGCTTCCAGTGACTGGACACTCCCTCCCTGCTGTTCCATGTCTAAGCAAGCCTGTTAAATTCTTCCTTATGGTTGGAGGGAATTGACTCTCCCACCCTTATGTATTGATCCAACCAAATTCTGCCACATAAGGCCAAGCAGAACAAGTCTAGTGTGGGGAGTGTGCGATAGTGGATAGAGAGCAAGCTTTGAAACAAGCCTGGGCTTATGTCCTACCCCTGACACATATTACTGAGAATGGCTTTTGACACTGTAAGTTGCTGACCTCTTTTACTATCAGGAGTTTCCCTTTATGTCCATGAAATCACAAGTCCCTGACTGGTCCCCTACCCTGTTCCACCGCACAACCCTTCTAGTATTTGCAGATGTTAATTGTGCTCCCGGTCTGGGAAATGAATTTCTGGAGGAAGTCAGGAACAGACTGGGAGGTGGCCTTGGGCTAGTTTCTGAGAATGGGTAGGGTCAGGCTTAGGGAAATGCGAGGTGCAGTGGGAAGGCATTCCAGACAGGAGCCACAGAATGAGCAAAGATCTGGATGTAGAAATGAATCTGACCTCCTTGAGGATGGCAAGGAATGAAAAAAAGGTGGGAGGGAAGCCCAAATGCCAGGATATGGAGAACAGTGGGAAGAGGTGAGATGGGGAGGAACTTTCACCTGCAGATAATCTGGGGTTAGGCGGAAAATCTGGTACTGCATTTAGAAAAGTCTGAATTCCAGGGGGTTAAAGCTAACCCATCTCTTCTGTGTCTAACCTTGGTTATCTTGGGTCTTTCCTTAAAGCCTGGTGATCATGCCCTCCCCTAGGGAGAGGCCAGAACAGAGTCCAAAGAAGCCCCTGGCCTTAAAGCCAGACATCCACACCCTGGAGGCCCAGACTTTCCGATGCCTTGATAGCTTCAGTACTCAGGACACCAGGGGCAGGCCCTTTAAGGCTAGAGCCCGAGAAGAGCTAGACGTCTTGCTTAAAGAACCCACAGGTGGGAGGGTTTGGGGGTGCTGGGGTGGGGGGAAGGACATGGAAAAGATGCAAGGTCGGGGGCCTCAGCCCTGGATCCTGGGGTGGGGTAGACTTTAGGTTGGTAGAGATCCTAAAGAAATGGGGGTCCTAGCCAAGAAATCCTATCCCTCAGTGTCCTTGTTTTTTTGGGGGAAAGAAGACAAGAAACCTGGGGAAATGGAAGTATTAGCTTGAGGGGGACATTCAGGGGAAATATTTTATCCCTGGGGAACCCCATGGGTATGAGAGTCTGAGACTTGGGGAAGGAATGGGAACCCTTAGATGGAGACCCAGGGGGAAAGCACAGGTTTCTTAGTCCCTGACAGTGGAGCAAGATCCTCCAAATACTGGGAATTTGTACTTGATGTGGTGGGTATGCCCAAGTAGGCCCATGCATACATGTCAGTACCAATATTTTTGGCACCTCTGTATTTCCTTCCTGCCCCATGTAAGCAGAACCTCTTCCCTCTTACTCCCTGAGCTTTAGGGATGGGGTTGTCTACATCCCTGTACAATCTCCTTTCCCCACTTCCCAGGCTGGTGGCTGGTGGAGAACGAGGACAAGCAGATAGCCTGGTTTCCTGCACCCTACCTCGAGGAGGTATCTACAAGGGAGGGACGCAAGACGTCCCAGACACCCTGCGGTGGTAAGCGCCCCATATCTTAGTCTGGACCCACCATTTCTGTGATCCAGCAAAGGGAGGGGGGAGGAAAGGAACGGAAAAAGGATGCAAAGGGCACAAGCGTCCAACCTGGCTCTGGAATCTGCCCAGCGACTTACTAATTGTGTATCCTTAGATAAAACACTTCCTAGCGTTTCAGTTTCTCCATCTATAAACCAGATGATCTTTAAGGCTCTTCCCAGCTCTGAACCCCATGACCCTGTATCGCTAGCTTGTTGTGGGGGAAGATAAGACATTCTCCGGATCAGAGACTTACGGAAGTCTCTGATATTCACCGGGAATCCTGAGACCCAAGGCTACCCCAGGAAGAAATAGCACTCTCGATCAAGCACACAGGTGGGAGATGCCGGGAATGACCCCTTTCCTCCCCATCCAGGGCTGCCGTTCTGTACCACCGGAGCTTACAAAAGCAGCCGAGAGGACGAGCTGTCTGTGCCTGCGGGGGCCAGTGTCACCGTGCTAGAGGAAAGCGAGTACGGCTGGTGGCCGTGCAGGTGTGTAGGAGGACTGGCTGGGCTCACACTGGGGTGGGAAGGAGAGAGAGGACGGCCTCTCCGCCCCCCTTCCCCCAAGCTCGAGTGTACATATTTATGTACTACAAGGACCCTCCTCCCGCAGGTATCGGGGCCGCCTGGGGCTGTTACCAGCCGTGCTCCTCTGCCCAGATCCCATGAAGGCTGGTGGGCTGGGCGTGCTCCTGAACGCGACCCGGGCCAACCTGGACTCAGAGGCCTCCAGCCGAGCTGAAGCCAAGCCAGAAGAGAGAGAGCCCAGGGAGGGGCGACTCCCCCCGCATCCCCAGCCAGCTCCGCCAACCAATCCCAACACAAGCTCAGACTCGGGCTCAGGCAGCCATGATGGGGAGGAAGGCAGTGCCACTGCCGGCCCTGGCTCCAGACCTGTTGTACCCCCCAGGCCCAAGCCAGGGGACATACTGCGGAGCTGCTGCTCGGTGACCCGCAAGGCCCTTTTTCGTTCAGAGGCACCGAGGTCTCCTGGGCCCTCTCGGGATTCTGGGCTACAGATTCCTGGACCAGCCCCTCCCTCAACCAAGCCCCCCTTAGCCAGATCTGCTTCCCCTCATCCCCCAAATCAGCCTGGCCTAGACTCCCAGGTAAATCCATCCGATACCAGGTTTTGAAGTCCTGCCCTCTCCAGTGCCCTGACTTCCAACTTGTCCCTGTGGGACCTAGGCCTGCATAGTTTTGTTTAAAATTTTTTTTGTACATACGAATAAAGGATCATGACCCTGCCTTTCTCCCTTGCCCGCCTCCCAAGTGAATGCCCCCAGATACCAACCTTGTATTTCTGCCCCATGTGTGTCCTTGGGTCCACTCACTTCCTCTGTAGAAAAGCCCTGATCACTTTCTGCCCTTATAACATCAGTCAAGTCACTTGTCTCCCTGGGCCTGAGTTATCTGAGACGACTGTTTTCATATGGTTTCTTAGACCCATGGTCTGTGCCTCTCACTGAGCTCCTATAACACTCAGGCAGACTTCCCAGGCCTGTATAACACCCAGAGTATGTACCCCCAAGGGAAAGTCTGGATCACAGACTTAGAGAAGTCATCTAGTCTAACTTACTCATTTGTTCAAAAAAAAAAAAAAAAGCTCCCAAAGGTTATTTAAGGTCACACAGGAAATGCTCCCTGACTCTAAATACAAGGATCCAGCCACTGTCACACTAGCAGTGAACTCCCTTGGGGCAGGGCCCAGGCCTGCTCCTTTATCTCCCCCAAAGCATGGCTTGGGTTCACAGTCAGGACTCAGTCAATGAAGAAAACAAACAGGCAGATATATCCCTAAAACCACAACAGCCACTGGGCTCCGGCAGCTCTGGTCCCAAGTCTGGCCCACGTCTCAGGGGCATCTGGGACATGAATCCTGTGAGTACTTGGGAAGGTTTGTGAAAGTGGACCCCTTTGACCAGGCAAGGGAGGGTAGACTCCCAGAAGGGGAATGCTTGTGAGGTTTGACAAACTTTTATACAAAATGTTGCTACAAAGGTTGTAGGGCTGGGGAAGCTGAGGTCTCAGGTAGTTTCATAGTCTGCCACAGAAAGTCCAAGAACATGGCAGCCTGCAGTGTCCGGCCAAGCCGCTGGAAGTGTCGCTCTGAGGAGGGAGAAAGGCAGGTGAAGGAAGAGGCAAGGGCAGATGCTGGCCCCACTTCATCCTCATCAGACTCCAGACTGAACCCCTCCTTCCCCACAATAGCCACCCCTAGTCCAGGGCCCAGCGGTCACTCACCAGTGTAGGGCAGCAGTGCCTCTAAGGCAGCCCGAATTCCCTCATAGGCCAGCAGCTCTTCGGGACTCTCGTGCCTTAGCAGGACGCCCAGGAGAGCTTGGGCTTCATGGCAATGGCGGGAATTTGTGTTCCATGTGATGGAGAATCTCAACAGGGCCTCTGAGAACAGGTCAGGGAAGAGGTCAGGGACCAGTTCAGTCTCCCTCCCTCCACACCCCTCAAAGGCCCTACGTGGGCCTGGGCCTGGTGAGCACTGACCTTTCTGGTCCCTCCGGAGCCTTAGCACCTTTTCCTCCAGCTTCTTAGGACCATCATCACCCTTCAAGATGGCTATGTGGGGCAGGGAAGGGTGAGTCCAGGAAAAGAAGAAAAAGCTGGGGATTTATATCCACCTCAACCTCAATCACTCCCCAAGCAATTCCATCCCTTCACTTCTAGTACTTCAGGCCCTTTGACACTCACCTTTGACAACTGTCAACACAGTGTGTGGTCTGTCCAGAGAGATGGCCAGGCCCAGGGCCCGAAGGTACTGCTTCTCTTGGAGCAGGTTAGACAGTTCCTGCTGCCTGGGGGGAGATGGAGAGTCAACAGGGAAGGGCTGGGAGAGAAGCAAGGTGTGGGAGAATGGGTGGATGAGAGGCCAGGAAGGCTCTGGGATCGGCTGAGACTTACTTGAGGATTTGTTCCTCCTGCCGGGCCTGCTCTTCTGCCTGCTCTGTCTCAGTCACATCCTGGAAACAAGAGCTGCTCAACCCAGAGTAGGAGAGGCGAAGAAGAGATACCTCCCACCCCAGGAGGCTGGGGTCTCACCCACCTTCCACAGAAGGATCCGAGCATCACTGGCTCCAGTCACAACTGCTTCATCCTGCCGGTTGCAATGCAGCCCCCACACCTTGTCCTCATGCCCATCCAGCGTCCGCACACACTCATTGGTTTTGATAGTCCACAGTTTGAGCAGGCCATCTGAGCCACTGCAATGACCAGGAAGGAAGTAACACCAGAGCCCAAAGTCAGACCTCCCACACCAGGATCCCTGTCCCAGTCCCCAATCCCAACTGACCTGGACAGCAACTGTGTCCCTCGGCTCACAAAGGTCACTCTCAGCACTGATGCATCGTGACCCTCAAATGTCTGGGGATGAGAAAAAGTGAATGGGACATGGAGCAGAGTCAGGGTAGAGGCCCAGCCTCCCTCACTCTGGCCTGAAGGGGTTGGGGTAAGGAGGATTACCTTGAGGCAACTGAAGTCCTGTAGACCCCAAAGCTTCAGGGAGCCATCAGCTGAGGCTGTGGCCAGTACCTGGTCCATGGGGGAGAACTGAACACACCATACACCTCGCCGGTGGCCGGAGAAGACACCCAGTAGGGAGAAGTCAGGCAGGGACCATAGCTTGGCCGTTCGGTCCTGGGAACCTGATGCCAAGAGCTTGTCGTTTGGCGATACAGCCACACTGTTAATGTCCTAGAGAGGGGGGAAGGGAAGGGAAGCTGTGATTGAGGTGAGGGCAATGACAATGGCTCCTTTTAATCTCCAGATGACAGTCTCCTGTCCTGGTGTTACCTTGTCATGGGCCCGCTGGGTAGCCTGAGCCTTGAGAGGAATAGGATCAGAGCTGGGGTCTCGGGTCATTTTCTTGGATGTCACTGCCTCAGGAAGGGGCCACAGCTTCATTGTACAGTCCTGGCTCCCTGTCACCAGGAAGGTCTTCTTCAGCCTGACACCAGGAGATGAAACAGATGCAGCAATGGTGAGGTCCTCTGCCTCTGGGGCTACTCGCCATTTCCACAGCCTCCCCCCTAAGCCAGGTCACAGATTCTCACCCCAGAACTACTCCAACAGGTTCCTAAGTCATGTCCCTGCCTTTAGTCTGTCTTACACTGCTGATGGGAGTGACTGCCTGTTCTTTTAAAGGATAAGGTGGTTAGCTTTTATACAGTGCTTTAAGATTTGTAAAGCGTTTTACAAATATTATCTCCTTTTAGCCTCCAGACAGTCCTGGGACAGAGGTGCTATTATGAGCCCTATTTGATAGATGAGGGCACTGAGGGAGGATAGAGGTTAATTATAATATATATATATAATAAATATATTATAATATATATATATAAAATAAATATAATAATAGATCAAGATGTCTGAGGTAGGATTTGAATTCGGGTCTTCCTGAGTCCCAGTCTAGCTCTCTATCTACTGCTTAGTCTAGTCTCAACTCGTTTCTTTTCATTTGAAGCCCCTGCCTAAAATTCCTGCATTCTAGCCAAGTTGGACAACTCACTATTTCTGAAGACAGTTGCATTTCCCTGGCTCCATACCTGTGTTTGAATAGTGTTTTCTTAAGATGCTAAACTCCTTCATCTACTCCCTCTTTGTCTGTTTGTTTTTCCAAACTCAGCACCAGCCCCCTCTGCGGTCACTCCCTCTGGGAAGTCCTTCCTGACCACAACTGCTTTACTCTGCGTCCTCAGGTCACACATTCCCAGACCCTGTGCACGGCCCCTCTTGCCCTGTTTTCTCATTCTACTGTGTCCGAGTTCTGTCTCCCTCCCCAGTGAGCTCTGGGACAGCAGGGGCAGTGTCTTCTGGCTGATTCTGCCTCCTCCAACCATGTGCTTCAAAAGGCAAGGTTCAGGGTGGACCTCTTTTCAGACCTGGAGCTCCCTGACTATGGGGAGGGAGAGGAGGCAGGGGCAGTTCACATTCAGGACAAGCTTGGTTTCACTCTCTGGGCCTGATGTAAGTGGTCCCGGGCCTTGGGTGCAGTACCTGGAGCAGCTGATGGTACCTATGCCATGTGTATGGCCAGAGCCATGGGCTATGCAGTGCACCTTCCCAGACACATTCATTCTCCATATGCGCACACTCTGGTCCTAGGACAAGGGAAGGGGAAGAAGTGAAGAGTGGTTAATATGGAGAGACACAGTCTATCTTCTCCCTCCCCATCTCCCTGTCTCCACACGGCAGTCCTCACCTTGGCACAGCTGGCAAAGAGCCAGCCCTTCTGGAAAACATCCAAAGCCATGATTGTGTCTGTGGGGAGAAAATGAACTGAAAATCAGAGGCTCAGACTCACATTAGGGATCTGGTTCAACCACTTTGCTTTACACATGAGGAAACTGAGGTTTACAAAGGGGAAATGATTTGCAAAAGGGCTGCAGAAAAGTTGGGATTTGAACTCAGGTCAGAGTCAGTGCTCTTTTCAGCACTAACAGGCTACAGGGTGTATCCCCAAACTTCAAAGAGGGAGCCCCTCTTCTGTTTAGTCAGGGAAGTTTCAAGATCTGGAGAAACCCACGGAGTCCTGGGTCAGGGATTATAATCCAGAGGAAATGAGACAGTCAGAGGTGATTCAGAACTAGAGGGTGGCCAATGCCTACCTGTGTGCCCACAAAGGATCTGGCAATCAGATGTTTCCAGCTCAAACACTTTTAATCGGGGGCTATTTGTGGCAACAACAATGTGGGAATCTTTAGGACCCAGGAACCTCACATCCAACACGTCCTCATTATAACCAGCAAACTGGGTAGGGAGGAAAGCAAATTAATGCCAGGAATACCACCCCCTATCCCTGACCTACCTCTAGAATGTAGGAACAAAAGGTGGTGGCCATAAGGTCAGAGGGTACCCACCTGTTTGTGAAGGCGAAGCGTGTGGGCCTCATAAAGGAGGATGTTGTGCTCAGCTGTGACAGCCATGATCAGCCCAACAGTTGGGACCAAGGCACAATGTGTGATCTCCCGCCCAGGGCCACCCTCACCAAGGATAGGTTTCTGGGTATGCACACAATTCCCAGATTCAACCTCCCATACTCGAAGCACTCCTAGTCCAGACACACACACAAAAGATATTTCAGACATGGGGAGAAACAGATCAGAGATGGAGAACTGGAAACAGTTGGAGCATATTAGAGCTGAAACTAGGGCATCACCAAGTGTAGGCCATGGCTAGGAGCCTCTCCCCTCCCCACCAGAAACCTCCTACTTGCCTTGATCTCCAGCTGTGAGTAAATGCAGCCCTGGGGTGTTCACACCCAGGGCAGGAGCCTCCCCTTTTGGAAGCAGCACCACAGACTCCACACTCTAGGAGAGAGGATCAGGACAGTGTCAGCTGGTTACTTTGGGCCTGAGCCCAGGTCTCTCTCTTCCCCTTACCCCAGACCCACCTCAAAAACAGGGACTGTCTTCACTGATGTCTGAGTCTTCAAGTCCCACACAGTACAGATCTTGTCCCGGCCAGAGCTACCAGGAGAATGTGAACCCAATCAGTCCCTAAGCACACTGAGCATCCATCCCATCCCCTGGGTCCAGAAAAAGGGACCTCCTCTTCCTAAACCCAGGATCCAAATATTGGGCTCCTCTTTAGCCACTGACCTGACCATGGTGTGGCCATCAATGCTGAAGGCCAGTGAAGTGACTGTGCTGTAGTGACTGCTTAACAGGGCCAGGCAGGTCCCAGTCTGAAGATGCCAGACACGAATTGTGCAATCCATGGCAGAAGAAAAGAGCAGGAGCTGCTCAGGGTCTGGATGGAAGGCCACAAGGCTGGGGATGATGAGAGCAGAGGTCACCTAACTCTGGCTCTTTCCAGATCTCTGGGTCACAGCTCCAATCCCCCCTATTCTCAACTTTGAGGACTCCATCTGTAAAATAGGTTGAACCCAGGACTTACTGTACAACTCCAGGGGAGCCACGTAGGTGGTGGGTCCCATATCTTCGTTCCAAGTCCCAGACACGCACCGCTCCATCACAGCCACCTATAGAGCAACATGGGGTTGAGGAACAAAATGAAGAGATATACAGGCTCAGTTTCCCGCCCCCCCACAAAATTCCTAGGGGTTACATCTTCTTTTATTGTCATTCATGTTTTATCACACCCTGATCCTGGATGATTTCCATCATTTCCCCCCCCCTCCCCTCTCCATTCTTACTCACTCAGGTGAATGGACCTAGAGAATCACAACTGCCTGGACAAGGTCCAGTACAAATCTGCTACCAAATCTTAACTGGGACTTCACTGTAGCAAGGTAATCCTTGTACTCCTTCCTAATTGTCTGCCCCACTCCATGTACTGGCTTTTCTAAACCTCTTCTCTCCTAAAGTTCTCTATACTCCCCTCCCCCAACCCTGACACCTGAGAATGTCAACTCATCTTTCTTTGTGGCCTCCCTCTTTCTCTACAATCTCACAACCTTTAATATCATCCCTTACTCTCTTCTGATGAAAAGGTGGACTTTTTCCCCACCGAGGCTACTTTCATCTTTTATATGTACCTTTGACCTCACCCTTCCCATCTCCTTCAGCACAACCCTCCCTTCCTTCAATCTTTTATCTACTGAAATTGTTCCTAACTTAAAAAAAACTCACCAGACTCTACTATCGCCTCAGGCTATTATTCTACATTTTTCTTTCTCCAATCAAACTCAGGAAAATGCTGCCTACCCTCCCTCCCATTTTATATATTTTTCATCCCTTTGAAATCTGATTTCCAAACTGATCATTCAAATGAAATAGCCTTCTCCAAAATCACCAACAGTCTTCTGATTACCAAATCAGAAAGCCTTTCCCTATTCCCCTCCCCAATTCTCACCTTTCTGACCTCTACAGCAAGACACTGATGACCACCTTTTCTTCCTGGGTATTTTCTCTTCTCTGGCCTTTATGAAACTGTTCCCACTTGGCTCACCACCAGCCACCTCGTTCAATCTTCCCTTCTCAGTCTCGCCCACAATGGTGAGTGTTCCCTAAGGCTCTAGCCTATGACCTGGAGTCTTTTTCCTCTATATCCTTTCTCTCAGTGACCTCATTGGCTCACTTGGAGGTATTTATCGTTCCTCTGCTGAAGGCTCTAAGACTCATACATCCAGCTCTAGTCTCTCTTCTGAGGCTGGTAACATTGCCAATTGTCTTTCTATTAGACATTTCAAAACTTTGTATAGTGGGCACCTTAAACTCACTAAGTCCAAAAGAGAACTAATAATCTGTAAACCCATTCTTCCCTCTTCTGAATTTCCCTATTTTGGCCAAGGATTCCACCATCTTTCTAGTCAGTTTACAACTCAACTCATTATTTATTCTCCCTCCCTCAACACTGCTAAAGCTTGTTGATTTTACCTCCCAAACACACCTGACATTCATCCTCTTTTCTCTAACTCATGCAAGCCCCTAACCTAGTTCAGGGAATCGTCACATTTCCTCTCAACTATTACAACAACCCCCTTGTTGGTTTTTCCGCATTCCCTCTCCCCATGCCTACCTTCCACCTAGCATCCAAAATGTTTTCCTTAAGTATACCTCTTCTCAATAGTAACTCCAACTATTCCCCATTACTTTCATGACCAACTATAAATACTTCCATTTATCACTTCTTAGATGACCTTTCACAACCTACTTTTCCACCTTTACATTACGCTCCTTGGCAAACTCTAAGACTCAGTTAAACTAGATTTTTGGCTGTTCCTTGAACAGGAAACTCAATCTCTTGTTTCTTTGCCTTTGTGCTGGTTATCTCCTAGGCCCCAAATGCACTCCTTTCTACTTAACTTTCAAGGGTTCCATCTTCTATATCAGTGGTCCTTAACCTGTGGGTTGCGCCCCCTTTGGGGGTTGAACGACCCTTTCACAGGGGTCACCTAAGACCATTGGAAAACACCTTTCCAATGGTCTTAGGAATGGAGACATGGAAACCGCTCCTCTATCCATCTCCAAGCGGGTCCACCCACATACGAGTATTAAAGGGTCATGGCATTAGGAAGGTTGAGAACCACTGTCGTATATGAAACCTTTCCTGATCTCTCCAGCTGCTAATGTCTTCTCTCCAAAATTATCTGGTATCTATTTTGATATTTGTACATACTGCCTTCTCTGGCTAGATATAAACTCTTTGAAAGAAGGACTTTTGTCTCTGTAACCCCAGGACATATTACAAGTGTTTGATAAAATATCTGTTGACAGATTACCTGTGGCCAGTAGTGTGGATGTTGGGTCAAAAGCCATGGAGGCCACAGGTGCTGTGTGTACAGCCTTCCAAACACGTGTGACATTGCCTTCACGCCAGGCCCACTGAGTTAGTAATAATGCACGGCTCCCAGTCACTAAGATCTGGGAAATAAGGGAAAGGGATAGGGGTTAGGATCTGGGGTCTGGAAAGCAATATCCCTATCACCCAACCCCCCCCCCCCCCACATACTTCACTGTTGGGGCTGAGATCAAAGGCTGTGATGTTCTCTTGGTCTTCCTGGGGGAAAGAGACAGGAAGATATAACACAAGCTGAAGGGAAATGTAGGAAAGAAATGTACATTATAACAATAACAATAGCTAATATTTATAATGAACTTTGGGCAGGTAGGTGTTGCAGTGAATACAATATCAGGCATGGAGTCAGAAAAACCTGAGTTCAAATATGACCTCAGAAGTTTATTAGCTGTGCCACCCTGGGCAAATCACTTAACCCTGTTTGCCTCAATTTCTTCATCTGTAAAATAAGTTGGAGAAGGAAATGGCAAACCACGGCCCAGCATCTCTGCCAAGAAAACCCCACAGGGGGTCACAAGTCGGACACTGAAAAGACTGACTGAAAAAAACCCTCCACAACAAACCACTGCATTTTCGGGGCTGAAAAGCACTTTACGTGCCATCTTATTGGCTCACCACAGCAACTCTATGAAGTAGGTGCCGCTGTCATCTCCAGTTTACAGAGGGCATGGAGAGTGAGGGTGAAGGCTGGAAGGACCCTAGCAGCATCTTCCCCAGCTCCCATCAGGGTCTTCAAGCTCTCACCTGCTGCAAGGTCCTCACAAGGTTCCCGGAAGTGGCGTCCACAACATTCACTCCAGGGCCGCAGACACAGAACAGGAGCTGTCCATCTCCGGACGCCTGAAAGAGGTGGTGCGAAGGCAACGAATAGGCAAGCGGGGACCCTCAGCCCCGCCCCCTTGGTGACCAAAGCGCCATCTTCCCACCTGTGCCACCCCTACCGACCCCCGTCCCAGGGCTCATACTTGGACTTTGCCTCCTTTGTAGAAAGGCTCGATTCGCCGCTGCACCGCATAGCTGCCGGGAGAGAAAAGGCCGCGCTGGGGGACTGCAAGCCCGAGCAGCCCCGCCGCCCCCCGACTTCGGCCCCCCCACCCGACACTCTTCTCCACCTCCTCCCCGGGCCCCGTTCCGGCTTGGCCCTCATCAGCCCACGCCTCACTTGCTCTTGAAGCGAAGACCTCGGGTCCCAGGCCCGGTCGTCTCTGCCATCCCGGCCCCGGCTGTCCGGCGACGGAACGCCAGGGGATGCACGTGTAGCAGGGTAGCAGATAGTGGCTCTCCTGCTTCCGGCGCACCATAATGGCGTCACCATGTTACGTCACCGGAGGCGGGTGAAGTTCTTTCTTGACGTTACCTTGTGGAAGGTGGGAGGGACTGCTTTCAGGGCAGCGGGAGGGTCGTGGTGTATGTAGACAGAGTTGTGTATGTATTACCGGTGGGAGGGTTCTCAGGGCAGTATAGATGAAGCAGTGGTGGTAGTCATGATGGTGGTGGTGTAGTATCCTGACAGTGGCTACGAACCCATCGGAAACCCAATACTTCTTCCTCTGGGCCAGAACTCGGAAATCCCTGTGGGCCCACAAGCGTCAGCTGTTCATTGCGCCGCTGGGTGGCGCTGGAGCGCTGCATTTGGACTCAGGAAGACCTGGCTGGGAACTCTAATTTAGACACTCTACTTAGCTGCTTAGCACAGTGCCTGATACGTAGTAAGCGCTTAATGACCGATTATCGATGAC
>CM053599.1:101256277-101267389 GCA_028646575.1 Pseudocheirus occidentalis
CCCCCCCCCCCCCCCCCCCCGTTCTAGTCTCACTTCATCTGCTCTAGTCTCTCAGCCTTTCTCAGGTCTCCCAGTCTCCCTCTTGTGGCCTGCAATGCAGTCTCAGAGATGCAGGGGGACTTCAAGGCCAGCGGTTATCTATAAGATAAACCTGTGTAAACCTCAAATCACAGTCCACTCTGAAGTCCAAGTTCCATCTGATTAGGACCAGTGATAGTTATTCAGTTTCTGCTTCAAGACTGATTCCAGGGCGGCTAGGTGGCGCAGTGAATAGAACACCGGCCCTGGAGTCAGGAGTACCTGAGTTCAAAACCGGCCTCAGACACTTAACACAAAAAAACTAGCCGTGTGACCTTGGGCAAGTCACTTAACCCCAACTGCCCTCCAAAAAAACAAAAAACAAAAACAAAAAAAAAGACTGATTCCAGAGACCTTTTGGGGAAACATGCTACCCAGGCCTCCTGACAGGTACGGATTCAGTGTACTGACTGAAACTCGTCTCCTGGGTAATGTAAGGATTTCTTTTGCTTGACTATGCATGTTACTGAAATTGTTATTTTTCCTCATATTAATAACCAGTTATTTAAAACTGCAATTAAGGTTTCCTCTTCCCATTTCTTCATTGAGAAACCAGCCTTTGTACATTATTCAGCCATTCTCTGAAGAACTTTGCTGATAGATGAGATTTTCCAAATCCTTGGGATAGACGCTTTTTAATCTTGGGTGGGGAGATAGAACACCTTACAAAAAGAATCCAGTCCAGATGAGTTCTTGCCCTCAAGAAACAAGCCCCTGTCCTTAGAACGTTCCATTAGAATTTAGGTGATTCAGCTTATGAAGGGAAAACCAGTCAGAGTGGTCTAAGTAGAGATGGATTCTTTTGTCTGGATTGTCCGAGGCAGCTAGGTCTCAAGATCAGGTCAAGTTCTCAACAGGACGAACTGAAGATGTTTTACCCATTTCCTCATTAATGTCCCCCCCCCCTTTATTGATTGTTAACCAGTCAGAGTTGATTTTGACTCTTGGGACACTCCTTTTCCAAAGGCTTTTAAGCATTCAATGTTCTTCAAGGGGTATCTTTGGTTTTGGAGAGGGCCACTGAACTCTATTATTTGCTACCCATAATTAATAAATTAGTAGTTACCCAGAAACAATGTCCCGGACTATTCATTCATCACATTACAAATTTTGTTTTGTTTTTCTTTTTCAGTAGAGGTGAGGAGAGGTAAGAGGAGAGCAAAAGTGTATTCTTGCCAATTTTTCACAAAATATTTTTTAAAAAATTGAAGTGATGGAGGAACTACAACCTCCCAAGGTGGCCCATTCCATTACTGGACAATTCTAATTGTTAGGAAGTTATTCCCTAAATAAACTAGATATGTTTTCTTATAACTTCCCATCACTGGTACTAGTTCTATATTTTGTGATTAAACAAATCGAATCCCTCTTCAATGATTGCTGTGCAAATACCTGAAGAATGATCACGTTCTTGGACCTGTGCACGTAGGAGAGGAGCACCCCAAAGTTCCTTTATTGCAGTTAGCCTAGTGTCAATTAAAATTATTAAAAATATTTGGAAAACCATTTTCAATGTAATTGGTTTCCTTTTTAATCCCATGCATTTTACTTTATGCATTTAAGAAACATTGAGATAGACTTCATCAGTGCCAAAGGGATCAGTGAGAAAAAAAGGTTACCCTCTGGCTTTATGGTTTCACTCAGAATAATGTCTTTTCACCCTCTTATTAGTCACTCTTCCCAGAATGTGTTCCAGCTTGTGTTTTTTTGGGGGGGAGGGGCAAAGGCAGGGCAATTGGGGTTAAGTGACTTGCCCAAGGTCACACACCTAGTAAGTTGTGTCAAGTGTCTGAGGCTAGATTTGAACTTAGGTCCTGACTCCAGGGCTGGTGCTCTATTCACTGCGCCACCTAGCCGCCCCTATGTTCCAGCTTGTTAACATCTTCTTCCTTAGACTCTACCAGACCCCATCTCTTAACAACTCCTTCAAACCCCAGCTGTGCTCCTATGGGTGCTATGCAGGGATCTTGCCCCTTCTTTCCCAGCCTAGCTCTAAAACATGCTGTTAATACTTCAAATGTTTTTTTTGACAGTTGAACCTTTTTTCCTTCATATCCAGCCTAGATCCTGATTCTACTTCATTAATTCAATCATTGTCACCTCATACTGGAATCCCTCACACACCCCCACACCCCCCCCCCCCATCCCCAACCCCCACATCCCTGCCCCTGACCTTGACATTTCTTACTATACTGTTAATCTCTAAATCTGGAGGTAATCTGCACTGTCCAGGTACTCTGCCCTTATTTTAGGACAATCTACATGGGGAGGAACCTTTGTAGAGTAGGGGTATCTCAGAACAACAGAAATACGGTGCAGTGGAGACTAGGCCATGGATGTCCTAATAATATAAATGGAGCTTGGAGATTATCTCAGAGACACAGGCTACAGAAGGGTTTGGGGAGTAGTGTGTAGACAGGGGAATGCCTTGCAATAGTTTTGGAGCTTGAAGGATAATCTTTAGACCACACAGGACCTCTCAGCAGTGTAGACTGGTCAATGGAAGAAGGAAAAGATGCCTCAGTGCTACTGAACTATAAGGAGAGACTCAGCTTCAATACTTAGTCACTGTGTGAACAAAGGCAAATTCATCTCTGAGCTTGGTTTTTTTCATCTGTAAAATGGGGATGATAATGTTGTCTACTTAACAGGGTTATTGTAGCAAATCAAGTGAGAATGAAGTAAAGCATTTTATAAAACTTAGCTAATAGAGTAGATGGCAGCTGATGGGGGTATACTCTGGGCAGCACAGACAACAGCTTCCTGGGGAAGAGGATGCTTCTCAAGGCTGCAGGACATGGGGATGAAGTAGTTTTCTCAGAGGAGGTGAAATCTTTGGAGGGAAATGTAACTTGGGGTACCCTGTGTGTGTAAGTTGGGGTACAGGGCCTGTTGCAATATTGGAGAACAAGGCTTGGGACCCCTTGGGCTCCACCTTTATTCATCCTTCTCTATTTACAGTCATAGTAGCTTGGTCTTCCCCAGTTTTTGCTGGGGAAGGTCAGCCCCAGGGGAGGGCATCTGGGCAGGAGTCCTGACCATTCAGCTGGGCAGGCATTACATAGCAGCCCTGGGTGCCTCGGTGTTGATGTTGGATACATCCATGCCTTCCTCTTCCTCCTCTTCCAGGAAGGTCTCCAACCGGGTCAACTGCCTTCGGATGAGACTGGTGGCCCGGTGGATCCGCCTCATGCGGTGTCGAAGGCGGGAGACCAGGGCCCGGCCCTGTGCTCTCCGGCGGCCCCATGCCTCTCGGAGCTCCCGGTAGCAGTTGTGGCTCTCCCTTTCCACAGCTGTGAGCGTGGCCCCACAGCCGAGGGGGCAGCGCTGCTGTCGCCTGTGTCCACAGCTCCGGCCATGTTCTGCTAAGGCTGCCCGTTGCACCCTTGCCATGCAGCCTACATTAGGGCAGGGGGTGAGCTCAAAAGGGCAGGAGTCCAGGTGGATCCTACGCTGAGACAGGGGACAGGTGACACAGCAGCCAGCCTGGGAATTCTTGCACTGCACAGACAGAGAGTGAGAGGACACAAAAAAAGATAGATAAAGAAGGAAAAGAGGGAGATGAGGAGGAGGGGAGAGAAATAGAGAAGACAGGGCAGAGAGGAAGATAGAAGGGGGAAACAGAGAGGATGACAAGAAAGAAAGACAAGAGAAAAAAAAGATGGAAAAGATCGGTAGGTAGCTCTGAGGAACTTAAATTCTAGTTCAGCTGCTTCTTACTGATAATATCCTTTCACCTGGACCAAACCAATCTGCTTCCAAATGCTGGATGGAAAGTAGTGGTTTTGTATGATCTATTACCCGCCCCCCCACCCCCAGCTCTTTCCCAGTGTGGATGATCTAGGGTCTACTATCAACAGTTATACTGCTTCTTCTCCTCCCTAGCCCCTTGAAAAATGAAGAAGTTGCTTCCTGCTTTGTTTGATGGGTACTGCCATACCTTGACTTGCAGGCGGCCGATGGTTTTTCTGAGTTTGTGCACCTGGACCATCAGTTTCCTCTTCACTTCTTTCCTACAGCAAGGACATGTCTTTTGTCTGAGGAACAGATAGAGAGCCAACAGGTCAGCTTACCAGGCATATTCTTTAGGAAATGATCCATACCCACCTTCCACAGAGTATTCTGGACAAATGTTCCCTTGACCCTTTGTAATATGTTAGCTTATTAGCTAGCAGAATGCATTGAGGGAGTGTCCCTTCCCTGGCCTCAAGTATCTCCTCACTACTCGAAGGAAAGGGAAGATGAGGGTAAAGGACAACGGGTTGGGATTGGTTGGGGTTGGGGAGGGGCTACTCATGGTCTGATACCTTCCTAAAAGGGATATTTTGTATACTTTTGTATATTTTTCTTTCTTTCTTTTAAAAATATTTTTCTTAACGTGGAGTTTATTTTTAATCTTCTCCTTGTCTTATTTTCTCCTATAATGACATAGGTAAAAATGCCTACACTCTTTCCCACTGAGTTGGGACCAAGACTACATATCCTACCTAGCCAGCCAGGTTAAGATGCATTTCTTGCAGAAGATATGACCACATGGTAGTTTCACTGGTCTCTTGAGGACCCCGTGGCAGACAGAACATAGCAAGGCACAGTCCGGGGGGCTGGCAAAGAGGTTGAGATCATATCCACCGCTCTGTAAGTTCATCCCAAGCAAGAACAGAATAGAGACATAGGATTAGTGACCAGGAGAAGATCGGATCTTCTCTCCCACCTCTCTTCTCCCCTCACCAACCTGCCCACTGGGGCATCAGCAGGAGGCTCTCTGATGTCAATGTAAGAGAGTCCTCCCTCCTTTTCCGGAAGGAACCCAGCCCTTGAGTGCTCTATAATCTTTGAAAGGCATGCCAAGTAAATTCACTAAAAGGTGGGCACTCCAGCCAAATAACTAAGAGGAAAGTGGGACAAACTCAATGGAGTGTCTATTTTCTGGTCACCCCCCCCCCCCCAGGGCCTCTTCTTTAGTTATCCAGCCCCATATGGGCCTGGATAAGCCCAAATCACATGCTCCGGAATTGAGTGCTGAAGTCACTGTCACATTGCCTATCTGGAGTTTCTGGAAGCCTTTACCCTCTGGCCAGACCATTCATATACCCCTCCATTCATTCAAACATAGACTAGCAGTGATTATCAACTGAACTAGTTAAGTTTCTCTTCACACCAGATTCAGGTTTCATAAGGAACATTGTTTAATTGTGTCTGATTCTTTGTGACCCTATTTGGGATTTTCTGGAGTAGTTTATCATTTCCTTCTCCAGCTCATTGTACAGATGAGGAAACTGAGGCAAACAGGCTTAAGTGACTTATCCAGGGTCACACAGCTAGTGTGTGAGGCCAGATTTGAACTCAGGGGTCCCTAACTCCAGGCCCAGCACTCAATCCACTATCTTGCTACTTAAAGTATATATCCCACTTACTCTTTTTTTTGGAGGGGAGAGGGTAGGGCAATTGGGGTTAAGTGACTTGCCCAAGGTCACACAACTAGTGTTAAGTATCTGAGGGTGGATTTGAATTCAGGTCCTCCTGACTTCAGGGACAGTGCTCTCTTTACTAGCTGCCCCCATCCCACTTATTCTTAATGCTATAGTATATAATACTTTTTCTAGTCTTTTACTGTGAGGGGAGGAAGGGCAGGGAAAGGAAATATATTAACATAATAAAGAGAATGAAACCAGAGAAAAAACTTACTACTTTGCACCCTAGAGCCAGGCCTAGAACTCAGATGTCTTTGGGGGGAAAGCTTTGTGAGATAGAGCAGACAAGAATCTGGGGAGACTTTTTTAATGGACTGAACAGGGTCCATACACTCCCACTCTATTTAAATTTCTAGTGCCCTCCCCTAAGGAAGGTGCTCCTTAGGGTCTCTGGAGCCAAAGGAACAGGCCCCTAGGCACTAGCTTTCTCTTCTTTTGCCCTTCTTCACCATGGTGTAATGTACACCGAAAAGAATTTATGTGAGCCCTCATAGAGAACAGAAGTGGAGGGGAAGGCATGAACTCACCATGATCGTGATCTTAGGCAGCAGCACTACTGAGCTAAGGCCGGCTGAGATCCCATTTCACACACCTCGATTCAGATTGACATCACAGTCTCATTGTCTACCACCAACCAATCACAGCCCAGTACTAGTGGCCGTGCCCAGCCAGGAGCAAGGCTGATCAGCACCCAATCAGGGGTGTTCCTGTCCTTTCTCCCTAGGTACCAAAAGCTCACAATTGGGACAGGATCAGGTTGCAATTATGGCCTTTTGTCAGTTGCATCTACATTGTATACACTTTTCACTTGATTCTCAAGCTGTTTTGGAGGAAGGGTAGGGACTTTTCACCTTTTTACAGATGAAGATACTGAACTCAGGTTTCTTCTAAGAAACCCTTAATTTTACCAAATGAAAAAATCGAGGCCCTCAAAATTCAGGATTTTTTCTCCACTGCAGACTTTGGGCTCCAAACCTGTGAATATTTTAAGAGCTAAGTTAATTCTTAAATGACCTATTCTGCCAGGGGGTGACAGCTTGCAGTGAATTTTAATACTGTCTATGTCTAATTTCCTATGATTTTTTTTTCAAGAGTTGTTCTCCTTGTCAAATTGTAAAAATTAGTTTTTGATTAATGACCTCTACTGGAGATTTCCAGTGTATGGATCCCTCTCACCCTGAATCTGTTTTGGCATTTAGAATTTTTATGCCCTCCCCCCCAAGATATAAAGGGATAATTACAATTTGTACTCTCATGATCAAAAAGGAACCTGGACACTCCATAATCTCTTACCCTAAAGGTAGGAGGGGGCCAGGTTATAGAGAGCTTTATATTTTATCTTGGAAGTAATAGGGAACTACTGGCATTTATTGAATAGGGACAGTCAGCCTTGCACTTAGAGGATGGTCTGTCTTGGGAAAACTTGGCGGATGCAGGCCTACCAAGAATAATGAAATAGAAGTGCACTATCAAAGGATGTCTTGTTTCCTCAGAATCATGAGATAAATACAACTCTTAATCCCACTTTGCTAATGGGGAAATAGAGAAGGTTGTGACATGGCAGCAATCATAACAAACACCCATTCAGTGATATGGAAGCTTCTCAAACTGAATACCACACAAGACTCCCCAATAAATCACATTTGGTTAACTCAGCTTTATTAAGTCTCCCAGGTAAAAATAAAATGTTCACGTTCCTCCATGCAACTCAGTCTGAATCCCTGGGCCCTCATTTATCCATTCAACAAATTGCTATACTGAGAATGTACTCCAAATCCTGAAAAGGGATTGGTATCTACCACCTATAGATTACAAGGAAACATTTACTACAAAATGGAAGGAACTTTAGAGATCACATAGGAGTCATCTGTGGTGGGCTCTTTAACCCACAATTCCTTATGTCCCCCTCCCAGTTTTCTCGTCTTAAAGATGACATTTGCAGAAAGCCAGGCCCTCTGTATAAGTACCCCAGATCTCTGTACCTTCAATTTAAAATAGCCAAGAATTATTTTCTCCTCCAAATAACCTCAACTTTCCCACTATCCTCTGGTTCATATATCCATATGACACCTACCCTCTTCTCTGTACTGCCACCATCCTCACTCAGGAGCTCAAATTATGTACCTGCCTCCCTCCAATTCTTTCTTACACGCTAAACTGATGTTCCTCTAACATAGATTTTATCACATCACTTCCCTGAGGAGTTAAGAAGCTTCAGTAGTTCCCTAGTGTCTCTAGACACTTCCCGAGTGCCTTTTCTGTCATTCACAAACCTCCATCTTATCGTTCCAGGCTCATTCTCACCCTCATATTTTGGTGAAACTGGCTCACAAAAACATTCCTACCACTTCTTAGTTTCCTGGGACTCCCATCAAGTTGAAGTTCTTAAAAGAAAGAAGCTTATCCTGGTTTGCGCTCTTCCCAGTCCTATTATTTCTGTTTTCAGTTGTGTGACTGTGACCTGCTGGACGCATACCGTCCTTGGCATTTTCTTAGCAAAGACACTTAGGTGGTTCACCATTTCCTTCTCCCCTGAAGTAAGGAAAATCTGCTTAGGTCACAGAGCTATTAAGTATCTGAGGCTGAATTTAAACTCAGATCTTTCTGAATTCCAAACCTAGCAATCTGAGCCATTTATTGTCTAAGGAAACAGATTGTCTTCCTGACTCCAGGCCCTGCACTCTATCCACCGAGCCATCTACCTGCCTCATCATTTCTATTTACTTCCTACAGATTATGTTGTTCCCTAACTTGCTCACAGAGCCTAAAGGGCAAGGCACCACCCTCCCCCAAGGTCTGCCATAAACACAGGTCGGTTGGAATTAGATTCTAGCCCAAACTCTGCCAGATTAATTTTGCGATCTTGGCTATCTCTCCTCCACCCCACTCCCTCATTCCATTTCCCCAGTATGTTGAGTAGGGGTACTGGACAGCTGTCAGGGACGATCCACGTGGGTGATGACTCCAGATCTCTCGGGAGGGACTCCCAACATCGTTAGGGAGCCTGTTCTACGTGCCTCCAGCGTGATCAAAGAGGCTGTGCCAGGAGCTGGGCTTGAACTCCGCTAAGAATCCCTAAGATCTGGGAGATAAGAGCAGAATTAGTGTTAGTCCTGCCTCCTACTTCCTCACAACCAGATCCTACCCCCAATCACACCGTGGCATTTGTCGGGGCCTGGGTTTTATCTCCCACACTCAGTCTATGGGGGATAAGCTTAAAGACCCCTGTTGGCTGTGGGCGCCGTGGTCTCACTCGTGGCTATGGGAGCAGACCGCGGGTGATTTTCAGACGACGCCGGCCTAGGCCCTTACCTACGGGCTCGGGTAACGAGCTCACCGCAAAGCCCCGGCCGCGAGACCGGGATAAGGCGGGAGGCCGAATACCCGCGAGACCTCAACGAAGACAAGCTGCCTTCAGCTCCCCATTCCCCACCTTGCTGGATTATCATTTCTCACCCGAGAATAGCCACGTGGCATGCGGGGGCCCCAACTGCCCGCAGAGATCTGCAAAAAAAACACACACCTCGAACCTCCAAACTGAAAGAAGTAAACCAACCGAATTCCTCCAAATTTATAGCCGCGTTGCTAAGAAATACTAGTTCCGGAGTACCGGAGATCTGCTTCCGGGTCAGAAGCCTTAGTGGTGGTAGTGGCTCTAGGCCACGCCTTGGGAATAAAAGTTGGAGGGGCCTGATTTAACCAATCACAGAAGCTTCTCCATTAGTCTTGACTAATTCAGGAACCGAGTTTCCCGGTCCAGAAGATATCGCGAGAACCAGCTTCTTATAAAAAGTGTGGGTGCGTCTCATACGGCCTTCTACTTCTAGTGAACACGTGAGTGTCTTTTCCTTGGTTAGGTAGTGGGGGGGATGGGAGGAGAGGTGGAAAGCTGAGGGATTGTCAGCTAAGGGACGGAAGGGAATCCGCGTGCATCGGCGCCGCGCTTTCCCGGGGATAGGTGTCCCAGCCTGATCCGGTCCGTCGGTGTGGTTCGTGGGTCGGGGCCGGGCGTATATGATGCCGTTGGAGCGCCCCTCGGAGGCTCAGGCCGGGCAGCTCTTGGGCCCCGCTTCCCTTGTCCGGGCGCCGCTTGCGGTTGTTTCTCTGTAGCGCTCGGGGGAGGGGAGGCTGCCGAGCCCCTGGGGACCCTTTGTTGCCACTCTGAGCCCCTGATTGGGGTTGGAGAGGGAGGAGGGGATCGTCCCGCGCCCGCTTACGGATCTGATTACCAGGCTTTCTTTTCTCGCAGCAAATGGCGGACGACGCCGGTGCTGCAGGAGGTGCGGGAGGCCCCGGGGGCCCCGGAGTTGGAGGCCGGGGAGGCTTCCGCGGGGGCTTCGGCAGTGGGGGTCGAGGTCGAGGCCGGGGCCGTGGTCGAGGCCGTGGTCGTGGCCGCGGGGCCCGGGGAGGAAAGGCCGAAGACAAGGAGGTTAGTCGGTGTGCTTCGGTTCAGGGTCTGAGCGGTTTGGTTTTATCTCTCTTGAATTTTTTACCGCCTGTATGTTTGACTTTATTTCTCTAAACTCTGTGCCACTGCAATGCTAACGCGGGTGGGGAAAGGTGGCTCTGGACCGTGGGCCTGAGGCAGTGGAGTTTGGGGAAGGGGGATTGCCACCGCCTACATATAACCCATGGTTCTCCTGTGTGTCTAGTGGGTTCCTGTCACTAAGCTGGGCCGGCTAGTCAAGGACATGAAGATCAAGTCTTTGGAAGAGATCTATCTTTTTTCGCTTCCTATTAAGGTACTGGGAGAGTGGGCAGTGGCAAGGGTCATGTTCTCACAGCCTTCTGGGGCTCTTTACCAGGAAATCTCCACCCCCTCTTTATCCACTTGCGTTAAGAGAGACCACTTGTAATAAGGGAGAGTGCAGGTGTGCTGGCCTGGTTGTCAAGAGGTCTAAGTGCCAGTGGACTGGCCCTGCCAAGGCTGGCAAGTTGCTTATCCTCACTTTGACTATATAAATGATATCTTCCATTTTAACAGGGCGGAAAGTGGATTTGTCTCAGCATCAGTAATTAATGAATCTCCTTTTTAAAGACATTATTTCCTAAAAATACAGTAACGTCCATATTATATTTAGTGTGTATGTGTGTATATGTGTTTTGTATCTACATACATACGCGTCTGTATTTGAGTCACTAAATCTGAGTTCCATTCCCAGCCTGACAATGAGGGTAGGATTCAGCTCACAAGGATCTTGTGGAGCCAGTACTTTATCCAATTTAAAACTTGAATTGTGTATAAAAGGTAATGTTGTGAATCATATGTGACTTGTAGAACTGTACAATATCCATCTTCTTGATCTTCTAGAAATATATAAAATTAGCTTTTTCAAAACTTAGGTTACTAAACCTAATCTTATTCCCCCAGGAGTCTGAGATCATAGATTTCTTCCTGGGATCTTCGTTGAAAGATGAGGTCCTGAAGATCATGCCTGTTCAGAAACAAACTAGAGCTGGACAACGTACCAGGTTCAAGGTAACCTGTTTAGTTGGGTTAATTCAACCCAGGCTGAAAGTTAAAACTTGTGAGTTTTGCAGTGAAGTTCATACCCTCATCTCC
>CM053599.1:101267889-101286598 GCA_028646575.1 Pseudocheirus occidentalis
TTAAAAGCTGTTCACAGTAGCATTCTCTCAGGAATCTACTGCTGATTTGCTTTACAATATGGCGTAGTCAGCAGGATTATAGTGCCTCTGTTTGCCCCTCCTGCTGAGCTGCCTTCAGTGAGAGATGTGTTTTCTGTATTTTTGTGAGTTTGAGAGCCCTAGAATTTGTTCAGAGTTATATTTTATGGGTGTTTAGGGTGGCTGTGTGGGAGCTCCGGAACCTTGCTGCTTCTACGCTGCCATCTTGGCTCCGCCCCCAACAGACATTCTCCATCTTGTTTTTCTGTAAATCATCCATGAGAAACCAGATGGTATAAGCCAAGGGTGGAGAACTCTCAGCTTTGAAGCCACATGTGGCCCCCTGGGTCCTCAAGTGCAGCCCTTTGACTGGGCCCAAACTTGACAGAACAAGTTTGCTTCATAAAAATATTTGTTCTGTAAAACTTGCACTCAGTCAAAAGACTGCACCCAAGAACCTAGAAGGCCACATGTGGTTCCCCATGTCTAATGTAAGCCATCTATTCCTTCCTAAATGCCCAGTGAATGTGATTAATCAGCATCTCTCAACTCTAGGAAAAGAATGACCCCCAAACCCATTCACTCCACAGAAACTCACTCTTCCCTCTCCCAACATGGAAAGCCTCTTTCCTTCAATTAGAAATCAGATTACCTAATTTTGCATCCTGGTTTACATTCAAGAATTAATTGTTTATTTGGTTTTTTTTAATTAACTGGTCTTATTTGATGAAGTGTTTTTAGTGTAAAGAAATTTGTCTCACTCTGTTGTCAGGATCTTTGGACTAACTGGGGAATCCATTGACCTATTCATTATCCCCATTTTTTCTAGTAAATTATATAGCTCAAATAGTTTCCTCCCTTAGCACCAAATAGCAAACTATTATTATATTATGTTATATTAACTATATATTATCTTACTATGTGCCAGGCACTGCTAAGAGCTTTATAAATATTATCTTGTTTGGTTCTCACAACAATGCTGGGAGCTAGATGCTGTTATTATCCCTATTTTACAGATTTGGCAGACAGAGGTTAGGTGACTTGCCTAGGGTTACATAGCTAGTAAACGTATGAGCTCAGGTTTGAACTCAGTGCCTTTCTGACTCCGGGCCCATCACTCTATCCACTGTAACACCTAGAGATTGTGATTTATTCAAAGTAATACAGTATACGGATGAGAAGTGGGACTTGACCCTAGGTCCTCCCAGGCTTTCAAGGTACCACAAACTGCTCCAGAACAATCTGGGGACATCATGGGTCAGGGCAGGGGGAAGCTTTCTGTTCTCACTGTTCTTGCTAAATAAGGTACTGAAGGGACTTCAAGTGCAATCATCAGTCTCTAAATGTGGGAGCAAAGCATGGGTTGTTCTTTCCTGCTTATGACTCTTGTTGGATTAAATTGAATTGAATTGAGGGCTGGGAGAGTATCAGGGGGTCTGATCACCAGAGAGTACCTCACCTCTACAAAAAAACCCCCAAAATAACAACTACGACAAAAAAATAACAACATGCCAACTTCTGAGATACAAAGAAAAAGCTGAAACATTCCCTGCCTTCAAGGATATTACATGAGAGTTATGACATATATAAATCAGAATGTCTATTATAAAAACAGAATACGTGTTGGGAAACCTTAGAGGAGATAGCATGAAAAATTGGGGGTGGGAGAGAATAAGGAAAGACCCCTTAGAGGAGTTGCTGCTTCGTCTTAAAGGAAGATGGAGATTCTGAAGGTTTAAGGTTGGGAGGGAAGGCGTCTCAAAGATGCAAGGGCACAGAGATGAGAAATGGAGTTTCATATTTGAGGAACCACTTTGGCACTTGAGTGGAGAATAGCTTGGAATGGGAGAGAATGAAGCAGAGAAGGCTATTACAATAACGTAATTGAGAGCTGAAGAGAGTCTGTACTAGGGTGATAGTTGTGTCAGTGAAGAGAAAGGAGCATGCAAAAGTTATCTCATAGAAAGAAATTATCATTTGACAAATGATAAGATATGTGGGAAGAGGGAGAGTGTTAAGCTGGGGAGGACATACTGGAATGATGTTCATGCCCTGGACCATAACAATGAAGTTCAAAAGAGGAGAGGGCTTGGGAGAAAGATGGGTTTTGTTTTGGGTGTATTGAGTTGGAGATACCTAGAGGACATCAGGTTTGAGTTCAGAAGTCAGGAATTCCCATGTCTTCCTTTGGAATTCGTGTACAAGGGGTCTATCCCCATCATACTGGATGAACTTCAGTTGATAATATGGACAGCAGTAGAAATTTATCCCTTCTAAGAACCCTCTTGGCTCAGCTGTTATCTGTGGTGCTCAGGATTCATCTTGTAAAATGCACTGGTATCCTGAGATCCTCACCATACTTATACATCAATCTTTGGATCTAGGTGTGTTTTGTTTTTTTGTTTGTTTGTTTGGTTTTGACCAGAAACCTTCAGAGTCTTCCCCTCCAAGTTTGATTTTTTTTTTCTGGACTAGGTTAAAGAGGCCATTCTTTGCCTAATTTTTTTTTACCTAGCCTTAATCACTGAATGGGTGTTGCTTCAGTCAAACTAAAACCTGCTAAAAACCTTAGCTTTAAAAGGTCAAGGTTTTCCACCACATCTGGGGTCGTTTCCAGTTGTTCTGATGCATATCTGGCCACTGGACCAGATATGGCTGTGAAGGAGAAAGTGAAGCTGGTGACTTTACACAGTCCTGCCTTACTTAAATCCAATTCACTTACATGTCATGGCATCATCTTCCTGATGTCATGGTCCTCTTTGAGAACAAAGGATAAACAACAACGACTGGAAAGGCAAGAAATGCTTGGTCATGCTAGAAGCACTTCCTCCTGCCTTGTGACTTCATCACAAGCTCATTTCTCCCTCAGTATCCTTCCAGTCACCTAGTTCTGTAGCTTTAGAGTCACTCTTGATTCTTTCTTTATCACCTTGCCTCCCCCCATATCCAATCAATTGCCAAGTCTTGTAACTTCTACCACTACAACATTTTTTATCTTCAAGTGATGATGTGAGCATGACATGAGTAGTTCTTTCAGATGCCTTCAATGAACACTAACCACTCGGCCCCCCTCCAAAAAAAAAGCCCACACCTGGAGTCTGTAGCTCAGTGCCCTGCCATATGCATGTCTCCTACTTTCTCTTTTCCTGGGTCTTCAGAATCAACTTATGTCACTGCCAGGCCTGGCTGGCTATGTGTGTGTGGAGGGGGTGTCTCCTCAATCAGCAACCCCCTGCCTTGGCTCACTCACAGCCTCAATATCTCCATTGTGGCTCCAGAATGTTTCCTATAAAGCACATGAAATTTCTTTCAAATGTTCCCATCTTAGTGTCAGCAGGATAATTTTTGGCAACTATTTTTATGTTCATCTCCTGAGACTACTTAGCCCCACATACATGCAAAGGGTAGAACTGTTCAGAGAAAAAGAAACACCTCAAGTGAGGTGTTCCATATTTGTATATTCCAGGACTAGTCACAGGTTCAGAGCAGTCCATGGTAGGCTCTAAAAGGAAGTCACTGAGAGCAAGAGTGGGCAGTGCCTATAGGGAAAAGAAGAATGAGGCTTTCCCTTGGGGGTTTGCCTTCCTTTGGTGGGATGGAGAAGGAAGAAAGATATCTGTTGGGGTGCCATGGTCAGTGAGTATTGCAATAGTGTAGCAGAGAGGACATTGAATGGATTTAGCACTATCTTGCCAACTCTTCACTCTGCCATGAGAGCTAAGGGGAGGAAGAAACATGCACAGGCTGAGGCATAAGAGGAGAAAGGGCCAAATAGACTGATTATGCTGGCCTGCTATAGAGACCATGGGAGCAGAGATGGGCAATGCCAGATCCCTCAGTTATATTTAGCTGAAGCCTTTAGAGATATTACCCTATGGTAGGAACCATAGCTACACCAAGCAGGCAATGGAACTGTTTTCAGATCTAACTGGTCCAGGAAATTAAGGCTTGAAACATTCCTGTAGTTTCCTGGTCATCTACACATAAAAGCCTAGCATGTGGGGAATCAAGGTCCCTAAGAGTTGAGGGGAGGGTGAGCAAAAATATACTCCATTAGAGAAAAGGCTTCATCAAGGGGATATGATTGGGTTCCAAGTTACTTTTGATCACTGTCATTTGGGACAAGGTGATTCCATGCTCCATTTCTGAGATTTGACCCCTTTCCCATGGAATACCATTTCCACAATAAACACACATAGATAACAGCAAGGAATCCTATTTATCTAATTCTTAGCAAAACAGAAATCAGAGAAGATATACACAGGAGAATATGTATCAGACAATACAGAATGAAGACATGCTCCCATTGGGAGCAAGATAACTTAGCTCAACCAAAGACAGTATCCCAGGTCTCACCCAAGGGCAAACTCCTCAAAAATCTTTAGAGTAGCAAGTTAAAAATAGAAACATTGTAGAAACTGCTTGTTCCTCTTGCTTCTTCCCATAGTCTTTTCCTTCAACAACCTGAAATAGGTTTGGTCTCTTTCATCTCTTTCAAAGCTGGAAGCTGATTCCACAGAAGACTCTCAACTGGAGAATCTCCAAAGAGGGACTCATTGAAAATTGTTGTCCTCACCTTTCTCTAACTCTGCACAGCCCCTCAAACAGGATAGGGCAGTCATCTATACTCATAAGGAGAGACTGCCATGCCAATGGACTTTGGGACAAGGGTTACATGTAAAATGGGTATAATAACACTTTCTACCCCTTCTGGTTGTGGTAAGGATGAAATGAGATATTGGTGAAGCACTCAGCCCAAGTGCCTCACACATAGTAGGTGAATTAGTTTCTTTTTGGCTCAATTTAGCACATGGTTGGTAGATGAATTGGTTTCTTTCAATAAACACTTATTAAGCACCTATTATGTGCCAGGCATCGTGCTAAGCCCTGGGGATACAAAAAAGGCAACAGATATTCTTGCCCTCAAGGAGTTTACAATCTAATGGGAGAAGCAACCCTAAATGTACAAAGCAAGTTATATACAGGATAAAGAGGAAATAGAATGGAGAGGAGAAAGACTGGAGGCAGGCAGACTGGTGAGCACTATAGTTTAATAATCCGGATTCCAGGTGATGAGGACCTGCACCAGCGTGTTGGCAGTGTCTTTGTGGCTCAACATAGGACTTGTACGTATCAGTCATTTCTTCCTTTTTGGTTGGAAAAAAAATAAAGAGCAAGCACTGAATTTGGAACTAGAAGACAAGGTTTTAAATCTTGTCTGCCTCTCACTACTGTGAACAAGTCATTTTTAACCTCTCAGGACTTTGTTTCCTTGGATGTAAAATGAGGGATTTTCACTAGATGATCTCTAAACCCCCTTTCAGCTCTAAAGCCTATTAATAGCCTCGGGGCAGTGTTGCCAAGGCCTGTCAGGTGGAGCTCCTCTGGAAGAAATCTGCCTGGCAGTGCCTGCAGTGCAGGTGGCTGAGCCAGAAAGCAGGGGCTAGAGGAAGAAGAGGAATCCCTAGGTCTTCCATTGTACCCCTCAAACCTCTTCCCCATAGCCTCACTCCCCAGTCCCTCCTGTCTTGGGCTAAGCCTTGAAGACTGTTGGTCTGGCTTGCTGCCTCTAACTCTCCTCTCATTACCACCATACACACCCTCCCCAGCCCAAGCCATGCCCCTGAAGCGGGTGCTCTGCCCCTAGCCTGCCCTTCTGTCCATCATAGGTGAAATGAATTCATCGAGAATAGAGCCAGGAGCTAAATTTGTGCGTGTGTCTGATCTGGGGCATTTGAAGCCATCAGCAGCCAGTCCAGGAGGTGCCCTTCTGCTCAGCAAGAACTTGCAAGGCAGCCATGGTCAGTTTGAGTTTAGGCTGGGGGACATATGGTGGGGATGGGGGTGGGCAGTGACAAAGCAGGTCCCCTCTAAAGAAACTATAGGACCTTGTGCTCCTGGGCTACCTCAGGGGATCCTTTGCCTGGTTACCCCAGACAAAAACTGGGATTGAGGAGGCTAGGATTTTGAGAGTCTTTGTGGGTGTTTTACTGACTGCCACAGGGAGGACAGGGGCAATCTGGGTGGGATTGAGGCCCTAAATAAAAACCCCTAGTCTTTTGAGGTACAGCAGCTAGATGGACATGTGTAGATTTTACCAATGCTTATTTAATTCAATAAGCCTTTATTAAATGCCTCTAAAAATGTCATCCTCGGAAGTCTTGCTATAGTATGTAGACCACCCTAGGTTCTCAAAGACTGTACCACTGGGCATAAACTCAGAGGTTGTAGAACTGGAAATACTTTAGTGGATGGACCTGGCAATTCAAAAAAGCTAATTTCCTGGTTGGTCACAAGATGGTGAAGGTCTCAGCCACCCCACTCTCAAAGGTTGCTTATTGTCAGAGGATGGTGTCAGGCTGGGGAGGTAGAGGGAATATCAACATGGAGGACTTTATGGATCCTGGGAGACTGAAGTTTGTGCAAGGCAGTGTATGAGATATAGATGAAACAAGACCATTTCTGTCCTCACGGAGCTTAACAGTCACACACATATATATAGATGGGACTATCTCTTCAGGGTCTCCGTGTCAGAGCTATAACTAGAAATGTTGCATAGCTGTACATGTATAATCTGTATCTAATTACTTGCCTTCTCATGGAAGGGGGAGGGGAGGAAGGAAGGGAGAGAATTTGGAACTCAAAATTTAAAAAAAGATTGTTAAAATTTTTTTGCCTATGTGTAATTGAAAAAAAAAGAAAATTAAATGTAAAAAAGAAATGTTGCCATAGGACTGGGGTGGTGGTGGTGATCTACTCCATTTGAGTGCAATCATGCTGTGATCAGTCTGTCTGGGACCTAGGGGCTTCCAATGAGAACAGGAATCTTGAAAAGTGGCATTCAGGAGCCTGACAAGGGAGGACAGTAGTGTTGTGAAGGGCTAGTGACAATCTGATTGAAGATACAGTGGTAGCTGGAAGGAAGATGTCCATAGGGAGAATTCTCTACTCCCCCTCCCTACTTCAGTGTCCTGGGGAAAAGCTCCAGTTGTGACTCTGCTCCATGTGAAAATCTTCTCCTAGTAAGAACCCCCATCTTCAATGAATTGTTTCATTGTGTGCGTATGTATATGCATCTATCTACATGTGTAAATATATATGTATATATTATGTGGGTGTGTATCTTGGTGTATTTGTGTTTGTGTCCCTGTCTTTGTGTATAAATGCGTGTGCACGTTGGTTGGTGTGTTTGTGACGCTCTCTCTGAGTCTTAGGTCTCATTTCTTTATGGTCACCTAGTGTAGCAGCTGGCACATAGTAATAAAGACTCCATAAATAATAAAGACTTGTTGGTTGACTGACGGGTCAAAGGGCAGGTTTATGATAAGACTATACGTTGTAAAGCCAGAAGGGACAATTTGGTCCGATTCTCTCATTTGACATGAGAATACTGAGTCCTAGAGAGATGCCACTTGTCCAAGTTTAACTTCTGACTGAGTTTAGTCTCTTCCTACTATATCTCACTGCCTCTGTGTGTATAGGTGTCTCTGTGTGTGAGTGGCTGTGGGTATCTATGTCTCTGTGCATATGTTTTTGCCTTTGGGTACAGTTGTGTCTGTGTATAATAGGGGTGACAGATTCTGTTTTTGAAGACCCCATTTCATTTTTTTTGGAGGGGGAAGGCAAGGCAATTGGGGTTAAGTGACTTGCCCAAGGTCATACAGTTAGTGTGTCAAGTGTCTGAGGCTGCATTTGAACTCAGGTCCTTCTGACTCTATGGCCAGTGCTCTATTCACTGGGTCACCTAGTCACCCGACTCCGTTTCATTTTAATCTCTTCCTTCGTTGTCTGAAATACAGCTGGAGAAGGAAATGAGGAATTGTAATGCTCTAGAGACTACAAAACATATCTAGTCTAGGCACAACTAGTCCCAGTGCCAGCCCCTAAACTTGAAAATCTCCCTCTCTCTTAGGACAGAAGAATCCTTGGACCTTGCTGTCCCCTTCCCCTTCCATGTCAAAGCATCCAACTATGTCTTACTCAACTCTACCCTGCATTCAGAGGTGGGAGGGAAATGTGCCTTCCTCTCACTGAGGCCCCACAATGACCCTTTGCCCCCTTTATTGACTCTTTAGTCACATAGAAAGTTTTCAGCCCCTCGTCATGGCCACCTGGGCTTCCTGCCCCAAAAAAGGAGCCGGAGGCACCGAGGGAAGGTGAAGACCTGGCCCCGGGATGACCCCAGTAAACCTGTACATCTCACAGCCTTCCTGGGCTACAAAGCTGGCATGACCCACACCCTTCGTGAAGTTCACCGACCTGGCCTCAGTGAGTAAATAACAGGGGCTTGGGTAGGGGAGCAAGGGATCATTACTTAACTGAGAAAAAGTCTTTTGTAGTAGAGCTATAACATGAAATTATGTTCTGCCTGAAAATTATTCTGCCTAGGGATAGAAACAGCTGGGTGGCTAGGGGGCCCAGAGGCCTCCCTTATTGCAGGTACAGTCACACTGGGAAGGGAGATTGTCTTCCAATCTCTCATCCCCTAGAGTACACTCTTCATCCTTATAGCACTTTAGGGGAAGAAGGTAGGCTCAGGGAGATGGATAATGTGCTAGTGAAATACCAAGGGTGGGGGTCAAGAGACCAAGGGATGGTACCCTACAGTATCCATGACCAGAAAAAGACTGTGAATCAAGACACAAGGATGGAGATCAATGAATAAGGGAAATGTGCCCCCACAACCAGCCTGGATATTGGCACCCTGAAGCAAACAAAGCCTTATTCACTGAAGGCTAGTTATGGTTTTGCCTTTCAGACTCAGAATCTGAACCAATGACTATTTTTATTGCATTATAATCTGTAAATATTTACTATTTTATTTATTATTTCTGCTTTTTATATTTGTTTACAATAGCTTTGTGCCCTAACACATTATCAATTTATGTGAAAGTTCTATGTTGTTCTGAGAAATACTTATTTAGAAGTCCTATTTAGAAGACACCATAAGTCTTTTAGCTCTAGTTTCCCCTAAAATTTTCTCAGTTCAGTATCAGCCTCAGAATCTGAAAGGTGGAATGATCTCCATATTTCCTTTATCTGTTATAACCTCCCACTTGGTGTAGAAATCACCTTTATAGAATCCTTAAAAATGGTTATCAGGGATTAGCTGATTACTTATCACAGCAGCCCATTCCACTTGTTAGGGATTTCTTTTTCATGCTGAGCTGAAACCTGTATCCCTGTAATTTTTACCCACTGGTCTTAGTTCTTTCTTCTAGGGTTAAGCAGAACAAATCTAACTCATCTTTCCACTGAGTGATAGTCCTAGAGATATATGAATAGCTTAAGGACCTCCCATCATGGCCCATATTTTACAGGTGATGAATACATTTTGGGGCCAGGAATCCCCCCTACCTCCAATGCTATACCTCTTAACTACTCACAGTGACCCTCTGGAGCTGTGATTACAGGCGCTCACTCAGGTCACCTGACCTTCCCTGGGTCCCTCTCCTCCAGAGGTGTCCAAAAGGGAGGAGGTGGAGGCTGTAACCATCGTGGAGACCCCACCAGTGATTGTAGTAGGAATCATAGGCTACGTGGCCACCCCTCGGGGCCTTCGGAGCTTCAAGACCATCTTTGCAGAGCATCTTAGTGATGAATGCCGACGTCGCTTCTATAAGAACTGGTGAGTGGGGCCATCAGAGCCAGAGTGACTAGGAACCAATGTATCCATGTGATAGAATGACCTTAGGTTAGAGCAGTGGTTCTCATCCTTCCTAATGCCATGACCCTTCAGTACTCATATGTGAGATTTTCTGCATGTGGGCAGACCCACCTGGAGACAGATAGAGGAGCGGTGTCTTGGTTCCTAAGATCATCCAAAATATGTGTTTTTCAATGGTCTTAGGCGACTCCTGTTAAAGGGTCCTTCAACCCCCAAAGAGGTCATGACCCACAGGTTGAGAACCGCTGGGTTAGAGCAACCCTGGGGAAGGGAGACAATGAAGGAATCTTGGTTGAAGTGACCAGTGAGATCAGAGTGGGTCCTGAAGCTGATGTTCCCTCAAAAGCCAGAGTGACCATGGAAACTAATGGCCATGGGAACTGGAGTGACCATCAGGCAGGATGAATATATTCCTAAATATCCACAGGGACTCAGGTGACCATGGGAATCAAAGTGACCACTGAATGAGATTCATGGGGTGAGTGGGACTCTTCCTACCCTTAGGTACAAGAGCAAGAAGAAGGCATTCACCAAGGCCTGCCAGAAATGGCGAGATGAAGATGGGAAGAAGAAGCTGCAGAAAGACTTTGCATCTATGAAAAAGTATTGCAAGGTCATCCGTGTCATTGTCCACACCCAGGTCAGTCTGGCTGCAGTTCTGGAAGGCTCCCATTCCTGGCAGGTGTAGAGCTCAGCACTTGTTTAAAATGTCAGGCTAAAAATAGCCTGTGAGTGAGTCCCTGCTCAAAGGAAGAGTTTGCCAAGTTGTGCAGTTCTGTGGGTTAAGATGAAGAATAAACTTTGTCTTGGGGTTAGGGTTCTTGTGCCCATGGCTAAGCTTCAGGGACCCTACAACAAGTCCTTTCCATAGATTTTTGACTTGGTTTTCCCCCTTCTAAAACAGATATACAATTCCTTGAAAGGAAAGAGGGAAGTGGAGTTTAGTGACAATTTTTATAAAGCTTAGGAAAGAAAAGTGGAAACAGGGTAACACAAGGTCATTCACACTGAGTGGGGGTGAAGGGGTGGGAGGGAGAGAATTGGTTGGGAGAGTTGGAAAAATCTAGGAATCCAGAAGTCATTATGACTCAGAATATGCATGATATAACTTTTTAAAAACTTATTTTTAATTTTTAATATTCTTTTCTTTTTCAATTTTGAGTTTCAGATTCTTTCCTTCCATCCCACTCCTCCCCTATTCACTAAGTAAACAATATATCAGTTATACATGTGAAATCATACAATACATTTCCTTATTAGCCGTATCTCAAAAAAAAGCAAAACAAAACAAAGTAAGAAAATCATACTTCAGTTTGCACTCAGAGTTCAACATTTATCTCTTTGGAGGTAGATAGCATTTTTTTTTTATCATGAATCTTTTGGGACTGTTTTGGATCAATGTATTTATCAGAGAAGCCAACTCTTTCACAGTTGATCATCATTATAAGATTGCTGTTACTGTGTAAAATGATCTCCTGGTTCTTCTCACTTCGCTTTGCATCAGTTCATATAGGCCTTGCCATTTTTTCTGTAACTACCCCCTTGACATTTCTTAAAGTGCAATAGTACTCCTTTACAATATGATATAAATTTTAAAATAAACTACAGACATACTTTCTGAATTCTGTTGCACTTCGGTTGAGGCAAAAAGAAAATTAAGGGGTGTGATACCATAACAGAACAAATCAGTTTAGAATTAAACATTGGCTCTGACTGCAGGGGATGCCTTGCTTTTCCTGGAAAGTTGCCTATAAATTGGACACTACAATCTTAAATCTTCCCTTTAACAGGATCCTTCTGTGAAGTGAACTATCCTTCTCCAAAGCTAGTAACCACCCTCTAAATAACATATGGGGAGGGAAGGTGTGGTGTAAAGGGACTCTTGCTTACAATGCCCAGGGTATAAGGTGCCCTTGGATGATAGAGAACGGGAGGTGCATAGATGATCAGGTTGGCACCACCTGGGATCTATCTGGTACAGATGAAGCTGCTGCCCTTCCGGCAGAAGAAGGCTCACATCATGGAGATCCAGTTGAATGGTGGTACCATAGCTGAGAAGGTGGAATGGGCACGAGCCCGGCTAGAGAAGCAGGTGTCTGTGCACACAGTCTTCAGCCAGAGTGAGGTGATCGATGTGATTGCAGTTACAAAAGGCCGTGGCATGAAAGGTGATGTCCTAACCACTGGTTCGAGGGGAAATGAGGTTGATGCAGAGTGAAAGCAACAGGAAAGACTTCTCAGAGGAGGCCAGTCAGTATTAAATCAGGACTTTTTGAACCTCTCTGTTTTCTTAACTTGAAGTTGTTAAATTAGGGAAAGGAGATCTTGATCCCTACTTTATGGGGTTAGTGGAAGAAGACAAAGAAGGAGGAGACTCTCAGACTTTGCCCTAATGGACCTGAAATGGGAGACAAACTTCACACAATAAAAACAGAACAAAGCAGGGAGGGTTGAATTGTGTGGCTAAAATGGGACATCAGTGTAAACTGAAGTGGTTAGGGAAGACATCTTGGAGGAGGAGGACCCTAGAGGAACAACTTAGCTCCTTTGAAGTCATTTGACTGGGTAAATGGGTGTTGTAATATTTCTGCTTCCTCTGACTCTGTCAATGAACCAGGCCCATTAGGGGCTCCTAAAAAGGACCTATTTCTTCTCTTATTTTTTCCAGGGGTCACCAGCCGTTGGCACGCCAAGAAACTCCCACGAAAAACACATAAGGGACTGCGTAAGGTGGCCTGTATTGGGGCCTGGCACCCTGCAAGGGTGGGCTACTCCATTGCTCGAGCTGGGCAGAAAGGTTACCATCACCGGACAGAGCTAAATAAGAAGGTGTCCACAGCTTCTGGTCACTCCCTATAGCTATCCTCTCCCTACTATATGTTCATTCATTTATTCATGTACCCATTCATCTATTTACTGTCACTCACTCATTCATTCATTCTTTTTTGTTTTTTGCTTTTTGGAGGGCAATTGGGGTTAAGTGACTTGCCAGAAGTCACATGGCTAGTAAGTGTGTCAAATGTCTGAGGTCAGATTTGAATTGAGATCCTCCTGATTCCAGGGCTGGTGCTCTATTCACTGAGCCACCTAGCCGCCCCCATTCTTTCTTTCTTTCTTCCTTCCTTCCTTCCTTCCTTCCTTCCTTCCTTCCTTCCTTTCCTTCCTTTCCTTCCTTCCTTCCTTCCTTCCTTCCTTCCTTCCTTCCTTCCTTCCTTCCTTCCTTCCTTCCTTCCTTCCTTCCTTTGTTTCTTTCTTTGTTTCTTTCTTTCACATTAACTCATTCATTTACTCATTCACTAACACTGATTCATTCACTGATTCATTTTATTTATTCTTTTGTGAGTTTTTAGTTCAGATTGGTACTAAATGGATTTGTAATACCAACTTACTCAATAACCAATCTCAGAGAGAATGAGTCCAAGAGGGAGCTAGATGGAGCAAGGAAAAACTGGTCTGGAGGTCCATATTTAGGAAGGAACACCCTGAAAGTGAATTGATAATCCCCCTCTGAGCAGTGATTGTACACATTTGTGACTTCAGCATTCCCAGCTTCTAAAGAGCAGGTGGTGGGGCAAGGCCCAGTGATTAACTTTGAGGAGGCCTGACTACCTTACCCTCATGTCTAGATCTACCGAATTGGCCATGGGATTCATGTGAAGGATGGGAAGGTAGTTAAGAACAATGCATCCACCAGCTATGATGTGACAGACAAATCTATCACACCCCTGGTGAGTGGAAGACTGGGTGGAAGCCCCAACCCCAACAAAAAAAAATCCTGAGACAATCATATACTGCTTCATGTAATGACTGAGAGTTTTTGTCTGTCTTGGCACTGATCATTGACCAGAGTATTTGACTTTCTGACCTGTTAGTAGGACAGGAAAGGTGGGAGGCAGAGGTATTTGGGTTGCTTGAAAGGCCTAGTCAGCTCAGGCCTAACCTTTGTGCCCTGTCCCCCAAGTGGCCTCTGTGTTCCAGAGGGTAGAGGGAGGGTAGGAAACAAGAAGATGAGCAATGGCCTCCCCTGGCCTCCCCTCTCCTTGAATTGGACATGGCCCCTTTCTTATTTCCGAATCTGATCCTGGTGTCCAACTTTTCCTAGGGGGGCTTCCCACACTATGGTGAAGTGAATAATGATTTTGTGATGCTGAAGGGTTGCATTGCTGGGACCAAGAAGCGTGTCATCACTCTCCGAAAGGTCAGGAAAGCAAGAATGGTCACTTTGGGACAAGGAGGGACTTCATGAGATGATCCTGTCAGTCTTTAGGAGAATCTCATGTAGCCAGTTCATGGTTTTGTATTTGGTTTCTATGCTTACAAGAAGACAGAGGAGGAGGGGACCAGGACCTGGTCCATCACACTTGGGAGGCAGAGGAGAAGCAGACCCAGGCCCTAATCTCATAGTTGGGGGCTGGGGTGGGGGGGTGAGGTGGGCACAGATACAGTGGTAACAGAACAGTTCAGAAGAGGGTACAACTGAGAGGCTCAGACTTAGGGCTTTAGGGGCTCATAACTGGGAGACAAAAGAGGACCAGAATGGTCAGAGGAGATTTCTGGGAGGAGGTAGTCCTTGATTGGTAAAGACATTTAGGTAGCAGAGGGGAAATTCTAAACCCCTTATTAAAGACAGGGTCATTGTTGGGAAGGGGATGGGAAACAGGAGAGGGGCCCAGGGACAATTTCTCATATCATAGATTAGATTCAGAGTTAGGTCTTGGGGGTTGTGACCTTAACCCATGTGCCTCCCACCCCCATCTCTTCCAGTCCTTGCTAGTGCACCGAAGCCGGAGGGCTCTGGAAAACATTGAACTAAAATTCATTGATACCACCTCAAAGTTTGGACATGGAAGATTCCAGACAGCCCAGGAGAAGAGAGCCTTCATGGTAAGCTATCTCTCAGGCCTTGACCCCTGTAGTAATAGATCCCTAATTTCCCATTGGCCTGAAAGTCACCCCCCGCCCCCTCCCAGCCCCTGAAACTTTTCAGTTTCTGAGTTTTCCTGAATTCTGAATTCTCCTAGCATTAGGTTCTGACAAAAGGCCAGGGAGATTAGTCATCAGTTGAAGCAAGCAAGTGAGATAAAGGGAGAGTAGGGGACAGTTGTGGATGGGGTCTGGCTTCTCCCATAAACTCAGACACTTGTTTGTATGTGTCTGCCTTATATAGTGAAAGAGAGGTTATTAGCCTAGTCCTGGGGAAAGAGGGGAAGCAGAAGAAGGATTTGAGCCTAGATTCTTCCCCAGCCAGGGATCTTCAATGGGGAGACCCTGAAGAGCCCTCTAAATCTGTAGTGAATGAGTAAATGAATGATGAAGCAGAGAGTCAATGACTGAATGAATCAATGAATAAGTGAATGAACACAATCGAATGAATGATGAGGGTAACATAACATGCCTCCTATGTGCTTGAATGTATCACACGTGTGTGCATGTGAGCTCATGTGTGAGACACTGAGAATAACAATATTTCTCTTTCTCTCTCTCTCTCTCTCTCTCTCTCTCTCTCTCTCTCTCTCTCTTTCTTCTCCTTTCCTACCACCCCAGGGCCCCCAAAAGAAACACCTTGAAAAGGAGAAGACAGAAGCAGCAGCAGGTGACCTATGAGGTCACCTAGGAGCTAGGCATCCAGAGAAGGACCTTGGCTTAATGGTCCCTTCCCTAGTACAGAGAGCCTCTCATCAATAAAAGAGGTTGTTGGGAAAAATTTAGTAATAAGTATTTTTTTTAATAAGGCAGCATACCTTCTACCCTTCACATGTGTGCTTGCTGAACACTACTCTAGGTTCAAAGTAAGTTGTGGACATAGATTAGCATCCACTAAAAACTGCAATTTACAAGCCTTCATCAATGTATTTCTTTTACCAGTCATCTAAAAGACAGATGTTAGCTCATTAACTATCATAGCAAGATAATTACTAGGAAAGATTTCCCCCATAAACATAATTTTGTATTTTCCAAAGGTAGGTCCATCCAACCTGGTCCTTATGATAGCCAAGTCATTCTGTTCCCCACTTCCATTCTTATGATTCCTTAACATTATTGGAAGGGAAAACTCTTCCAGCTTGCTGAAACAGGTCATATAAATAGTTGTAAACTTTGTAGCATTGATCCAATCTTCCATATCCCATTTGTTCTTGAATGACTATGAGTGGGAACAACTACATGATTAAGATCTTAAAGAAGTAGTCTAGGCCAAGGGGAAACTAGGTAGCAAAATGAATAGAGCATTGGGTCTGGAGTCAGGAATACTCATCTTCCTGAGTTCAGATCTGACCACAGACAGTTGTGTGACCCTGGGCAAGTCATTTAATCCTATGTGTGTCCATTTTCTCTTTTATAACATGATGATCATGAGGGAGATACAGGATTTGCCTAAATGGAAGATCTTCATGTGTATGTGTTTGCATGTGCGTGTATGTATATATACATAGATGAAAATGCACACATATATACATACACATACATGTATGTATACATATATCTATATCCACATCCACATCTAAATCCATATTTATATCTATATCCATATCCATATCTATATCTACCTGTGATGGAAGACCTCAGAAAAGACTTGGAAGAACTGTCAGTCAATACACATTTATTTAGCACTTACTGTGTGCCAGACACCATGCCAAGTGCAAGAGATACAAAGAAAGACAAAGGACAGACCCTGCCTTTAGGCAGCTCACAGTTTGATGGGGGGGGAAACTATATGCAAACAATTATGGACAAGATTTATACAAGAAAAATTGGAGTGAATCAATAAAGGGAAAGCACTAGCATTAAGGGGGATCAGGAAAGGCTTTCTGTAGACTTTTATCTGGGTTTTTATCTGGGACTCAGAGGAAGCCAGGAAAGCCAGAAGGTAGAGGTAAGGAGGGAGAGTATTCCAGGCATGGGGGACAGCCAACAAAAATGCTGATTCAGGACACAGAGCGCCTTGTGTCAGGAACTGTGGGTTATTGACACTATTAGAAGAGTCCAGCAATCCATGTGTATCATTTAAGAGTGGAGCTACAGAAGAAGAATTTGGAAACATGAGTGTGCGTAGATTTTGAACAAGAGAACTCAAGTGAACAAATACACCATACCAAGAGTTCAAGCTCTGCTGGATTGTTTGGCTCTCAGTTTTGGAGTACACAGTGGATACTACCAGATTCCTTTAATAGAGGAAGACAGAGCGAAGACAGTTTTCATCTTCCCAGCTGGTTTTTTTTTTTTTTTTTACCAATTTGCGTGTATGCTCCAAATGTGGTGTATTTGCCACATTTTAATGACATATAGAGACAGGGGTTGGAAACATACTCAGGAATGATGGAGTACCACAATGATCTCATTGTCTTAGGAAAAACAGTGGTTCTTTCCTTCTGCTCCATGGTCTGTTTTACCTCTATACATCCACCAGGGAATCCTCAGTGATTCCCTGCTTCCCACATACATAGCTGGCAGGAAGTCTCTCTTAAGGGCTGGCTGGACCATTCTTGTCTCAGACCACAGCAGCAACCACAATCCATTGCTGCCGACACCCACAATGTGGTCTCAGTCACAGCACACAGCAGTGTGGATTGCAGCTGTTGGCAACACAGGGAGGCCAATCCCAAGGTCAACTAATGGCAGGCAGGGACCCCAAAATCGCCAATAGGAAGAAACTCCCAAGGGCAACAGAAAAGGAAATCTGCTCACTTACACCTAGGTCTTACCGCTTCCAGAGTCTCATCAATCTGTTCCCCTATGTTGTGACCTTAATGGAATCAGATATTTTAGACCTCAGGAAAAATCACAAGAAATACGAGACTGGGATGGCCTCTGGGTATGTAACATAAATGGAAGTGCTTGAGGTTATTCTAATGTTTAACAACGAGAGAGAAAGAGACATCAAGAGATAGACACAGGGGGGTGGAGCCAAGATGGCAGTGTAGAAGCAGCAAGGCTTCGCAGCTCCCACATAACCACCCTAAACACCCATAAAATATGAGCCCAGACAAAGTCTAGCATTCTCAGACTCACAAAAATACAGAAAACACATCTCTCACTGAAGGCAGCTCGGCAGCAGGGGCTCATTGTGGTGGGCTGGGAGTGGAGTCCAGCGCAGCCTGAAGCCGAGACTGTGGCCAGGCCCAGGGCGGTAGGAAGGAGTCGAGCTGAGCCGAGCCAAGGCAGCAGCCAGTCTGCAGGAGAGAAGATATACAGCCTCCAGCACCTCCACATCTACCAAGGTGTGAAAAATAGGGATTGGAGAGGGGCAGCTTGGCAGGAGGGGCTCATCCAGCAGGCCTGCAGGCCCAGAGCAAAGACCAGCCCAGCCCCAAACCTCAACGTGGCCAGGCCAGGCCCCAGGGTGGCCAGGAGGAGTCGAGCCTCCCAAGCTGCAGCTTGAGTCTACTTCAGAGAAGATCTAAAGCACCTGAGGGAATCTTCACATCCAGCAAACTGGATTAGAGACAGTCAATGAAAGTGAAAGTGAAACTTTGAAACTTAATTTGGGGGAAGAAAAGCAGTTCAGCCGATCTGCCCCCGGGACAAGGAAGCAGTGGAGGAAAGGAACTGCTGGAACTGGCAGCGGACCCCACTGGGCTGCTTCAGAGCCCCTGGCCTGTGGACCCTGCAGGGGGGCTGAATTGATTGATCAGGGCCAAGTGCTCTTGCGTTGAGTGGCCTGGATCTGGATCATGGTCTTGGGTGGTGGTCCTGGGGTGCACTTTCAGCAAGCCACAGCTGGGGGGGCTGCAACACCCCCCTAATAGCTTTGGCAGCTGTGAAAACCCCAGCGATTTGGAACAGAGCTTTCCCCCATGGAAGCAGAATTTCACAGAGCTAAAAAAACCAACCAATTAATTGACTGGCCAACATGAAGAAAAGGAAGCAAATTAAGAACAGCAATAAAACTCTAGAATCCTTTTTTGTGGACAAAAAGGATCAAAGCATGGAACAGGAGGAAGACAACACAGTCAGAACGCCCACACCAAATGCTTCCAAGACACTTGAATAATGCCTAGAAGCTATACATCAACTGATAAAGGACTT
>CM053599.1:101295472-101336312 GCA_028646575.1 Pseudocheirus occidentalis
TCTCTCTCTCTCTCTCTCTCTCTCTCTCTCTCTCTCTCTCTCTCTCTCTCTCTCTCTCTCTCTCTCTCTCTCTGTCTCTCATATGTTGAAAGGCCCTTTGGGGTCAGTTACTGTAGCCCTAATGCTCTACATTTTTAACTCTAATCATTCCTATTATCCATCTCTTATTTCCTTCCCAATGGACAGAGTACTCAACTAAAGAGTCAGGAAGACTTGGGTTCAAATCCTACCTCTGATATTTACTAGCTGCGTTATCCTGGGCGAGTCACTTAATTTAACACTTAATACTCTGGGTATTCATTTCCTCATCTGTAAAATGAAGGGGTTGGACTCCATGGTCTTTAAGGTTCCTTCAAGTTCCCAATTTATGCTATGATCTGAGAACCAGTGAAAACTGACTGTCTTACTGCTGAGACACCATTTTGGACATCAGTGTTAAAGTGAAATCATTCCCCCCCTCCTCTTTCAGAGTAGTCTCTAGTTAGAAGATTTGAAATAATTTTTGACCGTGGAGGGAACACATTACTTTTATAATAACCAAGAAAGGGAACTTACTAAGTATAAAGTTAGGAAATGAACAGTTTCTGTGTTTTATTCAATTAGGTATCTATGTCTGTGCCAAGTGTGGCTATGAGCTCTTCTCCAGTCACTCAAAGTATCAGCATTCCTCTCCGTGGCCAGCCTTCACTGAGACAATACATGCTGACAGTGTGTTGAAGCGTCCAGAAGTTGGTAGGTCACAAGCCTTAAAGGTAAGGGGAATCATATTAAGATAATTAGCAAATTCAGTAATTGTACTTTCTTAAGCATTAGAAGTTGTTTACCTGAGAATTGATATCACATCAGATTATTTGAGACCGATCTGGAACGTAAAACTTATAAAATTCAGACGTGAAATGATTTTATCATTTGAAACAACCCTAAAAAGAACTTTTTTTTGATACCTTTTGCTTTTATATCATATTCATTTCTGAATATCCTCTTTCCCACTGAGCCATTCATTGTGCCGGGAAAAAGGGGAAAAAACAGATCAGCAGAGTAAGTGTAGTCAGACAGCTATGCAGCATCCCAGACCCAGAGTCCCACCCTGCTCAGTAAAGGGAAGGAAGGATGTTTTGTCAACTCTGAGGTCAGAGTAGTTTTATTGTGTGGTCCTTGCCATTTCAGTTCTTGGAGTCATTGTGAATTGTGGACCCTTCTCTAGAATGACCGGAAATCAAGGTAGAACAATTAGCTTTGGTAATAGAAGTAAAAATAAATAATCTATGATTTCTCAGCTGGGAATTAAAGCAGGCGGGGGGAGGGGGAGAAAGAGGGAGAAAGAAAGAGAGAGGGGGAGAAAGAGAGAGAGAATGTGTTTATATTTGTGCATAGATTTTCATAGTCAACCTTAGCTCAAGAGTGTCCTTTTGAAATCTCGTGTCCCTTCCTTTGATAAACCTCCAGGTGTCCTGTGGCAGGTGTGGCAATGGCCTAGGTCATGAGTTTATCAATGATGGACCAAAGAAGGGACAGTCCCGCTTCTGAATATTTAGTAGCACACTGAAGTTCATTCCTAAAGGTAAGCCAGCTAGCCCTCTCTTGCAGGTGTGTGATGATACTTTCTCACAAAGCTTTTTCTAAGTGAATTTACTTTTGGTTTTTAGAAGTGATCACATGTTACATTTCTAATTTTAATTAAAATTGTAGGTTAGGGGCAGCTACGTGGTGCAGTGAATAGAGAACCGGCCCTGGAATCAAGAGGACCTTAGTTCAAATATGGCCTCAGACACAACACACACAAAAAAAACTAGCTGTGTGATCTTGGGCAAGTCACTTAACCCCAATTGCCCTACCTTTTCCCCTCCAAAAAAGCCCCTCCCCTCCAAGAATTGCAAAAAAATAAAATAAAATCATAGGTTATCAGAGCAGGAGATGGCCTTAGGGACCATCCAGTCAAACCACCATTTCAGGATCACACATTATGTGGAGCTGACTGTAGAGCCCTGATCTTCTGACAGTCCAATTATTGTTGCAAATAGTTCCAGCCAAGCAATAGCTAATACCCCAGAGATGTGCCTGTGAGTGAAGACTCTTTATCATTTATTCATCGAAATGGGGCCATCGTGAACCTACAAGGAAGGACACTGGCCTGTCTGTGGCAGCAATTTTGTTACTGTATGTTTTAGCTCCCAATTTTATGTAACCTTTGTGTGGAGCCCTTTTGACATTTGTTACTTACTTTGCCATCAATATAAATGTTGCCCCTAAGAATTAATTATGTTGCCAAATATACCCTGTGGCTTCATTTGTTCCCTAACCCTCCCTTGGTTCCTTTTAGGAAACACTTCACTTTATATTAGCATGATTATAGGATGGAGGAGATGTCTCTGACCATCCATTTCTTTTATTTTTTCTAATTAACAAGCATTTATTTCCTCTCCCTCCCACTTCCTCCCTCCTCTAATTGTATAGTAAAAAGAAAAGAAAGTAACAAAGTAACAAAAATGTTTTGTCAGTGGAAACATTGGCCCTGTCCTGTATAAGTCTGTCTTGTTCTGCATTTCAGGGCCCATCACCTCTCTCCATCAGGAAGGGGTGTCAAGCTTTGTCTTCAGGCCTCTGGAAGTGTGTTTTGTTGTTGCATTGGCCAAAGGTCTAAAGCAAGGGTGGGGAACCTGTGACATCAAGGCCACATGTGGCCTTCTAGGTCCTTGGGTGCAGCCTTTTGACTGAGTCCCAAATTTTACAGAACAAATCCTTTTATGAAGTAGATTCATTCTGTGAAGTTTGGATTTAGTCAAAGGGCTGCACCTGAGGACCTAGAGCGCCATGTGTGGCTTCTGGGCAAAAGTTCTCCAGCCCAGTTCTCTAGCCCTAGGTCTAAAGTCTCCTTACAGATTCTAGAAAGCATCAATAACTTGAACTTTAATAAGTACTTTATTAAGTACCCACTATATGTAAGGCATAGATTATATAGATGAAAATGCAACAATCCCTGCTTTTAAGGAGCTTGATTTCTCCTGGAGGGGAACCAGCATGTACCCAGAGAAGTATTTACAAAGTCACTTCTGGAGGAAGGTGGTACTACCCACCTGAGAAGAGGCCTCCCTTGGTTTTATTGAATGTCCACTTTTCTCACCCCACTCCCAGGCCTGGAGTGCCACTGACTTGTCTTTTTCTCCTGTTGTTCTAAGGAAGACAGACTTTAGCATCTTATTTCTGCTTCACGTTAAGAAGACTGGATCAGAGACATAGACTATTTTTTTAAAACCTAGACCTTAATTGATTTAGGCAGTTCCTACCAATTAGGAAATTCCTACCGTTGCAGATCAATAGCTTTTCTGTAATTTATGTTGTTAAGAAAGTTGCCCAGAGAACTTAGAGGTTAAGTGACTTGTCCAGGATCATACAACCAGTATGGGTCAGAGGTAGGGAAAGGAATGAACATTTTTTAAGCTTCCACTGAGTGCCAGCCACTATGTGAAGTGGTTTGTAAATATTATCTCCTATATATTATCTCTCTGACTTGGGGGTTGGCTTTCTGTTATGCTGTGCTGTCTCTCTCCATCTCTGTATGCCTTCACCAAAAATGATTTTAGCCTTACATAGCTGTATGTGTCTCTTTATGTATATATGTATTAAATCTATTTTTCTTTTTGCTTACTTCTCTCACTGTGCTCTATGATGACTAGGCCTCCTTCCCTAATTATATACATACATATAAGTAAATGAGTGTATGTGTGTGGATTTTTATGCTTCTGTACAAAGGTGGCCCTGAATGTAGAAATTTGTTTTGTCCATTTGAAATGGATCATGTTAGGGTAGGTAATACACTGTAGAATCAACATACTGTAGACCTGGGTTCCAGTCTTAGACTGTGTAAAAGATGGGCAAATGACTTAACGTTTCATAACATCTCAGATACTCAGCTTCTTCTGCCAAGAGAATTGTTGTGGTGGCTAGGTGGTGTGGTGAATAGAGCACTGGCCCTGGAGTCAGAAGGACCTGAGTTCAAATCTGGCCTCAGACACTTAACCCAAAAACTAGCTGTGTGACCTTGGGCAAGTCACTTAACCCCAACTGCCCTCCAAAAAAAGAGAGAGAATGGTTATGAAGATTGATGATATGTGTAAATTGCTTTGCAAATTTGAAGGCTCTCTATAAGTTTGAGTTATTTTGATGAATAAAACCTTGTTCATTTTCTGAGGATCACTGGACAAATGTAAGTTTTTGTTTTGTTTTGTTTTGCTTTTTGGAGGGGGGAAGGCTTGGCAATTGGGGTTAAGTGACTTACCCAAGGTCACACAGCTAGTTAGTGTTAAGTGTCTGAGGTCAGATTTGAACTCAGGTCCTCCTGACTCAGGGCCAGTACTCTATTCACTGCACCACCTAGCTGCCCTGGAAAAATGTAAAAAAAAAAAAAATTTAAAAACACAGGGACTATTACTGTGTCCAGACTTCTAAATGATCATGGTCCAAAATATTTGAGCTTTTCAATTGAGAAATCCAGACTTCAAGGATGGGGTTCATCCTTGATTTCATCTATTGACTTGATGATCCTTAAATAAAGGAAAGACATTTCATACTTGTGATTTTGGACAAGTCACTTTCCTTCCCCTGGCCCCAGTTTCTTCTTGTAAAATGAAGAAGAGGTTGACTGACCCAGACGGCGTCACAGGTTCCTTCAGGCTCTCTGTCTGTATCAGAAACTTCAGCAGTTTGGATCGCCACAGTCTAAGTGCTGGGAGTGCTGACAAGGTCTTACGTAAAGCCAAGAGCTGATTAGGCCTGTAGCCTGATTTCCTTTGTAGATGAAACAAGAAGACCTCGAAAAATCTTGGGCTCCCACTCAAGAAGACAGCCTGCTGACTGACAATCACCTGACTGGGAGGGTCCCATTTTGTGAGATCTGTGTCTGCTTCACAGCTAGACTTCAGTCAGTGTGTATGAGGCTAGAGTGTAGGTGGGGCCTCCCTGGGAGTTTTTAATCCAGATGATATCAGATGAATAGGAATGATCTCATTTTAATGGGAAGGCCTTCTCAGAATGTGTTAATAGTTCAGTATGGGCGAAGTGAAAACTTACTTTTCTTTTTTTCAGACAATGAAACTTCAGCTTCAGAGGGAAAGTAATAGGGCAGTAGAGACTGCCCAATACTGGTTATGGACACATTGCAACCACCGATTTACATTGTGGTCATTGATTGGAATTGGAGTTCAGCAAAGTTCAGACTGGAGGACTGAGAGGCTGCTGAAGAAACTATGAAGTCCTTGGAATCAGAAGATCCTAGATGTGCAGCTGGAGGGGCCCTCTAAGGCTGTCTTGTCCAGCCGCTTTCTTAGAGCTGAGACAAGGGAAGGCCAGACAAGTGATGATAGGGAAGGGATTTAAACCCAGATGCTTTGAGTTCAAATTCAGAACATTTCCCATGGCTCTGGGCTGCTTCCCCTCATTTCCTTTAGGTAGGCTCTGTCTAGAAAAGGGGCCAATATTTAGGGAATGGGCAGAATAAGTAAAAACTTAATGATGAACAACCATCTGTTGCGTCAAGTTGTAGAGCTGAGTTAGAATTTGGTTGTTTGTTGTTGTTTTTTTTTTTTGTGAAAGTTTAAATTCCAAATACATAAAACTTAGATTTTCCTAAACTTTTGACCATAAGGAGATAGAATTCTTAGTGTGAACAGGCCATTCATTTCCTGTTTAATCCCATCATATTTTTTTTTATCAGCATCCCCTTTCCCCTCCTGAGATTTCAAATGATGATCTTCTGAACTTCATGTGGTCTAATTTTGAAAGAGAATTTGATTGACTCCAAGTTGCATAAACCAGATTTCCACAAAGCTTTGGTAAAGAATGCAAATCCTGAAAATTTTATCCTGTTATTTTGGCTTGTAGTCACAGTATGAATTACCATGGTTAAACCCCTGTAGGATGACCATGGTGATGAAGGTTAGTGACCAGGCTAGAAAACAGGACAGATTTTTAAAATCTTGATTTGCATGCAGTAGATTTTAAACATAGATTTTAGATGTTTCACTGCCACTTGTGTTTCTTGGACTTATGAAACACATAGTTGGTCAATATCCTCTGAATGTGGAAAGGGCTACTTCCTTTAAGTATTTTGTTCTTCCATTTTTTTTTTTTTTTTGCTCAGTACCACCCTCATTTTAATGATCAATTTTTATTTCTCTGACAGAAAGGGAAAAAGCCTCATGGATTTTTGTCTTGTCGATTCCTATAGATTGAATTAAAAAGAAGGCCCTTCACAGTTTGCAGTGCCCAAGACATACTGTGTTTCTTGTCAGTATTAGTGACCTAAGAATGCCAAGTCCCTTCTTTACTGATAAGAATAGCACATTATAGTCCTGTTGACACAAGCAATGTCAAGTTTTTAGAAATGATCTGTCATAAACGTTAGAGACTGGTTCATTTTCAGCATGGAAGGTGTCCATCATTACCACTCCCCTGCACTTCATAAATTCTGTACACTTGTTACTTTTCACAATAAAGAGATGACACTGAGAAATATGTGTCTTCCTTCAAAAGATATATATATATATTTTTACTCTTCTGTTATCCTAGTAGAGACAGCCTGAAAGAAGAGATTTGGAGACAGAAAGATCTTGGTTCCAAATTAATCTCTGATATTTACTAGCTGTGTGGCTATGGACAAGTCACTGAACCTCTCTGATTGAGGCTCAGCCAACTCTCTAAGACTCATCTTGCTAAGTTAAGCCCAGCTACTGTGAGAGCTCCATACCCCTAAAATCACAGCTTCTTGAAGTAGCCTACTGTTTTCTTTGTGGGAATGATTGGACAAAAAAATAAAAATTTATATCATTGTTTGAAAAAAACCATGATGTAGAATAAAAGTATGTATCATCTTGAACCCTACTTTGTTCTTTATTTAATGTTGGAAGAATTGTTATGTACCTGTTCCTTTTTATAACCTCTTTTTTATGCTAAAGCCACTGATTTTATGCATAGTTAGAGCAGCTGTTAGAGTCTTAAGACATCAGGAGTCAGTTCTTGGCTGTTTCATTGACTCACTGTGCAACCTTGAGCAAGAAGACACTTAACCTTTCTGCAGCTCTGTTTCTCCATCTGTGGAGTCTGACCCATCTCACTATGTGGTGTAATTAGCTGTTTGTAAAGAGTAGAGACATAGGGAAGGAAAAGGAGGGGAGTATAATTTAGCTGCTGATTCTGTGCATTAGCTGGAGATGGAGCCAGGCTGTTATTGCTGAATCAGTAATGGCTTTGTCCTGAAGAACTTGTGTTTCCATAACAAAAAGGGTTTGAACTTCAATGTGGGCTGTGTTGGTTTCTTGGTTAAATAGTGGGGATCATGTTGGTAGTAGTGATAGTAGCAGGGGACTGAGGAATGGTGGATGCCCAAAGAAAAGGAAAGTAATACACATTTCAAACGATATTAGGAAAGCAAAAACATGTAAAGGGATTTCTGTAGCCTGTGGGTAATTCAGTTATCTTAGGACTTACTTAGGATACCTCCAGCATCTAAGATTTTATTGGTGTGGGTACTGTGCAAACTATAACATGCCTTTCTGCAAACTATAATGTAATATATTATTATCCTCCACTGAAGGGGCCTTTTTTCAGAGTCTTTCCAGCTTGGCAACACCTGTGCTTGAATTTCACTGGCATAGCCTTGGAAATTCCAGGGCCAGGTAGTTAAGGTCTTTAGTGGAGGTATCCTAAATCTATCAGCTGTAAATTAGAGAACTACTCTAAAAGCCCTCCATGAAAGTTTTTTAATTCTTCTATACTGTGGAGTGACCCTGGCTTCTCAAGGCTGTGCTGACAGTTTCAAAGCCTGTAAGTGTCTGTTATCTGAGTCCCAGCCTCCTCTTTTAAGAAGGTTGGCCACTAAGTGGCAAATTCAACTGGCACAGCAAGTGGGGGAAAGAGGAGGGACTATGCATTTATGTATCACTTACTATGTGCCAGTTTTTTTTTTTTAATCTCACTTTATCCTCAAAGCAACCTGGGAAGTTGATGCTTTTTTTGGAGAGCAATTGGGGTTAAGTGACTTACCCAAGGTCACATAGCTAATTTTTTTGTGCTAAGTGTCTGAGTCTGGATTTGAACTCAGGTCCTCCTGACTCCAGGGCTGCTGCTCTATTCACCACACCACCTAGCTGCCTCTGCTTTTTTTTTTTTAATCTCTATTTTACAGTTGAGGAAACTTGAGATAAGCCAAGGTTAAATGACTCCCAGTTTCACACAACTAGTAAGTTCCCAAGTCTAGATTTGAACTTAGATCTTCCCAGCTCCATACCCACAGTTGTATTGACTAATGCCACCAATTGCTTCTGAAGTGGGGAAGAACTATCTGATGAGATGTGGAGGGGTTGAGACCTAACCAGGAGAAGGAATCTGGACAGGCTTTGGGAGTTCAGCTGTGAAATTGCCTTGGGTATTTTGTTGGCAATTTCCATCCCCACCTGTTCCTGCTCTTCAGATCATGGGTTGAAATTCAGGTGTTAGTGGCTTTTGCCACTGCTTTGGTGAGATGTGCCTTCTTGCTTTTTCTAAAAAGCTACAGAAAATATGTGGCCAAGCACCTCTTTCTTCTCCCTTCCCCCCTCTCCCCTTTTAATCATGTTCTTCCCTTTCTTCTCTGACTTCCTCCTTCCTGGACTTCCCACAGCTATACTATGGTACTTCTTCCCAGATTGGAAATAAAGCTTAGCTCCAGGGCTGATTTGGTTACTTTTTGTTCCTTAATCAGATTTTTTCACCAGCTTCAAAGTGCAGATAAAGCCTCTGATCCCAGCTCTGCCTTTGGTGTGGTTACTTTTAAGACTATCTCCTTTACTTGAAGAATTTCTCCTTCATCCGCCTTTGTAATGGCAGGATCCCATGAAGTTGGGTCTATCTGGTGACTTAGCACCTTGACTGGTGAGGTCAATGTGTCAGTTGTTAAAATGTTGGGGTGGGGTGGGGGCAGGCAAGGAGGAATCTGAACAAAATAATAATATCTCCCCTTTCCCCATCTTTAAGCGACAGCTGGGTGAAAGCTGGATCAGGGATAGACTAAACTGAGTTGACCAAGCTGTAACATCACTCCTGAGATTTGGTTTCAAACCCATTTCTCCCAATTTAGCTAGGTGAGAATCCACCCAAGCCAACTTTCTTTTGTTCCATAGAATCAAATTCGCAGAATTTTTACATCTGGAGGGACTTAAGATATCTACTCCTACTGTCCATTTTTCACCATCAACTTAAAAACAATGGTGTGGGGGTGGTTGTATGGATATCAAATTATTTGAGATACCTGAAGCCTTGGGGGGGGGGGAAGTGCTCTCTAAGCATTATTACTTGTTTTTAAAGTCCACAAGGTGCCTGGGAATATGATCCTTTGTCTGTTTATTTTATAACTCAGTTGTGAAGGGGGGTGGGTTGAATTTAAGGGATGAGCAGGCTGGCACAGTCATAAAGGCATGGTTAGCCCAATTAACTCCCTAGCCTGACTGCTCAAATGTGGGCCTTTTCTTTTCTCATTTGCTCAGGGTGGTGGCCTAAGCTCTTCTTTCTGCTAGCTAGAGGGTTCCTGCCTGCCATAAGGAGCTGTTGACAAATCTTGAATTAACAGACTATTGCTATGAAGTCTTCATCCAGTAAATTGGCCTAATTAGCAAAGATCTTCAAACTTTTCCAATGGGAAATGCCTCTAGGCTTTCTCTTACTCGTGGCAAGTGTTCTTTTAGCGACTGGGTAAAGGAAATTCCAGGAAGAGTCTAATGATATCTGATTGGGAGCTTAAAAGGAAGTGTTATAGCCAGAGCCAAGGTTTATCATTCAGGTGTCAACTAGGACCTTGGGGGGAAAATAACCTGGAACTTGTCCTAATTGAAAATGAAATGTTAGTAAGTTTGTGGCTCCTATCTGAAACATAACCTTGTGGAACAGGGAAGGTGATACTTAATACGTCCCAATTGGGAGCACAGAGAATTCACCAGGTGTTCAGGCCCTTGGAATGCCAGTATTAGTATTACTTATGTATGTATCAGCTTATGCAAGTTTAGAAGACCCTTTCTAAAACTCTCTTCACCTGGTGAATTTTTTGTCCGGAAAGTTAGGTGGTGGGTGTTGGGTTTTTAAAAAAAACAGCTTGTGAATCTTAGGCTCTCCTGCCAGCTCCATCCCAGACTGGGAAAGGCGAATGTAATAACTGTGCTCCCTGTACCCCACTTTTGAAAACTGTCTCTGGTAGCAGCTGCAGAGGAAACTTGGTGATGGTAGAGCAGGGAAGATTGGGAGAAATCCTTTCCAGACAAAGGAGTGAAGTTTCTTCCTGCTGGGCTCATCTACATTTTGCACCTGGAAATTTAAGGATTGAGGACCCTGTTGATTTCTAGCCAGTCTATCAGTTTGTTTCTGTCTTGGTCCTTTTTTTTTTCAGTCACAATTCCAGGCAAGGGGAAGGCATGTGGAGTCGTGTTTCCAGTAGGAACATTTCAGATGAAATCATAAATTAAACCCTATGTCCTTGTTGGGTTATATCAGAATCACATTGCCACTACATCATTTTTCCTCTCTAGCAAACAAAGAGCTCTTTGAGAACACAGCCTTCCTTCTCCCATCCCCCTCAGCGAGCCCACCGAGCCTTCTCCTGAACCCTCTTGCAGCTGACAATCCTGCTCCCTTCCAAGGCTTGTTTCATCATTTCCACATTTGTACATATTTTAAATAAACATATTCAAAATCCTGTTGAGCGTGAGATTCTATATCTCGGGTCTCCAGCCTAGACTAGACTTTTATTGGCCTGTCCGCAAACCTCTCCAACACAAGGCTTGTAATAGAATTGCAGACACGACCTTAAATTTTGTGGCAGTAACAGACAGGAGCTATCTATCTAGGCTTCTATGGAACAAAGAGTTTGTACTAACAGCCAGACTTCAGTCTCAAAATTCAATTTAGTATCTGCATCTTTCTAACTCTACATGTCCAGAATTGTCTTTACATTCTCTGGGACCATCAGCACTATATAAAGCTCTACTTCCACTGGTGAGGAAACACATTTGTGTTTATGAGTTGGATTTCAGAAATATTTGTGCAACTCACAGCAACTTCCTAATCTTAGGTAATAGAAGGCATTGTGTAAGAGAGGTCAGAGCTCTTTGCTAGGTCAGTTGTGGTTCATTCAGGGCCCTAGGAACTTGATGCAAGCTGCCACCTGGGTACCAGTGCGAGAAATAGGACCCTCCCAAGTTCTCTAATTGCTAGGTGGCTATTATTGGGTGGACAGAGTGCAGTTGCCTCAGGCTGCTTCCTTCAGGAGTAGAGCTGTTGCCCAGGTCCCTTGGCATCTAGAAAGAGCCCCACCAAATCTCTCTCTTGAATGGTGCACAAATGGAAAGGATATGGAACCTAGAGTTGAAAGTCAAAAGACTTTGGTTCAAATCCCAACTTTGCCTCTCTACCTTTGTATCCCTGGGCAAGTCACAGCCTTTCTGGGCCTCAGTTTCCTCATTTGTTAAATTAGGGAACTGGACTAGATGCCCTGAGGTCCCTTCCTCAAACAAGGATCAAACAAGAGAATATTTGTCAAACTCTTAGTGTCATTTCAGTCGTGTCTGACTCGCTGTGACCCCTATTTGGAGTTTTCTTAGCAAAGACATTGGAGTGGTTTGCCATTTCCTTCTCCAGATGAAGAACTGAGTCAAACAGGATTATGTGACTTGCTCAGGGTCACACAGCTAATAAGTGTTCAAGGATAGAGTTGAACTTAAGTCCTCCTGACTCCAGGGTCACTACTCTATCCACTTCAACAGCTAGCTGCTCCCTGGTACATAGTAAGCACTTAATAAATGTTTGTTCTCTTCCTTTTCCCTCTTCCCCTTCCATCCCTTAGATCTTTGTTCCTGTGGTCCTTTGGGTTTAAGATTGTTCTGATGTCCTCAGTTTTACTTTTATGAAGCTTTTGATCAGTTAATGAGTATTTACTGAGTGCCAACTAGATGCCAGACACATCTCATACTAAGCACTGGAGATTCAAAGAAAGGCAAAAACCAGCTTTAGCTATCAAGGAGTATTTACTGACTGACTGTTATCGTACATTTTTTGCATAATATATTCTGTTTAGTACTCAGTTCTGGATTATATATGTTTTATCATTTCCCCCCAGCAAATTGAAGGCAGAAATCACGATGTCTCTTCCTATCTCCCTCCCTCTGTGGACCCCAGCAATTAGAACAGGTAGGGCTCAGTACATAGAAGGAGCTTAGTAATAAATCAATGGGCCTCAGGTAGCTACTGTGTACCAGGCACCAGAGATAACAAAGACAAAAATGAAACAATTTTTGACTTTGAAGAGTTTAAATCAATCCAAGCTGAATTGAACTGAGCCCCTTAGATCCAAAGGGAACAGTGGTAAAGCTGAGGCCTTGGGCCTACTGTGGGAGATCAGGCCAAGGAAGATCTTTGAGTGAAAGACCTATAAACCTGGCCCCAGAGTATTCTGGGGAGGAGGGTCATACCCCTCCCTGCCCCCCCCTACTGTATTTTCCTGGCTGTCTTACACTATAATAGAAGTGGAGACACATGTTCAAGGCAAGTTTAGTAAGTCTGGGGCCTTTGGCCAGGGATTCAGAGACATATTCTATCCCAGGGGTGCTCCTGGGCTTGTTGCCAGGGCCCTGCTGGGTTGGAATCAAGTGGGCTGTAAAAATATTCTTAAACCACAGGATTACACAGGTGGAATTTTCATTTCAGTTTTTCTAAATGGGGAGAGTTTTTTTTTTCCCTCTCTCTCACTTCCCTTCTCCTATCCTTAAATCAGTCTCCACAGAGTTAGACAAGGAGGCTGCCATTTAAATGGCCCATCTACTTAGCATTTCCCCATTCAAATTGGCTGTTACCTAGAGTAAGCCACAAGGAGAGGAATTTTTGAGATCTCATCCCTGGAATCACACGATAGCTTCCACCAGTAAGGTGTATGGTTTCTGTTCCATGTTGGTTTCAGCTCAGAGATCAGTCTGGGTTTCCATGTGAAAAGCTAGATCTACCTGTCCATCTTCTCAACAGAAGGTGGAGTGTTTTCAGCTGGCTGATGCATATCTTTTTTACGATCATGGGTCAGATGGGGCTTATAATAGTACTCCTCCTGAAAACCCCTCCCTCCTCCCCCTCCCCAGGAATGTGGGAATAAATGAGGCTGCATCAATGAAAACGTGGAAGTTCGAGACAAAGAATTATGTGAACATTGCTGTTGAGACCAACGTTGAACATGGGTTACAATTCTTAAAGCAACCACTAAGGGGCAGAGTTGCTATTTCCAAAGAGTTGGCGGAAGACAGTGCCATACCTTGCTCTCTCTGTCCTTAGAAGAATTTGTTAATGATCCTGGACTTCCAGCGTAAAATGACTTAAGTTGGGAGAGGAGACACAGCAAATGGGCTCACTTAAACCTAAGTACCTAGACAATTCAAGTGGAGTGAATGGATTATTTTCTTCCGGAAAGAAGTGTGGTTCACTGAAGCAAGAGGCACATTTCAGGAAAGAATTTAGACTCAGCTTCGCTGTTCTGGATTCTAATTTCCGTGGTTTGCACTGTGCTGCATTCCTGGCTGGCCAGCCGATTGTGGAGAGCTTGCCATGTTTAGATATTCTAACAGTTTTATATAGTATGAAAGTTCTCTGTGGATGTTGTTGCTACCAGTTACGCTTCATCTGTAACTCATTACTGTTGTTGGCACCAAGTCGGAGATGATATGGTGTTGGGAGTCTAACAGTTGGAGGTTATTAACTTGTTTAACATTGTTTATACAAAGCTGGGGATTTTTCCTTTTTATGTATTAAATAGAGAGGCTGTGTACCTCCTCCAGTGAGCCTTTAGCAGCATTTTAAACATTCCTCTGCCGCCCTTTGGTCCTGATTTTTTTGGGGGGGGCCAAGAAATTGCTCTCCCACATGGTAACATCTGTATGGTGGGAGGCTGTTTCCTCAGCTGCAGAAGAACAGGCCTTTCGAAAGCACTCTAGTTTCTCCCCTGCCTTCTGGGCCCAAGAGACTCCTTTTTGACCTAAACCTTTAATGAACTTCTCCCAAGGGAATGTTCGCAAAGGGTCACCCTCAGGCATTCACCTCTGCTGCTGCCTGGTCCAGGTGTCTTTCCTCTGGCTCAGAAAACCTGAAAGGAAACTTGATTAGATTTTTATTGGGGCCCAACAGCATTTCCCCCTACCCCTGACCTCCTTTCCTCCTTGTAAGCAAGTCTGGGGTCTTCTATGGAGCTTTGGCTTCAGAACACAGCAATTTTAGATCTGGAGTCAAGAGAACCTGGGTTTAAATGCTCTAGCTGTGTAACGCTGAGCAAATCACTTACCGTACCTGAGCCTCAGTTTTCTTATCTGTAGTAGCACCTATTACAAAGCACCTGTCTCAAAGAATTTTGGTGCCAATCAAATGCAATAAGGTATGTAAGGTGCAAACCTCACACCTCTATATAAATGTTAGCTCTTGTTATCATCTTTTGTCTCCTTCATAGTAAGTTTCTAATAGGAATACACTCTCAGTCAGTCTTAGAATGACAGAACAGTTCTACTCTCTGCCTTTTTGTTGGCTTTGACTGGAAGGCTCCAGGAGGTGACCCCCCTGCTGGCTTCCCTGGTTTCTTAAAGACTCAGTTCCAATCTCACCTTCTGTAGGAGACCTTTCTCAATACCCCCCTCCCCCAAGTGCTTTCCCTCTGAGCTTCCCTTCCAATCATGCTGAGATTACCTTAGACTTACTATAAATCTTGTATGTACAAGTTTTTTGGCCTGTTGTCTCCCCCATCAGAATGTGAGCTCCTTGAAGGCAGGAATCCTGTTTTTGCCTTTCATCCTATACCCATAGCTGGTTGGTTGTTGTCCTTCATGCTCTAAGAGGACCAAAATGACATCACTTTGTTAGAGTCAAGGTACAGCGTGTCCAACTGTGACTTATTAGACCAATATGAGCTCAGAAGTTTCTATGCAGGTCAGGCAAAAAAAAAAAATCCATGTGAACATTTGGAGTAGAGATGTCTCTAAATTTGTACTTCTCATATTTATTTATTTGCTTTTTGGAGGGGGAAAGGCAGGGCAATTGAGGCTAAGTGACTTGCCCAAGGTCACATGGCTAGTAAATGTTAAGAGTCTGAGGCCAGATTTGAATTTAGGTCTTCCTGACTCCAGGGCCAGTGCTCTATTCTCTGCTCCACCTAGCTGCCCCCTCACTTTTTTTTTTTTTGAGATACTTCAATTCTGCTTGCATCTTCTTTGATAAGGGCATACCATGCTGGGCAGTCCTGTACCCACAGCTGATTCCAGAGTTCTTCAGAGAGACCTTGAGAGTGTCCTTATATTGCTTCTTCTGCCCTCCATGTGAGTACTTGCCTTAAGTCCTTTAGGCAAATATACTTTTAGCATTTGAATGTGGCCAGTCCATTGCACTCTCTGCAGGCAAGTTTGAGAAAGGACCTCAGTATCCAGTACCTTATTTTGCCAGGTGCTCTTCAGAATCTTCCTAAAACAATTAAAATGGAAGTGATTCAGTTTCCTGGCATGCACCGGTAGACTGTCCAGATTCCACAGGACACAACAGTGAGGTCAGTACAGGGGCTCTGTGGACCTTCAGTTCGGTAGGCAGCCTGATACCTCTTCTCTCCCACACTTTCCTTCAGAGCCTCCTGAACACTGAGCTCGCTCTGACAATGCATGTTTCAAGCTCGTCATCTACGTGTATGTGTCTGGAAAGTATACTGGCAAGGTAAGTGAGCTTATCCACAGTATTCAAAACTTCTCCATTTGTTGAATAGTAGTATATAACAAGCAATTAATGCTTGTCAACTGACTACTACTAGAGCTAAAAAAAAATGAGGGTATAAACTATATATAGTAATCAATTAAATTTGAAGCAGATTCTCAAAAATATGAAATTATGTCTCTCATAATAGCTCTGTAAGATAAATGGGACAGATAATAGTATTCCTATTAGACACTTAATATTAATGATAATAATTGGCATTTAGGGAAAGTGAGGCCCAGAAAGGTTAAGTGATTTCAGGTCATATGGTGAGTTAGCCTACCTGTTTGGAGGCCAGGTCTCCTGACTCTCAGCCCTGTGTTTTTTCCAATGCCCTAGGCTGCTTCTTAATGACAGGTACCCTGGGAAGATACAAGATTCAGCTTTGCCCAACTTAGAAAACTGGTCTTGTTGAGATCTCTCAGCTATTAAGCCCATGTTGTGACTATAAATTAATGAGTCGAGTGTTTGTTTTTTTAAAAACAAACACCAGAATTTGTACATGTAAATGAGAATGCTTCCCTTGGGAGGCTACACATTTATTCCAGCAAGGCTGCTGTTGCTCAGATCATGTCTGGACTCCTCTTTGAGAATTCTCTTCAAAGGCAATTTATAAGATACACAAGGAAGCTGCTTTCATTACATATAGTCACGCCTTGTTTTCATCTTCCAAACTGTCTTACCCAGAATGTTCACCCACATAATTCACAAGATTTGCCTTCAAATGACTTGAGGTCATTTCCAGAAATCAAATATATCCTGAAAGGATGAAGGGTAGAGGACATCCATTTCAGGATGTGCTTAAAGCTATAAAGGTAATTCTTGGAAGAGTTCTAACAGTAGTGTCACTCATAAGGGAAGTGGCCTCAGAATAAGAGTACAGCTTTTCATGGAAACAATTATGAAGGAGATGATATTGTGTCACTTGCAGTCTGAGAAGTGTGTGTGTGTGGGGGTGTGGAGTCTCCCACAAGGAGGGTTTGACTCTAGGCTCAAGCAGTAGATTCAGTTCTGGGATAGCTTGACCCCAGGGAGGGAATCAGTCTTTTTTTATACTCTGGATCATTATGGTCCCATTTCAGAGTCTCAGGGAGTATGTCTTAATTAATTAAATAACATTTAGGTGTAGCTCATGTTTATGGTCTTACCAAATGGGATTAACAAAGTCACAAAGTAGTAGATACCAGGAATAGGACAGCTATTTATTTTCTCCATCTTTTTAAAATATAAGACTCACAAGCACATATTAACACATACATATTAAGAATAAACTATAATTCATCACCTCTGTTATATTAGAGATAGGTAAAGAATTTGGGGAACTTTGTGGGACTGCTGAACAAATATTTTATTTCATATTCATTTGTGATCTAGACTGTCCAAGCAACAGCTCACGCAAGGATCACATCTTATAACCAACCAAATAAGCATATCTCATCTTCCTGAACTTAATATCTTCTCTTCTGAGAAAGGTGTAATTGTAGGGGAGCCTTCTAGCTGGGCAACTGGCACATGAGTCAATAACGCTGAATTTCTTGAGCCCGTGAGATAGCTGCCAAGAGTGGGAATGTGTGTCCCTTAGAATCACAGTTCTGTCACTTGTGCTCAAGGAAAGAAACACCAAGTAGAAGAGGCATCCCAGGGGACTGGAGGTCCAGGCTCAGGTTCATTTGAGCAAACACACATTTTCATTACAGTGTTCTTGTAGTCACCATAGTTGCTGCTGGGGAAAGGGAGGGATGGGGAGAGAAATCCTGTCCTTTCCAGCTGGGAAGTCAAAGGGACAACTGGTGTTGGCAGTCTTATTAAAGAGGTTTGAGAGAGGGAAGAATCTTTCTACTGGTTCCATTTACTAACCTGCTGAGGAGATGATTCTTCTAGGCTTCAGTCTTTTAGTCACCAGTTGTCTTCAACTCAGACCTCTGCCCCCTTCCTGTTCCTCCTCCTCCCCCATGGGGACAAAGGGACCAACTAAGTTATCCTTAGCAAGGAGTCAGAGCATAGGTGGTCCACTAAAAGGGGCCAGGGCACAGGCCCATACCCAGCATACCTCAAGGGACGGGCATTCCCATCCTAAGGGAAGAGAAGTTTTGTGTCATTTTGTTTCCAAGCTTAAGGGTCTTATAGGTCCTCATGTCAAGAACCACTGAGGAGTCTGTATTTTATTGTATAGGTAGTAGTGAGCCATTGAAAATTTTGGATCCAGGGGAGTGATATGCTCACATCTGTCAGTAAAAGGATTATTCTGGAAATAGTGAGAAGGGGGCTGGGAGTGGGTGGGTTAGAAGCAAGGAACCTAGTTAGGAGAGCCTATTACAATAATCCAGGCAAGAGGTAACAAAGGGCAGTGACACTATGAATGGAGGAGAGGTGGAGGGCTGATTCAAGAGAGATTCTGGAGGTAGGACTGATAGGCTTGGCAACTCTCAGAAACATATTTAAATGATGGAAAGACTGCTTGGCAGGCTGGAAGTATGAGGCAGGCATAAGTACCTGCTTGGGAATAGAAGTGAGAACAAGAATTTATGAAAAGGACCCCAGGACTCTTTGCTTTCAAAAGTGCTTCTATGACAACCAGTAACTGCAAAATTGAGTTAAAAAGCCATTTTTAATGTTTAACCTCTGTGGGTCCAAGATGTAACCCATTACCTTAGAGTTTCTGGGAAATCACAGAAAAAAAGGTGCAAGTTATTTTGTTAGGATGAGGAGACACTGCATGGATCATTATTCATTCGAAAAGATTCTGGGAGGAATTCACTGGGTGTCCAGCTTTCTGTGAGGTGGAGTGGAAATTTTTTTTAAAAAGGGCTAAGAAGCCCAGTCCCTGCCCCTGGGAGAAGCTCCCACATTAGCTAGTGAAACAATATGTAGGCACAAAGCAATTACAGCCCAGCACAAGCTAGCATATAATTAAGCATGGGACTCTGCAATTCTACCTCTAAGTGCTGTTGGAAGCCAGAGACAGGAGAGATCATTAAAAACTGGTGTTCACAAAGCAGGCTTCTTGGAGGAGGCGAGCCTGGGGCTGGGCTTTGAAGGGAGGAGTAAGTGCCATTTGGATGAGGTGCTGAGTGCAATTTACAAATGGAGAGGTTCGACAGGGGTTCTCTGTCTGCCCCTCCTCTCAGAAGAAACGTAAGACATATTACAGAGTCACACGCTGAACTCTTTAAATAAAAACTTATGGAAGGTGCTGACAAGAATGCAGGTATGAAGCCAAGGATGCAGATGCCAGGCAGGTGTGCGAGGAAGGCCAGATCACACAGGCAGTGGGAATGGACTCAGGATTTGGAGGAGGGGAGTGTTGGGTGTGGAGTTGACAGCAGGGGTCTCTTGAGGATGGGGGGAGGTGAAATCTTTTGGGGAGGAGGGGCAGGATCTGTTGGCCCCATGGACTGAGGTGTGAAGAGGCATTTCAAGGAAAGGGAAGGAAGTACTGGTTCCCTAGGCCCTCTCTGCCTGTGTACCTGGGGGTGGGACTATCCTTCTTATATTGCTTTTGGCAACTCGACTTTGCCCCAAAGCAGCAGCAGTACAGGTCCTCAAAGCCATCTTCTAGTTTATACAACATAGCAGTGCAATGTATGACAGAATCTGACCAGATAGCCTAGTGATTAGAAGGCAGTGCACCCCAGGTTTGGTTACCATATAGGCCACAGAAAAACTTTAGTCTGTGACTACAGCCTGTACCTTTCATTTTGATAAAACATGCCACAAATGTGTGTTATTGGTCAAAGGGGAGGGACCTGGTTAGGGTGTAAGGAGAATTTAGGGTAGCCCAACTCCACTGTTAGGGGACACCCCTCCTCCACTACTAGGGGACACCCCTCAGAGCCATGGCCTCTTGAGGGAGTGGGATCAGCCCATTATTAAATGATGTGTGCAATCATTCTACCTGGAAGCTTCCTATCTAATGATAGATCAGCCACTTAGAGCCCACAAGGCCCTGTGCAAATAAAGCCAAGCTGGAGGCAGGACCAGGTGCTGAAGTTGAGTAATGAGCCCAGGCAGTTCCTGCCCTGCCCATTCCAATCAGGTGGCAGGCAAGGCAGGCAGGCCTGGCCCAGGCATTGAATGCTGAGGAATACATGTGGCCTCATTCGCAGAGCTCAAGTTAGATTGAAATGGGGTGTTGGGTGTTCTGCCATCATCTGGTGAAAGAGCTGAGTCCTATCAGGTGAAGAGCCTGGTTGGTGGGCGTTGGCTGCCCAGATGTGTGCTCCCCAGCCCCACCCACACCAGAGATGCAGTCACAGGGCTGAGAGCTTTCTGCCAGGAGAGGAGAGGCTCTGGGTGCGTGGGTGGGGCTGAAAAATGCCTGGGGAGAGAGCGGGCACCTGTTCTTTTGGGCTCCCTGTCAGCTTGGCAGCCTTCATGGGTTAAAAATCATCGAGCTTCAGGGAATCTTTGGGATCAGCTAGTCCAACTCTCTATTTACAGATGGGGAAACTGAGACCCAGTAAAGGAAAATTATTTGCTCAGGTTCACATTGAATGTAGTCATTGAATGCAGAAGCAACCAGTTATGGTAACCTGCTCAGGAAGAAGTTATTCCTTCCTTGGTCACTTACTGTGTAACCCTCTGGGTCTCATTTTCCTCATTTTGAAAATGAGGGGTTTGGAGTTAATTTCCTTTAAGGTCCCATCCAGTCAGAGGTGTGCTGGAGCTAGATCCAGATCAAACTGGATCTCATGAGATGATAGTTAAAATTTCAGTGTGAGCATTTATACTTCAGAAATTGGCAAATGAGACATATTAGGGCTTGATTTATTGTTTTGTTTATTATTTTAGACTTAAGAAAATGATAGGAAAATGTTAATAATGCAAATTAAACCTAAAAATGTCCCACGTATGGTTTTTCGAGAGCCAGTTGTTAAACATTTACCAGTACATCTCTACTTCTAGCTCTAATCTTTGATTCTATGATTAGTGACTTGAACCTCAGTCTCCTGACTCTTGATACAGTGTTTTTCCCCCACCATATCATACTGAATGTCTTTGAGTATACAGATCAGGGGATTAAGTTTCCAGCATCAGATACAAACTCCTCTGTTTGGCATTTAAAATTCTTTCCAATCTGGCCTCAAGCCACCCTTCCATTCTTACTACACATTGCCAGTTTTCACCTGATCTACAGCCTAGCCAAACTCATCTTCCCCTTGGTCCTTATGCAAGGAGTCTCCAATCTCCAGTCTGTGTCTTTTCAGCCCCTGTGCCTCCCTCCTCACATTTTGCCTCTTAGAATTTCTATTTTCTTTCAAAACTCAGCTCAAGTACCACCCTCTTCTACACGAGGCTCTATCTGATCCCCCACCTGCTGGTACCTTTCCCCAACCACATCACTTTGCATTACTTTGTAGATGTAATGTCCCCAAAGTCATAGTATAGTTTTAATCTGTATATCGACAAATTTTTTTCTGCCTTCCCTTGCAATGTGAGTTCCTTGTGGGGAGAGACTGTTATTTAGTTGATTTCATTCATGTCTGACTCTTCAAGACCCAATTTGGGGTTTTCTTGGCAAAGTTACTGGAAGCGGTTTGCCATTTCCTTCTCCAGCTCATTTTACAGATGAGGAAACTGAGGCAAACAGGGTTAAGTGACTCGCCCAAGGTCAGTTTTCCTGACTTCGGGCACATTACTCTATCCACAATGCCACCTTGCTGCTTATTGATTGAATGATTCAAGTCTTCATTTCTCCAACCCTCATTTTTGGGACTATCATTTCAGGCAGGACTCTTTCCTCCTCTTCCAGCTTCCTTGGGGAAGGTATTCAGGCTGTAGGGTAGGTGAGTGACATTGCAGCAGGGGAGAAGGTGCCATCCCCATATTCACCCATCAGGACTTACCATGTGGTGGTGTAGAACCAGCTACCAAGCACCAATACCTGAGTCCTTTTTGTGGGCTATAGAAAACCTGGAGCTAAAGCAGCCACATTTCTTTCGGGCATCAGTTTCCCCTTGCCCTGAGTGCCCCTCCCAGTATGATTCAGACCTGAGGCGGCACCCAGAGACCCCTGGAAAGGTTCTTCCCATTCTTAAGGACATGGTTATAGAGATTCCAGTAGAGAACATTTTGCTTGGCTAAGCAGGAGAGGCCCATCAGCTCCAAGAAAAAAACACAATAAAAGTCTTTTAGAACAGAAATTGGATTATAGGGGCTGACTGCTGAGGTAAATTTCCTTTATTGTTTAGAAACTCATCTATTTCCTTCCTGGTGACCCTGGAATGACCTGTTGGCCATGGGATAAGGTGATCGAAGGAGCCCTGACTTCTTGCAAGACTGATTCTGAGAGCAGCAGGCATGTGGCTGTTGGAGGGAAAAACCTAAATTTAATTTCCTTCCCCCAAAGTTTTTTTTCCCCTAAGCCCTTTTAGAGGACTTCTTGCACAATCCCAGTGTCTGGTAGTAGATTTGGCATGTAGGATCACTTTTATGTAAGCCTAACAATTTCAACACATTTACACCCTTCTTCAAATATACACAGACATACAGACACATTCTATAGACACATGGATGCATCTTTGCATAGAAATATGAACGATAGAACATTTATTAAGTGCTTACTGAGTGCAAGGCACTATACAAAGAGAGGACTGGATCGTCCCTGCCTTTAGGTAGCTTATATTCTAACGGAGGAAGACAACACATGAAGGGAAGATGGAGAAGAGGAAGGGAGCAGAGGGAGAATCTATTCAACAGTATGTTTTGGAAATGACCTGGATGTGAGGCAGAGTCCTGGATCCAGGCAGAGTTAACACTGGAAAATGGGTTCTAATCCTGCCTCTGACATTTGCTAGCTGTGGACCCCATGCAAGTCCCTTAGTCCTAGCATGCTTCAGCTAGCTCCCTAGGACTTAGCACAGATGCTTTGAGTATTCACATAGAGGCATATGCAAATATCATATGTATACATAAGACATATTTCAGATACATTAATAGCCCCTTAATGGCAGGCAGTCATTTGAAAACCTTGCTTTGTACTGATATTTCCCTGTACACTTTTCATGGAGAAAAATGAAGTACTGAAAGAGGGGGGTGCCTATGGCATTCTGGCTCAAAAACTAGAATTTCCCTGGTGCTAATGGGGCATAGAGAATCCACCTGCTGCACCATAGGGGCACAGCTTCCCTTCCTCTGGGAAGCCGGCAGCAGCCCACATGGCCCTGAGACCTCAGTCTGTATGGGCATCAAGGATCCCTCCTGGGCTGGGATATGTGTGGGTTTGGGAGAGAGGGGTGCGGGTGCAGCATGGGAAGGTGGGAAGGAGACCACAGATACAGGCTTTTTTCAAATGGTTTCAGTTATAGACTCTGCTTTCCCAGCTCCATGCTTTAGCACACCAAGGGCCTCATCCTGGGCAGAAAGGTGCCTGGTATGGGTGACTTTCTGGAGGGGGGAGAACTTGCTTCATGAGCCTTTTTCTTTTTGGTGGAAACGAAGCAAAGGTCTGAGCCAATGGACACATGAATCAGGGCAATCAGCTGAGGGTGGGGAGGGGCTTCTGATCTTGCTCCTATCCCTCCTGCCGTCATTAGGGTCTAGGCTCCTATGAGCAATTTGTACTTTCTTGCCTGGGCCTGCTATGCCCAATGGCCTGGGAGTTCTGAAAGCTGATGGGTGAGGTCAGGTAGTGGGGTGTTCACTTTACTTGGGGTGCAGCTGTTTTGCCCCAGGCAGGGGGTTAGGGAGCAGAGAAACAGCTCCCAGAAAACAGCAATTCTGCTGCTGGCATAAGGGCACCCCTTGACTGAGTGGTGATGGACTCAAGGTACTGAGATTCATTTCTGGACATGGTCAATGAGCATGGGAATTTATTTTACTTGGCTAGCTATATTTATTACAAGGCCCTTTTCTTTTTCTTTTTTCTCCAGTGGAAGAGTGGAATAGGGATGGGACAGGATAGAAAACAGGGTCACTACGGCATCTTTTTTAAAAAAATGGAAATGTAGTTTCATGTACAATCTTCGTTTTCTGTTCCACTGTGTATATGCAAATGTCTATTCTATTTGGTGTTTGCTAAGTTTAGAATAAAAATTTTGAAAAGTTTTAAAAGAACATGGGGGCCTTCTTTGGAAACTTGATAGTCTAGCTGCAGAAATAAAGTCTCACACAAAATAGAGAAAGGACAATGGGAACTCCAATTACCCAGGAAAGTGAATAGGTTTCCTGGTTTTGATTCCCCAGGGCATGGGGTAATAATAGCTGGCACTTAGACAGTGCTTTCCAAATCTGAAAAGGCCTTTACATACATTATCTCACTGAGTAGGGCAACCACTCTTCAGGTATCATTCCCATTTTATAGATGACAAAACTGAGACTCAATGCAGTCTAATGATGGTGAGGATGGTGCAGGGAGGTGTGGGTCAGACTAATTGACATCTGATGGCCTTTCCAACTTCAGAGTTCTGTGGCTTGCCTATCATCACACATGTATTAAAGGTCAAATGTGGGATTTGGGTACGGGTTTTCTTAACTCAAACTCTAGTACTCTGAGTGCCACATCATACTTCCCCTCCCTGCCCAGATACCTTTGGGGCTTTGGACCCTCCAACTAGAGGCAAGACTGGAATACTTGTTCTGGGTTAGGGTTCATAGAGCCAGGAGGAAGCCTGCCCATGTCTGCATTAGCACACAGCTCAATTTAACCAAGACTCAGGGAAGGCAAGAGAGACCTGAGCTAAGCCTATGTGTTCTGGGATGTGAGGAAATCAGAGGGGGCTATTCTTTGAAGGTTTGTTTACCCCTAGAAAGCATTTACTAAGTGTCTACCCAGGCCTATGGTGGGTAGACTACTTAAAAACACCCAATAGCTTTAGCCAGATGAGTTGGGGCCCAAGCCAGGGTCTCAGAAATAAAGGCTTTTAGAGTGGGAAGGATCTTAAAAACTTTCTAGTCTAATCCAAGCCATTCATTTTGAATTGAAGGAGAATAAGATCCAGGGAAAAGGGAGGACTTTCCAGGATCACAAAGTGAGTCAGTGGCAAAGTCTGGGTAAAAAACCATGGTTCCTGACTGTAGGCTCTGTTCTTAGAGTAGTTGAGTGTAAGCTTCATGAAAGCAAGGATCCTATCTTATCTAAACTTTGTATGTCCCTGGGGCCTAGCACAGTCCTTTGCACTTATTGTCATAGATCTAGTCATCTCATCCAATGATTTCATTTTACAGGTGAGGAAACTGAGGCCCATACTAGTTAAGTGACTTGCTCAAGGTCATGCAAGTAGTAATTGACAGGGGCATGATTTGAAGCTATGGCCTCCTGACTCCTGAGTCAGGGTTCTTTCCACTGCCACAAACTAGCCTTCTTTGTAGACCCTTAAGAAATGTTTGTTGACTGAATGAAGGAATGACTCCATGCATGTATGAATTCTACTACCCCATACTGCCGCATCAAAATGAGAAGAGCAACTTCATTTTTGTATATTTTATCCTCAATAATCTTGCCTTTTATATCCACATGCCTGGACACATATGTACACAATACATAAATACATCTGGGTATATGTTTGCCTTTAATTCCAATAAATTACTTGAACCCGGGGAGACCTGAGGGAACACAAGATGGGTGTGTGCCCGGGATGCTATTAACAGAGGTAGCTGCTCAGCTGTGTTTTCTGTTTAGGAAGGAACTGTGTGATCCAGATGACAGGGAGGGGCAATATGGCACAGTCTGTTCTCTATCCCTAGCAAAGGAGACCTGGTATTTGATGGGCATTTTTTCCTCCATCTCCAGACCCTGTTGTCAGTGATGAGCCTTCAGTGAAATCCAGTTAGTAGGTTCTTAACTCACCTCCCACACTCGTCCCTCTTAAGTACTATGGCCCCTTGCTTAAGGTCGGGTCCCAGAGGCCTCCTACCCATCTAGAGTGGGGAATTCTGACCATCTTGATCTTACAGCTGGGGGAGTGTCTACAGTTTCCTGAGCCTGTTAACCTTCCCTTGAAAAACAGAGAGCTCCATTCATTACCATCTGCAAGTTGTCAGGGAGAGTGTTGCATCCAATTAGTGTCAGGCTATGGGGGTTGAGGGAGGGAGGCAAGCAGGCTGGAAAGCTGGGTCTGGGGCCCAGTTTGGGGATGGGGGCTCAGAGGCTGAAGACAAGAAGGGGAAAGGGAAGAGAGAGAGAGAAAGAGGTGGGGGTGGGGGCTGGCTGCCTAGTTGCCCTGATCTGCCCTCACCCTCTTTCCTGGAGGATGACAAAGACAGTCCATTTCGTGCTTTCTTAAATGTCTCCTGTCTACTTTCTGAGGCCAAACCCTGACCAGGGTAGGGTAGGGTAGGGTAGGGCAGGGCAGGGCAGGGCAAGGCAGGAATTGCAACAGCCCAGGAGGGGAGCTGTGAAAAAGAAGGTTTAGGTGCCCTCCCCCTGGGGTTTTTTGTTATTTCAGTTTTTAGAGGATTACCAATAGAAAGGACACCACCCCATTGGGAAAAGAGAAGTATCAAGCCAGCCTGGCTTTGGTACTGCCCTGGCCCTATAGCCCAGTTCTGCTCACAGAGGGGGTCAGGGTGGGAATATATTGGGCTCCTTATCTTCACTGCCATCCCATGGTTGTGGCCTCAAGGATAAGGCCCTTTATCTCTCTCCCCTGAATCTTCTTCCCAGGCCAACATCCAGAGGTTATGGAGAGGCCTTTATTTTGTGTGCAGGAGTGATGTGTCTATCAAGCAATCAATTTATTTACTGACAGTCCCCACGCTGTCAGGCTAGTCAGTAGGAGACTGGAGGAAGACGCTCAGGCCCTGTGCTTGGCAGCTAAGGTCAGGGAGCGTACTCTTTCTCTAGGGGAGTGGAGTTAGGGGAAAGGAGAATGCCCTCTATTGAGGGTAGCAGATTCTGTCTTCAGGGAACCTAGGAACTGAGGAAGCAAGGGAGTATGAGAGAAGACAAGGTTCCCTTCTGTAAGATTAACATCATCTTCAGTGGGGGTAGCTTAGGACGACTTTTTGGGAGGAGGGAGGTACAGAGTCCAATTGTCCAGAACAGGAAGGTTATGAGTTGGTGGAGAGAAATGTGGAGATATAATCATGAAGAATCCCCAAGGGATGATGGGAAATTCTTTGACCTGGCTCAAGGGGGAAGACAGTGGAAAGAACTCAGTACCCACCTCCTCAAACATGGCTGTGACCAAGGAGAGCCCAATGGTCTTCAGGAGCCTAGCTAGCCTGTCAGGTAGCACAATGGGTATAGTGCTGGACTTAGATCTGGGAATCCTGCCTTAGATGTTTATTGTATGATTCTGTGCAAGTCTCTTAGCTTTCATTTGTTTTGATGTCCGCTTCTATAAAAATGAGGACAATCATAGCATGTATGAGGTAGTTAAATAGCTCAGTGGATGGAGCGTTGGTCCTGGAGTTAAGAAGACCTGAGTTCAAATCCAGCCTCAGACACCCACTAGTTGTGTGACCCTGGGCGAGTCACTTAATCCTGTTTGCCTTAATTTCTTCATCTTTGTGTCTTCATTTCTTCATCTGAAATAATACAAAATAATATTTCTATATTTAATCAATTAATTATTTAATTGTTTAATTTTTGCCTTTGTAGATCTCTTTACTGTAAACTCTTTGAGGGTAATGAGTATCACTTCTTACTTCCCCACAGCATCCAGCACAAGACTTCTGGCAAAACTTATACTTGGCACTTCAGTTTGTTGATTGAATAAATGAACTTGTTAATAATTTTAAAAGATATCACTTATCTTAACATGTCCATAATCTCACTAGAGATTTTAGAAAACCAAAAAGCCTTTAAAGCAGGAGTTCTTAAGCAAGAGCTGATAAATTTGAAGTTTTTAAAAAAATGGATAATTATTTCAATATAATTTATTCCTCTTATAATCTAATGCATTTTATTTTATGCACTTAAAATATTATTTTGAAAAGGGAGCATAGGCTTCATCAGACTGCTAAAGGGGTCTGAGACACACAAAAAATTAAAACTCCCTGTTTTAAAACCACAAAGCTATAATGGTGGGATTTCAGGTAGTATAAGACTATCAGGGACACATCCCCATATCTTCCTTCTTTCATACTTAGCAGGCTCTGTGGAAGGTGTGGCTAGAGAATACCCAGTTGGCTGCTGGGATACTTTCCCCTTTGTGAGATAATGAATGAAGACTGTTTTGAGTTCAAGTCCAGAAACTCTATACTTAGAGATATCAGTTTCTGTTTTTCCTCTCTCTTTTGATGTGTTATCCAGTGAAATCCTTCAAGGAGAGCTCTTCTTTTCTAGCTTTCACACTGGAGGGATGCTTTTGCTGTTCAGGGACCTCTAATCCACAATTTTAGATTTAGAAAGATACAACAAAGGTCTACAGTTCCGTTTTATCTGAAATAACACAAAATAATATTTCTATATAAGGCAGGCAGGTTCACCAGACTTCTCTTGCTGCAGTGGCTGAGCCTAGAGAGAATCACTTATTGAAGAAATTCTCTGGATTTGTTTTCTACAATGCAGGTAAGGACTCTGATTGGGGGGCTGGAAGCCCATAAGATAGGAAGTTTAAAAACATGGTCCTGTGTGGATGCCAGGTTAGAAACAAGGAGAGGAGGGAGCTCAAGACACAGAGCTATGGGACAGGTGGGGAGAGAGAAGTGACCATGTGGAGCAGCATAACCATGATGTCTCTGAACTCCAGAGGTGCGGCTGATCCTAATCCCAGATCTTAGGTAGCAACTTTCAAGCATCCCTGAGAGAGTCCTAGGAAAGAGAGTGCAATATGAAGATGGCACCATAGTTTAAGCAGTCACTGCTGGGGTTGTTCTAAAGTGCCTGGGCCATCTAAACGTGCTGGGAATTTGAGTCAGCAAACATATAGCAAGCACCTGCTCATTGCGAGGCACTGCACTAAATGCTGAATCAGAGGGCTTTCAAAGGCATTCGTGTACAGGTGCAGAGAATGTTTTACTACCTGATTCCCTTCCTTGCTATTTATTTTGTCTCATGTCTTAATTAAATGATTTGCTATTCAATTTCTTGTTGTTGAATTAAATGCTTTGTTATTGGATTTCTTGTTGTTGTTGTTGTTTGTCCACAGCAAGAAATCCAAAGAGGACCATGACATTTGGGAGGTAACACCTTGACATGCAAGCGAATTGGATTTTCTCCTCACCTTCTCCTCCAGAGCCTTCTGGGTTTAGTGGCAAGATGTAGATCAAGACAACTGGAGATGGTCTGGGCTGCAGTGGGAGACCCTGACCTAAAGTCTTTAACAGATCTCAGTATGATGAAGGCAACATCCATTCAGTGATTAAGGCTAGGTATATATAGTTCTGGCAGAGGCATCTCTGGATAAAAGAATATGCATAGTTCAGTAAATTTGTTGACATAGCCTAGAAATAGAGCAACAGTGGGCCGCCCTGGAGTCAAGAGGACCCGAATTAAAATTCAGTCTCAGACACTTAACACTAGGTGTGTGATCTTGGGCAAGTCACTTAACCTCAAAAGACCAAAAAAAGAAAAAAGAAATAGAACAACATATTAGATGGAGACTCCAGGTATGAGTTGAAGAGTTATGACCTCAAAAGAGCCATAATGAACCTGAGAACAGCTAAGGGGTGTTATACTTCCATATTTCAACTAGACCTGTGGTTACAGTTATGTGCATACTTCCTCTATTCTCACAGATGATAATCCACCTATGCAGAAGCAGCTAGGTGCTGCAGTGAGAAGAGTGCTGGATTTGGAGTCAGGAAGACCAGAGTTCAAATCCTACTTCACATAACTTAATTGCTTTGTGAGTCTGAGCACATCACTCAGCCTTTCTCAGGTTCGGTTTCCTCTTCTGTAAAATGGAGCTAATAATAGCACCTTCCATCCTGGGAGTGTTGTGAAGAGCAAATAAGAAAACACATGTCAGGCATTTTGCAAACCTCAAAGCCCTACATAAATGCTCATTCTACGTGATTCTGGGCCATCTTCATGTAAGTCCAAAACAAAGGAGCTAGATAGAGGTTGGCCCCCCAAATCTTTTTACATTTAATGGATACCAGTACAGCACCAGGGCCAGTCATCTATCATCCGTTGCTCCTGCCACAGCACTGACCCACCTCCTTCTCCAATCATACATTTCCTGGATGATTCTCCTCATACAATTCCTTGTGCAGATGCCTTTGTTGAAAATCTGCAGCCCCCTTCTTCTTATACGCTCACTCTGTATCTCCCTGTTGTCTTTTGGGTTAGTTGCAATTTTGATTCTTTGGAGATTGAAGTGGTGTTCTAGTGCTTGCAACTACATAACATAACTGGGGCAACCGTAGGTTTTGGGGACTGGGAGTAGCTTGGGCCTGTTGAAACTGCTCTGCATTTTCCCAGGTGGGATTTGGCTGGTTCTCTTCTTCCTACTCGGTTCTGGGTGCAGCTCAGCTATCTGCTGCCAAGGTCTGCCCAAAATAGGTGTATGATGGACTAACCCCATGGACTGACCATCCAGCTCTGTGTCACAGTCTGGACCAACAGGCCTGCTGGACACTCTTGGTTTTGTTTTGTTTTTCTTCTGTTTGGATGGCTAGGTCAATCTCTTTTCAGAGATCATGGACTTGAGAGTGTGACAATAAGCTTTAAAAAAAACCATATGTACAACACATACACCTTATTTTCCTGATGTGTGGAAAACAGCCTAATGAGATTAAAGAATTCCTCCGATGGGACTGTGATGATCCCCCTTAGAGCACACCTGCTAAGGGCTAGCCTTAGTAACATCTGGATAGAATTACTCTACTTTGTTCTTAGATAATAGCTCCTTCTCTCTTTAACCCCAGGCCAATCAAGCCCCATTAGATACAGGGTCCTTAGGGGGATGGCCAGGCCACTGAATTAGCTAAATTTACTCATTCTAAGCCCACTCTCCAGACAGAAGCTGCTGAGCTTTTTCATGTTTGCAAACCACATTCATTAAAAAGAAAACTTCAGGCCTCAGTTCAGCATGATGGACAATGAATCAAAACTGTAAATTTAGTCTCTCACAGGCTCCAAGAGTGTAACTGGGAGTTTAGTGGCTCAAGGTTACACCTTCCTACTTAATTTCAGGTTTCCTTCCTTTCTCCTTCCCCTTCCCCTCTTTTTTCTCTTCTTCTTTTCCTTTCACATAACTTTTTCTTAATTATTTCATCTAATTTTTTTCCTCCCCTCCCCTTCCTTTTAATTTCCTTCTCTTCCCATCCTTTGCTCTTTCCTTTCTTCTTATCTCTTTTCTTCATCTTTTCTTCTTTTCCATTTCCCCCTTTCCCTTCCTGTTCCTCTTCTTCCTTCCCATATAACTTTTATTTCCTCTTCTACTTCTTCCTGCTTCTTCTTTTCCTCCTCCCTTTCCCCCTTCATTTTCCCTCTTCATCTCCTTTCTCCCACATCTTTCCTTCTTTCTCTTCCCCTATCTACTCCTTCCTTTAATTTCCTTCTTTCCTTTCTCCTTCCTTCTTCTTCAAATGCTTGTTAAGTATGTATTATACATGAGGCATTGTGCCAGGCACTGAAGACACAAAGATACCAATGACAGACCCACCTCTGTAGGAGCTTAGAATCTAATAGGGGGAAAGACATGTGCACAAATCCCTATGATGACAGAGTATGGGAAGTACCAATGAGAAACTCAAGGTGCTGTGAGAAATGTAAGGAGGGAGAGATCACCTTTACCATAGTGGATCTGGAAGACTGTGAAGGCTTCATGAAGGAGGAGCTATTTGAAGGAAGGGAGGGACTTCAAAACAAATGGGGATGATATTTGCGGCTTGGAAGATGATGCAAGAAAAGGCACAGAGACTGTCAAGGGCAGGAAGACGACATGGGATAATTCAATTTGGATGGAATATGGAGTACATAAAAGAAAGCATAATGTGAAATAAGAGTGGACAGAGAAGTTAGTGACAAATTGTGGAAGATTTGGAATGCCAGGCTCAGGAGTATTCATTTTATTTGGTGGGCAATAGAAAATATGGGAGGTTTTTGAATTATGATATAAAATATTCAGAGTGATGCTTTAGAAAGATTTGGTATTGGTCTAAAAGATGAGCTAGAGTGGGGAGATTGAAGGCAGATGAAGGATGAATTGAGTGTAGACCAAGGGAGTTGGAAGTAGGGGACAGAAGTGAGAAAAATGGTGGTGGTTCATTGACAACTAATAATTGGATACAGGGATTAAGAAGAGGGAAGAATGAGACTTGAAATTTTGAGCCTGGTTGACTAGGATGATGTTTTGAAGGGAAGATGAGTTCTTTTGTGTACTGGGTTATCCAGATGGAGAGGTCCAACACTCAGTTCTGTTACACCTTCTCCCCTTTCCTCATTCCTCTTTTGCCTTTCTAGGTTTCCTACCTTTTGAGTACTAGTTATAGAAATAAATACTGTATTTGTGGATGGAGATGAGCTTTTATCTGCAGGGCAGAATAGAATGGAGAAGTTGGAGCTCTACTGATCCCTGTCAGTGTCCAGACCTGCCAACTGACCTGCCCACAGGGTGGACATGTACCCAATGCCTGCCTAATGCACACCTTTCTTCCCAGAGCCCTGACTCTGGTGCCCCTGCCTCACATCACCCCAGGGATATGCTAGAGCCAGCTCCTTATCTAGAACTGATTGTTATAATTTCAGTGTGAGCATTTACATCTACAAACTGCGTCTTAATTTGTTGTTTTGTTGATTATCTAGACTGAAGAAAGTGATGGAGGAATGTTAACAATGTAGATTAGATTTAAAATTATACAGTTCTTCAGACAGTTGGTTGTTAAACATTTACCAGCAAACCCCTAAGACCTTCTCCTTTTTCCAAGAGGGCCCCTTCATCCAAATCTTCCATTTCCCAGTCAAAATTAATCCTTTTATGTCATAGCTTTTCTTTAAAAAATATTTTTGTTTCATTATTTCTCAATTACATGTAAAGAAATTTTGAGCATTCATTAAAAATGGGTTTTTTGAGTTCTAAATTCTCTCCCTCCCTTCTGCCCCACCCCTTGAGAAGGCAAGTAATATGATATTGATCACACATGTAAAATCATATAAAACATATTTCCATATTAGCCTCGTTGTGAAAGAAAACACAGACAAAAAGCTCCAAGAATAATAAAGTAAAAAATGCTTCAGTCTGCATTCAAAGTCCATTAGTTTTCTCTTTGGAGGTAGATAGCATTTTTCATCTGATGAGTCCTTTGGAATTGTTTTGGATCATTATAATCTTTTGCGATTGATCATCCTTATAATATCACTATAACTGTGTATAATGTTCTCTTGGTTCTGCTCATTTCAATTTACAACAGTTCTTATAAGTTTTCCCACCATTTTCTGAAATGATCCTACTTAGCATTTCTTAAAGAGCAATAGTACTCAATCATAATTGTGTATTACAACTTGTTCATCCCTTCCCCAATTGGATATCCCCTTGATTTCCAATTCTTTGCTACCATAAAAAGACCTGCTACAAATATTTTTATACAATAGGTCCTTTCCTCTTTACTTTGATCTCTTTGGGATATGGACCTAGTAGGCTTGGAATCAGAAAGACTCATTTCATGAGTTCAAATCCACCTTTAGATATTTACTAGCTGTGTGAACCTGGATAAGTCACTTAACCCAGTTTGCCTCAGTTCCTATAAAGTAAGATGGAGACAGAGATGGCAAACCATTCCAGTATCTTTGCTGAGAAAACCCCAAGTGGGGTCCTGGAGAGTCAGATATGACTGAAATGACTGAACAACGGCAACAACAGTGGTATTGCTGGGTCATGCTGGGTATTCACAGTTTTATAGCCCTTTAGACATAGTTCCAGATTGCTCTCCAAAATAGTTGGATCAGTTCACAGCTCCAACAACAGTGCATTACCTTCCCAATTTTTCCACATTCCCTCCAGCATTTGTTATTTTCCTTTTCTGATGCATATGAGGTAGTATCTCAAGAGTTGTTTTAATTTGAATTTCTCTAATCAACAGTGATTTAGAACTTTGATTTTTTCTTCTGAAAACTATCTGTTCATATCCTTGGACTATTTATCAATTGGGGAATAGCTCTTATTTTTATAAATTTGGCTCAGTGCCCTAAATATTTGAGAAGTGAGGTCTTTATCAGAGAAAATTGCTATAAACATTTCCCCCCAGTTTTCTGCTTTTCTTCTAATTTTGACTACATTAGTTTTGTTTCTTCAAAACCTTAATTTCATGTAATCAAAATGACCCATTTTATGTCTTGTGTCTATCTTGTTTGGTCATAAACTTTCCTTATTCATTGGTTTGACAAGTACGTTTTTCCATGCTTCCCTAATTTGCTTATGATATCACCCTTTATGTCTAAACTATTCATCCATTTTTTACCTTATCTTGGTATGTGGTCTGAAATGTTGGTCTATGTTTGGTTTTTTCCAAACTGCTTTTCAGTTTTCCCAGCAATTTTTGTCAAACGGTGAGTTCTTACCACCAAATCTTGGATGTTTGGGTTTACCAAACACTAGATTACTCCTAGTAATTTACTACTGTGTATTGTATGCCAAATTTATCCCACTGATCCACCACTTTATTCCTTAGCTAGTACCAGATTGTTTTTATGATTACTGCTTTGTAGTATAGTGTGAAATCTGGTACCACTATGGGCCACCTTCCTTTACATCTTTTTTTCATTGATTCCCTGGATATTCTTGACCTTTTGATCTTCCAGATGAATTGTTATTGTTTTTTCTAGTTCTGTAAAATAATTTTTTTGGTGATTTGATTGATATGACACTGAATAAGTAAATTAGATAGAATGGTCATTTTTATTATATTGGCTTGGACTATTTCACAGCCTTTCAGGGTCCATCTGTATGTGAATCTCCTAAACTGTTTTCTAGCAAAGGGCCTGAGGAGACCCTTAGGAGACACAGATGCTAGGCCTTGTTTTGCTTGCTGTGTGACTGCAAATCCCAGTGGGGGCTTGGGCAAGTCTCATTGTATCTCTGAATCTTAGAATCTCCCTCTAAAAATAAGGGGACTAGATAGATTAGTGGTTCTTAAAGGGGTCCCAGTCTAGTGGTCTAGGGTCCAGAGGTACCTTGGGTACCCTGGATGTACCCAAGACCCTTTCATGGGATCATTAATTCAAAACTATTTTTATATTAATTTAATTTCTGATATACTAAATATTGGTAGATATAATTAATATAAACAAAAACTTTTTAGGGTCCTCAATAATTTTAAGAGTGTAAAGGCCAAAAATTTATGAACTGCTGGAATTGATGATCTCTAAATGTCTTAAGGTCCAGCTTGTAAGTAATTGGACTGAATCTGCCCTGGGACAAGGACAACCCATTCAAAAACCTTGCTTAACCAAGGTCTGGGTTACTTAGTTAATGGAGTTTGTGGGAATGAAGACAGTTGGCTAAAGTAGGAGGAAGAATGGGGGAGGGGTCAGGCTGAAAGATGTTTAAAAAAGACTAAGGTGGGATATGGGACAACAGGAACCTTAAAAACATTTCTTTTTGGACAGTTGGTTGGGGATAGGAGCAAGAGGGGACTCCCAGAAACCAGAATTTGTCTCCTTGTGCAGGTCTGAGGCCTTAGTGCTCTGGAGTACCCTATGAAGGCTGAACCAGGATCTTTGATACCTTCTTGTAGTCTTCTCCCCCCCCCCTCTTCTCTGTCTCCAGCTGTGATTTGTTGCTTGTAAAACCACGCAGATTAACTCTGGTTTAGCCTCCTGGTTTAATGTCTTATCATGTTTCATCTCTAACAAAAGACGTTTACAATCAACTCACAGCTTCAAAGTCATTCAGGCTAGAGCAGACAGACCCAGGCCTTGAGGGAGGGGGTTGGGTGTGGGGCCTTCCTGTATGCTAGGCTTCCCTGATGCCACCAAGGCCAGGGCACTCAAGGATGTTCTGGTCCCCTGCAGAGAACATCTCTTTCTCTTGTTCTTTTGTTCTCTGATTATTTCCTGAGGACACCAAAAACTCCCTCACCCCACCCCCACGTCTTACACACAACGCAACCCAGCCATCAGGATTCTTGGCCAGAATCTCTGAGCTTATTGGATCGACATGCTCAAGTTTTCTGCATTAAAGCTCATCTTGAGGGCATTAGGGCTGTGTCTCCCCATGCAGGGCCCCTCCCAGGCACCAGGGCTAGCTGGGAACCCCACACTCGGAGAAGGGAATCCTGTTCCATACATTTCTTTCTTAAAGGTACTTAGGAGAGACTTGTGGAAAGGATTGTGGGGGTGTTGTGTTCAGTAAGCCCCAGTGGCTCCCTATTACCTCGAGGATCAAGTACACCCCGCATTTGACATTTAAAGCCCTTCATAACCTGGCTCCAGCCCATCTTTCCAGCTCTATTTATTACAATATCATTATTATATTAGCTTTCTTGTTATTCCTCACATATGACACGCCATCTGTTATCTCAGCCTTTGGCATAGACTGTCCTCCGTAATAGGAATGCATTCTCTCCTCACCTCTGCCTCTTAGAATCCCTTCCTTTCCTTCAAAGCTCAGGTCAAATACCACCCTGTCTCCCCAAACACACACACATGAATTTTTTCTGGATTCCCCTCAGCTGCTATTTTAAAAACAGACTTATCTACATAAGTGCTTTTATTCCTGATTCGATGCTAGAGTGTAAGCCCCTTGAGGCCAGGGACTATTTCTTTTATTTTTCTCTGAATCCTTATGCCTAGGTACTTAGCACAGTGCCTGACCTATTGTAGGCCTGGAATAAGTGTTTATTGATTAAATCAGTTCCTCCCAAACTTCTTTTCAGGACTTGTTAGGCTGCCAGGAGTCAAGGAAAAGGACAAGATGAACACAGGCGTGTTTGTTCACTAGTGATGCAACCTCAATTCTCTGAGAAAAAAAAAAAAGAACAAGGGAACTGTCAGGCAAAAGACGGTCATGCTGAAATGACACCATGGGCAGACCAGTCCCAAGTCAGAGATGCTAATGCCAGTCTCTGTTCTGTTCCCTATCCGTTCCTGGGCTCAGGGACCAATACACTGATATGAAGCATGTTACACTGGTATCCCTCAATCAGGGCCTGGTACACTGCCTGTTACAGAGTAAATACAGCCCCCCAAGGGTAGTAGAAAATCAGTACCATCTACTGAGTTTCCAGAGCTACTCACTCTATGGGAATCCTCTCCACTGAAGGGAGACTGTGTATTATAGTCAAAAGAGCAATGGTCTTAGATTGAGACTCTGCTACTTAATAGGGATATGTGAAATGCAGCAACTAGGTGGCACAGTGGATAGAGTGCCAGGGCCCAGAATCAGAAAGACCTGGGTTCAAATCTGACCTCAGACACTTACCTAGCTGTGTGACCCTGGGCAAGTTACTTAACCCCTTTTGCCTCAGTTTCTTCATTTGTAAAATTTGTTAAAATTTTAAAAAAATTAAAAAAAAAAGGAGGACATGACTGAAAATCATTGAACAACAACAAAATGGAAATAAATCAAAAGGAGATGATCACGGTACCTAATGGGAGGGTTTGCACACAATCCCTGGTACCACATTGAGAGAAGTGAGGATGTTTTCTGGGCCTGGGTACTTGTTGGCCCATTTGTACCTCATTGAGAATGAACAATTGAGTCTCAGAATTTGGAGAATGATTTTATTCATTCAGGCTATTTATAAGTGAATAAATAAATTAGTGAAAATACTTAATGAAGTGTTTACAATGTACCAAGCATTGGGGACACAGATAGAAAACTGAGACAGTTTTGGTTCTAAATTAGCCCATGTTCTCATTAGGGGGAGACAATACAAATAGGAGGTTTGGCTGTAGGGAAGATGTCCTTAAGGTTCAGCAGCAGAGCAGATAGTAAAGCCCAGGAATCCTTAGGGTACAGTGGCAGATCAGATGGTAAGGGGTGATAGTCCAACGTCTTCCCAAGTAATTTGTCATTTTCCATTAGCAGCTCTGTTTGATTCTGCTCCTGTGGAACCTCATGCTGCTTCCAGGATAAGCAGATCACCTGAAATCTTGTCAACGTGCTGATTGACTCAGTTTTGGATACTCAACACCTTCTCAGCTCCCTTGGTTGCATCTCCTCTGACTGGAGGGCTGGAGGGTGGAGCAATGAATTCCTAAAGTCTTCCTTTACAGAGAGTTTGATATGTTCCATAACTCTCCATCTTTCCATCAGCAGTTTTACTTGGTTTTGACTTCAGGGAATACCATCCCTTTGAGCCAGGTACCCCCTGGTGGCCTCCCCACCCCAGCTTTTCAGCTTCTTTTTGTGAATTAGATTGTAAGCTCCTTGAGGGCAAGAACTACCTTTCTTTTTCTTTTTGTATCCCTAGACTTACTTAGACACATAGTATTGTTCAGTCACTCTTCGTGACCCCATTTAGGGTTTTCTTGGTAAAGATACTGCAGTGGCTTGTCATTTCCTTTTCAAGCTCATTTGACAGGAAACTGAGGCAAATAGGCTTAAGTGACTTGACCAGGGTCACATAGCTATTACTAAAGTGTCTGAGGCTGGCTCTGAACTCAGGAAGATGAGTCTTCCTAACTCCAGGCCCAGCACAACAACAATAAATGGTACCTGATTTCTAGAGGCTCACAGTCTCTATTAGAGATAAAGGAGAGGAGGGTTCGGTCCCTGAGTCTGGAGCCTCTAGGAAGGAGCCTCATGCCTTTGGACAAGGTAGCCAAGATAAGCATCAGACAGCTAGTTCCAACTACTAGGTCCCTGGGACAGACTTTGTGTGTTTCAGGGCCCTAGTGAGGTAGAAGGGGACTTTCAAGGACCCACCACGGCTTGGGACAAGCCTTCCCGTGTGTCCTGTTTCTGTATACTTCTCCCTCAAACACCCTCAGAAAAGACAGGAAGGACAGAGCCTAACTTTGGGCTTCAGGGAAGATAACTAGAAAGATTATCAATGTGGATCACTTTACTAGAGGCAGATCTTACCAGGAGGAGTTCCCAGATTGGAACATTTTGGGAAGCATAACCACAAGTTAAAATTAGGAGCAGTTTATGTGCCAAAACCCTCTGCACCACGCATATGTATGAACATATGTATGCATATGTAGCACCTGGGACATCCCTCCTTTTGCACACAGGGGCCCCCAAACAGGCTACTCCATATTCAAGCTATTCTAAAGGCTTTCAGTCACTCAAAAAAAAAGTCATAGTTCATGAGCCCCCACTGATGTGTTTACCTTTACTAATCAAAGGGCACAATTAGCTCAAGTCAGATATTTAATGAAATAACATAGAAAAAAAATAGACATAGAACACTGACTGCCCCCATACACTTGAGGCACATTATTCCACAAATGCACACACCATTGAGGAGGAGGAGTGTGTGGAATCAGGGAACACATTTGGAAGGGCATCATATACCGAAGGAACACATATGGAGGGATACTTCACATTTTGTGGTTAGAGGACCACCAGTGTCTTCTGCAAACGTCATCAATCACTTTGCTCCCACTGGGTTCGCTTCCTCCCTCCTGGTCTCTCATGGCATGCAGTTTCTGCCAGGTGTGCCATCCCTTTCAGGGTACTCTCTTAATTCTGCAGTCACTGCCAGTTACTGCCAGGTATGACTCCACTGGGCATGGGACTGTGGAGCTTCTCACTGTTTCCAGCTTCTGGTTTTAGTTGGGATTCTCAGCTAATGCTACCTCTTTTCTCAATGACAAAAAGTGAGTTCTGACATCCCTTTGGGAGCTTAAAGCCCTAAAGCTTAAGCTTTAGCTCTTTAAAAAAGGCAGATTCTTGGAACAGCGAGTGGTGTAGTCGATAGAGCACCATCCCTGGAGTCAAGCAGAACTGAGTTCAAATCTGAACTCACACACTTACCAGTTGTGTGACCCTAACCCAAGTCACTTAACCCTGATACCTCCAAAGAAGTAAAGAAGGTGGGCTCTGCCCATGTCTAGTTATCTACCTAGTTGAAACAAACAAACCCTTAATTGCTTTTTTTGCCCCATAGGAGACTCAGAGCCTTGGCTGTAATAGGCTTTTCTTCTCCAAAAGCAAAGTCTTGACTCTAACATCCGCACTCTTTTGGAACACAGAGTAGTAAGCTATGGAGCCAGTGAAGGGGCTTTCTCAAGCGCTGTCTGTTTAAAGAGGCAGGTTGGTGGCACAATGGATCGTATATTGGGTCTGGAGTCAGGAACACCTGAATTCTAATCTGGCCTCATAAACTTACACTTTGGGCTTTAAGACCCTAGGCAAGTCACCTCACCTGTTTGCCTCAGTTTCCTCAACTTTAAAATGGAGGTAATAACAGCACCTGCCTTGTATTATTGACGTGAGGCTCAAGTGAGATGATATTTGTAAAGTGAACAGCACAGTACCTAACACATAGGAGGCACTATATATATATATATATATACATATATATACATACACATACACACACACATATATACACATACATACATATATATATATATATATATATATATATATATATATATATATATATATATGTATATATTATTCCCTTCCCTTCTTCCAAGGGTTTTTGTTCCTACAAATTGCTAAGGGCTGTTTAAGTCTGCAGTACCCACCTCCACTCCCTCCCCCTACTAAAGATCACTGGTTTTCTTGGCCCCAAGACTTTTTTGGGACTCCCATGCAAATGAATGGAAGGGAAAGAAGCAAAGAAATCAAACCTCCAGAGTGGAGCTACTTAAAGTCATTGCTCTTTACCTCAATCACTTTTACTTCAAATTACTGCCTTTAAGTGGCCACAAGCCGCTCCAAGGCTTTTGATTTTGTCCTTAAACATCCATGCATGTGCACATTCATACACACATATGGCACCACATAAAGCAGGGACACCCACTGCAGCTGATAAGTTGGGGAGGCTAAGTCACTAAACTGGGGCCTGGTCAGGGTCCCACTGCCAGTCACAACAGAGAGAGCAAAGGAGGACTCAGAAGAGGCTGGCAGGGATACAGAGTCACTGCTGCCCCAACAGGGCAGTAAAAACACAGCCCAATACTCCTCAAGGGATATGGACGGTACAGTGTGTCCCTAAAGTCTGGACACAGGAAATCTCATTAATTACATATATTTTCAAGAAATGAAATGAATGAAATTTTCAACATTTTATTTAATTAGCATAAATTTAAGCCATCGCAATTTCCTATAGACTA
>CM053599.1:101336412-101347988 GCA_028646575.1 Pseudocheirus occidentalis
GGGAACTATTTTCCATATTAATGAGATTAATTTAATTTAATTAATGAGATTTCCTATGTGTATCCTATGTCTTCCTATGAAATCTCATTTATGCTAATTAAATAAAATGTTGAAAATTTCATTCATTTCATTTCTTGAAAATATGCATAGTTAATGAGATTTGCTAAGTGTCCAGATTTTAGGGACACCCTGTATAGAAGAGTAACAGCCACATAAAGGAAAATACTCAGTTATGCGGAACTTTGCTGCTGTGTCACAGAGTCAGTTTCTCTTGTTCTCCCTACTGATGACACTGTTAGCTCTGCAGTGTCAGTTTAGGGGGCACTAGACCTGCAGGGATGGATCTCTACTTTGAGCATTGCCTACGTGTAAGCTTTAGAGCAGAAGAAACATTGGTGGCCTCAATGGCTATGAGAGGCACTGTTGTCTTTCTTGCTTCTCTGGCCCAACTGCCCTGGCTCCGCAGTTATGATACCAGATTTAGAGGTCAGGAAAGTTTAGACAGAGTGTGAAGGTAAGTCCTTAGGTCAAGGGTCCCCTAGATCAGGTCCAAGAAAGACCTGAGGCAGCTGCCTGGTCAGCAAGGCTTAAGGTGTTCATTACATCCAGGTGGCAGGTCCTTGGTCTACTTGGATTGTGGTGCTGAAGATCAATTTCTGCTTAATGGTCTGGCAAACATTTATGAAGGACCAACTATTAGCATGATTCATCCCTCCCCACCTCTTCTTGTTCCTCTCCTTCCTTTCAGATCCATTCCTGAGACACACATACTACATTGTCATCTAAATCAACTCAGTTCTAATTTATTAAGCTGAAATGTGTTAGGCACTGAGGATGCAAAGACAAAATGAACAAGTTCTTGCCCTCATGATGCTTCCATTCCATTGGGAAAGAAATGAGCTACATAAGTAAATGCAAAATATTTTGAAGAGGCAGAACACTAACCATTTTGGAGGAAACAGTCGAGTTCCTGGTAGAGTTGAGACTTAAAGAGAGTGAAAGGATTCTAAGAAATGACGGGAATATATTCCAGTCATAGGGGAGAGCCTACATGAAGTCATGGAGGTGGAATACTGAGTTCAGAGAACAGCAAATAGACTGGTTTGGCCTGGAACATCTGGAACGTAGAGTTGGGGTAAATAGGAAAGAGGACATTTATTAAGTTATCTACTATGCTCCAGGCACTGCGCTAAGTGTTACAGGTATTATCTTACTTGATTTGAGAGTGCCCCAAAGGGAGTCGTAAGAAATGCCTGGAAGGATAGGATAGGGCCATATTGAAAAGGGCTTGAGATGCTCGTATTTTATCGAAACAGCAAAACAATAATACCTTGTTACTGTCCCCTTTGTTGTTTGTCCCGTCTTGAAGAAGACCAAGGACCCTAGACTAGTGAGCAAAGTGCTATTTCCAAGACCCGCTCAGGCAGCTATAGCTTTGATTACAACAGAAACCTGCCCACTTGTCTCTGTGTTATCCCAGTCAAGCCAACAAGCCCATTCCGTATCAGGCACTATGGGCTAAGTTCTGAGAATACAAAGAAAGGCAAAAAACTATGACTGCTCTCAGGGAGTTGACATTCTAGTGGTGGAGTCATCATGCAAAGAGCTATGTACAAACAAGAAATAGACAGGATTAATTAGAGGTAATCAATAGAGAGGAGGAGCATTATCATTAAGAGGAATCTCAAAAAGCTTCTTGCAGAAGGTGAGGTTTTAGTTGGGACTTGAAGGAGAAGACAGGGAAAGCAGGAGATGGACAGGAAGAGAGAGAGAATTCTAGGCATGGAGAATTACTAAAGGAAATATAAAATTGGGAGGTCAGTGTTTTGTGCAAGAACCAACAAGGAGGCTTGAGTTATTATAGTAGAGAGTACATGGAGAATAATAAGATTTAAGAGGATTGGAAAGGTAGGAACAGGCAAGGGTATGAACAGTTTCAAATGCCATCTGAGCTAGGAAGATGTGTCTTGTTCTCTCTAAAGAGCCATTGGGTGTAATTAGCTCACGGTTAGTTAGCAAGTCTGGATGCCAGTTACTCAGGAGATGCTGCCTCAGAGGGGAAGGATGTGGTGACCCATATTCCCATTAACTCCATCTCCCATGCCAGTCATTCTTCCTCTTGCGGTCTAATGTACATGTGCGTAGAAAGCTATTATGGATAATGAGACCATAATTTCTGCCACGAGACCATAGTTCCTTCGACTAGACAGTGCTATGGAAATGAAACCTGTCAAATATACCTTCTTTGTTCCAGTACAACTGGAAAACTTTTGAGTTTCCTCCCAATATTAACTGTAGTTTGGATTTTGCTTAATTAGAAATAGTCCCCCTGCTCCGAAGCCACAATGGAATAGCTAAGTGGGATAGTGGACAGAGTACCAGGCCCAGAGTTAGGAAGACCTCAGTTCAAATATGGCTTTAAACACTTACTAATTGTGTGATCCTGGGCAAGTCACTTAATCTTGTTTGCCTCAGTACCCTTATCTGTAAAATGAAAAGGAAATGGCAAACTACTCTAATATCTCTGCCAGGAAACCCCAAATGGGGTTATGAAGAGTCAGACACAACTGAAAACAATTGAACAACAATAACCTCAACCCGAGCAACTTGGGTGAACTTGATTAAAATGTAATATTGGGAATTGTTATTTCTTCTTGCTAATCCCACAAAGACAGAACCAATTCATGGGAATAATACCTTCCTTCAGGCTCAGGGTAGGCAGCTGAATTTAGGGTCAGTGAATCTGGATTCAAATCTTGCCTTTACCACTAAATAACTATGCTCCTTTGGGCAGGTTTATTTACCTTTCTCAGCCTCAGTTTTCTGTTCTGTACAATGGGAGTGTTGGACTAAATGATTAATGAGGTCTTTTCCAATTCTAGAGTTTAAGAGATAATAGCCTCTTGATCTTTGGAGCAGAGTCCTTACCTTTATCACTTAGAAATATGAGGTAGAAAGGACAGCTAGGTGGTGCAGTGAATAGAGCACCTGCCCTGGAGTCAGGAAGACCCAATTTCAAATTTGGCCTCAGACACTTGACACACTTACTAGCTGTGTGACTTTGAGCAAGTCACTTAACCCCAATTGCCCTCCAAAAAGCAAAAAAAAAAAAAATGAGGTAGTTATAGCAGAAAAATCTCAATGACATAAAAAGTCAGGTACCTGATCCTTTCACTTTTGCTATGTTCCCTACTATTATTGAGAATTTCAGATTGCATCCTATTCCTGATGGCTCCTCTCTTCTCCATGTCCCAATTCTTCCCTATTCTAGGAAGTGGTTTAGAAATAATCCTTCTTCCATTTCATCAATTAAAAAAACAACACAACACAACACAACACAACATATTAGAGTTTAAGGTTGAAAATCTCACCTGTAACCTAAGTGGGTGTTGGATGGATGTACTAGTTGACAATCATACAAAATCTGCCCCCCCCCCAGCCTACTACTTAGCTTGTTAATTTGTTAAATTGCTCACATTTGGTTCAAAGATAATCAAGGACTATGTTCTCATATTTCCTTTAATAAAAACGAACAATGTAAGAAAGAATACAAAGATATTTAAATATTTCATGAATGTAACCCAGTGAAGAAAGTCATAGCCAGAATTATCACATGTAACTCCTGACCTTTTAACTCTGAAAACATAGTCCCATCATTCAGCTGAAATCTGAATAGTAGTCAAAATCTTTCAAGAATCCTCTTCAGAATATCTACTCTACAGGACAATAGTTAAACAAAGTCCATTCAAGAATGTCTCTTCAGACTTTCTCCTTAGTTAATACTTCAGTGTCTCAGAAACTCTATCAGTGCTTTCTCAAGGTACCTTGAACATTCTCTAGTGGTGACAAGCTGCCTCTACCAGACAGTTAAACTGCCTGCCACTTCTCCCAAGATTTTATTCTCTTTTAAAAAATATGGAAACAGTATCCATAGCCTCTGTGGGGAATACTATTGAAACTGGGGCTACATTTAAATTAAGTGTTTTTATTAAAGACAATATGAAACATCAATACAACCAACTAAACTTGCATAATAAGTATTCACATTTCAATTAGTTAATTTCAATGCACAAAGTTTCATTACTTTTTAGTGACTCCAAATCCCCATCAGTATTGTTTGGCTGTTCTTTCAAATTTACTTTTTTTCTCTTAAGTCATAGGATCTTAGATTTTGAGGCATCTAGGTGACTCAGTGTATAGAAGGCTGAACCTGAAGTCAGGAAGAACTGAGTTCAAATTTGACCCAAGACACTCACTTAGCTGAGTGACCCTGGGCAAGCCACATAATCTCTGTTTGCCTTAATCCACTGGAGGAGGAAATGGCAGACCACACTCCTGTATCTTTGCCAAGGAAATCCCATGGAGAGTATTGGGGTCATGAAGAATCAATACAATTGAACGACTGAACAACAACCAATAATAACACCAAAGGTATCAAAGTTCATAGAATGCTAAACTTGGAGTCAAGAAGACCATAGCTGGAATCCTGCCTTGGGAATTTATTCGATGTGTGACTCTGGGCAAATCATTTCACTTCTCTCAGACTTAGTTTCCTTATTTGTAAAATGGGAAAATAATATCACCTACCTCCCAGGGTTACTGTGAAAATAGAATGAAATAATACATATAAAATAAACTTTATATAAGCCTTAAAGCACAATATAAGTGCTAGATATTGTTACTGTTAATGTTAAGAGATGGAAGGGACCTTGGAAGACCCTGAGTTTTGCAACTGAGGAACCTGAGGCCCAGAGAGGATGAGGTCACATAGGTAGTAAGTGATAGAACCAGGATGCAAACCCAAATTGGGTGTTCTCCATGCTGCTTCTATGTATATAATGCAGCTATGAAAATCTCAAGAGATATTTTAAAAAATAATACTTTTAGGGTAAATTCATTCCCAACAATGGAATTACTACATTCCTTTGTGTGATTTTTATAGAACATTATATTCCTCTCATATGCTTGTTATATTTTCATTGATATTCTATTTATCTGAGTCTTTATATTATCACCACTGCTAGATTGTAATTACCTTGAGAAGAAGGACCATGTTTTACCTTTCTCTGTATCTCCCCTAGAACCTAACACAGAGCTCTGTAATCCTAGGTACTTAATTTTACTGGATAAATGAATGAATCCATCCCCTGTCAGCTTTGGTGCGACCAGTGTGCTAAGTCTGACTACCAGCCCCTCATCCCAAAGTTCCTATCCCATCCCCCACTGCCCATTCATCTGGGCTGTGTGGAGCCCCCTTGCCTGTTCATATAAGAGGATGTCTCAAGGCTCATGTGGCCAGCTTCCAGAAACAGCCTAGGAGGGATAGTGTTCATGTGGCTGGACAGACTGGGCTTGTCAGCTGGGAAACAAAGCTCCACATGGGTTTGTCCTCTTTCCCTTCCTCCCTAAAGGGGACAGCCAACTCTTGGATCTGCAGAATTGTGGCTATTTGCCCAGAGAGGTAGTGGTAGGGTGGGGTGAGGGAGGAGTGAAACAGAGAATCCTGATTAAAACATCCCAATCAATGCAACCTCAATTCACACATATACATGTACTGGCCCCAGCTTTTCCCCCAAATTTGAATTGAATTTTTGCCTGGAGACGAGGATAGTTCCTTCCTTTTTGCCCTCCCTTCCTCCTCCCCTCCTTCTTTCCTTCCTTGTTCAGTGGGTCCCTGTCAAATTAATCTTCCCACTGCACATCTCTGATCCTGTCACTGCCCCGTTCAAAGACCTAGAGTGGCTCTCCATTGCCTCTGTTGAGGCAGCTAATGGGGGCAGTGGATAGAGCCCTGAGTTGGGAGTTAGGAACTGTTGTTCAGTCTTTTCAGTCTTATCTGATTCCTTGTAACTTCATTTGGGGTTTTCTCAGCAAAGATATTAGAATGGTTTTTCCTTCTTCAGCTTATTTTACAGATGAGGGTTAAGTGACTTGCTGAGGGTCTTAGAGCTAGTAAGTATCTGAGGCTGAATTTGAACTCAGGTCTTCCCCATCTGACTCTGGCCCTGTGCTCTATCCACTGTATCACCTAGATCAAATACAGTCATACTTCCTAGCTGTGACTATGGGCAAGTCACTTTACTTTCTATTCGCCTCAGTTTCTTTGACAGCTCACATTGTGAGGCTCAAATGAGATAATGTATTTTTTTTTTGGAGGGGGGAAGGCAAGGCAATTGGAGTTAAGTGACTTGCCCAAGGTCACCCAGCTAGCAAGTGTGTCAAGTGTCTGAGGCTGGGTTTGAACTTGGGTCCTCTTGACTCTAGGGTCGGTACTCTATTCACTGCAACACCTAGCTGTCCCAAGATAAAAGTACTTTAGCCCAGTGCCTGGCACATAGGAAGCAATGTAGACTTATTTCCTTCCCTCCTTTCCCCTCTGTTGTTTAGAAGACATAGTCCAGACTGAATGGCCTGATGTGATAGGAAGAGGAGGCTGACCCTTTCCTATTGCCCCTGCGCTTACTGGGGTAACAGCCAGATAGTTTGAACTCTTCCATGTCTGGAAAGGGGTAATAGCATCAGAGATGGAAGAGACAGTTGATGAGAAACAGAAGGTGGAAATGCAGCTGTAATCAAGGGACAACATAAACTTTGGAGAGGAAAAATGGAAGCCAACCTCCCCAACTGCATCTAATGCTAGCCATTGCTACCAGCTGATTTCCCTGTAGCTGTGCAGTATTAAGACTTTTGGATGCTGAGGCTGCAGTCAGTGGCACCCTTCATACTGGGTCATAGTGACTGGGTTTCCACACAGTGATGTATCCTGTTCTGAGAAGCCACACTTGCAGGGTTCTTTGGGGATCATTGCTTGAATGAAAGACTTTTTAGCTGCAGAGACTGTGGTGCTGGTCAGCTGAGACTCCTGTATTTGCCTAATGACCTTTTCTTTTCCTTACTTTGTAGCTTGGTGTCAATAAGACAGTACAGGGAGCAGAAGGAGCCGAGTAGGGACTCATACCCTTCTGGGATCAGAGGTGTGGAAGGAGGTCCTTTGGGGAGCAATGGAATCCTTCCAGTTTATTTGAACTACTTGTTATTTACCTTGAGTTCTATTTTAAGTACATATAATTTTCCTCATTAAGATGTCATGGACCTAATTGTGGCTTAATTGGGAAGAGATCCAACTGAAAACAGATTTGTGAGTATTAGTTTGGAATAGATGAATGAACCAAAAGTGTTCTAAGAACTTGCTACTCTAACATTCAAGGCCCTTCCCAATATTGTCTCCTTTCCGTTCAGTTCGCACCTTCAGTTCCAGCCAGGTGGGTCTCCTCAACATCGGTCATCCCCTCTGGATGTCATTGATCCTCTTCAAATAACATTCCCTCACCTTGAGGGTGCTTCTACCCTCTTACTGCTCTTCTCAATCCTGCCTCTCTTTCAAATTCCCACTAAATCCTGCTTGTTTCAGGAAGCTAAAACTATCCTAAGACTTTTGACATTGTGTCATGGAAGGGCCCTCATTCCCAATTCAGAGCACATCTTAAGTGCAGGTATTCCGCTGCCATGTGAAAAGAAGTCTTTCAATTGGCTGCTTAGCCGGAACTGAGAATGCATTCAAAAGGCACTAATCAGCAAGGGGATTATCTCTTTCTTGTCTAGGTGCATGTGGAAGAAAAAGACTTTCTGTAAACCTATGGATGGGGGTGTAGCTCAGGTCAGGGGGTGGGGAACTTGTGGCCTTGAAGCCATGTGTGCCCCTTTAGGTCCTTGGGTGCAGCCTTTTGACTGAGTCCAAGTTTTGCAGAACCAATCCATTTATTTAGGGGATTTGTTCTGTGAAGTTTGGATTCAGTCAAAAGGCTGCACTTGAGGACCTAGAGGGCCATGTATGGCCTTGAGGCCATAGGTTCCCCACCCCTGGCTCAGGCCCTCTCCATCCAGGGCTGATATACATATGTGTATATGGGACCTTATTCTTTGCCTCTTGATATTTGTCCTTTTCTCTTTTTAGATTAAGGCATATTGAAGACAGCAATGATCTTGTGAGCTTTGAAAAGTGGGGAAAGCAAGTCACCATAAGCTCTGTGAGAGGAGAACAGGCCAGAGTCTGATAATCAAGGCCCTGATACAGCCCTTGGGAGACTGGGGACCAAGTCTGGACGTAGTTGAAATGCCAACATCCAGCAGTTATACAAAATTCAGAAATGAGCTTGGTGGTGCAAATGCTCTGTAGAATCTGCTTTGAGCTTTGAGGCCACTTTCCCTAAGGATGAAGGTGGTACAGGGGAGATTCTACCCCCCCCCCCACCAGGTGTTGGGAGAAAATATTTGCTCTTGCTATATCTTTTCAGATATATATTTCGCAATATTTTGGCTCACCTGGTAGGAGTGTGTGTGTGTGTGTGTGTGTGTGTGTGTGTGTGTATACACTAAATGACTGAAAGGAATATTCAAAGTGTGCAGTAGCTTTGAACATTTATAGGATAGGCATCAGAAAATAATTCCTGATCTTGTTCCCAACCTCAGGTTCCTCAAAGATGGAGATAGTCTTGAGAATTTCTTGGGTGAAATCCTCTAGGCTGCTCCAATTCTGCTCTTTCTCAAGTCAAAAAGTGTGAATAAGATATTCAATCTCAGAAGAGAATTTGATGGAGCTACCCCAGGGACCGTTCTTTTTTTAGCTAAAGCCTTGTCAGCCAGGCCCCTATTGGGATAGCTTCTTATAAGAGATCCCTGCCTGGAGGAAAAAAAACCAAGACACGCTCTTCTTTTCTGTTGCCTATCTCTCCCCAATTTAGTTCACCTACAAAGTTGGTATTCCTTAAGCTAAGGTCTGACTTTGTTACTCCCCTGCTTGAGAAGATTCAGTGGTTCCCCTATTATCAGCTGTCTGTAGGATTAATGATAAACCAACTTATTTTTCCATATGGATAAAAAGAGCTAGTAATCATAGTTAACATTTATATAATAGCACTCAACATAATAATTATTAATATATTTAAATAAGTAAAATAGTAAACCTTAATAAAGTTTGCAAAGTGCTTTATTCATTTATTCGTTCACTTGATCCTCATAGCAATCCCTAGAGGTAGGTGCTATTATTGTTCCCATTTTACAGATGAAGAAACTGAGGTTAAATGACTTGCCTATGGTCATGCAGCTAGTGAACATCTGAGGTTGCATTTGAACTCAATCAGAAAGTCTCTGTGTCTAATGTTCTATTCATGATACCACCTCACTGTGACTGAGATCATATTAACAATCTTTACGCATTCTGCTTTGGAGGCAAACAGCCAACCTGTAGTTCCCTGAATGGAACCTTGCATTTCCTGAATTTATGACTTTGCCTGAGCTGTCCCCCATTCCTGGAATGCCTTTCTCATCTCCTCCTTATAGAATCCTAGTACTCATAGCTTCCTTTGAAGAACAGCTCAAGTGCCAAACCCTACAAAAGGCTCTTCTTGATGTCTCCATTTGTTGGTCCATCTCTTCTTCCTTCCAACAAGTGGCTTTTTATTAACTTTCTCTATATTTTATACGCATTTATCTGTGTACATGTTTACCCCCCAGTAGAATGTCAGCTCCTTGGTGATAAGGGCAATCTAATTTTTAACCTTTGTGAATCTTCCATTTCCTTGAAGTTTCCATTTTTAGGTACAATTTGATCCCTTTAGATTTCACATTGGTCCAACGGAAAAGATTTTCTGTTTAATGTTTGGAAGATGGAAGTGTTTTCCTTTATACTTACCATAAAAGTGTGAAGGGATGACTATACAAAGTCTTGTAAAAAATGCCCAAAGTTCTTTAAAAGTCAGAAAACTTCAGTAATTAGAAATGTAAAGGTTATCAGATATAGAACAGAGTTGGGAGAGTAATCATGGGACTCCTAATTGAGTGTCCCCCAGCAAAAATGGTGAAATTATTGGAAAGGTCCAGGTAAAAGATAGTAAGCTGAACAGAAAATCAAAACAGTAAAATAGTAGATAAGCAAGGTGAAAACCTAGCAAAACCAGAAGGAAAATCAGAACATATTATGTACAATTATAAGCTAATAAAACTGAGGACACAAAAGAAAATAGAGGAATACCTTCAAAAACATAAAATACCCTAACTATCAAAAGACCAGCTAGAGACCTTAAATAACCCAATCTCAGAAAAGAAAATAGATCTAGCTGTAAAGGAACTACCAAAGGAAAAAAAGCAAGCAACCAACCAACTTCTGGTTCTGAGGGATTCAGGAGAATTCTATCAAACTTTTAAAAAATTTTCCTTTTTTGGAGAGGGGAGGGCAGGGCAATTGGGGTTAAGTGACTTATCCAAGGTCACATGGCTAGTAAGTGTTAAGTGTCTGAAGCCAGATTTGAACCCAGGTCCTCTTGACTCCATGCTCTATTCACTGCACCAACTAGCCACCCCTTCTATCAGACTTTTAAAGAACAGTTAGTACCCATACTTCACAAATTATTCTCCAGGGGGGCAGAGTCAAGATGGCAGCATAGAAACAGGAAAACTCCATGGGCTCCCCCCATAACCACCTCAAATACCTAGATAATATGACTCTAAACAAATTTTAGAGCTACAGAACCCATAAAGTGACAGAGAGAAACAAATCTCCTGCTGAAGGCAGCCCTGCAGGCTGGCAGGAAGGGTCCATTGCAGTGCGCTGGGAGCCAAGCTGAGCCCTTTGTAAACCCTTGGTTTTAGCCCCAGGGAGGCCCTGATCAACCTCGGCTGGAAAGACTTTGGGAGAGTGGATCACCAACAGATGTGGCCATTTCCAGAATTATCAACCCATAAGTGCCAAAGGCAAAGTAAAAGGTCAGTGTGAACTTTAAGAACAGGGGGACTGAGAGTATGGTCTGGCCTCTGCCCCTGGAAGGGAGAAGCAGCTCAGGCATGGTGGCAGTGCAGCTGCCTCCATGTGGCTGCTTCAGAGTTCCTGGCCTGCAGATCATAGGGGGACCAAGGGAACATTCTTATGGGTTATCTTATCTGGATTGCTGTCTTGGGTGGAGGTCCTGGGGTGTGTGACTAGATGCCAGAGCCTGTGGAGGCTTTGGAGAGGGCACCCAACTAATAGCTCCAGTAGCTTCAAAAACCCCATCAATTTGGGACAAAGCTTTCCTCACTGAAAGCAGAGTTCTATTGTGGTGAAAAGCTGCAAAGTCAAGTAATTGAGTGGTAACATGAGCAAGCAAAGGAAGCAAAACAAGCACAGCAATCCAACTTTAGATTCCTTTTTTGGGGACAAAAAGAATCAAAGCATAGAATAGCAGGAAGACAATGAAGTCAGAACTCCTGCTCCAAAAGCTTCCAAGAAAAATATGAACTGGTTAGAGGCCATAGAGGAGCTCAAGAAGGATTTTGAAAACCAAATAAGAAAAGTAGAGGAAAAATTGGGAAGAGAAATGAGAATGATGCAAGAAAATCATGAAAAGAGTCAATAACCTGACTGAAGAAAATAACACCTTAAAAAATAGACTAACTCAAATGGCAAAAGAGGCTCAAAAAGCCAATGAGGAGAAGAATGCCTTAAAAAGCTGAATTTTCCAGATGGAAAAAGAATCTCAAAAGCTCACTGAAGAGAATAATTCCTTCAGAATTAGAGTGGAGCAAATGGAAGCAAATGACTT
>CM053599.1:101348488-101374306 GCA_028646575.1 Pseudocheirus occidentalis
AAGATCTTTCCAGATTTTGTTTTGTTCTGCCTTATTCCACAAAGATCTTTCCAGATTTTGTTTTTGTTCTGCATTATTCCACAAAGATCTTTACAGATTTTTTTTGGTTTTCCTTGCACTTGTCTATCTTAATTGCTTTATAGTACCCCATTACATTAATATACCATAATCTATTTAACTGTTTCTCTTTGACTTCAGTTTTTTACAATTACATACGATGCTGCTATGAAAAATCTTTGAATAGGGTCTTTTTTCTCCTTAAAAAATAACAATATTTATAGCATCTCTTTTTGTGGTAGCCAAGAACTAGAAATTGAGGGGATGTCCATCAATTGGGGAAAGATTGAAAGAGTTGTGGTATATGAATGTGATGGAATACTCTTGTGCTATAAGAAATGATGAACAGGCAGATTTCAGAAAAAGCTGGAAAGACATATGAACTGATGCTGAGTGAAGTGAGCAGAACCAGGAGAACATTGTACAAAGTAACAGCCACATTGTACAATGACTGACTTTGATACATTTAGCTCTTCTTAGCAATGCAAGGATCTAAGACAACTCCAAAAGAGTCATGATGGAAAATGCCATCCACATCCAGAGAAAGAAACATGGAGTCTGAATGAAAATTGAAGCATACTATTCTTTTTGTTTTATTTTTCTTTCTCATGGTTCCTCTGACTTGTTCTAATTCTTCTATACAACATGACTAATGTGAAAATACGTTCAATAAGAATGTATATATAGAGCCTATATTGGATTGCACATTGTTTTAGGCAGGAGGGAGGAGGAGGGGAAGAAAATTTAAAACTTATGGAAGTGAATGTTGAAAACTAAAAATAAATAAATAATTTTAAAAAAAACCAGCAACAGGATATATTCCTAACAAAAGAATGACCAAGTCAAAGGGTATGATTATTTTTGTAACTTTTATGTTATACTTCCATATGAGTGTACAGAAAGATTCTGCAAAGTTGTGATTCTACTTAAACTGAATGAATGTACCTGTTCGCCATAACCCCATCTGTACTGAGTTCTTTCAGTGGTTGACTCCTTAACAACCCCAAGTACAGAGCTTTTTCAGAAGAGTTCCAACCATAGGGTGCCACTACTATTCAGGAGAAGTGTATAGGTCCTGGGGGGAGAAGATGTGACTCACTAGAGATGAAAGATGTGAGAGATAAAGGATGCTGCATCAAAAATGTTTTTAACCCCAATGTGAGCTCCCCCAAGGAGTTTTTGATCAAATGGAGGAGAGGGAGGATAAATACAAAATTAATTATAATATAGTAAAGCATGAGATAGGGCTGATGACGAGCCGGTGTGATGGATAGAGTGCTGATCTTGAAGTCAAGAAGACTCATCTTCTCAAGTTCAAATCTGACCTCAGGCACTTACTAGCTGTGTGCTCCTGGGCAAGTCACTTAACCTAGTTTGCCTCATTTTCCTCATTTGTAACATGAGCAGGAGAAGGAAATGGCCAACTACTCCAGTACCTCTGCCAAGAAAACCCCAAATGAGGTCAAAAAGAGTAGGACAGGAATGAGAAATGACTGAACAACAACAAAAGAATGAGAAAAGTCCATGGGAGAAGTCCAGGCAAAGCGCTGTGACAGATGCAAGGGAGGGGTTTTAAGCACAAGCTGAGGGCCTCTGTTTTCATGCTTTGGTTTGGTTTTTCCTTCTGCACAGCACTGGTGGCGCGGCTGCTCCTTTGGCTTCTCTCCTTCCCCAGCACTGAAATCTCCTTTATCTGGATCTTTCCCTGGGAGTTTACCCATTCAGATATTTGTTCAGTCATGTGTAGCTAGTGTTCTTATCGTCTGCTGTCGTCATATCTATAACCTAATTGCTGTTATATGTAGTTATCAATCATTCAATCACAAAAGCATGTATTAAGCACCTACTACTGTGTTCTAGGCACTGGACTGAGCACTGGGGATACAAAGAAAAGCAAAAAGCAGTGGCTGCCCTCAAGGAGCTTTAATGAGAGACAAAGAGTAACAATGAGGTCTATATAAGATATATCCAGAGTAGATGGCATGTAATTCCAAAGGGGAAGGGGCTAACCTCCAGGAAGGTATGGAAAGACTGGGTGATAATTCAGTCTGCCTAGACACTTTATGAAAACTTTTTTTTTCCTTCCACATATCCCTTCCCTGCCAGTACTAGAAAGATGAAACCATTCTACATCCCTTAATAGAATTATAGAATTTGTTGAATACTGTAGGCCTGAGAACAGGAGAAGAGAAAACTTGATCCTTAGGGGGAACAAAAAGAGTGGGAACAATTACAGACAGACCAGTCTAGGATATGGGTTTGGAACCTGATCGTTTGGAAGAAGGATAGAAGGACTGAAGTTGGGAAGAAAAGAGAAAAGAGACAGAGCAGAAGTTTTCTTTGGTTCATTGTGAATAAGAAAATTGGTAGATATAATGGAGAAGGCATAGCTAGACATGAGCTCGTTAGTGGCCTGCAAGCTAACTTCAAGTCAGTAGTGGGATATGGTAATCAAAAGCTAGTAATAATCTTAGGTTGTACAAAGTGAGACACAAATGTCCAGAACAAGGAAGGTTTCATCTTCTTACACCATATCTGGAGCTCCATGATGCTTGGAGGGACCTGGAATAAATAGCAATGATTATCTTTCATCAAAAATGCAATGTACAATGAAAGAGTACTGTGTTTGGAAATGGAGGACCTGGGTTCAAATCCTGATTGTGTTCCTTTCTGTGTGACCTTGGGCAAATCACTCTGTTTTTGTGGGTCTCAGTTTTCTTCTCCCTAAAATAAAGGTGTTAGGCAAGAGGATGTCTTAGGATCCTGTGATCCTAATTGGTTCAGCCTGGTTAGCATTTGTCTCCACACTTAGGGTTCCATATTTCCCTTACCCATTCAGGCCCCTGCTCTAGGTACTGGGAGAATGAAAGAGAGGATTGAGAATCTGGGGCTCCTTCCTCACCCATAAGGTGAGGGGGGGTAAAGGTAGAACTCTTCTAATTCTAATTCCTTCCAATTCTAAATCCCATGATCCTAAGAGGAAAAGACCCAAGGAAGCCAGAGTTCTGCCTGAAGTTCCCTCCTCCAAAGACTCTTTCTCTCTTTGGAACCTCTAGAGAACTAATTAGGTCTAGATAATTGTATTAACTTACTAATTAACAGAGTGCTGATCCTAAGCAAAACTGCCTGTGGGTGCAGAGCTCAGCAAGCCCGGGACAGGCAAAGAGAGGGCTGGGACATTTCAAGAAAGCCTCCTGGAGGGCGCTGAAGGTCATTCTAGCCCAGGGCCTGACAGGTGCAGAGTGGAGAAGAGGAGGGTGGGGAAGCCAAGTAGGTCCCTGTGGTCTGGGATTCACTCCAATCTGTGTCTTTGCTTGGGCTGTCCCCAGCCCCTGGAATCTCCTCCTCCCTCCTTTCTGCCTCTCCAAGTCCTTCAAGAACCAATCCAAGTCCTCCCTTCTCCAGGAAACCTGGGAAGGCATTCTTAGACTACTCTCGCCTGTGGCCATCTCTCTCATCAACCTTGGACTAGCAACAATCTTTCCTATGTGTGTAACATGATGCTATATTAGGGCTTTAAGAATGTGTCTTGTGTTCCCAACCACACTTCAAGCTCCCAGAAATCATATCAACCTGAAAGGACTAGAGATATAGACTTTCTATATTTATGTATGTATGTACAATGTATGTGTAGAGATAGAAATGGAGATTTGAGTTTGTACTTACTCACTAATCAAGACAACCTTATCCTGGGGATGAGTTCTAAAACTGAATGGATTAATTATCCCAGGAACTAGAACATTTTTTTTCCCATGGAAGTCTAGTATATATACACATACAGACATACATGCACACATACATATATGTGTTAACATGCATGTATACACACATATGTACATCTATCTATCTATCTATCTATCTATCTATCTATCTATCTATCTATCTATCTATCTATCATTGCATATAGCCCACCATGTCTAGCGGGCTCCAACTAGACCAGACCATGCTTCATGTCCTATGTAGCTGTCCAGCCAGGTTATCTGACATCAGCCTTGCTACTCTGAGTATGATTCCACCTCTTTCCTCTTCCTGATCTGGTTGTAGTAGTCAAACAAACACCATCATTCTGCTATTATTAATGGCAAGAGAGTGTCAATAAATTGCCCTGTGGATCAGTCTACCATCCCTGCAATTCTAACCTTTCCCCGACTACAGCACATATACATATACATACATATGCATATATACATACTATATATATACATATACACATGTGTTGTTTCTCCTTTTTAGAATGTATTTACCTTGAAGGTAGGGACTGTTTCACTTTTTGTATTTCTATCCCCAGGGCCTAGCACAGTGCCTGGCAAACAATAAGCATTTAATAAATGTTTTTTCATTTACTCATTCATTTATTCACTTAGTCCAAGTGCTCTTAACCTGGGGTCCGTGAACTTGGCTTTATAAAAATTTTTTTTGATAAGTGTATTTTCATATAAATAATCCTTGTATATTTTATTTTTGCATTTAGGAACATTATTCTGAGAAGCAGTCCATAGACTTTATCAGGCTATGAGAGAGGACCACCACACAAAAAGTTAAGAATCCCTGTTTTTATCTGACTCCTTCAGTTGAAAAATATGAGACTTAGAAAGATGAAGTATTTTAATCACCATTTGGGCAAGGTCACATGGCTAGTTGTGTTACAGATGAGACTCAAAAACCAGGTTCTCTGACTTCAAGTCAATTAGGGCCCATTAGATTCCTTAACTCAGTCCCCCCATCTGAGAGACGAGGAATCTGAACAGAGAAATGACTTGTCCAAAGTCACATAGATGGTAAGTGACAGAGTCAAGCCTCAAACTGCCTGATTTTGGCAGATGTCTTTGTTGGGCTGTCTTAAGTAGAAATCTGTTAAGTCTTTGGGTCTGTTAAAGTTGAAAACAACAGTAAACTGGTAACAGTCAAATCTCAGAGGGGACTTAGGATCATGGATTTGGAGTGGTAAGGTACTTGGGAAGCTATTAAATCCAACTGCCTACTTACTTTACAGATGAAGGGAGGCTCAGAGAAGCTGCCCAAAGTCAAGTTAGAATTTGAACCCAGGTCCTCTGACTCCAGAGAGAGTGTTCTTTTTACCTTGTGTTTCTTATATATCTTTTTTTTTTGCTTTTTGGAGGGCAGTTGGGGTTAAGTGACTTGCCCAAGGTCACACGGCTAGTTTTTTTGTGTTAAGTGTCTGAGGTCGCATTTGAACTCAGGTACTCCTGACTCCAGGGCCGGTGCTCTATTCACTGCGCCACCTAGCCGCCCCCCTTATATATCTTTATGAAAAAAAAAAAAAACACCAAACTTGCCAGGAATGTAAACTTCCGGCAGGCCTGGGGCTGAGCTGAGGTTGCTGGTCTGTCTGTCTGGGAAGGATTCCCACCTGGAGGCTTGGAGCCAGCCAGGACCTCCTTCCGCTGCCTTTAGGGGGCAGGTGGTTAATTCCCGTCATGTGGCAGCGTCTCAGCCTCAACAGTGTTTACAATCCCCTGTCCCCTCTGATTAAATGCTCCTCTTCGAGAGAGCCACGTTTGGCTTTTGTTGCTGTAAGGCTCCCTGGAAGAAGCAACTCAGTTAAAATAATAATTAGCCTCGCGCACACAGAGATTCCCCAATCCAACCTCTGGGGCAGCAGTGCCACACACGTCTTGGGGGGAATGGCCCCCCTCCAACTCTAGCGCCATCTCCTGTTCCCTTGGATCCGGTCCTCTCCTGTTCATAGCTGTCCCAGAGGGCTAGACATGGTCCCTCACACATAGCATGGTCCCTCACATATAGCTTCTCTTTTCAGGTCCCCAACCTCAGCCTTCCAGTCAGCTAGCCTCTGGCTCAGTCCACAGTCTCCTCCCCTCCTCCTAGTTTGGTTTGAGTAAACTGTGCTTCACCAGTAGGTCTGGGGTCTTCTGATTGGGAAGTCCCTTCTAACAATACAGAGCAAAACCTGTCCCTCCACCCCTGTGATTGCCCACGCTGTGGGATTCTTGTTCATGTTCTCCCTAGAGTTTACCACCCAGTCTCCTGGAGACCTTTCTTACTTTTGCCTGACATTGCCAGGAGTACTCTGGCTGTTTATCCTTCACTATTTCCCCGTTCTTTTATGCCTATTCAAATCCTGCCCAACATTTCAGGTCCACTTCAAATCCTAACACCTCCAGGAATCCCACCCTGACTATTCAAGAAATACCCCTACCCGTGTGTAGTAGAAACAGACCCTGATATTAAGGTGTTGTGGGCAGAATCATGGCCTCTTCCCACCTGATCCTCAGGTTCGTTAAATCAGGAGTGGACACACAGTGGGATTCTAGAGATATGGATAAATGCCTGTCCCCATGGGAAAGGAAGACATGGGCTCAATCCCCAGCCTCTCCTCTTATTCGATGGGTGACCTTGGGCATGTTACTTCACTTATCTGAACCTCACTAGTCTCTGCTGTCAAATGGTGATAAAAATAGTTGTGCTACATCCATCAGAGGGCTGTTGTGAGGAAAGTGATCTGTAAACTGTGAAGCTCTGTATAGCATGTGAGCTATCATTATCCCTCCAGCTTACAAAGATCTCTCTCTTCTCTGAACTCTAGAAATGGCATTTAGAGTCTGAGTGACATATTCTAGCCCTTGATCACACACGATCAAGTTCTGGCCTTTAACCATTCCATGTCTGTGTCTTCTTTCCCTAGTGAAATTTCCTGGGAGCTCTCTGTGGGCAGTAGACTAACCTCTTCCTATCTGGTGCTGAGTTAGAGATGGACATATAGGCAGATTCAGTATGGATGTAATAAATGAGCAGAGTTGTTGGCTGGGGACTAGATGAAATAAAGTGATAGCTCACCAATCAGAGACTAGGGTCCCTAGTTCCTTCAACTGATCTTTATATGATAGAGTGTCCAATCCTTTCATTATCCTGACTGCCTTTATCCACAGAAATGTCATGTCCAGAACAGAATACAATATTCAAGACCTCATTTGACCAGGCAGAGTAGACCTGCTTTGTCTCGTTGTTGTTGTTATTCAGTTATTTTAGCTGACCCCTTATGACTCCTTTTGGGATTTTCTCGGCAAAGATCCTGGAGTGGTTTGCCATTTCCTTCTTCAGCTCATTTGACAGATGAGGAAACTGAGGCAAACAGAGTTAAGTGACTTGCCCAGGGTCATATAGTTAGTGTCTGAGGTCAGATTTGAACTCACAAAGACAGATCTTTCTGACTCCAGGCCTGACACTCTATCCACTTCGACACATAGCTGCCCTTGGAAACTATGCTACAGTTAATTTAGTTTATACCATTAACTTCCTTGGTTGCCATGTCATTGTACTGAATTATTTTGTTTGTAGTCCACTAAAACTCCTAGGGGCTTTCCACATAAGCTTTAGTCTCACCAAATTTCCTCCATTCTGTACTTGAATCGTTGATTTTTTTTATTCCAAGCATAGCACTTTGTGTTTATCCTTATTAAAATATATTTATTAGATTTAACCTATTCTTCTAACCCAAGGAGATATTTTTGGATCCTATTATCCCATGAATTGACTATCCATCCCTCCCAGCTTCAAGTCATCTGTAAATTTGACAAGCATGCCAACTATGCCTTCATTTAAGCCATTGATAAAAAATTTTGAACAGCACAGGGCCAAGGAGAGAAATCCCTAGGGCTTTCTACTCCCTCCAGGTTGACATCGATCTGCTAATCACCACTCTTTGGATCTAGTCGTTCAATCAGTTCTGAATTCACTTAACAACTATCATCCAGCCCACATCTCTCCATCCTGTCGACAGGGATGTCAGCAGAGACTTTGACAAAGGCCTAGTTGACAGCCAGGTTGGTATACTATATCTACAGCTTTCCCTCGAGAAGGAAAACCTTTCCCTTAGGGTGGGCCTCCCCCACTTTCTTGGGGAGTTCTGCAGACTGATATATATGTATATATGTATATATATATACACACACACACACACACACACACATATATAGATATACATACATTATATATATATATATATATATGTGTGCATACACACACACAGATGGCATGGGTTCACTTCTTGGAGGCTAAGGGGAACTGAATTTTGCCATACCATTGGCATCATAAAGGGAGTCTAAGAAAAAGGACTGGGGTCCTTAATTCTAATGATCCATTTGTTTCCCAGTGATAAGGGTACCTGGATTTAGGTCTCTCACCTCCCTGACACAGTCTTTATTCATTAGGGAGGAGTTAGGAAGAAATAGTTGGGTTTATTTGTTTTTTGTTATTTTGAGACAGCAATACCCTGGTTGATCCCTCTAGTTAGTACACAATTAAGGGCAAATAACTTTGTGCTTTTGTAATGTTAGTCCAAATTCTATATCAAGCATACTCTAATTTGTGAATTTCCTTATTTAGCTAGATTATGATCTTCTAAAATTCAAGGTCCTTTGGGGACTTTGTATCTCCCCCAGGTACCCAGCCCAGGGCTTTTCAGTAGGTGCTTAATAAATGTATGGTATTAAATATATTAAACATTTCTTATTATTGATTTACTATTAGTCACCATTGTTATTAAACTGCCAGCCAGAAAAATTGTTAAAATATCCATTATAATTAATTTATTGTTATTAATATTTTTAATATTAAAGATATTTATGTACTTATATGTAATATTCCCTTCCTAGAAGTACTTCCCCAACTTAGCACTCACAGGTTGCACGTTGGGTTTTTATGAGCCTTCAGTGAAGTTATCTTTAATAATGAGCCACAATTAGCTCAAAGCAAAATCACTTATAAAGATGGCACAATAAGAATAGTAGTTCCATAATATTCCCCCATAAACTTGGGGCATTCTCCTTCTCAAATATGTCTGAGAGACATATTTGTCTGAGGAAAGAGTAGGCATAGGCTTAGAGTATGCTGATGGTGAGACTCATGGAGGTAACTCATACCTCCAGCACTGTTGGGCTCTCATATGCTTTCTCTTTTATTGGTGTTCAGGTTTGGGTGCAGCATTTCTGTTGGCCAGGTCACTCAGTCAGATTTTCTGGACTGGTTCCTCTCCAAATCTCATCTCCTCTTTGCTAGGACTTGAATTCACATATGACTCTCTTCTCTGCTGCCAGGGGTCATGTTCCTTAAAGGCCTTTCTTGTCCTAATTCTCATTCTCTATCTCCTTCTGTCTCTGTCTCTCTGTCTCTCTCTGACTGTCTCTGTCTCTCTGTCTTTCTCTCTCTGTCTCTCTGTCTCTCTCTCATCTGAATGCAATGTGTCTACTGGGTGAGTCGACTCTACTGTGAGTAGCTCCACTGCAAGAAATTCACCCCACCCCAGAAGAGGAGAGAGTCATATTCCACAAAGCCACTTCCTGCTTCAAATGTCTCTGCTGCCTCCAGGGCTGGCAAATTTATTTTTTTTTAAAGGCCACCAGGGACATAGGCAATCTTTGGCAAGCTTCCTTTCCAATTCCATCAAGGAAATTTTTTCACACTTCCTAAAGGGATAATGGGACATAGAAAGTCTTTGTACTACACTTTTAAAAATTCATTAACACTTGGTTACCTCAGTGAATATATATCAACTGGTGGTGAGAGGACACCCCCATCCCCACCCCCACACAATATATATGTGTGTATTAGCATATGGATATTTATTATCCAATCTGGTCTCCATGGGATAAGAGTAAAAGGAAGGGGTTCCTTCCTCAACAGGGCAGAGGAATTGGGTTTCTGAGTATCTAGTAGGGTCACTGAACTCATTATGAGTGCAGCAATATCATGATGGCCCTCTAAATTCTGGGGAAACTCAGAAATAAAAATGACTTGGCAAACAGTTCTGGGATTCAGCTGGTTCCATCTACCTCCTTGCTGGTACTTCTTTATATGACTTTACACTTCTGGTGGAGGTGGGGAGTATGAGGTCCAAGGACACTCCTAGCAGGCAAAGTACCCTGAGGGAGACCATGTGTCAGGCAAGTCAAACACCTGTTAAAACCTCAATCACCATGTGGACAGATAGCTCAGAAGATTGAGTCCAAGAGTCCTTGGAATAGTAAAGCTCCATGTCCCATTCAAACCACCAGTTCTGCTTTTAGCCAGGCCTCTTCAGTCATCATCCATTTTCACCACTAATACCACCTGCTGACCAACCACCACTGATGGATGAATAATCCCTAAAGTCCTAGAAAGAGCAGTACTCTCCCATACTATTGGCTCTGCTTTCAGTAATCTCTCACAGCTACAATCTGGGGGGCAATCCTTATGGAGAAGGAGCAGACCATCCCCACCAGCTACCCTAAGCCTGTCTAGGTGAAGCATTAAGGCACCCTGGGGAAGATACAGGAGGTGGCATGTGTCAGACAAGATAAAGCACTGTCACCATCTTGACCACCACTTGACTACATTTCAGAACTCAATGGAGATAGCCCAGGACGTAGAGTCCAACAACAAGGGATAGCAGTAATCCCCAGAGTACTGGACTTGGTTTCCAGCCCAGTACCCCAGCAAGGAATCAACCCTTACAAGACTGTTTCCTGCAGATGCTGTAGCATGCTATGTCCCTTATCCCTAAAGCAACCACAGTTACTAAAGACCTGGAAAAGAAAATTCTTGCCACCCCAAATCCTTGGTACTGTCAAATAATTCAACATCAAAATAGATTTAGTTTTTTCTCCCCCACCCCCAATGGAAATAACATTAAAGAAGATCATTACCACCTGCTTTGCTCTTCTACTCAACTGATCATGGAATCTTTCCATCCAATTTACAACAAAAATTTTCTTAGAGCTTCATTGGAATGTGAGCTTTTTGATAGCAGAGACTGTTTAGCTTTTCTTTTTGTATTTCTAAAATTTAGCACAGCGCTTTGTACATAATATGCACTTAATTTTTTTTTCATTCCATTCATTCATTCCTAGAGAGTGTGAGATCTGGGACCTTTCCATGTGCATGTTAAAGTCACCTCTCATGGAATACTTGGCCACTAGGTATTCATAGAGACAAAGCTTTGATTCTGGTTCAGGAGTTAGTTACATCAGTCCAGAGCCATAACTAGAGTGGAGACAAATAGGTATTTCTCAAATGTATTTGACATGGAAGAGCACACCTCTCCCCACCTTGGTGAAAACTAGCACCCCCAACCCCACATGCCTAGTTTTAAAGTCCTCAGATAAGCAATACAACTTCCCAGGCCTCCCACCAGGGTCCCATAGCCAAGGGTTCTTCCCTCAGAACATCTGTGTGTATGTGTGGGGGGTGGAGGTGGGGAGTGGAAGGTGAAGAGAAGAGAGGGTCTGATTTCCCTTTCCCAGTGCAGTTATCCCCAAGACAGGGCTGTTCTAGGAGCTTGTCTTCTACACCTCAGCTGACTTTGTTACAGCTAATTATGGCTTTGTATCAGCCCTTTTCCAAGAAGAGAGTCAGTATGGTGTGGAACCCTGAAGTTTTAAACAAAGCATAATCATTCCACACTGCTGAGACTTTCTCTCTCTCTCTCTCTCTCTCTCTCTCTCTCTCTCTCTCTCTCTCTCTCTCTCTCTCTCTCTCTCTCTCTCTCTCTCTCTCTCTCTCTCTCCCTCTCCCTCTCAATGATGGGGACAGGTAGGCCAGCCACCTTTCCTCAGAGTCAACTACACACTGGGGAGTTGGGGGTAGGGAGGAGAAAGGCTCCTGGGAGAGGGATGCCATGGAAACGAGACTCTGGAGGTGGAGGCCTCGGGGTAGTTCGGTTGCCCAGCTGTAGACCACAAACCAGACACCTCCCCTCATGCCAGATCACTGGGCAAATTTTCCAGTTGTGGGAGGGAGAGATGGGGAGGCAGTGGTGGAAGTGGGGCAGGAGATGGGGGAAGAAAGTAATGGCTTATACCGGGAGGCTGTGGAGGACGCTGAGAGGTGCAGAGGGAGGGAAAAGTCAGGTGAGGCAAAGGAGGAGGGGCAGGAGAGATAGGAGAGAAAGAGGGAGTATGTGAGATGGTACTGGAAGGAAAAGTCATGGAGAGGTATGGAGAGGAAAGAGTTGAAGGAAAAAAAAGGAAAGAAGGGGTAAGGGAAGTTAGGAAACAGGGAGAGGGAAATGATGAGGACGAATACAGGAAAGGAATACAAGAACAGAGGAAGGAGGAAAGGAGGCTGTGGAAAGAAGGAAAATAAGGATGGAGACAAGCGAGACAAGGGGGAAAGGAGAAAGGATGACGCAGGAGACTAGGAATACGGGGAGAGAACTGGTGGAGGCAGGGAATCTGGGACCGAGAAAAGGAGGAACGAGGATAGGAAAGCATGAACTAGGGGCCAGGGATAGGTAGTGAAAGAGGGAAGGGAGGAGACGGGAGAGGCGGTGTGTGTGTGTGTGTGCGCGCGCGCACGGACGAGGGAAGTGGGGAGAGAGAAACAGAACTCACAGGAGGAGGGACGAAGCACCGAAGGAACCGGGAGAGGAAAAACGGTTCTGGAAGAAGCCCCAAATCCAAACCCAAGTGAAAGGCCCCGGTGGCAGATGCTGGCTTTGAGAAGCAGTCTCACAAACCATAAGAAGCTTTGCCCTTTCCTTTTTCTCTGTCCCGTTCCGGAGCCGGGGAAAGCAACCAGTTCCCTCTATTGCCCCAGAGCTGGAGCCAGTTCAATCCTGCCCAAGGCTGTACTCGGACTTGGACTCCTAAAATTATACACACGCACGTTCAGGCCCTTCTGGGAGAGCGAACAGGGACGTCCCCCGCCCAACTGTGTCCCCTCAAAGCAGTCGATGGCGACTCACTTACCTAGGACAACTTGTCACCGCTCCCGCTCTCCAAAGACCCCCCTCCCACAGGGTCTCCGCCTGAGTTGGAAGAGGGGGAAAGAGTTTATGGGGCTCCAGGGGAGCCGGACCCTGATGGGGTGAGGGCGTGAAGGATTTAAGGAAATAGTCGGGTGTCGGAACTAGGGTAGCAGAGTCTGGCCGGGAATCCCCAGCTCTCGAAATTGGGAAAGCACCAAGAGTCTGTCTAGGGTCCTCATGTACTCCTGGGATGTGTGCCCAAGTGTGCCATAATGTGTGTGCCTAGTGTCCCGTGTGTGTTTTTGTTCTCCCAGGAAGGCCGTACATCTGGGCTATGTTCGTTCGGGTCACGTATATCTACGCGTGTCTCCGAGGCCTGTGTTCTAGTGACTGTCCCGGGTTTGCAGCAGTTCTGTAGGAGGAGGTATAGCGCTTGGGACCCGGCCGGGGCTGAGTTCTCAGTTCCTCGCACCCCAAGCAGCAGGGGTTAGCCCCGGAGGCGGTGGCGTAGAAGGATTCTGTAGGTAGCGGGAGGGTGGAGAGGGGGAAGCGCACTCAAGCAGGGTGAGGCGGGGCGGGCTCAAGTCGGGTTGGGGCGGGGCGGGGCAGGCAGGGGCGGGGGCTGCTGGGTCCCTCCCCGCCCTTCCCCACCCCTCCTCTCCTCCCTCTCTCCCCGCTGCCTCTGCCTGGGCCGGCCGGCGGCCGTGCAGAAGCCGAGACGCCCGGCTGAGGGAGCGCGGCCAGGGCCGGGATGCACGCCCCGCGCGGCGCTCCACGGCCCCAGCTCCGGGCTCCGGGCGCAACGAGGCTTCATGGGACGTAGCGGCGGCGGCGGCGGGGAAGGCAGCGGCGCGGGGGGCCCGGGGCCGGGGCTCCGGGCGCACCTCGGGGCGCTGCTCCGCGCGCCGCCCCGCGCGCCGCTGCTGCTCTCTGTACTCCTGCTCGGCACCTACTTTTTCTATTGCCTGTCCGGTCCCTGCGCCGCTGCCCGACCCCCGTCGCAGCCCGCCGCGCCCCCGGCCACCCGCACCCCGCAGCCGCCTTCCTGGGCGCCAAGGCCCGGACGCCTTCTCCCAGCAGCAGCAGCTGAGTCTGAGAAGCCCCCAGAGCCCCAGACGGAGCGCGGCGCAGCTGGAGCTCCCCGAAGCCCTGGGACACCCGGTGGGGGCGGGCTGCCCCTGGCCAGCAGTTTCGGGAGCCGGCGCTTCCCGCAGGCACTCATTGTGGGCGTAAAGAAGGGTGGCACGCGAGCCTTGCTCGAGTTTCTGAGGGTGCACCCCGACGTCCGAGCGCTCGGCGCCGAACCCCACTTCTTTGACAGGTGCTACAACAAGGGGCTCGCCTGGTACAGGTAAGAGTCGGGCAGTCCCGCTCTGCAAACCTGGGGTAGGGATCCTAGATGTCCCGAGTCTGACTAGGGGTATGGTCACCTCTGAAGGCAGCTGGAGTCTCCTGACCCCTTCCTTGCTTTCCTGTGAGACTCGCCTCATCTGGGACGCTTTCTTCCTCCTCTCTCCTCTCTGGGACACCACCCTTTGAGATGATGCCCACTTCTCTTAAACTTTGTACGCTTTTTTTTTTCCACTTCGGTACAATTCTTCCACCCCAGTCTTGGATCTTCTTTCCTGCTCCCAGTCAGATCCTTCTACTCCGTGGGGAACTGAGGCCTTCTGGTTTTCTTTTGGTAGTTTCGGGAAAAGTCTCCTCCCGGCACCCAGAAAGGGCTTTTGCTTCTCATGTCATTTTCAACATCCTCTTTCCTCCGCCTTTCTTTTTTTGGGGGAAGAGGGAAAGCCCTCTATCACATTCTCCTTTGTATCTAAGGCTACTTAAAACAGTTTTCAACTGTTTTCAAGGTCTGTCACAGGCAGTGAGGATACGGGGTGGGGAGGGTGTTGCCCAGAAACTTTTAGCAGCTTGGAGAGAAGTGGGTCCCAGCAGTTCCGGAAGACTTTTATCGAACAGCCTGGAAGAGTATGGTATCCTTCAAGACCCCACCCGCCCGGGCCAGGTCCTCTAGAAAGGATTGTCTTTCACGCGGAGGAAGGAAGAACTGTCCGTACAGACTGTGGCCCAATATCTAATTAGGCCCCTGTGGAAAGCAGGGGAACATTACAACCTCTTTAGATTTGGGCTTCGGAGTGATTTCTATATGTGTGTTGAGGAGATGGAGGTTGTGTTCGCACCCTGTTGAACCCTTGAAACTAGCTCAGAGTGTAGCTTAAGAGAATTAGGTAGGGATGTAGGCTCAGGAGCCTACCACCTCCCTAACTTTTGTAGGACCCTAGAGAAAGTCACTGAAGATTGGAGAGAGAGATAAGTATGTAAGGGTGGGGGCTGTCCATGACAGTAACAGTAACAGCCCCTGTAAGATCGGGGCTCAGGGAACCAAATCCGTTTCTAAGTAAAGGCAAGGAAGACTTCAGACACAGAAAGGGACCTCCTTTGCTTCTATGTTGAGCTGGTGACTAGAACTCAATCTTGTGAGTTTTTTGGTTTCTAAAGTCAGGATAAGGAACTGGCTGAAGGTTTATGGAGGGTAGGGAATGGAGATGTTTTTTTTTATGTCTTGGAGTGGTATAAACATGTTTCCTATTAGCTGAGAAACCCCAAAAAAGCAGAAAGCCAAGGATTGCCAACTGGCAAAAAGATTGGCCAGGAGTTGCCTCTAATAGGCACAGTTACTCAGTTTTCTTGAGTGGAACTTGGGGAATAGTGCAGTAGAATGGGCACTGAATGGGGGGGGCATCTGCCACTTATGGACAGCTTGACTAATCTCTCTAGGCCTTAATTACAATTCTTGTTATAGAGAGTTTTGTTAGATGATTTGTATTTCTGTGCTCCTGGATTGGGGGTGAATCTTCCCTTTTGGCTATTACTGTATTCACTTATTCGCTGTATCTTTACTATTAGTTTGTTAGTAGCCTCTCTGGACCAGGAAGCAACCCAAAGGGAGAGTCTTCCCATGACTGGAAGACTTAACTAACCCTTTCTAATAGGGAAAGACATTGTGTTTGGGAAAGCAAATAAACTCACAAAGCTTAAAGACCTTCCCTCTTGTGCTAAGCCTGCAGGGAGCCGCCCTCCCTGTTTGCCAGCTCTCAGGGATTCAGGCTTTGTGAACCTCAGACAGGCAGCTCTAGGGGTTTCAGGGTCCAAGTGGATGTGCAAGAAATGTTTGGGAAATTAGTCTTCTCTCTGTTCACTCCTACCATCAGGGCATTGCAAGTATAGGACCTTGTTTTTGGGGCAGGCAAAGCCCTTTGGCATTTTGGGGGGAGGTGAGAGGCAGAAATGAACTGATGTTGTGAAATCGATCTGTGTACACACATTTCTAGTGCTTTAGCACCTCCTTTTCTTTTCTCACCCTGACTTCTTTTCCCCAGAAGGGGGATTTGGGGCAATATCACTGTGGCTTGAGGTAAATAAAATCTCTGTCTTAGGGCAGTTAGCAGGAAAGGGTCCCACAACTCTCCTGCTGACTCCTTTGACACAAGCAGAAATTAAGTACCATTGCTGGAGGAAGCAGCTGGCCCAACATCAGGTGAATGAATTTCTATGGCCCTGGAACTAATGCCACAGAAATGACTGGTCTGTGTCTGTTGGTCCTAGCCTGGACTGGCTAACCCAGAATTTGTCCCCTCAATTTTCCTTCCAATGCCAGATTTGGATGTCAGGCACATAATTCTATGTCCTGCACCTTCTAGGTTTGGGGGCCTTAGAAGCCTATGGATTTTGGGCCAAGCGTGAGAGGAGATGAGTTTTAGGGAGTACAGGGAGTTGTGTCACAGACATAATGCTTCCTGGGAAGGACTCAGAAGGCATCTTGGTATAGTAGAAAGAAGAGTAGAGTTGGCATCAAGATAACCTGGGTTTGAATTCTAGATCTGCTTTCTCTTACTACTTGTGAGGAGGTCTTGGGTATTTCACTCTTATATGTAAAATGAATAGGTTGGGCTAGATGGTTTATAAGATTCCTTCCAGCTCCCCTTTCTGTGATAAGCTTATTAGCTAGTGTTTTAATTAACAGGAAAGAGGTAGATAGAGTGTTTGTGACTGTCAGAAATCCATAGACCTTACAGATGTTTGGTTTTCCCCTTTTTCTCTGCTTTAGAAGTGTGTGTGTGTGTGTGTGTGTGTGTGTGTGTGTGTGTGTGTGTCCCTGTCCATCCATCTGTCTATTTAGGGAGGGCTAGAGCCCTGCTTGGTTGTTCTGAACGTGGCCCAACCTACAAGGTGAAGTGAATCAAGGAGTTGATGTGGGTTTGAGAGAGGCATGTGTGCACGCGCACGCGCGAATCCGGGTGAGCCCCCACTTCAATTACAGGGTTACTCCATTAGCTTCAGGATTTAGTGTTACTGGCAGCTGGAAAGTGGAATTAAGGAGATGCCTCTAGGAGGAAAGGAAACTGAAGCCTTATGATCTTTCAGATAGAGGCTGAGACAGTGTAGACATTTTGATGTCCACGTCGTCTACACACACACACACACCCCTCAAACCCACATCCACTGGGCTCTAATAGTATATTGTGTATCTGCCAAGAAACACAGTGATCTAGGTGATAGTCATCTCCTCTGTGAGAACAGTGCCACCCCCACCCCTGTTTCTTTCCTTTGTACTTTCTCGATGGTCAGACCATAGGACTATATTAAATTGATTCTAATTTATCTTGGAGATTAGACCATCTTATCAATGATTGAATTTATAATTGTAAAGGTAGCTTGTATATGTCTAACACTTGGCAATTTACACAGTGCTGTCCTCACAACAACTTTCTGAGCATGGGGAATATACCCTCATTGTCTCCATTTTACAGATGAGAATGTGAGCATCTTGGGAGTAAGGATTGTTTCTTTTCTTTTTAAAGTTTGTATCTCCAGAACCTAGCATAATAGGTGCTTAATTATTGATTTGATTGAGGAAACTGAGGCTTAGAGGAGAAGTTCTGTGACTTCCCAGGATGACACAGTGAATGTTAGGTTTCCTGACTTCCCAGTCTGATGTACTTTCTACTATACAAGTTCCAACCCAGTTTCCCTCTGATGCCTGGTGGCCCCAGCAGTCGGATATGTGTGGGCCTGGGTAATGAATATGCTTTGTGAAGAGCTAGACTCACTTCCTTGCCGTGGAATATAGACTCCTGGAGGGCAGGAATGACTTTATTTGAATGCATAGTGCCTTGCACTAGGTCCGTGCTTAAGAAAAGTTTGTTGCATTATGTTGAAAGCACTTCTGATGATAATTAGCCTGAGAGGCACAATGAGGCTCAGTCTTGGGCTTTCCAGACTAAGCTGGAAGGAGACTATCTATTCCTAGTAGAAAGTTCTCTGGATGGGGAGTCCTGGCATCCCGATTGTAGTTTTGCCTCACTCTGTGACCTTGGGCTGGTCAATTCCTGTCTGGGTTCCTGTCTCCCCTTATAGCAAAGGAGGAATTTGGACCAGATGATCTTTAAGGTTCCTTCCAACTCTGACAGTCTGATTTGTAGATTGTCTGCCCTCTTTCCTCCCTTCCTCTCCCCCCACCTCCCCCAAGATAAATGACTGTAGTTTTTTTTCCCCTCCTAACCCTTTAGCCCTTGAGTTTATACTGATAGTGATATAGAAGCCGTGTTTTTTTTTTTTTTTTTAGTGGTTCTGGGTTCATGTATCACAGCCCAATCAATCTCTTAAGGGGTGTCACTGAGCAGGGGCCTGTCTGGGACTTCTTTTAGGTGGAAGAGAGGGTCAGAGGAGACAGTTTTTAGCTTGCAGGAAGCAGGTATGTCTGTTCAGGAGGGAACTGCTATATTTCCCCCAGCATTCCTAAGGGCCCATGTTCATGGGAAGAGTCAGTTCTCTGGTCTCAAGAGGTAACCTGGGTTTCCTTGGAACTGGGTAGGAAAGTTTGGAAATAAGTATTTCTGCTTGAAGATACTGATAAAGATGATATTGGGGAGTTTTAAAATTTAAATTCAAATTTATTTTCAATTTTGAATTCTCTCCTTCTAGACTCTCCCCTTCCCCCACCAATTGAGGAAGCTAGAAAAACAAAACCGTTACAAATATGTATAGTCATGCAAAACAAATTCTTGGGGAGTCTTTTATGTAGGATAGGTAAAACCACATTGCCTCTGCATAATGGAAGAGATGGTTCCTGAGAAACAAAGCCTTCTATACACATTCTAGACCTCCAGAATGGCAGATCTGGGCGAGTCCTTTGGGGTCATCTGGTCCAGTTCCCTCACTTTGCAGATGGTGAAATTGAAAAAGGATTGGGGTTTATTAGCGGGTCACGCTGAAAACGAGAGGCTATTGGAACTAGAACTTCCAGTCCCAGACTCTAAATCTCCCCAGAAAGTCTTTGGTTTTATCCAGAGGTACTGTTATTCCCTCTACCTTCCTCCTCCTCCTCCCCATCAAGCAGATTCAATTTCAGCTCTAGTACTATAGAGTTGTAAGAGACCTTGGAGACCCTCTAATCCAACCTTCTTACTTTACAGATGAAAAAACAGGCTCAGAGGTCAAGTGGCTCGCCTAAGGTAGTAATTAATTAGGAAAGGGGAGATAGAAACCTCGGTTCCAGTCCACTTTAATTTAAAGAATTAGCATAAAACTAGAGACAATTTGAAGAGAGGGACAAGGAGAAGATAGTCGGGACTCACACGAAAGGCTGAGGAGTTGCTACCTCTTTCATGTGGATGATGAACATTTCTGAAATTTCTGCCATTATCCTGTTGGTTCAAGTGAAGAAATCCAACCCTGCCAACTCTGGCAGTCAGTGGAAAGGGACTGGGCCAGGCCCTCATTTATTGATTGAAACACAGTGTCAATAACCACACTGACCCCCCAGGGATTGGTCCTGTCTCTAATGATCTTTGTCCGGTTCTGAAATAATCCTGTTGTCTCTCCAGGTCATTTCTCCCCACCCCCCCCCACCCAAGTTAAGAAAATCTCAATGGCTGTCCTAATTTCCAAGAGCCTTGGCTAGTCTAATAGGGTCTTTAGATGCCTGAGCTAAAGTGGATTTTGCTACTTAGCTCTGCCCAGGAATCCTGAAGCAAATAATTATAGCTGCTCACCCTGAGGAGGAAGTAGGATAGAGCAGGAAGCTAAGGGGAAGCCTGAATGTTAATTGGAGCCCATATTTAAGAGCTTATTACTGACCTTTGAGAAGTTTTGACTGTATTAAGCTTGGGTGGGGATTGAGAACTTGGCTAATGAAAGGGTTGAGCAAAGGCGCCTTAATACCAGGGTTTAGCCCTAAAACAGTTTTCAAAGAGTCCTTAGAATATGACTGCCTCACCCTGCTGTCTTGCTGGGAGCCATTTGGAAGGGTAGCCTGCCTTGGACTGGGGGTGGCCGCCCAGGAAGGAAGGTCCTTAGGGTGAGGGGGCAGGGCCATGGCCAGGGCTGCCTGGCTCAGCAGCCAGCTGGGGCTCAATGTTACAGATGAGGAGGGGAGCGGAGGCCATCTCTAAAGCTTCCAAGAAGTTTGTTTTGCTTGTACCTGTTTGAGTGGGGAAGACAGGAGTATAAGTGATTGTGGGTGTGTGAGGGTGTGAAAGTGTTGTGTGGGTGCTTTTTTTCTTTCTGTGTTTATATGGGTCTATGAGTTGCTAGTGGGGTGTTTGTATGTGGATGTGAATGTACTTATTGGCACAATGGGTGTTTGTGGTTGGAAAAGTGCAGGTTTTTAGTGCATTCAACACATCTGAGCTATTTTCACCTTGTAATAATACTAATATCTAGCATTTATACGGTCGTCTATATTGAAGTTTACCAAGTGCTCTCTATGTGTTATTTTATTAGATTCTCACAAGAACCCAGCATGGGAAGTGAGGCTGTGAAGTTAAGAGACTTAACCAGGGTTAGCCAATGATTGTCAGATAGATTAGAACTCAGGTCTACCTGACTCCAAGACTGGAATGGTATCTAACCTCCACCTGGCTGCCCCTTGGTGGAGAGGATTGGAGGTGGGTGGAGGAGATTAGAAGAGAGAAAGGTGCAGTTTCAGGGACCTGAGTTCTTGGGTTTAGCTGGGCTGACTGGCAGTCCCTACTTATCTACTTCAGTGCCTGAAAGACTCTCCCCTGCTCTATGCTGTGGCTGCCCTATGGCTATCTTTGAATAGCCATCTTGTTTTAGCCTTTTTATGAGAGGGATCTACCTGGCGTGGATGTCCCCCTAGAGCAAATGATGGGCAGAATTGGGTCTCCAGCAGAGATGGTAGGAAGCCCCCAAGTCCCTGGAGGCCAATCTTGTGCATCTGTCTACAACCTGCAGCATTAGGGTCAGACCTAAGGGGGTCATAGGGAATCCAAACTTCAGGGTATTGATGAGGGGGAGGAAGGAGAATTGCATTAATATAGTCACTGGGGTCTTATTACTAATCAGCATGCATTAGTCTGCAGGGAACAGACATGTGACCTCATTAAATGCCCCTACTGATGATCAGGGCCTTATTGATTCATTGAGTGGTCTGGAGATCATCCCTGGCCCTCCTTACCCCTGATTCAGCCCACATAACAGAAGTTTGAGCCTGGTACCTGAGGATGCCTTGGGTCTCTACATATTGGAGAGCATATATATATATGTATATGTATGTATGTATGTGTGAACATGTGACTCCCATACATTGACTCACAGTGCTCCCCCAAGCACACGCCTGTGGCTGCTGCCTGCTCTGAAGTCACTATTGTAATCTTCTGCTCTGTGACCCTTGGCTAATTGGAACAGCTTCAGAGGGGGCAGCTGTTGAGTGAGGCGGGTGGGGGGGGGATGGCCCCCCAGGGAGCAATCCTTCTGGATGGGCACCATATGGTAGAGCCACTGGGCCGAATGCAACAGAGATAGCCCTGGGCTCTCTCTCTTTTCGCAGCAGTGAGTTACAACCCTTGAGACCTTTAGGGAAGGGGACTTGGGTCAGGGGAGGGGGACAAGGATAGGGGGAAGATGAACAGAGAGTCTCAGGTACCCAGCAGGTCATTGGTGGAGAGTAGGATTGGAAACCTATGAGTCCTTGAATACCAATCCCTGGTTCCCTGCCTAAAAGGCGAACTTCCCTTCCCATTCCTTTCTGCCCCTTCCCACCCCCCACCCCCATCCCTTCCAGGGGAACTGCTTTTTCTGTGTGCAGTGACCTTCCCTCCATCCTTCTTTCTGTCCTTTCTTTTTGGTTATTCAGAGCTTCTGGGGGTGGGAAACAGAGTGGGGTTCCTTAGGCCTCCAGCCCAGCTTGTGGGGGCAGGGCTTTCTACTTAGAGAAGGGACTAGAGTATATTTGAATTCAGGATGGACTAGGGGTGGAAAGCTGCCCTCCCCTCTCTCCCTCCCCCCCCCCACATGTACTCACCCAAGGACCATTTTTCCTCCTCTCTCCTTTCTTCTCCCTGCAGCTCCTATCCCCAAAACTAGAAGGGAGGGGAGGGGCATGGTTACAACACTGTGGCCATTAATAGACTCTAGAAGGGTGGGTGTGGGGTGACAGCATCTCAGAGTGTCTCTTTCCCTCTTCAGCCTCAGATTTAGTCAGCCCCCACCTCCTCCAGGTTGGGTACAAAGGCTCCTGGAGCCCTGCCAGAAAGGACCTGACATCCCCAAACACTGAAAGGGATCGCTGAGTTGGCCTGGGGCCAAGTGGGATCTTTGACCAAGTGGAGCACCTATAACCTGCTAATCCAATTTACCTGAAGTTCTTTTGCAGAAGCTACAGAGTAGATTTTATATCCAAAATAGTACGATTGGATGATTCACAGTGGAGGGGATAGGAGAGTACCCTCCCTTTCTGTTGCTTTGTTCCCTGAAATACAGGCCACACCCCTCTAGGGGGACCTTATGCAGATGCAACTCCTCTGGTATTATAGGGTTTTCTTTGCTATTCAAGCCTCTCTCGGAGTCTCAGCCCAAAGCTCAGGCTAGGGGGAGGGGAGATGATGGGGGAGACAGGGCTATTTATCTGTAATGAGGATGGTAATCCAGGTCCCACCCACATCCCAGGGTTCTCTTCCATCCCTAGGATAAGGGCCATTTGTTAAAATGATACTAATTACTGTGCTCCTAGAGTGGGGGTCTGGGGGCAATATTCCAATTGGGCCCTTGTAATGTTGGTACCTATGGTGATGACGGTGATATAAGAAAACTTACTGGACTTGAAGTCAGGAGTTTGCCTCTTGGCTCTGCTGTTTATTAGCTCTATGACACTGGACAAATCTATTTACCTCAGAGGGCTTCAGTTTGCTCACATGTAAAATGAGGAGTTCGGGACTAGCTCTCCAGGGGCTCTTTCAGCTGTAGCTGTCTATGAGTCTTTTGAGGGAGGGACCGTCCATTCTACTGCCTGTCTGGGGAACTTATCTGGACGGTCAGGCGAGACTGAGGGAGCAGTTGGTCGCCTGGGGCTTGATGAAAGCCACAGGGAAATGCATACCAGATGTGGATCAGCAGAGATAATTTGTTAGACAATTTGTAAGATGCTGGTTGTATGGGGGTGTGGTTCCCCCTTAGCCCCCTGGACTCAGACCCTGGCCCCCTCCCCAAAGGGAGGAGAGAGGCCTATGGAGTGGGATTGGGGGAAAATACCTGCTAGGAGACTGGGGGTCTTAGGCAGAAATTTCCGTTCTGCTTCTATCCCTCATGGGCAGGGGACCGTATTCACTATGGTGTTAGGTGTGATGGGAGGTGACTGTGTCCGTTTTTCCTTTTTCTTCTAGTCCAGAGAAGCCTCTTAACTAGGGCCCTACCAGGGGGAGGGTACACAGAAATGACCCTGAGAGCTCTTGTAATTGGTCAAGATTAGCTGTGCCATCTCCAGCCTGTTGCCCACTGTAGATACCCCTGGAGGGGATACTCCTCTGGATGGAGGAGGTCTGGTTTGGAATTAGACCCTTTTTCTGGAAGCCTAAAAGAAAGCAGGCCATGGACTGGCATGTATCTGATAAGAATCCTAAAACTTGTAAAAAATGGTTTTTAAGGTTTACAGAGTACTTGGGGTCATAGTATTATCACAATGCTAAGAGAATAGAATAGTGTGTGGTTATTATCCCCAGCTGATCCTATCCCCTCCCTTCTGGTTGGTTGTAGTTGGATTGAAGTGAGAGTCAGAAATTATTTTGGTGGAAACCATCTCTGGATTCTGGTATTCCATCCCACTTAGGTGAGTGATCATACCATAAAAGGACCAGGAGGGGTCAGGAAAAGGAGATATCTTGAAGAGTTGGGCTGGTGGGAGAAGGCTTCTTGGGGAAGGCCTAGTTTTGAAGCATGTAGGACAAGTCATGTTACCTTCATTTTTACTCACCTATAAAATGAAAGGTTTTGACTAGGTCTCCCAGTTCACTTTCAGCTCTAAGGGTCTGACTGCTTATCCTGTTGAAGACAGGGTGTCCCATGAGCAGGAAGTAGGGTAGGGGATGGCAGTAGATTTGGAGAGGAGCAGCATTAGCTTCCCAAATTTAGGATGCCATGAATTCATCTTAATGGGTCAGGAACCACAAACATGTGGTTCTGAGTGATTGTTTGTCACTAACCCAAGGGTCCATCCTTTTCTCCCTCCAGTGCTTAAGCCATCCCTCAAAGAATCGAGCCGTGACTGTGCTGGGGAGACTGGAAACAGAGCAGCAGACTAGGAAACTTCAGAAGCTGTTTCTGATTAATTTCCCCTTTCTTGTCGATTTTTCTTTCCAGAAAAGAAGGGGGAAAGGGAGAAGGGGGGGAGTTGGTAATCTATCCGGGTTTGAAGAGGGTAATCGGTTTCCAAATAGGCGGGGAACGGAAAGGAAATCCCTAGCCAGTTTCAAGTTGTAGCCGACCCTGAAATCCTGCAGGGCTTCCTGGAGCTGGGGGAGCCTAGCTGCTGCTGAGGCTGGCCCTTTGTCCGGAAGAGAAAGATTTAGCAAAGCGATTTTCTGATCCAAAAATTTTGGAGTCAGTTTTTCTCCCTTGAATTCTCCCCCTGACCCCCAGGATTGGGGAAGGGAGGGGAAGGTGGCTCTGGGGAGATGCTGCTTTGTTTCCCGTTCTGGGGCCAAGTATTCCCAGGATCTCTCGAAACAAGGCAGGCTTTTCCACTGGGGGTGGGGTTGGGGGAAGGGTGTACTGAGTACTGCTTCAGATGCAGAATGGGAAGGTGAGCCAGTTCCCCTGGGCTGCTTGCAGACTCAATGTCTCTCTTGATACACAGAGCCCATATTGAAGATGGGACTGACTTGAAAGGTAAAGTACCCAGGAGCCCAGGAGAGGGTGTGTGTGTGTGTGTGTGTGTGTGTGTGTGTGTGTGTGTGTGTGTGTGTGTGACAGAGAGAGAGAGAGAGAGAGAGAGAGAGAGAGAGAGAGAGAGAGTGTGTGTGTGATGGGTGGGAAAAGTTGAGGGTTCACACCTTTAGAGACAGTGTGGTACAGTGGAAAAAACCACTAGCTTTGAGTTCATATCCTACTAATTCACTTTCTTACCTGTGATGCTGTGATTCTAGTGAAGGTGCTGGGTCAGGGTTAGGTCTCAAAGACTTTGGGATGGGCAAGTTTGTATGGCTGAGGGCACAGGGGAGGGGAAACTGAATAGCTTTCCACATCCCCAGCCCCCAAGTATGGGCTCACCTGGGCAGAACCCAAGCAGGAATTCTTCCAGACTGGTTTAGCTTTGTGTGACTCGACAAGAGAAAGTCAATAGTAAGGAAAGTGGTGGAGAGACCCAGATCACAGTAGCCCATCCAGATGGTCTAATGGGGGGGGGGGGGGGTTAGTCAGAGTTGAACCCACTCTCAGTTAGGGCAGTTGTGTTGGTTTGGGATTGCTTCCGAGGAAACAAAGTCTCAGTAAAATGGAATGATTCTGGAAAGTCACTAGCAATGCCTCTAGTTGTAGGCCCAAGGGAACCCCCCTGGGTACTCTAGCTATTTTTTATCCCTGGTTTCATTCTACTTCTCCTGCCCCTGGGGTCAGCTTAGTAGCAGCCCTTGTCAACCGCATGAATGTGGTCGTCTTCTATTTTTTTGATCAGTAAAAGGAAGTCACACTCTAAGTAATTGAAAAACCAACGAAGGTCCCCAGAGAACAGATAATGAAACATACCTCCCACCTCA
>CM053599.1:101380052-101452418 GCA_028646575.1 Pseudocheirus occidentalis
TCTCCCTTCTTTCCTTCCTTCCTCCCTCTATGAGCTCCCTCAGATTCTGTGACTTTCCACTAGAACAAACAGCCTCTCAGATCATAGATTGGGCAGGATGTAGGCCAACTGTGGTCACTGGCAACTAGAAAGTGGTATGTATAGACAGACTTTCCAGAGGTAAATAGAGGAAGCAGGAGCCATGGCTAACACCCTTGGGGAGCTCCCAGAATGGAGAGCGTGGGGAGGGCAGAGACATGGTCTTTCCTGATCTAGGTGCCTGGGCTGAGCCGTGCATGGTGCCCACCCTGGGACTGTGTGTGTCTGAAAAAGAGAGAGAGAGAGAGAGAGAGAGAGAGAGAGAGAGAGAGGGAGGGAGAGAATGCACTCATAGAAATTATTTCTCTGTGAGTTTCAGTAGGGGACCTCCCCTTCTAACTTCCACCTCCAAATGTGGTCATGGACACGTGGAAAGCCCCACATACAGACTAGCCAGAGGTAAATTTTTTAGAATTTTCTGCCGGGCTTTTTCTCTGAATTAAGAAGGTTCAGTGTATCCAACAAGGTTAAGAGGAAACTTTGTGATAGTGTGGAATATATGTCTTTCTGAGAATTAGGAAACCTGGATTCTAGCTCCAAATCTATCATTTATTCTTTATGCAATTGTGGTCAAGTTATTTCTTTTTTTTTTCCTGAGTTCCATTTGACCATTCTGTGATATAAAGGAATCAGATTAGAGAGATAATGGAATTTGAAGGTGGAAGGAATGTTGTAGGCCACTTGAGTCTAACCCCCTCATTTTACAGATGAGGAAACCAAGGCCCAGTTAAGTGACTTGCCCAGGGTCACAGAGCTGATAAATGTCTGCCCAGAGAGAGTGAAGTACACTTATGGTAGGGGACAAAACCAGGAAGTAGACCCATGTCCTGTCTCTGGGAATCTCAATTTGGTGGGAGCAGGAGAAGATTTGTGCCCATCCATCCCTCAAGGTCTTCATGGCCTAGAAGGAAAGAGTAGACAGGCACTCTTAGAAAAGAGTAATATTGGACACTGTCAAGAACTGCAGGTGATGTCTTTAGATTCTCCTCTTTTTTTTGTATTTTAAAACTCTCCCCAACCCACCTTTTCTCCCTCTTTTCTTACACTTTACTCAGTCTATAGCCGAACCACATTGGCTAACTGGCTTTTTCCTTATGGAGCACAAGATACTCTATCTCCCATCTCTTTGCCTTTGTCACAGTTGCCCCCTGTTCTCTTCATCTCCATTTCTTGGATTGCTGCACCCCCATTTCTTTCATGATTCAGCTCAAGCACCACCTGCCCCCAGAGGAGGTCTTTCCAGCTCCCTCCTCATGTCCCCATATAACCTCAATCCTCTTCCAACAGTTGCTAGTGCCTTCCCATCCAGGGTCACCTTGTGTCTTGCCTTATATGCATCTTGGATATGCATATGTTATCTCTCTTGTTAGAGTCTCCCTGGGGTCAGGAACTGTTTCATTTTTTTGGTCTCTGTATCCCTATCATTTAGCATAGTGCCATTTAATAAATGCTTCTTTATTGATTGATATGGGTACCATAAACAGGAACATGCAGGCACACATGGACACAAATGTACATACTTGCAGAGATGTGTATATATATGTGTGTGTGTGTGTATGTATATATATATATATATGTATATGCATGCACAAGTTCTGTTCCTGTTCAAACTATGGGGAAAGCCAGGGGATGGAGCAGAGAGAGTTCAGGGAAGGGCCTGGCATCTAGGACGGAGGGAGCCTAGGGGAGATTTGTGACTTTGGGCAAGTCACTTTCTGGCTCTAGATTCAAAGTTTCCCCTCTAGCTATAAGGAGTCCTGTGAACTTCCCCAGTAACTGATTGTGATCTATGTGAAACTGTTCCTAGGGCGGTTTGGGATTCCCCAACTGTGGAGGCCAAGGGCTGGCCTTGTGGGCTGTGAATCCTTGCTGGCTGTGTAAGACATTCCCAGGATCAGGCCTCAGTGGAACTGTGCCCATGGGTCTGGAGTCCAGGGAACTTGCACTGTTTGCATTTGAGTTTTTAAAACAATGCATTTTAAATAGTTGATCTCTGGTCAGAGCCAGAGGTGACCTTGGTGCTTTTATGAATCCAACTCTTTCATTTTACAAATAGAGGAAACAAACCCAGAGAGTGAGAGTCACTTATTTTAAATCACCCAGAAAATTAGCACCAGTGGGTCTAAAAAATGAACGTTAGTCAGGGTTTAGATGGATACTGGTAGATGTGTTGATGTTTCAATAACAGATCTGTCCCCGCTATATCTAGTGACCTGAATAGGGGAACACTGATGTAGAACTACATGGGACTGGAGAGGTTACCTAGTCTAAACTTTTTATTTTACAGACAGGGAAAACGAAAGTGAAAAAAGGAACCCCTCTTTCTTTCCATCAAATTTGGGCATCAAGGAAATAGCCCAGTCACTTAGAATCCTGGACCAGCCCCAGGCTCTGCCCACCCAGATGCTAGAAAGCAGCTACTCTCCCGCTTTTCCGTCCCATGAGAGAGACACTTCACTTAGGTTTATCTTGGGTCAACAATGGAAACAAAGGATAGTGGAAAAAGCACTGGATTTGGAGTCAGAGAATGACCTGGGTTGGAATTCTGACTCATGACCCTGGACAGTTCACTCTCCTGCTCCTTTCTGGGTCTGTTTCCTTTTCTTAGGGATCAGGGGATGTGGTACTAAGTGATTTTTAAGGTCCTTTCTAGCTCTAGGTCTTGTGATTATTTTCACCAAACAAAAGTTAGCTGAAGCAAGAAGAAAATTATAAAATGTTCGGAATTTAGGCTCCAAGTGAGCAAACAAGGATGTTTCCACTGTCTAGCAGGAGTTCTTAGCCTGGGTCAGCAAATTTGTTTTCTGAAACATTTTGATAACTATTTTTTAAAAAAATCTAATTGATTTTCTTTGCAATCCTATGTGTTTTATGCCTTTAAAAACATTATTTTGAGGAGGGGCTCATGGCATAGAAAAGGTTATAAAGCCCCATTTACCCTTATGTGTTGGGGATAGACTGACCTGGGGGCCTCTCCTGCCCAATGTAGTCTTCTGATTTTTTTTTCCAAGTTGCCTTAGGTGGGGTGGGATGGGGGTGGGGAGGGAGGAATGGAGGGATGGCAGGGACTCTCTGTTGCCATGTGGATCCTGCCTGTTGACTCTGGCAGGTCTCTGCTGAGCAGCTCCCAAAGCCTGAAACCCAAGGTGGGAAAGAAGCCACAAGCATGTTTGGAATCAGCCGTCTCAGCGCCCGCCTGGCTGTGCTGGCTCAGGGGCTGCACATGGAACTGTTTTGCTGTATTGATGCACAGGAAAGGAAACTCCATAGGACTGTGAAGGGAGAGAGATTGTGTCTGAGTACCAGTTTGCTATCCTTTACCCCCTGGGCCACCTTCTTGAATGGGCATGGATGGGTTAGGGTACCAGCCCCTTGGCACTGCCTGGCTTCCTGGGCAGGGCTGCCCATGGTTACGCTCTTGTGTGAGTTTAATAGCTGAAGTTCTTTGCTCTCTCAGCAGGGTGGGTGCTGGACTGGGAAGAGCTGTTGGGGGTCCTGGCTGTGGACACCTCCAGTTCTCAGAGCCCGTCTTTGATTAGAAGCTTCCTGTGCTGGCAGCCCTGAGGCTGACCAGCCAGGCAGGGTGCTGGCACCAGAGGTGTTCAGAGGACATAGCTTCTGTGTTCGTTACTTCTCTCTCCTATAGGGCTCAGTACATTGCTAGGCACTCATGAGCTTGATGGAGATGCATTGGTTAATTTTCCCAGTATCTATTAAGATCATTTTTAAGAGGTGAGGAAAACCAGAGTGTATTCAATATGCAGTTTTTGAATTGTTTTTTTTCACCTCTTTCTTCTGTAAAATGGGGATAAATGTTCACATTACTTACTTTCTGGTATCGATGGCAGGAAATGTGTTTCGTATATTGCAAAACTCAGTAGAAATTGGATCTGGTATTAGGGTGTATTCTTTCCCTTTCTCTTCTCCCACTGTCCCATGAGCCCCAATTAGAAAGGGTCAAGTAGGTGCTAAATAATTAAACAGGAGGGGGATACCTGGGTGCCCTGAGGCATGCTCATGCCAGCCAACCTAAGAAAGGATGCAATTAGATGGAGACCTGCAGGGCTGGGCCTGGGCCTATGGCTGAGCCCCACCCTCCCTCTTCAGGAAGCCCTTATGTTGGACCTGGGCCAAAGCCAGCCTGAGCAGCTCCATCTGATGGGAATTAGGTCGAACAGACTTGGGGGACTTTTTCTTCTGTCCTCATTTGGGTTTACAGACTCTGGGCCTGGCTGGGTATGGTAGTTCCAGAGTTGAGAAGAACCAGAGCTTGATCATAAGGGAACATCTGTAGCGACATGTGCAGCTTGGTGAGAGGATGGTTTACAGCAAATACAATGTCAATGGCTCAGTTAGACAGCTCAGCCCTAGAGGCTGGCACCGGGAGGTAGGGAAGGAATCAAAGAAGTTCAGAACTGGGAAGAGATCTCATACATCATCTGGCTCTAACTCCCTCATTTTTCTTCTTTGGATTTTTTTTTTAATTCTGGACTGAACAAACATTAAAAAAAAGAGCATTTCTGTATACAGAATAGAACAAAAGAAGAAGGTTGTACATAAAACTGTTTATCTCTATTATATTCAGTTTGTTTTTCTTTTTAAGTATATAATAAATTCAATATAACTTCAAAGCTGTCCTGCTTGTGATTCCTTCTGGCCTTCCTTACATTCTCCTCTGTGCGTTAAAAAAAAAAAATCTTCAGTGACCTTCCTTTCTTCTCTCTTCCCCCTCACAATATTCTTATCCTTATCTTTCCCTTCCCATTAAAAAAAAAAAAAGAAAAAAATCTTTTCACAAATATACATCATCAGGCAAAACAAATTTTCATATTGGCTTTGTCTAAAAATGTTGATTTCATTCTACATCTTGAATCTGTCCAGGTCAGGAAGTGGGTATCATGCTCCGTCATGAGTACTTTGGCATGGTGATTGGTCATAGCATCGATCAGAGCTCTTAAATCTTTCAAAGTTATTTTTCTTTAGATAGTTCTGGTTCTGCTCACTTTTCTCTGCAGTGGTTCTTGTAAGTCTTCCTAGATTTCTCCAAAACCATCCCTTTTGTCATTTCTTAGAACATAGTAGTGTTCCATTTCATTCATATACCATGATTTATTCAGTCATTCTCCAGTAGATGGGCACTCCCCTAGTCTCCAGCTCTTTGCCTCTACAAAAAGAGCTGATATAAATGTTTTTTGTATGTGGGTCTTGTTCTTCATTTGATTTTTTTTTTTAAACTAGCTCTTTGTGTAGACAAGGAAACTGAGATCCAGACTGGGGAATAGATTTGCCCAAGGCTACATACAGGGTAACCCAGTTGCAGAGACAGGATTAGGATTGAGGTCTCTTGCTCAAAATAGGGCATTTTTTTGCCCCGCAGTATCACATACTGGTTCCTGGGCAGGGCTGCCCATGGTTACCCTGTTGTGTGAATTTAACAGCTGATGTCCTCTGCCCTCTGGGCAGGGTGGGTGCTGGGCTGGAAAGAACTGTTGGGGACGTCTCAGTTATGGACATCTCCAGTGCTCAGAGTTTGATATGGGAAACTTCTATGCTCAAAGCCCTGAAGCTGCCAATCTCATCCACACTCTTCTCCCCCCAAAAGAAGAACAGAAAGGATTTAAGGATTTTAGAACTATAAGAGACCTGAGAGACCATCTTCCCCAACCTGCCCATTATAAAAATGGTGGGAAAACGGGGGGTGTCAGGTTAAAATACTTGTCCAGGCTTTAGAGCCCATGGTAAATGCTTAATAAATGCTTGTCCACTAACTGTCTTGAATGGTTTCCTAATCAGTGTTGATCTGAGAAGAGCTAAGAAAGATGTGTTGGGTGATTTGTCCTCCCCATGGCCCTGGCATCAGTTCAGAAGCCAGATGACCCCAGTTTCATTTTAGAGGGTCTTTCTCAGACACCTCCTCAGGAGTGGTTCCCCCCCCCACTTTGTAATAGCAATGGGTTGGGGCTCACAGGCCTCCTAGTTTAACATGAATATGTGTGTATGGAGGGGTGGACCTAAATGTTTCTCCCTGACTTCCAGGTGTACTCTCTGCAGGAATTCAGAAATTCAGGGGCAGTAAAGGAACAGTAATTTATTTATCACCTTGGACATGGGTTCAGCTGGCTAGACTCTTGTCTGCAAAATGAAAAGGGCTGGGTTATCTCCAATCTCCTAGCAACTGTGTCTCTGAAGTGATCCCTTCCAGCTCTCCAGGAAGGATCACTTCTGAGAGATGAGCCTTTGGAGGTTCTAGCCTCTTGCCCAGTCCCCTGATGACTAAGCCTGGGAATGCAGCTGCTTTTACACATTCCAAGAGAGTGTTTACATGTGCGGTGGTGGGTATGGGTTAATCCAGTGACTTGCTCTCTCATTTTGCAGTAGAGACAAGGAAGGAGGTGTCTGGGGAATGGACCTCTCTCTGTTCTCCCTCACTGGTCAGCTGTGGGGGACCAAAGTCCAAAGACCATACATAGATTTAGATCTGGAAAAAGCCTTGGGGGTTATCTACTTCCAGTCACCTCATTTTACAGACAAAGAAACCGAGGCCTTAAGTGATTGAGTGGCTTGCCTAAGGTCACACAACAGTAGAAGCAGGATTTGAAGCCGGGTCCTCTGACTACTTATCACACTGTCTGACTCCAATTCCAGCACTTATCGCACTGTACACCATGCTCCTTGGTTAAAAGGCTGTTGTTCAGGGAGAACGCTGAGTCTCTTCTTCAGGGAGAACTCTGAGTTTCCTCTGCTTTGAATAATTCAAGAGGAAAGGGGAGGGGGCTAACAGGAGACTATAGTCTCCCTATTGGTTCTGATGAAGTCACAGGCAGGACACCTGTCACAGGCCCCCTGGGGACCTGTGTCTGACTCAGACAGTGAGTGGGAGGGCAGGTGAGCTCTGACAGGATTTCAAATGGCAGACACCACGAGGCTGCACCTGTCCTTCCCTAGGGCAGGGGGGAGTGTGCTTATCACTGTGGAATCCCTCATTTCTTCTTTTCCCTCCCCCTCCCCCTAATTACGTAATTGCCTACCCCCACTTTTATTTTTGCATTACCAAGGAGCCCAGTCCAATGTTTAACAGTAGAAAGAACACTAGTTTCAAAGTCTTGAGAACTGGAGTTCAAATATCAGCCTGCTTTTGTTATGTTACCCAGAGAAGGTCCCAGCCTCAGTTTCCTCCTCTGTAAAGTGAGGGGATTGGATATAGTGATCTAAATTCCCTTCCAGCTTGCAATCAAGATATCCTATGATTCATTTGGCAGGGGTGGGTGATAGAGTGTGTGTCTGCTGGGGGGCTCTCGGTTTTTCCTCCCCACTATTTAGCTGAATGGGTATAGCCTAGGAGGGCATGCCAGTCTTATCATCTACTTATCACACCCACTGAACAAGCCTTCTGCCAGGAACTGCCAGAGGGGAAGCTCGAGGGACTTCCTTCATCAGCTGCCTCAGTTCTAAGGCACAGTTTTCTAAAGCCCTTCCTGAGATGTTGACAATCAACTCACCACAGTAGTACCATAACTTATATGAAGACCTAAGAGGGCTTCAATGATCACATGCCCAACATGAAAGTGTCATATGGCTTCTGGGTATTTTAATCTTAGCTGTGGTGTGTGTGTGTGTGTGTGTGTGTGAATGAATATCCAGGATGAGAGAAGGGACATCCTCTAACTGGGAAGGGGACTATACCTGGAGTATTGTGTACAGTTCTGAGAGTTCTATTTTAGAGAGAAATCAACAGGTGGAAGGAATTGTCTAGGGGACTACAACCAGGGTGATGAGGGAGGAGTCTAAAAATCACACCAAAGGAAGATCACTTGAAGGCGTTAAGGGTGTTTTTTAGCTTAGAAGGTATGCAGCAGCTGTCTTCAAACATCTGAAGGTCTCTCTGTGGGGTTGAAGGATTAAGGTTGCCCCCAGAGGGGAGAAGTGGGATCAATGGGTGGAATTTATGGGGTTCTGGGTTCTTAGTTCTGGGTGATGGGTTTCACAGGCTGTAATTGTTTCTGGGGTGGGATTGATGGGAGAACCCAACTGCCAATCCAAATCAGAAAGGCAGAGACTGGAGGGTGTGCCCGCACTGTTAGGCTTGTTTGGCCCTAGAAGAGGGGCAATGCTGCATGCTTCCAGGAGGGCAGACGCCACTGAGATCTGAAATTTTCCTGGAATAAAATACGAGGGTTCTCAGGAATGAGCAGAAACCCTGCTTGTTGGCTTGTTCTGGGCTTTGGAAATTCATCTACAGGGATGGCAATTAGAGGGTCTGGGAGTCTAAGCTCGTTAACTCCTTCCCCCCTTTCTCCTTCCATTTCCCCTGCCATGCCTGAGTCAATAAAGGAGGTAGACTCAGAGGCATTTTGAGGACTGTTAAGAGAGTGCCTGCCTGGTTCTCAGGGTGATCCCATCACCCTGGAACCCAATGTCATCACCTTGTTATTTGGACATCTGACATCACCCCATCACCCATTACCCTAGCTACCCCCAAATCCCATCACTCCACAGGGCTGCCACCTTGTAACTCTAATATTGATTGCTCCATCACCAGCACCACTGTATAATAAAAACCTCACACCGATTTAGTACCTTGTCATTTTCAAAGTACTTTCCTCACAACAACCCTAAATAGAAGTAGTGCTAATGTTATTTCTCCCTCTAAATATGAGGAGCCTAAAGGTGATCTCAGAGCTAGTAAATACCTTAGTCAGTCTCCAACCTGCAAGTTCAGGATTCTTTTCACCACATCCTGTTGCCTTCTATCTTGTTACAGTGTAACTTGGTCATTGGGGAGCTATCGGCTTCAAACATTGAACCCCAGATGGGTAAGGTTTAGGACCTTTAACTGTAAAGTCTGTTAGGTAGTATCTTTCCCCAAGATGATTTTATTTTTATTTATTTTTAATTTTTAAATTACAAAAAATTTAATTAAAAAAATTTTTTAAAGATGAATTCTTTGTGGTCCTGGGAATATGGTTGCCTGGACTGAGGGAGGACTGTGAGCAACCAGTGTAATGGGAGGCAGGGAGCACCATAGAATCTTAGGTGAAGAAATGATAACCATAAAAAAAAAGAAATGATAACCATATCAAAAGAATCCCTTGGACCAGTTGGATGCATCCACTCTGCATTCATTCTATTGGGCACCAGACAGTTTTGCTGGAGTTCTGGAGCCACCTGGCAAAGGTTAATGAGAATTAGCATGATCATAATTAAAGGGAGTCTGTCAGTGGAGTGGAGGAGTCCAGGAAGCTGTCCCTTATGGGAAGAAGGAGGGGTATCAGTAATTAATGGCAGTAATTTAGGGCAAGGTATGAGTTAATGAAAATGTACAGTGGAGTAATTACAGAGGATAGTGGGGGCCTTTGTGTAGGGGGAGACCCACGAAAAGCCCAGAACAGCTTTGGTTGAGTAGTTCAAGGAGGATAGCCAAGGGAAACCTCCAACTTTCCCAGCCTTCTGTCAATGAGAGGATGAGATGGGTTCCAGCTGATGGGGTTATCTATCACATTGGGATAGCTAGGAACATGAACAGGGGTAGATCCTGTACGAGCCGTTCCAAACCTCAGGACTTATTCAGTGTGTCCCGGGAAGACCCAGGAGCTATCTGTAGTTTGGAAGTAGCCTCTCTGGGTCCTGATAGTGTCAGAGGCTTTAGGTCAGAGTGCTCAGAAGTCACCAAGAATGAACCTGGAGTTCTGACTATATTTGGCCAGGGAGAAGAGTTGTGGTCTAACGAAAGTAACACTGGCTCTCAAGTCAGAGGTCCTGAGTTCCAGTCCTGACTCTGCTATTTCTTATCTTGTGTACAGTCCTAGAATTTAGAACTAGAAGGGTCCCTTAAAGGTCTGTTAGTACAACCGCCTAATTTTGCAGATGGGGAAACTGAGTCCCAAAGAAGTTAAGAACATGAAATAGTAAACTGCTTATCTGGGTCTCTTCCCCCAACTGTAAAGCAAGGTGTCTGGGTCAGATTCTCTCTTGATGCCATTAGCTCTTAAATCTTAGGATTCTATAAATCTGGTAAGGACAGTGAGAAATAATTCTTAAAGGCTATCTATTGTCTGTTTTCCTTCTTCCTTTATATCTTATCTGATCTACATACCTTGTTGAGGAGAATTGGAAATCCCTGTTGAACCTCAGAGAAATTTCTCCTACACCCCAGCTGTCCCAAACTGGTTATCCCAGCTTCCTTCCACTTGCAGGTGGGGCTGTGCCAAGAGTGTGGTTGGTATGGGTTAAGTCCTAGGCTATAGTAGAAGAGAAATTACTGTTTCTCCAGTTCATGCTTTCTCATTTTGAAGGGCTGAGTAGTTGGGGGAGAAGAAGGGAAGGAAAGGAGAAAGCTGATGTAGGTCTAAATTGGGGGAGAAGGGAATGGGAGTTAAGTCTTCAGCTGCCAAGGAAATCTTGCTAACCTGCTATCCTTAACCCCTGGCAGGGAGCTCTGATCAGAGGACTGGAATTGGGAGTCACATGATAGCTGGTTTCTGATCCCAGGTCTCTGCTCTTTGCTATCTGAATCACCTTAGACCAGTCACTCATCCCTCCAGGCTTTTGTTTTCTCATTTGGAAAATGGGGGCTTTTCCAGTTCTAAATCTTATGATCCTAGGGAATTGACATGCTTTAGTCGAAGAGTTCTTAGCCCAGGGCCTCAGAACTTAAAAAAAAAATTTTATAACAGTATTTTGATTGATTTCTTTTGCCCTTTATTTTGTACATTTGAAAAATTGTGCTGGGGGTGGCTAGGTGGCACAGTGGATAGAGCACTGGCCCTGGAGTCAGGAGGACCTGAGTTCAAATCCTGCCTCAGACACAATACAAACACACACACACACACACACACACACACACACACAAACTAGCCATGTGACCTTGGTTGGGCAAGTCACTTAACCCCAATTGCCCTGCTTTCCCCCCTCCAAAAAGCAAAACAAACAAACAAAAAAACCTTTTAAAAAAACTGCTGAAAAGGGGTCCAAAATTTTCACCAGACTGCCAGAGAGGGCACACTTGTAATGGAGAGAATAGTTGTGGGGTAGAAGTTTCTAGTTCCTCTGCTAGTTCATTTTATGACTTTTGATACCCTCTGTTGGTTCATTTGTAAAATGAGGTCACTGGACTAGCTGTATCCTGCATGACCATAGGCAAGGTGCTATCTCTGGTCTCAGTTTGCTCATCTGTAAAATGACAGAGTTGGGATAGATGATTTCTGGGATTCTATCTGACGACTAAATCTGTAAAAATGACATTGGACCATTTACTTAGCTGTCTCCCCAACCTTGGCTTAGGTTATATGTCAAGAAGGGGTGCCTCCCCCATCCCTGTTGTCTGACCATTCCCTGCATTAATCCTGTAAGCTCTACCAGGGACTGAGTCTCAGGCTGTGCTTTCTCTGTCTCCCTCTTCCCACTGTAGCTGAACTAAGGACCAGGGACCCTTGAATAGTGGGATGAGTATGTATCCAATAAAGTACAGAAAACAGGGAGCTGGAATGGCTTCTTTCTTCATCTCTGAAGCCCAGAACCAGGCCTTGGTTCTCTTGTCTCCTGGCTGTGATCTAGGACATACTTCAGGTTTTGTTCTGGCTCCACACTCCTTCAGGAGGGAACAGATGTTTTTGCCCTGGAGACTTAGAGGCTCCATCTGTCTCTCAGGTCTTTGGAAGTTGGAGGGAACGACCCTCTTCCCTCTTCTGCAGCCTAGGCGGAGATCCAGCAGGAACATCTTGAGAATAAGTCAGCAAACACTCATTAAGCAAGTTCTGGATGGAGAATCCCCATCATCATAACATAGTGGGAAAGAATGCTGGATTTGGAGCCTGAGGATGGGGTTCAAATCCTGACTGCCACATGGGTGTGTTGTTGTTTAACCTCTCCGAGTCTTTTCCCTCATTTGTAAAATGCAGGGATTGGATTATATGCCCACTCTCTATCCAACTCTAAATCTATGAAATGATGTTTGGTCTTTTACCTCCCTCCTCCCTCTCCCAAGTCTTCTGGCTATAAATCTTTGATCGCTGAAGCATGGTTTTGGTTGTTTTTTTTTTCCCCAAAAGGAGGTGAGAAATTATGTCTCCCTAGGGTTGCTCCAAGGAGTTTTGGGGGTAAGAACAAGGGAAGAGATGGGGAAGAGGATATGAGGAGAGAAGTGTTCTCGGCAGATATAGCACTGGACATAGCCCAAGACGGACCGGTCCCCAAACCAGCTTGTTGTTGGGGAGGGGGTGTCCTATGGTTTATAGGAGCTTTTCACAAGAGCTTCTGGCCCCCCAGAGAGGCAGCTTCATTGTCTGAGGGGCAGTCACGCTGTAAGGAAACAAGACCCGAGGCAGGAAACAGGAGGGGCCAGAGTCCATTCCAACTTTTATACGTCCACTCCTTGATGCTCAATGAGCTAGGTCCCCAAAGCAGTCGGGGAAACAGCTCTTTCTGCACTTCTACCCCTGCCTCCATTCCAAGCCTGGCCCAGATAATTCAATTCAACAAATTCTGCAAACATTTACTGAGTGCCTCCTGCAGCCTAACCTCTTAACGCTCGCTCGGTAATTGTTTCCTGTGTGTTTTGTCTCCCCAGCCAGACCCTGAGCTCAGCCCAATACTTCTCTTGTCTCCCCCACAGTATTAGGCTCTATAAATGCTTGTCAGAGAAATGAATGACTAGATGGATGGACGGTCCTGACCCTCTACCCCACCGATCACAGGGCCATGGGCTCTGAGCTGTGTCCCTGGGAGTGGGAACGGGCAGCATTAGCTACACTTTCTGCTCTGTTCATCTTAGGATCAATGGTGGGCATTTGTAAGACGTCTAGGAAAGCTTGCTCTTCAGCTGGGGTGAGGGGTTAAGTCTATGACTGAGGCTAGAGGTCAGTCGGGGGCCAGGGGCGGGGCTCAATCTGGGGCCTCGATTTTAGGATTTAGAGTCATAAGGAATCTCCAGAGATCATTTAGGCCAACCCCCTCATTTTATATATGAAATTGAGGTCCAGAGAGATTAAGCTAGTTGTCCGGGGGAGGGGGGTGACATAGATAGTAAGTATCTGGGTAGGAATTTGAACCCAGGTTTCCTGGCTAAGGGGCAGAGCTTGGTGATACATCCCCCCCACCATGTTCCCATTCTTCCCCATATTTGCTCCTAAAACTGGATGTATGCAGTTACTGCAGTGTTCCCCAAAAATTATCTCAGAGAATGAAGGTATAATTGAATGGGAGGGGTAGCCATATGGTCATGCTCATTGGGTATTTTCTGGTCCCAGGGCCCAGATACCTTAAATTCATCTCATTTGGGTATTCTGACCCCTGGGATTTCCTTAGATCTCTCTCTGCCTCTACCATAGATTATCTTCTGAGAGGGATGGAGGAAAAGTTCCTGAGCTGGTTTGTGCTCCTGGGAAATCCTGGTGAGAGGCTAGGAATCAGTGTTTGACCTGGATGAGAGTCATCTGTGATGCTGGCTAGGGCTCCATCTGTGTCCAGAGTTGGTCCATAGTTAGCAATTTAAGGGTAAATTCGATGGGAGGGGAGGGAGATTGTGGTGAGCCTAGAATGCCACGCTGGGAAGAATTGCTTTCCTCCTTTGGACATTGGGGGACCTAGCAAGATTTTTGAGCTGGTAAATCATGGGATGAAAGTGTTTTAGGCAGAATAACTGCCTCAGCATGGATGCTCCATGTGAAGAACAGTTGTGATAACTGCAGCTTATTGTTCTAATTAGTGATCTGTGTAGTAAAGCCCTGCATCAGGAACTATGATGGGGACGCTAATCAAAGGGTTATGAGGGAAATAAACCCTTCACACTGCCCTTAACACCTCTCTCCTGGCCCAGCATGGAAGAGGACACACAAGGGCAATGGGTCCCCTCTCCTCTACCCTAGAAGACAAGGTGGAGAGCAGCTTTGATGTCCCACCCCCTAAGAGATGGGGCCCCAAAGAGACGCAGAATTCTAGGTAGTAAGTTGCAGGGTCAGGATTTGAATCTAGGTCTTATCTGTTATTTTGTTTTGCTGAACTACTTTGTTATAAAGGAGAATTCTCCAGTTGGAAGGATAGGTCAGTTATTGGGGAATAACAGTGTTGTTTATAAAAAGATGGGGGAAAATAAAATGAAAATACATATATGTGTATTTACATATGCATATATACATATACACACATACACAAATGTATATACATGTGTGTGTGAGACCTCTCCCTAGACAAAGTCTGACATGAATGGACCCAGGAAACTGATGTCTAGACCTCTCCCAAATGACCATGCCAGGATAAAAGTAAATAGCCCAAATCCCAACCCTGTGATTAGTCCCAGAGCAAATAATCTAGTCTGGGGCTCCTAAAAGGAAATTTCTGAATCAGACTGAAGGATTTGGTTTGTCCTTCCAATCTTCAGGGTCCCCCAAGCTACCCTTCCTGTTACTTATACATCAGTGGTTCTCAACTTTCCTAATGCCGTGACCCTTTAATACAGTTCCTCATGTTGTGGTGACCCCCAAACATAAAATTATTTTCATTGCTACTTCATAACTGTAATTTTGCTACTGTTTTGAATCTTAATGTAAATATTTGATATGCAGGATGTATTTTGGTTGTTACAAATTGAACATAACTCACAGGTTGAGAACCTGTTATACACCGTGACTGTTCTGTGGCATCTGATGTGGGGAGGAAACATGGTCCTCATTCTCAGTGGGGGCCTCTGATCTCAGGGAGCTGCTGATCTAAGGAAGGAGATATAATGCCTGACATTGAACCAAAAACATCAGAGCTAAAAGGGACTCACTTGGCCCAATCCCATCATTTTACAGATAAGAAAACTGAGGCTCAGTGAGGTGGGAGCCTTGGGGTGAGAAAGGACAGATGCTCTCTAAAGTTCATGGGTGGGTAGAGAGGTCCTCAAACAACTTGTTCACATGAGCCCTGCCCTCTTGTTTCCCCAGAAGCCTGATGCCACGGACACTGGATGGACAAATCACCATGGAGAAGACCCCCAGCTACTTTGTGACAAAGGAGGCCCCTCGGCGCATACACAACATGTCCCAGGACACCAAACTGATCGTTGTTGTACGAAACCCTGTTACACGGGCCATTTCGGACTATACTCAGACGCTGTCCAAGAACCCATCCATTCCGAGCTTCCAGGCACTGGCCTTCCGAAATGGTAGTACGGGGCTAGTTGATACTGCGTGGAGTGCTGTACGCATTGGCATCTACGCCAAGCACCTGGACAACTGGCTGCAGTACTTCCCGCTGTCCCACTTCCTGTTTGTGAGCGGTGAGAGGCTGGTGAGTGACCCAGCAGGGGAGATGGGCCGAGTGCAGGATTTCTTGGGCCTCAAGAGGGTTGTGACAGACAAGCACTTCTATTTCAATGAGACCAAAGGCTTCCCCTGCCTGAAGAAGCCAGAAGGCAGCAGCCGCCCTCGATGCCTGGGCAAGTCCAAGGGCCGACCCCACCCCCACATTGAGGAGCACGTGGTCCAGCGCTTGCGAGAGTTTTATCGACCCTTCAACCTCAAGTTCTACCAGATGACTGGGCAGGACTTTGGGTGGGACTGACCCAGATTATGGGTACCCTAATGGTAGTGGGGTGGGATGGGGAGCCCCCAAGCCAGGGCAGGGGCTGCCAAGAACAGTGGGGGTCACAGCCAAGACGAGAGAAAGATCTCAGAAGACACCCGTTTGGGCCTTGGACTTGAGCCTAGTACCAGGCTTTGGAAAATTTGACAATGGTTCTAATTTATATCCGCTCTCCTAGTAGAGAGCAAGCAATTGTACACTTACTGAGTAGAGAGAGATATTTAAGAAATAAAACAGTCAGATAAATATTCTTCCACATAAACCGTTGTTGTCTCTATTGCCTGGATATGTTTTCAGGAGGGGAGGAAAAGTGGGAAGATGGGAGGACTGAGTTTTAATTTCGTGTGTAGCTCATGGTCATTGGGCAGCATATCCCTTATTGAGAATAATCTGGGGGGCTGCTGGCAGGAGCCAGAAGGGTAGGGATTAGATTTTCAGCCAAACAACTTCATTCTATACTCTACTTACCCAGAAAGTAGAGCCCTGATACCTAGCTGCTAGCTGGATATGTCACCCAAATGATGGTGCAACTGCTATCTCTGTCCCAAATTTCCAAATTGCCCCCCCACATACACACACTATCGCCACAAACATTATCCTCCAGATCCTTTTCCTCCTCTGATTCCTCACCTTAAAACTTATCCCTAAAGCAGAGGTTCTCAACCTGGGAGTTGCGACCCCTTTGGGGGTCAAACAACCCTTTCACAGGGGTCACCTAAGACCATCAGAAAACACATATTTCTGATGGTCTTAGGAACCAAGATACCACTCCTTTACCTGCCTCCAGGCGGGTCCACCCACATGCAGATATACCCACATAGGGTCGCAGCATTAGGAAGGTTGAGAACCACTGCCGTAAAGCCTTCAACTCCCACTGACTTGTCACCCTAAACCTACTCCAAATTTCCAACCCTAAACCCACACACTGACACCTTAACTAAAACCTTCATTCTTCATTAACCCCTCATTCACCACACTTACCCAAAGCCTGCATCTCTTATTCACCCCTCCCTCCAAGCTTGTCTCCCACATACCTCTTACCCCAAACTTAATTACTTGTCCCTCATCAGTCCTTCTCATTAAATCATCATCTCTCCTTTCTGCCCTCATGCCAAACTTTCATCTCCCTAATCTTTATCTCCCACATGCCCCTAACTTATAGAATCACAGAATCTGAGAGCTAGAAGGGATCTCAGAGGCCATTCATTTAAAGACATCCCTGAATTCCCTTTACACTTTTCCTGATGGGGACATCCAGCCTCCACTTGAAGATCTCATTAAAGCGGAATCCACTGTCTCACAAAACAAACCATTCTGCTTTGGGAAAACTCTTTTTAAGGCAGTTTTACTTTCATCATCCTTAAATCTACCTCCCCCGCAGCTCCTAATTTTGCCCTCAGAGGCCAAGAAAAACAAATGTAATCCCCCATCTGCTGGATAGTCCTTTTAAATACTCGAAGACAGCTATCATGTTCCCTCTAAATCTCCTTTTATTCTAGGCTAAACATCCTTGCTCCTTCAATCAGTTCTCAGAAGGCATGGTATTTGGTACCCTCAAGATCCTGATAGCCCTCTCCCGACTCAAGGGAGACAGGATTTCTCACCTTTTGTTGGAACCCCACCTACCCAACCCATGCTTCAGAGATCACAGATTTAGAACTGGGAGAGACTCTAGAGGTCAGCCAGTGTAACCCCTTCATTTTACAGATGAGGAAACTGAGACCCAAAGATATTAGATGGCTTGCCCAGGATCACACAGGTGATAATTATCAAAGATGAACCCAGGTTTTCCTAGTACTGAGACTGATTCTCTATCCACTATGCCAAACTACCTCTTCTGGCACAAGTGACCAATTAGTGACTTTTTTGGTCAATTCAATTTAACAAACATTTATTATCCACCTACTATATGCAAGGCACTGTGTTAAATACTGAGGATAAAAGAAGAAAAAAGCCTGCAAGAAATTTATATTCTACTTAGGGGACAGTCTATCATGGAAGACCAGATTTTGGAAGAGTATGTGGAATGGGTAGCAGATAAACTGAATCTTGAAGAAAAATAAGGATTCTGAAAGATGGAAATGAAGAAGTGCATTCCAAGGATGGAAAATGACCTGTGTGAATATCCTGAGGGAGGAAGATCATATGTCAAGTTTAGGGACCAAATAGCAGTTCAGTTTAGCTGGAAAATATTGTGTGAAGGGGAGTAGTGGGAAATAAAGCTGGAAAGGTAGATTATGGAGGACCTTAAATAGCAAATGAAGGAGTTTGTATTTTATCCTAAAAGCAACAGGAAGCCACTGTATTCTTTGGGTCTGGTTACTTAACCAGTTCTGAATAAATCTAAATGTAGCATCATCTAGCCCACATCATTCAATCATGTCCACAAGGATAGCATGAGAGATTTTGTCAAATGCCTCACTGAAATCTTAGTACGCTATAGCTAAAGCATTCCCCTGATCTCCCTGTCTAGTGACCCTGTCAAAAAAGGAAATGAGATTAGTCTGGCATGACCTGTTCCTGATGAAGTCAAGTGATCCCATCCTTCTTGGGTTGATTTCCTACCCCCACCGTGCCCCAACCCCAGAGTATAAGGTTATTGGATTCTAGCTATCTTCTCTATCTTCTCTCTGAACCCTCTGAAAAATCAGAAAGAACCTGCTTTCCTCTGTCACAGTATACTGGAATGTCACTTGGTCCAAAGGTTCCCATTGTTCCTATTTCAGCAATCAGTCTGGTCAGAACCTAGTTCCTCATTAGATGCATTCTTTTCCTAGCTACCATTATTGTTTTATTTTATTTTAAAGTTTTAATTGATACATTTTGTTTTTACATCATGTACATTTCTCAGTGTAGCCATTCATCATCCCAGCTCCTCTCTGCCTTCAGTCATCTTTTATAACAAAGAATAAAAGAGAGAGAGAGAGAGAGAGAGAGAGAGAGAGAGAGAGAGAGAGAGAGAGAGAGAGAGAGAGAGAGAGAGAGAGAGAGAGAGAGAGAGAGTATTAGTTCAGGAAAACTAACCAGCGTATCAACCAATTCATTCCTTTATTTTAAGCTGTGGTTTGGAAATCTGAAATTCCATTCTCAGATGCCATCTTCTTAACCAGCTGTTCTTCACTTCCCAAGTCTGCTGTTCCCATCTGAATCCCTCTTTTAAACAGCAACAGTAATTAAAAGTCCAGTTGTACCCCTGAGACCTTCACTTTCTGGCCCAGGATCTCACATTCTTCAGGAATTCTTTTTGTGTTCATTCTGTTGATATCATTTGTTACCTCATGAATTTCCTGGAGTGGATAGTGGTCATAGATAGGGCTTAATAATTCTTGAGGTTCTCCAACATATTCTGGATATATGATCCAGAATACAGCAGACCTCTCCATTGTTCCTGGCAGGTTGACAAATGGCTACCTCTGTACCTCTCAGGATGGGAGTCCTCAGTCATTACCACTCATTTCTTCTTCCTCTGCCTCTTATTGAATGACCTTTCTCCCGATGGCCCCAGTAGCTTCACATTGTCTTTCCTTGGAGAATGAGAAATTGCTACCTCCTAAGAGAGTCCAGCTTAATCCTCTCCCTTTCCTCTCCCCTCCAGCTTCCTGGCACAAGTTGGAATTTTTCCCTAGTTGAAATGATTTATCTTCTTTGTTTTTACTTTCAAATCCTTCTGCCATTTTTTTCAAGAAAGATTTCATTCTCTCTGATAACCTGGAACGCAGAGAAGTATTCTTCTAACCCTTCAGGTTTCTGTTCTATGAGAGAGACAAAATGCACATTGTGCATGGGCAGCTGAGGCAGAAACACAAACATAGCATGCTCCCTGAAGGATCACTATAAAATTTCTTTTCACACCATGCTGAAAGTGAGGTATCCAATCCTCTATTCTTGTTGGTATTTCTCATGGCTAATTGTCCCAGCAAATTGCCTCTTGGTCATGCTTGTTTAAGGCCCTTGGTGGCTAAATTGCAAAGCTTTATTTATTTATAGTAGATGTCCCAACTCTTCTCAGAAGAGGAAGCCTGACTGTTCACCTGCCTCTGCCTGAAAATCAGCAGAGTCTCAAGTAAAGTCCAATTGCCAGCCACTTGGATCTCTTCCTACTTCTTTAATGCTCCTTGCCAGTGAGATTCTAGAAATTTTTCAAGTATTTTGACTTCTCAGAGATGAGTGTTCTTCCCAAACTCTTCTCCCCCATTGTCCCTTGCTTTCTCTCAATGATTTGTTGTTGTTCGGTCATTTTACTCATATCTTACTCTTTGTAACTCCATTTTCTTGGCAAAGACACTGGAGTGGTTTGCAATTTCCTTCTCCACCTCATTTTGCAGATGAAGAAACTGAGGTAAATAGGGTTAAATGATTGACCCAGGGTCACACAGCTAGTAAGTGTCTGAGGCCAGATTTGAACTCAGGAAGATGAATCTTCCTGACGTTAGGCCTGGCATTCTATTTACTATGCCACCTAGTTGCTCCAAAATCTCAATGATGCCTAGCCCCAAATTCAGGAGACTTAAGCCAAGACAATGGGATCCAAACTGGGTCAGAAAAATCCCTGAATAGATAGCTTCTCTAAGGCTATTGGAGGATGGAGCCTGATTACCTCTAAGGGATCTGCAAGGGGCAAGGGGCAAGGGAAAATGGGCCCATGCCTGGAGAAAGGGAACACGATGGAATTTCCTAGAAATGTGAAGCAAGGAGATTTCATTGACCAGTGGGGGAGATGGTGGAGTACTAGGACCTGGTTTGAGCTATATTCCCTATGCCAAGTTGAACTAAAGTAGGGCTGAAAGACTTTGGGGTGTTGATTTGAGGATTCAGCTCTTACATGTTCTAACTTCAATTCTAGTATACATTCTATTACAAGGAGCAGTCTCCTTTAAGTGTATGTAGACTCCATTTTTATTCAGTTCAACAAACATTAAACAACCACTGCATGCAAAGCACTGTGCTATGTAGGTCTGACTTTCAGTTCTTTTTTTTCTATTTGATTTTTAAAAATGTTTTACTGATACTCTTTTCTTTTTTCATCACTGTAACTACCCCACCAAATAGAACTCTCCCCTGTAACTAGTACAAAGAAATGAAATCAATGCATTAACTGTGTCTGAAAACATATGCCTCGTTCCAAACCTCTAGTCTCCATTTCTTCTTCCAAAAGGCTCTCTTCACCATCAGTCTTTTAAAGTCAATGTTGTTTTTCTTAACATTGTTGTGGTTGTGATTTAAATCACTTCCCTGGTTCTGCTTCCTTCATTATGAGTTATTTTATACAAGTCTTCCCAAATTTCTCTAAATTCTTCATAGTCATCATTTCTTTTGGCATGATAATAATCCTTAACATTCACACGTCACAATTTGTTCACGCATTTTCCAACTGATGGATGCCTATTTTATTTTCAGTTCTTCATTATTGCAAAAAATACTGCTATAAATATTTGTCTAGATGGGTCTTTCCCCTCCACCTTTTACCTCTTTGGGCCATACGTCTAGTAGGCATATTGCTCCAAAAAGGTTTGTATAGTTTAGTGACTTTTAAAGTAAAATTCCAAATTGTTTTTCAGAATGGTCGGACCAATTCACAGCTCCTCTAGCAGAGTATTAGTGTGCCTGTCTTCCTACAGACTCTTGAACATGAACATTTTTAGCTTCTATCATCTTTGCCAATCTGATGGATGTGAGGTAAAACCTCAGAGACGTTTTAATTTGAATTTCTCTTATGATTAGTGATTTGGAGCATTCTTTCATATGGTTGTTGATAGCTTTATTTTTCCTCCTTTTGAAAACTCTGTTCACATCCTTTGATCTCCAGGGTTCTTTCCATAACTTCTAATCTTGTGATTTAAGGGCTTCTGCTAATTAGTGTTCTCATTCTCCCCACATCCCCTGGAACCTCACATCTCAGTTCCCGTATAACACCCAGGCTCATATTCTCAGCCCAACCCTACAGTATAAGACCCTCTACCTCAGAGGCTACTAATCTTTTTCCATTTGTACTCTTTTGCTCTCAGCAAACCTTCCTGTCCTCTTATGAAAGGAAATACATTCTAGAGTTTCACATGCATATGCACATGAGAACTGTAATAAAGAGATTAACGTCAACAAGCTATTGAAATGACCAAATATGCCTGTATTCCCTTGACAAGCTTCTCATACCCCCAATGGTACTCATACCCCAAGCCGGGAATCCTTTCTCCATCAGAAATTCTCCACCCATGACACTGCGTTTCCAACACTGATATGTTCTTGTTTTCTCTTTTCTGCTGCCCCTCCCTCTATCACTTCAAAATCATCTCCTTCAAGAAACCGTCCCTGAGACCCGCCAGCCCCAATTATTCAGCCTTCCCCATAGGAAATGCAGTGCCACGAGAGTTTCTATTTCTCTGTCTGCAGTGTGCTCAGCAGGACTTTAGGCTTGGGCATAAAATGGGGGGTGGCAAAGATGGAAGGGAATGGGCTCAGCAGTATGACCAACTAGACTTCTAGCCAGAATGCAAATTTAGTAGCAGGAAACAGGCTGAGCTATTTCTTTCAAAATCCAGAACCCTAGATCCATCTCATTCTAGGTCTAACACCTTGGGCAATCCTCCTATACTAAGGTGCACACAAATGAGCCATAAAGCTGGGTGCAGTCATGGGAAGGCAGGGCCCCTGTGGACTTGGTGTGGTCCATGCCTGGGTTACTTGTTTAAATGCTAGTTTCAGAAGTTTGCTTTTTATTCTAACTGTAATAAGGTTCTACCAAAGCTCTGGTGTCAAGGTAGTGGCATGATCAGAAAGCAGTATTCAATTGATAATTGTGTGGAGGATAGATAAGACAAGGGAGTTTAATTAAGAGGTTATGATAATAGCTAGACAAGAGATGGTGGTGTCTAAGTAGAGAGAAGGAGACTGTTGAAAGAGATATTATGAAGGGATAAAATTTGGCACCTGATTCAATATGAAAGATGAAGGAGAGGGAAGAGTCAAAGATAACTCTTGAGGTTATGATCCTGGATGGAAAAATGGTGGTACCCTCAATAGAAACAGGAGAATTTGGAAAAGGCAGAAGTATGAGGGGAACATAAGGAGTTGTGTTTTAGATATGTTGAGTTTGAAATGCCTATGGAACATCCAAGTGGAGATGAGGGGGCAAGGGAGTATGATCCATAGAACTGTTCTGAAGTTGACTCTGCTTACAGCTTTTACATAATCAAACATTAAGCCAGTCAGGACCCTGGTCTCTTCTCATATAAGTTTTTTTTTAATAATTCAATTCTTTCAATGAACAAAAAATTCATTTTTTGTTCCTCCCATCCCTCTCTTCCATTGGGAAAAAGTCCTTGTAATAAATATGCATAATGAAGAAAAGCCAGTTCCCCTATTGGTCATGTCCAAAGAGTATATGTCTTGTTTTGCTCCCTGAGTCTACCATCTCTTATGTGTAAGGAGGTGGCACAGTGCATAAAGTGCTGGACCTAGAATTTGGGAGACCTGAGTTCAAAACCAGCCTTAGACATTTACTAGCTATGTGACAATGGGCAAATCATTTAACTTTTGCCTACCTTGATTTCTTTATCTATAAAATGGGGGAAATAATAGCACCTACCCCCACCCCAGGGTTGTTGTGATGATCAAATGAGGTAATACTTACAAAGTGCTTTGCAAACCTTAAAGTTATGATAATTACCATAATTATCATCATTCAGTTTCCATATAACATCAAGGCTCACACTCTCAGTTCCACGCTACTTATTCTTGTTATTACCACATAGGTTCTAACTAACTAGTGACCATTCTCTATCCCCATCCTTGGGTTCTTCAAAAAGTATTGTAAAAATCCATACTTTCATCATACTTTCATCCATATGAACACTCCCTCCAACTCAGCTCATAACCTCTATGCCTCAATAAGCAGTTCTCCCAGTCCATACAGCCTTTTGGGGATGAGCATCTCCAGCCTTGGCTTGGCAGCTCCTCTGACAACAGACACAGTCAGTGCATTACTAGCCTGTTGGTGATTGTTGGGATCTGGCAGTGCCCTACCAGCACTGTCTTGGAGAGTTGGGGGGGGGCAGTCCTCCTCCATGTCTCATTGAGGGACCAGAAGAAAATTTTTAGTAGAGGAGTGGGAATAAATACCAAGGGCCAAACATGGACAAGTATCCCTATTACCCAAGGAAGAGGAATTCAGCCTCATTTGTCACAGGGAAGTTCTTTGTTCTTTATAGGTCCTTTAGGACAAATAGCTCTCCCCAGGATTTGTCCAGGGCATCCTTTGTAGCAGAGACAGGAGCCACCTTATGCAAAGATTGAGGTTTGTAGGAGTTCTTTTGTTGCTGTGAAGCTGGGTCCAGGATACTAATGGGGAAGGAAGGAGGGGAGTTTAGAGGGGGTTGATGTGGTGTGAAAGGGAAAGCTGGGCTAGGCAGAGATGATAGGAAGCTCTAAACAAGAGGCAGGGAGGTTGGATGAGGTTGAGAAATGGATAGGAAAGAGCAGTGTGGAGATCAAGTCAACCAACATTTATTAAGTGCCTGCTAGGTCTCAGGAAAGTTCTAAGTGCTGGAAACTAGCCGAAATGAAACCGGGTGAAGGAATTTTGGAGACTTGAGGGCATGTGGGCTAGTCTGCCTGAGCTAGGGCTGAACCTGGAGAGCCAGACCAGCCTCAGTGACCAGAGGACTCTAGACTGGGATCTTAGGACCTGGGATTCCAGAAAGAGAGCACTGTGTGAGCTCTTTACCTGGGGAAGACTCAGAGGGAAACCTGTCCTTAGCACAGCTGAGCTCTGTAACTGGGCAGTGACCTAGATCTGCAAGTCTTGGCCTAGACCTGTCCCCACTAAGACTTTATATTACTATTGGGGGATAAGTTGGGTTAGATCAGTTTTTTTAACCTTTTACCATCTTGCCATGGGCCCCTTTGGTAGTCTGGCAGACTATGAACTCAGAATATGGACTTTTAAACAAAATGCATAAAATAAAATAGACAGGATTGCAAAAGAAACCAAATGTTAATAAAAATAAAGAGGTGATTTTATTCCCATTCAAGTTCACAGACCCCCTGACACCTATCCATGGACCCCCAAGGAACCCGTGGACCCCAGGTTAAGAACCCAACAGTTGCTGAAGTCTTTTTTCAGTTCTCAAATTCTGTGATCCAGTACCCTCCTCTCCAGGCAAGGGCCAATGAAACCTCAGATGGAATGTATACCTCTCTCTTTTTCCACCCCTTCTTATTCACATCTCCCCACCTCCATTCTCTCCCCATGAACCAGGGTCCCAGCCTACTCTTGGTGCATGAGAAAGGTGCCCCCAGTACCCTACCATGCTGCTGGCTGGAGAAGGGTCAGTACTGCCACCCAGAATGGCTCTGAGGCCCCCCGGGATGGGGGGGGGGCTATCAGAGCAACTGGAAGCAGAGCTGTGGTTGGCTTGGTCAGAATGCCTGCCTGCCGGCCTGCCTGCCTGCCTGTCTGCCTGCGCCCTCCCTTGTCTGGCCAGTGAATGCCTCTGAGTCTCCCTCTCTTCTCCCCTCCCTCCTTCCCAGCTTGATCGCCTTGCTCTGGCTGACATGGGGGCTTTAAAGTTTCCCAAGTACCTCTGAAAAGCTGGACAGGCTGATAGTGATCCTATTTCTCAGCTCAGTGGCCCCATTCAGCTAGGGCCATATTGATATGCAAACCACCAGGGCCCCAGGTCTAAAGCTGCTCTGTCTCCCCTGAAAGAGAGGGCGCCTTTTTTCCCCCCCGGCCAGGCCTTTCTGGCCACACAATGCCCCCTGCCAGGCCATTGAGAGCATCTGAGGCGACCCCAAATGCGTTGAAAGGCTCTCGGCCCACTGCTCTCAGAGCTGCCCAGCCAGGATTAAAGCTTGTGAAGTGGTACACAAACCGAGGCTTAAACTAATTGCTGCGGCCAGGGGTCAAGTGTCTGTATTCATGGTACTCCAGAGGGGCCACTTGTGGGGCTTCCCAGGTGAAGCCAAACAAGAGGTGGCCAGCACAGGAAGCCTGACACTCCCCACCCCGTGTCAAGCAAAGGGAAGAGCAGGGTAGGGCAAAGGGAGGCGGGAAGGAGGCTGCCTCCACATAGCAGCCACCCTCTTTAGACTTCCGCAGGCAGAATAACACCCAGAGAGCTCACAAATGGACGGAGACTTTCTTTCTTCAATTTAATTTTTAAAATTCTGAACTTAAACACTCTCTTTCCCTCTGATCACAGAGAGAAAAATTTGACCGCTTTTAAAATGAGCTTTGAATCTTAGTTCTCCAAGGAGCACTGGCTGGGGAGAATGCAGAGGGGATCAGGTTGTTATAGAGTTGGGCTTTGCAGTTAGGTCATAAGCCCACAGATCAGGCAGGAGAAGGGTCCTGAGAGGTTGTCTAGAGAGTGCTACGTGGCCCAATGGAAAGAGCATTGGATCTAGGGCGGAAAAGACCCGAGTTCCAATATGGCTGCAGACACTTAACTAGCTATGTGGCACTGGGCAAATGATGTTAACCTCTGCCTCAGTTTCCTCAAATGTGAAATGGGGACAATCAGCACCTACTTCAGGGTTGTTGTGAGAATAAGTAAGATAAAATCTGTAAACCTTACAGTACTATGTAGTCTACTCCTCTCTTTTCACTGATAAGAAAACCGAGGCCCAGCAAAGTTTAAATGACTTGCCCAGTATCACATAGGTAGGTAAGTGAACTCTCACCTGGGGCTCTTTCCATTGTATCACCCTGACTCACTCTTTTGGAGAAGGGTGGCCCATGACATCTGTCTTCTAGTGTTTGAAGGTCAATAAAGAAGAATTGATTAGGCTTGGTTTTTTTGGCTCCTAAGAGCTGAACTCAAAGCAGTGGGTAGAAGTTTAAGATTTAGTTTTAATGTAGGAAAAAAAAAAACTATCCCAAAATGGGGTAGTCGTCTTGGGAGATGGTCTCTTCTGGATGGCCTCTTTCTGCAATTTGTTGTAGAGGGGATTCTTGCTAAGGTACAGAGTGGACTAGAGGGCCCTGGCACTGAGAGCCTTTCTAACATGGAGGTTCTGGGATGCTGAGTTAGAATCAATCAATCAATCAATTGATCAATCAATCGATAAACATTTATTAAGTTCTTACTAAGTGCCAGGCAGTGTCCTAAGCCTGAGAGATACAAAAGGAAGTGAAAGACAGACCCTGCCCTCGAGGAGCTTACCAATTTGCATTTCCCTATGGCTATCCAGAAGCACCAGATGGCCCAGCTTCTGGAGGCTGTCCGCTTGCCCAGGGCTACCCTAAAGCTTGGGAGTGGGGGGGAGGAGGACGGAACAGGTGTTTTGGGGTAGCTGCTTGCTGCCCCGGGCTGTTCTGAAGCATTAGAGGCCTGGCCACTGAGCCCAGGGCTACACTGATGCAGGTGGCCTCGGTTCTCCAAGCTAGAGTCTGCCTGTTCCCCTGGTTATGCTGAGGCATGTGGGGGGTCCTGGTGCTGGTGTTTGCCTATTCCACCACACTGGGACTCAGGATTTCCTGCTGGTTTGTTGAGGGGGAACCTGCTGTTGGTTTGCTAGGATGGTTTCCTGTCCTGTTTCACACGAGTGAGAGAGACCTTTCTTGCTGATCTTCCAAGTTTCTTGGGCTAAAAGACTGTTTCACCCCATCTTTTTGCTGGTTCTGCTGTTCTAGGATTTGTTTTGGGTCTCTATGGTTGTTTGGAGGTGAGTAAGGGAGAGTTGCTGCAGTTTACTGCTTACTCTGCCATCTTGGCTCCCAGAAGTCTAAGGAGTTTACAGACTAATGAAGAACTTTAAAGATCCTCCAGACCAACCTTTCATTTTATTGAGAAGGAAACTGAGGCACAGAGAAGTGACAAGACATGCCCAAGGTCACACAGGCAGGATGCAATATTTTCACTCCAATGAGTCTCTTGGTAATCAATAGTTCAAAGACAGGGAGAGTTTTGAGAATGTTAATAAAAGATTTAGAGCTAGAAAACAACTTGAATATTAGCTAGTTTAATTCCCTAAATTTTATAGCTGACAGAACAGGCCTAGGGCAGTTGAGAATAACGGGGTGCATAAAAATTCACACAAGTAACTGGATTATGTGATCACATGAGCTCTTTGAGGGCAGGGACTGTCCTTTGTCTCTTTTTGCCTCCTTGGCACCTAGCACACTGCCTGGTTCACACATAGTAGATGCTTAGTAAATGCTTAGTAAATTGAATTGAAAAATAATTCCCCCAGCCAGGTTCCTATTTACAAGGGCAAGCAGAGCCCCTGTGGACTTTGGTGTGGTCCATGGCTGGTGTGGCTTACCCTTCATCGGTTTCCTTTTTCCTCTCACCCCCACCCTCATTAGTCACCACCTCTCAGAGGGTAACTAGAAGCTACGTGTTTGCTCTGGGTCCTGATTATGATCTCAGGTCATAGATTTGAGGCCTAGGAAGGTGAAGAGACTCCGGGTTTGTAACCCAGTCCTCTGACTTCAAACCCATCTCACTTTCCGCCGCATCTCCTGAGGCAGATATAGTGTACTGAACATCTCTGTATGTTCATAGATGAATGACTGGAACAGCTGGATGACTGGGACGGCCTTGGATCTGGGTAAATTATATGTAAGCTGAGTAGGATCTAGATAGGCAGAGAGTAGGGGAGAAGGGGGGATATGTGATCGAAGTACAAAGGCAGGAATGAGGCTGATATATGTGTGTGCGTGGCATGGGACATAGGAAGACAGTAAGAATGCCTGCCTAGCTAGAATATTGCAAGGCTCAGGAAGAGATGGAGACATGCAGACTGTCGGAAATACTGTTGAAGGTATCCCTGTTTAGGTAAGAGATGGGGATGGATGATCTTTGAAATCCTTTCTAAGTCTGAGATTCTCTAATTCTACTGGTAGGTAAGATGGGTCTGGAAGATGAAGGAATTTTAAAGGAAAGTTAGTGGGGCAGCTAAGTGGTGCTGTAGATAGAGGAGCTGCCCTGGAGTCAGGAAGACCCGAGTTCAAATCCAACCTCAGACACTTGACCCTGGGCAAATCACTTAGCCCCAGGTGCCTCTAAAAAAAAATAGGCAAGTTAGAATTTGACTTGTGTATGATCATAGAACATCAGAAATGGAAGGGACCCCAAGGATTACGTGGTTCAGTCCCTATCTGAAATAAGTCCTCTTTATAACATCCCCCTTAAAATAATTACCAGTCTCTCCATAAAGACCTTCAATGATGGGGAACTCACTCCCTTATGAAGCAGCTCATTTCACTTTTGGATAGCTCTGTTAGGAAATATCTTCCTACATGAAGGGGAAGCCTACTTGGTCCTAGCACTTAGGTGCAATCTCAGGTCTATAGGACAGCCCTTCAAATTACTGACTGAGAGCATGTCTTCCCCATGCCTAAATCTTCTCTTGACATGCCTGGGAGGAACACATTAATCCCTACACCTTAAGGTGAGTTATCAGAACTCTCCTCTCTGATAGGAAACTCAGAGCAGCTTGAAGGCTCTGGGTAGTAGATGGAGTGATTATCTAAGGGAAAAGTCATAGAAGAAGGTCAGAGCATAAAGACATATACCCAAAGTCCTAGATTTAGCATTGGAAGAGACCTGCACCTGAGAGGATATCCTGTCTAACCCCCTCATTTTACAAAGGAGGCAATTCAGACCCACATCTCCAAAAGCTCAATGACTTGCCCAAAGGCACATAGGTAGAAGTGTCAAGAGGCAGAATCTGAACACATGTCCTGTGACTCCAAAGCATCTGGACTAGGCAGCCGTATTGAAGATAAAGTTTAGGCTTTCTCAGTTTGGCCCTGGGTCCCAAGGTGGATGGAGCCCAAAGCTGTCTAGCGGCTGACTCAGTCTGGATCCTAACTCATATGTAGCCCTGGGGCTTTTCTGAGAGTTATTTAGGATTATTGTTGTTGTTGTAGTTACCATAGGATTATTTCTCTACCCTTCTGTGCTTGCCTGGCCCAAAGGAAGCATTTGCTGCCTCAGCCCACAATTCACACCCTCCGATGCATGTCTGTTTCAAAGGCTTTTCTTATCATTTTTAACTCATATTCTCCAGTCAGCAAATGAGGGACAGAGATCTGACTAGAGCCAGGGCTCCCTACTCTCAGCCCAGGGACCTCACCATTATATCACGTCTTAGATGCCAAGTCTCCTACCAAGAAGTCCCCCTGAGATTTGAAGCACTCCACCTACAGTTCCTGTCTCAGAAGCAAAGCTTTAAAGATCATAAACTCAGCAATTCTATAATTTTTCATTTACCCACATCCTTTAAAGCCCAGTTCCACCCCATCAGGACATTTCCTTACAAAATATAGTCATGGTCTAAATGAGATGTAATGGTGCCCTGACATAATGTCATTTGGGAGTGGAAAGGCACTCATTGATTGGAGAATGGCTGAAGAAATTGTCAAATATGAATGTAATGACATTATTTTCTGGCCCCCTTGGCTATTGAAGTCTTCCCTTCTCAGATTACCTGCTCTCTATTCTGTATACGTCTTGCATATGTCTAGTTATTTAAATGCTGCCCCTCCAATAGAATGGGAACTCCTTGAGGGCAGTGGCTATTTTGGCAGCAGTATATGCATAGTACATATAGCGTCTAGCATATAGTACTAGTACCTAATAAATGCTTTTTGATTGGCCAACTTGCACCATAAGAAATAGCAAATAGGAGGAATTCAGAGAAATACAGAAATACTGTGCATATGAGGTAATGAAGAACAAAAGAAGTAGTATTCATAATGATTGCAATAATGTCAACAGAACCAGTAGTGGAAGGCAGATTAATTGTAATAACCAATGTTCCTCCCAGAGAACAATGAGAAGAGGACAAATGAGAAAGGGTGTTTCTATTGGCTTGTTTAACTGGTTTTGGTTTTGTTTTTGCTATAGGGGTAAATTCACCTGTTGGCTAGTTGGGGAATGACTGTGTGGGAAAACAAAAGGCATTGAACATTTTTTTAAAAAAGAAAAAATGGGAAGGATTTAGGAGAGATTTTGAAAGAAGAACTAGCAGGGCAGAGAGGGAGAAGATGAGGGAGGAGTCAGGTTGTTGGATGGTTTCAAAACTGGGAGGGTGGTGGTGGTCTTGGCTAAACTGTAAATAATTATAGTTAACATATACATATGCATGTATGTACACATGTGTATATATGTATGTAGACATGCACACATACACACATTTCTCTTTACAATTTATGCATAGTTTTGCTCACAACAACTCTGTAAGGTGGATATGTTTTGGTTTTTTCATCAAGTTGGAAAGTCAGGAAGGTGAGCTAGTTTGTGGGAGAAGGGAACAGTTTAAAGTCATCTAATCTCTCCCCCTGCTGTCATCTTCTTTATGCTCTAGTCCATCATCCACACAACCACAGTTATCTTCCTAAGGCAAAGACCTCATCATGTCACTTAAAAACGTTTGGTGACTTCCTATTGCCTTGGAATAATAGATGAACTCCTTAGCCTGGCAGTATGTATGCAACCTTACACTATAGCCTCCAAACTTGCAATTTTTAAAAAGAAAGATAGGGTATGTGAGCTTTAATCAGTTAGTCATCCATCATATTTGATCTTAATTTTGTTGCTACTTAGTGTTCTTTTGTTCATAGAGTTGTAATTGCTGTATACCTCCTTCCTTTGATTCTGCTTCCCTCATTCTACATCACGTCATCCAACCCTTACCATATTTCTCTCAATTGTTCATATTCATCATTCCTTAGTGCACAGTAATATTTCACTACATATGTAGACCACAGTTTGTTCTGCCATTCTCAAGTTACTGGGCACACAGTTAGTTCCTATTAGAGATGGTGCTGGTGTGAACATTTTCATGCCTTGAGATCTCTTCTTGCAGTGTGGCTTTTAAACCCCTACAAAATCTGGCCCCAATCTTCTTTTCCAACCTAATTTCCTACTCCTCCTCCCTTCATGTACTTCTATATTTAGGAGTGTGCTGGTAAATATTTAGCCACTTACTCTCTGAAAAAAAAATTGTGTGCAGGACACACCTTTAAGTTTACCCTGTATTATTAGCATTTTCCTCATCACTTTCTTAAGTCTACACAATCAATAAAACAATAAATCAAGCCTTGATTTGTAACTTTTGCTGGTTTCCAAAGTGTAGATGCTCACACTGAAAATTTAACAATTGGCCCTCAAGCTGGTAAGAGCTGGCTCCAGCCCACCTCTGTGTATTTACTGGCCAAATTGGATGACTCACTGTTCCCTAAACTTGGTATTCTGTCTCCTGGTTTGTTGCTTTTACATGTCATCCCACACACCTGGAGTGTGCTCCCTCCTCGTCTCTACCTCCCAGAATACTTGTCTTCCTCCAAGGGTGCTCAAGTGCCATACCATGATTTTCCCAATTCTCCCAGTTTCCCGTGTTTTCATTCTCCTCAGTTTACTTTGCATTGCCTTCTATTGGAAAAACAGTGTGGTTTTAGGGACAGAGTCCTGGACTTGGAGTTCAGAAAGACTTTAGTTCTAATTCTGCCTTTGCAACTGCTATTAGCACTTATTAGCTCTGTGATTCTGGGCAAATCGTTACATTTCTCTGATTCAATTACTTCCTCTGCAAAGGAGGGGTGATGATAATAGTCATTTTACCTGCTTTACAGGGTTGTTATTAGGCTAATGGGATCGTAGGTTTAAGGACAGAAGGGACCTTGCCAGCCACCCGATCCAATCCCTTCATTTTACAGATAAATTAATCCAGAGAGATGAAGTAATTTGTTCCAGGTCATACAGATAGTGAGAGAGACAAGATGATTAAAAGTATGATAAAATATTACGAAGGATTTCATAAACTTTGGAATAATATATAAATGTAAGTTATTATCATACTATTTGTGTGCATGCTTATGATGCCACACAGGCAGGTTGCTCTGGGAATGGCTACTCCAGGATCAAAGTATTCTATAGATTTGTATCACCTAAGTACATAGTTCATGAGCCCCCACCAATGAGTTTACCTTTAATAGCCAGCTAAAGAACACAATCTATTCAAAGCAAAGCAAAAACACTTAATGAAACGGTATAGTAAGAAAAACAGCCACAAAACATTTCCCCTATAAAACTGGGGTACTCTCTCCTGTAAATACACACAAGATCAGCAGAAAGAACAGAACACACATAAAGGACAAATATAGGAAGAACACACATGTAGGTAATATAAGTGGCTAAGGTAGATATACGAAGTGGAACATGCACAGAGAACACTAATGGCCAGGGCACATGTTTTTGGAGAGTCAAGTCATACCTCTGTCCAAAGCTTTTTGTATGGATGCCACTTAACTGAATGCTTAAGGTTCTGAATCCGCATCATCTCTAACTTCTGGCTTGGCAGAAATCTTCAGCTATTTCTTCCTTAAGGAGAGAGCAGGCACTGAACCATGCTAGAAGTTTAAAGCCCATACACTTTGCTGTTAGACAGATCTGTCAAAAAATACATAAATTCTTTCCTGGGACCTATAAAAAAAATCTTCCCTTTCATTTTCCTGTCTTATTCTTTCAGGGTCTTAGTTACAGAGACTGTCAGATGCCTACAGCTTAATCTTTTCTTAGACTTCTCTTTCTGTCCCAGGACCTCGGGAGCTTGGGTCCCTCTGGCAGAAACCTCACCCTAGGTTATGATGAGCATTTTATATAATTTTTCATTTTAATCTCTGAAGGTTAGACAAATTAGAGTAATAGTTATTTATGCAATAGTTACCAAATAACTCTGGCATTTAGGGTTCCCCAGTTTTTAAATACTAAGCCTTTTCTATTCTCCCATGTAGATTAGTCGGTAGGGGAAAAAAAAAGAGCCGAGAATGCCAAGCTAACTGCACCTCCTTCCCAAGATTATTGTGTTCTCCACCTGCTCAGCCACATTTTTGCCCTTTTCATATGCAGATATAGCCAGCCCAAAGCCTCTGAGGTGCTTTAAAGCACACCCTTACATGTAGTATGCTCCAGTGGGCTGTTTTGCCATTATATTCTCCCTGTCTAGAGTAGTACCTTGAACAGAGTAGGAATTTAATAAATATTGGTTGAACTGAAAGGGGGCACAAAAGTTTAAAGTATGAGTGCCTTAACATAATGTGTTGTACTCAGTAAACACTCAACAAATGTTTGCTAAATTGAATCCAAGTAAAGTTGAGTGTGAAGCTTCAGAGATTGAGTCAGGGTTTCAGATAAAGTTTGGTAATCCTCTTCAGATATGTGAAAATTGAAGAGAAAGGTGGGTATGTGTGTGTGTGTGGGGGGGAACTGAGGGTCACAGATGATGAAAATGAGAAAGCCCTTAGAGGTCATCTAGCCCATTTTACACATGAGGCAAGTGGGGCTCAGAGAGATTGAGTGCTGTTGCCATTCAGTAGTGTCCAACCGTTCATGAGTCCATTTGGGGATTTCTTGGCAGGAATACTGGAGTAATTTGTCATTTCCTTCACCAGCTCATTTTACAGATGAGGAAACTGAGGCAGACAGAGTTAAGTGACTTGCCCAGGGTCTCATAGCTAGTAAATGTCTGAGGTCGGATTTGAACTCAGGTCTTCCTGGCTCCAGGCGGGGTTCTTTACCTCCTGAGCCACCTAGCTACCCAATGAATTGCCCACTATCATACAAATAGTAACAGCATGAGATCCAAACCCATACAAACCTATGAGATCCAAATTCTAACTCCAATGCCAGGAGTTGAGGGGCAGGAGAGAGAACAGAGGGCTGAGGACTGAACCAGCAGATTCTGTCCCTAGCCTAGGTTGTCGATGACCAACCAGTGGTCTCTATGCCTTACTTTGTGTTCTGCCGCCCCGCCCCCCCCATCCCCCAATGTTTATTTCTCAACTCAGGACAGGGTCCTCTCTGGAAGGTTTGGAGAGAGACTCAGAAGCAAGGTGGGTGGGGCCAGCAGGGAAATAATGTTTATTTTAGGAAGAGTTGGATGAACGGAAGATTGCTGGTGAAACATCTGCCGGGAACAACCCCAGCACTTCCCAGGTCTGTTAGGGAGGAGGATAATTGCAAAAAGCCTGAACTTTCCCCCAGCCCAGACTCTCAGACGGAGACCAACTCCCCTCAGTCCTGGAGCCAGGCTCTCAGACCACAATTAACGGGAAGGCAACAACCATGCTTCCTCCGCCCCCCCCCACCCCCACCCAAAGACACATACACGTTCTCCCCCCAGTCGAAGACTCAGAGACAACTACACTGGATTCCTATCTCCTCCGCTTGGGGACAATTAAACCACCCCATCCCCACAATCATTCCTTCCAGCCCAGGTCCCCAGTCCAGTAATTGGACTCTCACCTACCCCAAGGCTCTGGAACAGAAACCCAACTTCTGCCCAAGCTGGGCTTCCGGTCCACAAGTGGACTGCCCACTGCCTTCCCTAGGCAGACCCCTCACTGCATCCCCCTCCCTATAAACAATAAGGGGACACCTCCCCCCACCCGCAGCCAGCTCCAGCTCAGAGATAACAATCGGATTGCAAAGCCCTCGGGCTCGGGCTGGGGCTGGGAGATGACAAATCAGACCCAGGCTCAGATGTTCGGGAGCAAGTCCAAGCCCGGCTCTCGGGCCCCTCTCCTTGCCCCACCCCGCTCTGCCGGCCTCCAGAAACAGCCCCGTGGTTTTCTATGGGGAATCGTCCTGCTTAAACATTGAAGGAAACTGTCAGTCACATTCACACTTTCTGGCAGGGTCAGCCCGTGATCATGTGACCTTGTCATTCACCAGCCCTGGCCCCTCTCCCTAGGTGTCTTGTCATGTGACCTTGTCAAATGTTTGGACAGAGGGTCTGGGGCCTGTCAGGGAGATTAACTAACTCACCCTGAGAAAGTTCTCCAAATTGACAAGAGGGCTGAGCTTCCTAGAGAGTCGGGGGTGTGGGGAGATGAGGTGGGGATTGCAGAGGACAGGGGCCAAGGGTCTGCAGCCCAGGACCAAGAAGGACAAAGGCCTTTGGACAGGGCAGTCTGGCTCCCTCAACTTCTGTTTCCCTGGGACACATAACCCAAAGTCTCCTCCCACACTGCCAGGCTCCCCATCCAAACCCTGAGCCTTAATATTCTGTCAGTCAATAGAAAATACAGAAAAGCATCATCGGGAAGCTACACAGCAGGTGATTCCCTAGACCAGGGCATCCAATCTAAAACACACGACTGGGTTACACTGGGGCACCTTGGGAAGCTAAAGCTGCAAGACCCCCTAAGGGAGAGATAGGAAGCGTGATATGCCTTGTGGGTCAAATGACCACTACCACCTCCCCTCTCACCTTCACAGAAACAGCTCTGCACCCCCTAGCCCAAGCCCTGATAATGGGACATCCTCCCCTCCCTAACCCCCCCCCCAAGACCACCAGCCCTGCTTCCTTCCAATCTGGTCACCACTAGTGAATCAGTCAGGGGAATCCCTGCGGAGAAGGGGCCAGTTTTCCTCAACAATGCCAGCGCTAACCACTGCCCACCACTGATCTGTGTCAACTGCATAGTGTCACTGATGGAGATGTGACCTGGAAACTTCTTACACAGGTGCTAAAGCCTCCACCTCCTCAGTAACCATAACTACTAAAGATTCAGAAAAGAAAGTTTTTGACACCAAAGTCCTTGGCCCTGCCAAATGGTTCAAAATCAGAAATAGATATTAATCTAAATTATCTGCTTTTTACCCTAAGACACGGTGGGATCTTGGCAATTAGGTGGTGAAGTGAACAGAGTGCCGGGCCAGAGTCAGGAAGACCTGAGTTTAAACTTGGCCTCAGATACTTACTAGCTGTGTGATCCTGGGCAAGTCCCTTAACCTTTGCCTGCCTCAGTTTCCTGAACTGCAGAATGGGGATGATCACAGTACCTATCTTCCAGGGCTGCTGTGACGATCCGATGAGATAATATTGTAATGCATTTGGCACAGTGTCTGGCACATAAGGAGGCAGTATATAAATGTTAACTATTGTTATTTTCTTTCCTTCTGCCTTGTAGTTGAAACCTGCTACTTGGGTTGTTTCCTCCATTAGAACGTAAGCTCCTTGAGAGCAAGGCCTGTCCTGCTTTTCTGTTTGGCATCTCCAGCACTCATCTCGGTGCTTTGCTCATAGAATTTTCATTCTTTTATACGTTCATCATGGAGGTCTCTACAATCTAAGCCTGGGTGGTTCTCGTTGTCCCTGTTGACCCCATACTGTTCCTACCTTGGCCCAAAGGCAGACCTACCTTGAGTATTTAAGAGGCTGACACCCTACTCTCTGTCCACTCCCCAATCCAAACACAAACACCAGGGCCAAAAGGGGGTCCAAATCCCTCTAGGCCCATGCCCTTGCCCCCTGGAGATGCCCCAAAGAAAAGCTTTCATAGGGCCTTTGAGACATGACTCCAACCCTACCAACTCTAGGGAGAGGGAGAACTGAAATAGATGATCTAGACTTTCTATCTCCCTGGGGCCCAGCATAAGGTCTGTGCCCAGTAGGCCCTTAATCAATGTTAATAGAATGAAGGACTAACAAAAGCCAGGCTAAAGGCTAGAGGCAGATGGAAGAAGGATAATGGGAAGACAAAGAACAGAATAGGTAGCAGATGGGTGGACTTAGGATAGAGGGAGTAAAGGCACATTCCATGCTCCTTAATGATCAGCCTGACCTGGGGCAGGTGTACAGTCAATTCTGTGTTGGACGTCGAACTAGACCCTGCTCCCCCTTTCCTTAGGACAGAGGAACAGAGGAGGGGCAGGTCTCCTCTGTTTTCCATGGAAATAATGAGAGGCAAGGGCCAGATGTGCCAAGTGGAAAGACGACTCCTCTCATTGTCAATGACCAGTCCTTTTGATGCATTTGTCCATACTCCCCCCAAGTAGATAATTGTGGGGCAGGAGGCAGGGAGAGAGGGGCCTAAATCTTCCCCATTTTTAAAAAGGGATGCTATAGTCTAGTTCTTTACTCCACCCTATCACTGCTGAGGGCCAGCTGGCTCCTCCACCTGCCCCTCAGAGGCAAAGCAGAATTCCCCTCCCACAGATGGGACCTCACCCCTCTCTTGGGATTCTCTGCAGCTGGATACCACTGCTTCATTACAGCTGGCTGCCTGATGCCTGTCCCCCCCCCCATCTAGGGGCCAAGGAGATCCAGAAGTTCTGGGTTGTGAGGCATCTCCTGGCTCTTAACTCTCGCTACAAACAAAACCTCTGGTTACCTTTAAGAGAGTTTGTTCATCTCCTGGATGGAGGGACCAGTCTGGGGGTCCTTGCCAAACCTTTCAGAATTTCTCCTTGACTCTGGCCTCCCTCCCTGTCCCCTGGTTCGGAAGATGTAAGTAGCAACACAGGACCTACATCTCTCTTCTCTGTATCCCTACAGAAGAATGAAAGGTAGAGGGTGTCCCTTGGGACCCTACAGAGGCTGTGGAGATGGTCATGGGGCTTTCAAGTTGAGCTTCACTGGGAACAAAGCTTCTAACTGGGGCTCACAGCAGGAGTCTGGTTGGCCCAGCCCTCCCACAGAAGAGTCCCTTATGTAAATAGGGTCTCCTCTACCACTGCTGGAGGGATTTGCTGTGGGAGAGATGAAGATGAAGGATCTTTCCCTGCCCCACCCCCAAGAGCTTTTTAGAGAACTTTTGAATGTATGTATGTGGGTGGGTCTGCCACCCAGGGTGGCTTCCACATGGCTGAAGTTGCAGTTTTGGGGCCTTGTGGGAGCTGGGAGTCTCTACCCCACAAGTGTCTGGGGTATTTTCTTAGTGCCCCTGAGAGGCTGGTCCTGCTCTCCCTCAAGCCCACAGGGAGCTGGAAGATCTAAAACATTGAAGACCATCCATTTTCCTTCCTCCAATGCCTTCTCAAAGTCCTTCTCCACTTCTTAAGGTTTCCACATACTTCCACCCCTCTTTTGTAAGCTAAGCTCCTTCCCACAGACGGCTCCCCACTCCCAAACACAACAGTGTTCCATCTGTTCCACCTGGAATGCCCTCACCCTCTTTCTTTCCCTAATTCTTCTATAATTCCAGTAAGCCTTCTCTGTTTCCACAAGTCATAAGTGACCTCTCCTTGTCTGATCCCACCAAAGCACCTTGTTTGGGTCTCCCAAGCATTTATCTTATACAGTCAGTATTCCAACTATGTGCATCTTCTAGCCAAGGCTATAAACTTCTCAAGGTCAGGAACTATGTCTTGTTCCTTCATGATCTACCTCCAGCCCAAGTGGCCTGGCTGCTCCTCATAGGCATCACCCTTCTCCCCTCCTCCAAGATGGGGAAAGATGTTATCCCTTAACTGATCAACTCTGAAGTCTATCTCTTTCTCCTTCCCATAAGGGAATGGAATCCAAGTAGAAAAGTCATTTTCTGCTTCTGTGGTCAAAAGAGCCTTGCACACTGTACCCCTTTGTCCTTTTGCCTTCCCCACTGTTATTGTATGGTCTATTCCCCTTTATACTAAATAAATTAATGGCTGCTAACCAGGGATGTGCTGGTAAATGTTTAACAACCAGCTCTTGGTGGGGGGGGGAATGTATACAGGACAAACTTTTTAAGTTTAATCTTCGTTAACTTTTTCTCTATTACTTTCTTAAGTCTAGATAATTAACAAAACAATAAATCAAGTTCTGGTTTGTAGGGTGTTACTGATTTCCCAAATGTAAACGATCACACTGAAAATTTAACAATCAGCTCTCAGAAAGTCCAGATAAACCTGGCTCTAGTACTCCCCTGACACTAATCCTTGGTATGTAATCAATGTTAGCATTGTGGATGAGGCTGGGAAAACTGGTCAGTCTGGGAAAATTGAGAGACATGTCCAGCCATTAATGTGAACAGTAAAGTAATGATTTCTCCTGGGGAAGATCACAAACCTTTTAAGTCACACTGCAATCTTATTAAACGGCCAGCTGGAAAAAGTTGGTTTATGGGAGAGAGTGTAAACATAGAGAGATTAATAACCTGGAGTGAATAAAAAACAGCCTAGACTAGAAGGGTCAAACACATAGGTTGAAGGCCCTCCTAAGTGCAGGCAGGAACCAGATTAAAATGGGATTGGAAAATATTTAACAAAATAAAAACATAATAGAACACAAATATTGTTAATAGGTGGTTTTCTAAGTCAATATGTTGCCTGAAGGGATCCATATGTATGTGTTGGCACCCTTTCCTTTCTACTGGAGTTTGATACTACTCTGGGAGAAAGGAAGCTCTGCATGGGAGCAGATGCCAACCAGCCCAGGGAAAAACGGAGGAGAGGAATGACTGATTTCCACTGGCACCTCATGAATCCCAGTTGGGAACTGTATATGTTGTTGCTCTTGCATAATCACCCTTTAAGCAGTTTGCCAGTGGCTGAGCAAGTTAAGAGACTCTCTTCAGCTCCCTTACTTATATCTTCCTTCTACATGTAAATTGGAGATTATTCTCACAAGTAGAGTACATATACTCATATATATTCTATGTTTACTTATCTCTTTGTACATATCGTTTCCTCTAATAGAATGTAAACTTCTTATGTTCAAGGACTATTCAGTTTTTGTGTTTGGATCACCAATGCCAAGAATGATTCGTGACACTTAGTCAATTTTTACTGAATCAGGGAACTTCGGTCTAAACCTTTCCAACTTCTCTGATCATGTTACTTCTCTACTCAACAAGCTTCAATAGCTCCCTATTCCCTTTAATGTAAAATAGAAATCCTTTTTATGGAATTTAAAGCTGCTTATAATCTGGAGCTAATCTACCTTTCCAGACATTTCCTATCACTTCCCCTCACACACTCCACATAGTTTGGCTACAACCAAACCTGCTGATTGCTGTGCTCTGTTTGCTGATTCTGGCCTTTATTCTCCATGTTCTCCCTCCTAGAAAACTGTCCCTCCTCACCTCTTGGAACTCCAGCTCCATTGCAGGCTCAGGTCAAGGGCAACCTCCTCCATGAAGTCCTTTTTAATCCTTTCATTTTTTACTTTTCCCCTCCCCTGAAATGACTTTGTATTGATTTTATTCATATTTTTACTTGATTATTTGTTTATGTTTGTCTGTTCCTCCTCCCTCAAGTATGCTTCTTGAGGACAACTTTGTCTTTTATCCTCATCTTCCAAGTGGTACAAAAATGAATATGTAATGGAGGGAGGGTCATCAGGGAGCCTGTTATACTTAATTGGGTATTGAATTGAGCCAAATGGATTTTCCAGAGAAGGAAACTGAGGCCCAGAATAGGGAAATAATTTGCCCAAGGAAACACAAGTGAGTTAGTGACAGGGCTCTGACTCTTATCTTCTGACTCTGTATTTAATATTCATGTTAGCACATTATTTTGACCATTTCTATATCTCCCTTAGCCCTGAGAAGGGCCTTTCACTCAGCAGGCATTATCATTTGTCAAATGATGGATTTAATTTTATCGAATCTCAAAGGGAAAATATTCCCAGATTTCAAAAAATATCATCCCCAACTGGTGACTTTTCTTTTGTGTATTTTCTTTTTAATATTGTGGGGCTTAGAGCTCAAAGGAACCTTCAAATTCACCTGATCCAATCTCTTCATTTTGTTGAGGATGATACAAAGAGGTTAAGTGATTTGTCTGAAGTCATACAGTCATTTATCAATCATTATTAAGCACCTACTAAGCACCAGGTGCCATACTAGGTGTGAGGGATTAAAAAAAAATGAAACAGAACTTGCCCTCAAGCAGCTTATATCCTATAAGGGAAAGGTAGCATGTGAATAAATATTACAAATAAATAAATATACAAAATAAACACTAGATAAATGGGGGAGGGGAAGGCATTAGCAGCTAGACTTCATCTAGAAGGCATCATGTGAGCAGAATTTTGGTGGGAAGGAGGGATACTAAGAGCTGAAGGTGCATTCTAGGCATGGCAAAGCAGTAGTAACTAAGGTAGGGGAGTAAATAGCAGAATAAGTCTTCTGACTCTAAAGCCAGGGCTCTTTCTACCATATTGTACTGCTTTTCTGGCTTGACTTCCTGGGTACCAGTAAATAGACATGGTGTGTCCATTTTTAGCATTGGGCAGAGCCAAATCCAGGAATTCAAGCATTTGGGGAAAATTCTGTTCCAACAGGGGTATGCATCTAAAGTATGTTCATGCTTGAGGTAAACTGGAGACAGGGGTCATGGGAGTTGAAGAAGCCAAGGAGCTGGGTTCAAAGAGGCCCAGGTTTGGGGTAGAGAAAAAGGGGGTGAACCTGATACTGTGCTTCCTGAGGAGGAAGGATAATGACCTGAAGATTCAAAAATGGTAACAGTCAGGATCTGGGAGGGATAGAGTGAACTTCAAAGGAAGACAAGTGGGTTTCTGAGTGATAGGTGCTCAGGGATGGTCTGAAAGTGACATTGGGGAGCAAGGAGAATGCCAACTTCTCCTCCTGTGGCCACAGTGTGAGAGAAGGAGCAGGCATCCTTAGAGACAGGACTAAGTATGGTACCTTCAGGAGAAAGCTGGGTTTCCATGGGTACCAGAAGATAGGTAGAAAGAATGTGAGAAGAAGAGATGTGGGACAAAAAGGACTTTGCTTCCTTTAGAGCAACTAGGAGAGATTCAGAGGATACAATGGAAAAAGAGGGTAGAGAATAGGACTAGAGAGGGCTAGGATTATGTCTCCTGCCCGAGTGGGGTGTATCGGGTAGCTAATGTGTGCTGACTTCATAGATACATCCCCCACATGTCGCTCTCGTACATTTCTGCATGGTGTGGATCTCTAAGTCAGGTGGTGTGTTGGGACGAGAAGTACACCATGCCGCTACCCCACCCACCCACCCATGAATGGCTTTGATTTGTCTAATTTTGACTTATATTTTCTTCCAGACTCAATAGCCTGATCTTCTGTCTACTTCCTCAGAAGTCTCTTTGTCATGACTACCATTCTTGTTCATATCTCTCACTCACCTACCTTTCCCTCTTGCCTTCACCCCCTTCTTTCCAGGATTCTGTTTGGTCTAACTTTTCTGTCCCCCAATAGAGGGTGGCCTCTGGAAGCCAAATGGGGGTTGGGGGGTGAGTGAGTCAGATTTGTTACGCCCTTTCCCCTCCTGGATGGAAACTTAGCCCTGACCACAAATGCAGAGCCTGCAAAGAGCATTTCTTAACATGCTGAGGACAGATGTGGCGGGTCTGCTGGGGAAATGCACTGGAAACAGAACGGGGGTGGGGGCCCAGGAGGCTAAGGTTAGGACAGGAAAGGGTTTACAGATTTGTCAGTCTTTAATTAAAAGTAGTTAAAGTGATTTCCCAGCTGCCTGGTGGATTTGCCATCTTGCAACGTTTCAAAAAGAAAAAAAAAAGCGTTGATTCAATTACCCTCTTCCTGTTTAGTCATAGATCATAGCATGTCAGAGCCGGAAGGGGCCTTTGAGATCACCTAACCAACACCTTCATTTTATAGATGGGACGACTGAGGGTTCGAGAAGGCCTTACCTTCAAAGTAACAAGGTGAGTTATCGACAGAGCTGGGATGAAAACTAAGGTCTCCTCACCCCCAAACTTGAAGTCTTTCTATGGCACCATATTATTTCCCCTCATGAGCTGAGGAATACCGTACCTTGCCTCCTTCTCACCTTTCTTCTCCTGTTTTCCTCTTCCCCAGCTAAACATTACCAAAAAAAAGGAGGAAAAAACTTAAAAGTCTCAGATTTCCTCTGACAAGACCTCATGCCCACAAAGGCAAGAAATCACCCAGAAGTACCCAAATTCTCTTGTTTATGACCTGAAGAGAGGACTAGATCACAGCCAATCTTGTGGAGAAAAAAAAGACTTTTCTGTCCCCCAGCTCCTTTTCCTCCTTACCCTCTAGCCTTTGTTCACGCAACTTCTCCAAGATACAGAGTTCTAGAGCTAGAAGAAACTCTTGAGATTATCCAGTCCTATCCCTTTATTAAGCTGAAGTTCAGAGGGCAGGCAATTTACCTAGAGTCAAACGAGAGTTAATGGCTGAATCATGAGGAAGATTCAGATCTCCCATGTTCTTCCCCAATTGGTGCCTTTCCACTACTTTGAGCAGGAGACCATTTTTTGGATTAGTTGTATTTCAGTTTCTTTCCACTGGGGAGGGACCAGTTCATGCATGGGACAGACATATCTGTTCAACTAAGTAATATTTCTATTTCCTTAACTCTATCTTTTTTTAACCCCCTGTTCTCCAGTGCTGGGAAAAAAGTACCTATATATGGAGGAAACTGGAATCAAGAACAATGATTCTTATCAAGAAAAGAAACTGCTTGCCTGTTAGGCCCCTGAGATTCAGAGTTAGTGACCTAGGACTTGCCACTTGATACTGGATAATGCCTCCTCAAATCTCTAGGAAGCAGCTTTTAATTATCAGTCTGTTTTTCAAATGAAGAGATTGAGGCCCAAAGCACATGTGAATAGCCAGTCTCCAACCATTCAGGTTAGGGACTACCCTAATTCCTAGCTGGTAGGAGAAAGGAGCCTAAGATTCCTCTTTTTGTCTCTATTCCCTCTTACCCAAAGTGGTGGTATCTAGGTTTAGTTGACACAAATTCAGTAAACATTTATTAAGCGCTTTTTATATGCAGAACATTATGCTGATTAATTCCAGAGATACATAGTTTAGCTAAGACATATTCCCTACTTTCAAAGAGTTTATAGGAAAATAATTCACAAACACAGACAGCTTTAATACAAATTATTACAAGATAAATACATTGAGTCACAAACCAAAAATGCTGTGCAGAGCCTCAACTAGTTTGAGGTGACAGACACTTTGCCTGTGGGTGCCAGCATTAAGGAGTCATGCTTCCTTCTCAAACCTCATGGTCCTCTGATGACCTTGTACCATCTATGGCCAACCTTCAGGAACCTATGCCTCTCCTTGGTCCTACCTTTCTGCATGACTACATCCAGATTTGCTGTATGCCCATCCCACCCTACTCTTAGTGGTTGGGAAGGGGATGGATAGTAGGCCATGACATAAGAACTAGAGCTGGGGAATGAGTTCTGTCTTTTCTTGGAGCAACTATACCTGACCAAGGCAAACTGTCCTTGGCACTGCCCTTTGCCCCACCCAGCTGAATTTGACCCAGTTGTCATAGTTCCTAACTGTAGCTCTGGTTGCTATGTGAGGTTAGAGAGGGAAGGCTGTCAATGATAGGAGGCTTCTACAAGAGGTAGCATTTAAGTTGTGTTTTAAAGGATGGGTGAGAAAACAGTGCTGGTATTCCTGAACCTGAGAATCTCATGGTTTGGTTGTTAATTCTTCGCCTCGTTGGACGTGAGTGAATGGCTGGGGAAAACCAGAGACAGCAGATTCTGGGTGGCCCTGCCACCCTGGGGACCAGGAAGGGCTGACTGCTGACCTGGGGCTTCTGTGAGGCATGACCACAGAAAGCTGGTCTTCAAGAAAACTCAGTGTCCTGGGATGGGCTGAGGTTAGAGAGGGAGAGTCCTCCTCCAAGGGCCCAGATTCCATGTGGATAAAAGCAAAAAGGCAGAGATGTGGGGTGTGTGGCATGTTCTGTGGGGAATAAAAAGTCTTGGGCCAGAAGCCTGGAGAGGGAAGAAGGTGGGCAGAGCTCAACTTCCAGCTTAACTGAAAGTAGGCTCTAGTGTTCCCTTCAGGAGTTCAACGCTAGGTAGACAGGGGTGGTGATGGAAGGTAGATGGGACTTTGTTCCTGAGGTTTTCTTCAAGAAGTGAGCCTGGGACTCACAGAATCTTTCCTCCACTCTCATCCTTCCCCTACCCCACTCTCCCCAAAACAAACAAACATGAAAACAACATACACACACAACTCCAGAACTGGGAAGTGTTTGAGTTTGTTGGCAGAGACAAAATAGTAAACTCTGTTTTAAAAACCCCAAACACCTCCAGGGATTCCCAGGCATACCTGTGGCTACTTAACAAGACAGCTATAGAGATCTAAGACAGAGAGAGACCTTGTAGAGAATCAAGTACAGAGGCACCAAGAGAAAAAGCCAGAGAGAGAGAGAGAGAGAGAGAGAGAGAGAGAGAGAGAGAGAGAGAGAGAGAAGGAGAGACACAGAGGGTGGCAGACAGGTAGACAGACAGGAGAGGACACAGTCCCCTGAAGGGCAGGACTCTCTGAGAGAAGAGACCTGAGGCAGTCTGAGATCTGGTGACAGGAGGTCATGTCAATGCTGCCCTCCCCTTCCCAGTCTCTCTTCTAAAGTGACTTTGTTCCTTCCAGGAGAGAGAGAGAGAGAGAGAAAGAGAGAGACAGAGAGAGACAGAGACAGAGAGAGGGGGGGGGGAGAGAGATGGGGTTTCCTGGCCCCTTGAGAGAAGAAGGTTGATGCCTTGTGACTATTCAAGAGGCGTGGTGAGTGTAGGCCTTTTAATTCTAGTTTTGGGCTGTTTTATTTTAAAGAAAACCAAATCAAATTAACTTCATTAGGGATGCTAGTATGTTCTGCAGCTTAATTTCCAAAGCAAGCTGTTTCAATCTCTAAGGCTTGAGCCCTCTCATTGCCCAGACAAACCTGGCATTATTTCTGGCTGACAGAGCCCTGATTGCCTCAGTTACTGCATGTATCCCAGATGTGGCAGCTCACGCAGCTGGGCCAGCCCTTCGGGTGGGTGGGGTATGGTCCTGCCTGGTCCTGGAGATGGGGGTGGGGGAGAGGAAGGAGTCCCCAGACTCGGTCAGTGGTTAAATAATTTTATTTTATTTTATCAGAGTAATATAGTATAAAATGTAGCAAGCAGAGAAAATCATTTAGATTATGTGCTATCTATGTCCATTAGGAGGAGTTTTGCTTTTTTTTTTTTTTTTTTTTAGTAGCACATCATGGTACATTTCTCATTTCAGTTATTTCCTTGATGGAGGCGCTCCCTCTATTAATACAGAACAGATTGCAGCTCTTCTGATTAGAATGATCTTTGTGGGATGCTGTGGCCAGAAACATTCATCACCCTGTGGTCAGCCTTCTGGCAATGGGCTCCCTAGGATGAGTAAGGCTGGTCCTAGAGGAAGCATGTAGATAGAGCCGACCACCAGTTCTGTGCTTTCCAAGTTGACGCAACTTGAGGTCCACAGGCATGACCTTCCAGAAGCTGGGTTTACCTTTATCTCACAATAAGGTAGGCAACAGAAGAGAACTTTTGAAATTTACAATAAAAAAGTATTTTTAAAATTTTACATGAACTGATGCAGAGAGAAGTGAGCCACATCAGAACACTTTATACAATTTATACAAAGACAACAGCATTCTTAAAGATAAAACTACTTTGGAAGGCTCAAGAACACCAATTAACACACTGACCTACCACAGTTCCAGAGGACTCATGATGAAACATGCTGCCTACCTCCTGATGGAGAAAGGGTATGGACTTGAAGTATAGACTAAGATAGAGATTTTTTTACATATAGCCAATATGGGAATTTGCTTTGCTTGACTATGCACATTTTCTAGATACAGATTTTATTTTTGTTTTTCTTTTTTCTTTCCAATGGTGAGTGGCTGGGGGAGGGTGACAGCAATGGAAGAGATGGGAAGAGAAGAAAATGAAAAATAGATTTTTATTCACTAAAAAAATTTAACAAATGGAGACTGAAGCAAATTTCATGCTATCGTTCTTTTCCATGTTTGGTTTTGTTTCTTCTTTCCCATTGTGCACTCCATTGGTTACAATCCTTCTATACAACCAGACTAATGTCCAATGTGAAAGTATTTGCAGATCCTATACTTGACTGCACACCACCATATGGGGGGAGGGAGGAGAGAAAACTTAAAACTCAAGGAATTGTGGAAATTAATCTTGTAAACTAAAAGTAAATAAACAAATCCGTTTTTTAAGAATAATTTTTTTTAATTTTTAAAAATTTAACAAGGGACTTGGACTTAAATGGCCTAAAAGGTCATGTCTAGCTCTGACAGTCTATGATTCTAGATTTATCATGAGAAAAGAAAGGAATAAACATTTATACAGTGCCTGTTATGCCAGGCACTGTGCAAAGTACTTTTTACAAATATTATTTGATTTGATCCTCTCAACAATCCTGAGAGGTAAATGTTATAATTATCCCCATTTTACAGTTGAAGAAATGAAAGCCAACAGAGATTGAGTGACTTGCTCAGGGGTCACACAGCTAATAAGTGTCTGAGGCAGTATAGAGAAGAAGAGAGAGGTAACCCTCAGCATCAGGAAGACCTAAGTTTAAGTCTTATCTCTGATACATGTGGCTAGGTGACACTGTGGAGAGAGGGCTTGCCTTGGAATCAGAAAGACCTGAGTTTGAATTCTACCTTGGGGAAGTTACTCAATTTCTCTCAGCCTCAGTGTGGTAGGACCATCCCTTTCCTGAAGCAGCTTCCTAGTCTAGAGGGGCACAAAAGGCTCCAACCTCATCTAGTCACTGCTTCTCAAACTTGGTGGGTGCTTAAGATCACTTAAATGGCTATAACCTTGTTGTTGTTGTCTGTCTTTTGTTCTTCAAGAGGACCAATGACATCTGGAGGATGATGTCTTGACTTGCAAGTGAATTGGATCCCAGTGAGGCAGAGCTATACAAAGTCATCAGCTGCACTCTCTCCTCCAGAATCATCAGAGTCCAGTGGCGAGACGTAAGTCAGGACAACTGGTGATGGCTCCCAGCTACACCCTGATGACCGACCAGATGTGTTTCCAGATGGAGGCAGGGAGTTCAGGGTCCTTCATAATTTCAGGGCTCCCCACCCCCAACTTAACCATGATGTGATCCATAAGACCATCTCTTATTCCAAACTGACGGGGCTCTAAAGCCAGCAAATATCCCTTTGGTTCAGATTTGATGTTGGGACAAAATGAAGTACTCATGAATTACTGAACATTTAATAAAGAAGAAGGTTTACTTTGCCCTGACAAAACAAGATATGCAACAAGGATATAATAGTATGTAGCTTCTCTGGACACAGTCCCCTGTGCCTCTATCTGGAAACACATGGTTTAGTCATCAGGGTATAGTGACTGGAGTGATCTCAGGTACCCACTAAGTCGAGAAACAGGAGACTACATGAAGTTGGGACTTTTATGCCCCTAGACCAGGAAGATGCATTAGGAAAACTGGGGACAATTGGGTTGCATGGGGGAAAAAAAACTATGTCAGAGTCAGGGAAGCTGCTTCTGGAAATTGTTGGTCCTATGACAGTTATCTGTAAAATGGGGATTGCTGTAGGAATTTAATGAGTTAATTAATATACTTATATTAATTATATGATTATACATAATATCACGTATCATATATCATAATATATTATCATATATAATAATATAACATATTCATTATATAATTAACAAAATAAATAATAATAATAAGCAAAGTGCTTACAAACTTCAAAGTGCTTCATAAATGCTAGTTATTATTCTTAACTATGCTAGCTATGAAAAGTGCTACATAAAGGCTAGTTATCATAATCACCACCATCATCATCATCACCATCACCATCACCACCACCTCCAGCACCATCTACATCATCATCATCATCATCATCACACTAGCTGTGAGACCCTGGGCAAGTTCCTTATTCTCCCAGCGCCCTAGGAAACTCTCTCTGACTATAAGAGGCAGAGAAGCATCTACTAATCTTTATTAATAGAAGTTCTCTACACAGATGAAATCCATGGTTCAGAAAAGGAAAAAAAAGTTTATAATGTTTTATTCCTTAACATATATGACTGAGTTGAGTTTTATAGAGAATATCAGGCTCCTCTACTTGGATGGTCTACCCAGTGCTCCCAACATGAGGCCCCATCCTAACCCCAATTCTGAAATAAACAACAAGGAAAGGAATAATGTTCAAACCAGGCTATGGAGAGAAGGGTAATGGAAAATTTGGCAGGAGTACAACCTCAAACTCCCAGGGACCAGGCTTGGTTCATTAACTCTTATTTAGATTTCCTATATCAAAAGGAACAAGGGAAATCACTTTCAAATCCCCAAAGCATTTATTAAGGACTCAAAAAATTACATATGCAAAAGGACCCTAATAGGGCATATGTGAGTTTGTCTGGGGTCAGGAAAGAATTTTCCCCTATAGTCTATATTCCAGTGGTACCTTATTGAGAGAATAGAGTAAACTTTTGATTGGACTTCAGACACTATAACTACCCTGGATATGATTAGCTGGTTGGGACTTAAGAGAATGAAGAACAAGGCTGCTGTCATGCTTTTTTTGCCTTCTATCTTTTTTCCCATTCAGAGAACAGACTAGAATACACCATAGCTGATCTGGGTTCCAATGGTGGGAAAGCCCGTAGTTGCCTAGAGATAGGAGCACATGAGTTCCATATACCAATCCATAGCTTTCCAAGCACAGATTGAGACCGAAGATCTGAGTTACTGTAGAAGCATACAGCTACAGGTGGCCCTGAGGTTATCCATATATCCTAAGAGGAAAGCTATAGGTAGTGGACTTCACCCTCAAAAGATGGCAACAATGAAGGCATTGATAGAGTTTCTGCAAAAGCTAATGATAGAAGCAGAGAAGCATTTGCTCACTTGGACCAAGTGGAGACATCACAGAAAATGTTGCTAAATAGTGTCCTTCTTAGAGAAAGAGGAGGTTGACTTGTAGGGCTCCTCTCGCTGATGGAACAGTGACTTGAGGAACTTGACTTGAAGAATCAAGAGACCTGGTCCTTGCCCCAGGATTACAGAGAGTGATTCAGACACTGCAGGTCTGACGGGAAGCAGTGTTGCTTGTCCAGAAGCCCTAAAATATTATCTTCTTCTTCTTCTTCTTCTTCTTCTTTTTTGGAGGGCAATTGGGGTTAAGTGACCTGCCCAAAGTCACACGGCTATGTCAGGTGTCTGAGGACAGATTTGAACTCAGGTCCTCCTGATTCCATGCTCTACTCACTGCACCACCTAGCCACTCCTTATTATTACCTTCTGAGGGGTTTGTGTGTTTGTGTGTGTGTGTGTGTGTGTAGAGGGGTTTATAAGCTCTTTAGTGCTTTCTGCGTTTTCTGCATCTTCCTGTGTTCTCTTGTCAGTTCTTCATATCTTTTGCGTTTCCTAGGGAGTGAAAATAAAGTCTGTCCCATACCAGACCTACATGTATTACCTTGAGTACTTATATGGGAGTTGGGCATCCACTTTTATTCAAATGTGAGGAAAGTTAGATATAACTATATCTAAGCTATATTTAGATATTTCTTAGAATAGACTCTAGGTAGGGGCGTAATGAGTGAAAAAAGATAATCTTACTCTTTCCATTTCATTCCCTAGGATCAGACTCAGTTTATGTCTTTGGAGAACCCTGGGTCATGGATTATGTGTGTATGTGTGTGTATATATACACACACACACAGAGATACATATATATATATATACACATGTGTATACACATATATGTGTATGTATATACACACATACATGCACACACAAGTTGAGTGGTTGTAGGACCCTGGGGAAGTCACTCAACCTCTGTTTACCTGAGTTTCCTCATCTATAAAGTGAAGCTAGTGATAGCACCTGCTTCGCCGGATTGCTGTGAGGATCAAATGACGTAACAGTCGTAAAGAATTAGTGCCAGTGTCTGGCACAGACAGAATAGGCACTCTATAAATGTTAGTGTTACTATATTATCACAACTCTCTTGCCGCTCTTGTGCTCAGAGCACTCAAAATGTTCAGTTTAGCCAATGGGAAATCCCAGCCAGGCATACTTTCCTGGTCTCCCTTCTCCCTTTCACCACCTTTCTTGGTTGGGGAATATCATTGGTGGATTGACCATCTTGCCCAAATGAGGATATTCTGCAAGTGTAGTATATAAACTGTGTCAACAAACGGATTAAGAAGGATGATGACTGAAATGATTTTATACACACGAACATGTATATATGTATATATACATAATACATATGCACATATATTTACATTTATATAATGGTTTCTGATGGTCCTTAGCTAGAACTACTACATAATTATTTCAGACTTCAAGGACCCAGAGGTGCAGTTAGCTTTGGAATGATCAGCTCTGCAAGTCAGAAGCTACCCGGGCACAGTTTCACTGAATTGCCATGGAGCTAGATTAAGGGCAGCTAGGTGGCTCGGTGGATGGACCGCTGGGCCTGGAGTCAAGAAGACCTGAGTTCAAATCTGACTTCAGATGCTTACTAGCCGTGTGATCCTGGCAAGTCATTGAATCCTCTTTGCCTCAGTTTTCTTATCTGTGAAATGAGCTGGAGAAGGAATGGCAAACCACTCTAGGATCTTTGTCAAAAAAAAAAATCCAAACAGGACCACAAAGAGTAGTACTTGACTAGAATGACTGAACAGCAAATTCTTATGGTCCTCAAGGCAATAACACCAAACTGATGATGTCAGACATCACCCACCAAATTGAGCACTGGAATGCTGTAAGCACAAGAACCCCAGGATAGTTGTGATAAGAGTTGAGTAACAATAATAATAATAAAAAGCTAACGTTTATATAGTGCCTACTATGTGCCAGGCCCCGCGCTAAGGTTTTATAACTGTTAGCTTGTTTCATCCTTATAACAACCCTTGGAAGTAGGTGCTATTATTGTATATGTGTGTATATATATATATATATATATACACACACATATATATATATATATATATATACACATTTTACAGGAGAGGAAACTGAGGCAAAGGTTAAGTGATTTCCCCAGGGTCACACAGCTAATAAGTATCTGAGGCCAAATTTGAACTCAGTCAGGTCTTTCTGACTCCAGGCCCAGCACTTTCCCCACTGGGCCACCTAGAAAATAGTGCAAACCTCCTTAGTTTATTTACCCAGTACATGCCTCATTTATCATACACATCAAACATTATACCCAATCAAGACTCAGATACAGAAGATGGAAGGAAGAATAGGTGACAACATAGATTTAAAAAGCATGGTATGGCCCTGTAAGAACAGAATGAAGATCACTAAAGCCAGAGTAAGCTGAGGCTGGCAAGAAAACCCAAGGACAGGGGGTGGCTAGGTGGCACAGTGAATAGAGCACTGGCTCTGAAGTCAGGACGACCTGAATTCAAATCCGGCCTCAGACACTTAACACTTACTAGCGGGGGTGACCTTGGGCAAGTCACTTAACCCCAATTACCGTACCTTCCCCCCTCCAAAAAGAAAAAAGAAAAAAAGAAGAAAAAAGCCAAGGACAACAAGAAAGGGCTACTGATTTTGTAGCCATAATGGGGAAAAAAGAAGGATCAAAAATGGGACTGGACCATGGTTTAGGGGTGTTTGGTGCATAGCTAATGGATAAGAGAGAAGACAGAGCTACTTAATTCTTATTCTAGTTCCTTTGCCAAGGAGAATACTCTTTGGAGCGTAAAGAACAAAAATAGGTCATAAAGAGTTGATACCCAAGATAGGAAAGGAGATAGTAAAAGGACCCCTGGCTGTCCTTGATGAATTCAGGTAATCAGGCCCAGATGAACTGTACCCCAAGGTACTCGGGGAAAAAACTGTATGTAAATGCAGAGCCACTATTAGTGATCTTTTGGGAGATAATGGAGACAGGAAGAATTGCTGCATGAATGGAAAAAGGCAATGGTCTTTGTTTTTAAAAATGAGGAGAGAATGGAATTTTCAAACTGTAGGCCAGGAAGCCTCACGTTGGTTCCTGGCAAAATTCTATAATGCATTATTAAAAGGATGGTTAATGAACATCTCGGAAAGGAAATGGTGATCACAAAGGGCCAGTATGGCTTCATCAAGAAACAGGTCATGGCAGACCAACTTCATTTCCTTTATTGACAGGATTGCTAACCTTCTAGATCATGGGAGTGCTAGGGATATTGTTTCCCTAGATTTTAGTCAAACATTTGACAAAGTTCATTGGGCTATTTTTTGTGAACAAAATGGAGAGATACAGGATCCATGAGAATACAGTTAGATCTAGAACTGTTTGAGTTATTGGACCAAAGACTAGACATTAATGATTTGCCTTCTGCTTGGAAGACAGTATCAAGTGGAAAGCCCCAAGAGTCTGTGGTTGGCCCTACACTGTTTAACTTTTTTTATCAATGATTTTGAGATTGTCAAATTTGAAACCAACATAAAATTAGGAGGGATGGTTCATACATTACATGGTAGAGTCAAGATAAAAAAAAATCTTGAAGAGTAATGGTCCAACTGGAATACATGAGAATTCAATAGGATGTCTTACAATTAGGTTAAAAGTCAACTTCACAAGTACAAGATGGGGATGTATGGCTAGACAGAAATTTGAGAATGATCTGAAAAATGGATTGCAAGCTAAACAGGACTCAAGAGGGTAATAGAGCATCCAAAAAAAAGGTGATGTGATCTTAGTCTGTATGATAAGAGGCATGGTATCTAAGACTATGAAGACGACAGTACTGTTGTTCTCTGTCCTGGTCAGATCACGTCTGGCGCACCACATTTTCAGAAAGACATTGATTAACTAGGTTGCATCAGAGGATGGCAGCTTTTGTTATTGTTTTGTAGAATCATTTTTCATCAACTTACAACCAACTCTCTGTGACCCCAGTTTTCTTGACAAACCACTGAAGTTGTTTTCCATTTCCTTCTTCAGCTCATTTTAAAGATGAAGAAACTGAGGCAAACAGGGTTAAATGATTTGCCCTGGGTCACATAGCTAGTAAGTATCTGGGGCTGAATTTGGATTTGAACTCATGGAGAGGAGTCTTCCTGACTTCAGGCCAGGCATTCTATTCACTGATTCACTCTATTCACACTCTACTCATTCATTCCTAACTGCCCAAGGATTGTCCCACTCATATCACATCTGGGGCACCATATTTTAGGAAAGACATAGATTAGCTAGGGAGCATCAGAGGAGGGCAGCCAAGATTTGTTAAATCCATGCCCTATAAGAATGGTTTGAAGTAACCTGGGGATGTTTAGCTTGGAGAAGAGAAGTCTTAGGGGGAATATAACAGCTGCCTTCAAGCACTTCCATTGTGCGCAAGAGGGATGAGACATGTTCTGCTTGGATCAGAGGACAGAAGGAGAAATGGTTAGAAGTTTCAAAGAGGCAAATTTAGGCTTCGTGTCAGGGAAGACTTTTGGAATGCTCTAGCTTGGGAGCTAGTGGATCTCCCATCACTGGAGGTGCAAAAGCAGAATGATCCCTTTGGGAGCATATTGTAAAATAGATTCTTGTTGAGTTCTGTTCTAAGTGGCCTCTGAAATCCTTTCCTGCTCTGAGATTCTGTACAGAATAATAAATGTAAAATACTCAGACATTATGTTGTAAGTGCAGCAGTACCAATTGACCTTAGACATTACACACAGAACATAAATCTGGGATCACTTTGGCTTTTAGATGCCAACTTGGACCTCATTGTGACCAAACCCAGGCCTCCATAGCACTTTCAGACAACCTTCAACCCTCCCCCACTGTCCAGCTCCCCTTCACTTGTCATCTTCCCACTTTAAAATGTAAACTCTCTGAAGAATCATGGTACCTAGAAAGAAAACTCATTAGGTGGGCATAGATGTGCTTCATAGTGATAAAGTAACTTAAGAAGCAATATAAAATAGTGAATTGAAAGCTGAGTCAAAAAGTCTTGTGTCCTGTCTCTGATATACACGATAGTCTGGTCGTGTGACCCTAGGAATGCCAATGAGCTTATCAGGGCCTTGGGTAATTCCAAGTCTGTAACTTGCTGAGCAGGTGCTAACCTGCACCAATGGAGAGAGTTGCCTCATTGGGTATACTGATAAAATCGAAGATCTGGTTAAGAAAAAAGTACTTCGTGGGAGTACCTTCACAACACCCTCATTTGGCTTGCCTGAACTATTACAGCAGTCTCTTAATTGGTTTCCCTGCCTGAAGTCTCTCCTCACTTCAATCCAATCTTCATTTAGTTACTAAAATTATTTTCCTAAAGCACAGGTTTGATGATGTGATATCCCGTTCAATAAACTACTATGGCTCCCTATTGATTTCATCCTTGTTGTTTTTTTCAGTCATTTCAGTTGTGTCTAACACTCTGTGACTCCATTTGGGGTTTTCTTGGCAAAGATCCTAGAGTGGTTTGCCATTTCCTTCACCAGCTCATTTTACAGAGGAGAAAGCTGAGGCAAACAAGGCTAAGTGACTTACCCAGGGTCACACAGCTAAGAAGTGTCTGAGGATGGATTTGAACTCATGGAAATGGGTCTTCCTGATTCTAAACCCAGTGCTCTATTCACTGTACCACCTACACGTGAACTCCCGTTTATCTTTTAAAGTCCTTCACATCATGGTGGCAATCTATCTTCCCAGCCTTGTTATACAGTCCTCCCCTTCTCACATTTTGCAGTCCAGTCAGACTAGCCTTTTTGCTGTTTCTTACACACACCACACTATCTCCTATTCCCGTGTCTTTAGATTGGCTGCCTTCCATTCCTGGTATGCATTTCTTCCTTACCTTTGCTTCTTAGAATTCCTTGTTTCCTTTAAAATTCAGCTTAAATGACACCTTCTACATGAAACTTTTTCATGAGCCCACCCATTACCTTGTTTATTATTATTTATTATTATTATTATCATTATTATTATTATTATTACTGACTAATGTTTATATAAGGTTTTAAGGTTTGCAAAGTTATTTACAAATATCCTCATTCAGGAAGTAGGTGCTATTATTGTCCCTATTTCATAGATAATAAAAGTAAGGCAGACAGAGGGTAAGTGACTTGCTCAGAGTCACCCAGCTAGGAAGTGTCTAAGGCTAGAACTGAACTCGGGTCTTTCTGACTCCTGGCCTAGGGCTCTATCCACTGTACCACCTACCTGCCCCTGTATATATTTTGTGGCTCTGGAGGAGAAAGTGGGGCTGGTGACTTTGTACAGGCCTCTCTCATTTAAATCCAAATCACTTGCATGTTGTGGCATCACTTCCCTGATGTCACGGTCCTCCTCGAGAATGAAGGACAAACACAGCAACCACAACCACTTATATGTGTACCTGTTGTCAACCCTGATAGACCATAACCTCCTTGAGGGCATATATGGTTTTATTTTTGTTTTTGTATCTGCAGCACCTAGTATAGTGCCTTTCATATAATAGACACTTAATAAAATGCTTATTGATTGAACATGCTACAGTCATTAAATCTGACAAACAGAATTAATTCTCAAACACCTGAAATGCCACTACCACCCACAACACGTGCCTCTTCAGTTTTGTAAGTTTTGGCTTCCTAAGAGCTGTTTTATTTGAGTTTTTAATAGACCAGTCCAATGTTCCATAATGTCATCTGCTCGAAGGTGCTATGTGATATGAGGAAAGTACATTTTATCCCACATTCCCAAGCTTATTCTTGGAATTCCTGAACAGAAACCTGAAATCGCAGATCAGAAGCTACAAAGCATAAGATTCTATGGCAATGTATCAGCACTCTGCTAACCCCCAATGGCTTTTTTCCATCTTTGACAAGGAGGCTGTCATTCCTAAGAGATTTTGCAATATTTGGGGTTCAATGTAGGTCATGTGGCCTGGCAGCTGACATAATTGATCACCATGGTGGCTAGGTTGAATTTAATGAATGGCATATTTGGATAAGTAGTACATATGCATTCTTCATCATCTTTTCTATGTCCATTCTGCCAGCCCGCCCATCATGCAAGGTCCAAGGAGTCCTGGCATCTTGCAGCAGGAATTTCTGTTGTAGGTCATATGAGTTGGTAGACCTCACAATACTCCTCTTCAATGGTGGGGCTTTTCTAGGTGGACAGACAAGTAGTTAAATGCCAATTCCGTTTAGGGAGATTCCTCCAAAGATTCCTGTCCCAGATTTTTTATTTTCCACACTTGCATTAGCCATGCCTGAAATCACTCAGTGTGTGCCATTAGCTATGACCCGTAAATCAGTATAAAAACACAGCAAGTAGCAGGTCTTATATTTATCATTTCAATATATCATGAACCATTCTGAATTTAGCCCTTAGGGTAATTTGCCTTCAATTCAAATCAACACGCATTCATTGGTTATCAACTGCTGTGCTATGTGTTGAGTATACAAAGACAAAAATGAAAATATCCCTGCCCTCAAGGTGGTTATATTCTACTGTCATTCTTTTCTTCTTACTTTTGTAATATAAAACTGACCACTGACTAATATCAAAAGCTACTTGTTTACTTTTTAAATTGCTGTGGCTACTTACCCTGGGGAAACATAATTTTAAAGGGTAATGGAAACTATTAATTTCAACTTCACCTGGACAACCAGGACAGGGAGATTCTAAGTCCCTGGGCCAGGAATCAATATGAAACTAGTTATCATAGCTATGAGCTGAATATAGAGCAACCACTGTCTCCTCACTGAGGCAGACCCCCACCATTGCCCTCTCAGTTACAATCCCACAGCTCCTCTGTAGGTTTCCAATCAAAGGGATCCTGATCCCTATTTGGGTCTCTCATAATTAATGTCACTAGGTGGGAACTCAAAGTGCCCAGGGGTGGGGAATCTGGGTTTCTAGACATGGCCAGTATTTGGATTTGTCTTACTAGTGTGTCCTTATTTGTTATAGGGGTCTTTTGTTGCTTTTTTGGTGGGCAGGGAGGGAAATTGTAGTAATTGTGACACCAAAAAAGAATAAAAAAGAAAAGGAAAAAAAAGAGTTATTGTAGAATTTTTAAAAAATACCTTTTTAGGAGGTACTGAAAATTAGGGCAGCTTTGAAATTAACATGTTAGATTTGTTATATAATTTTAAAAAGAAATACAAGCAGGGTGGCTAGGTGGCGCAGTGAATAGCACACCGGCCCTGGAGTCAGGAGTACCTGAGTTCAAATCCGGCCTCAGACACTTAACACAAAAAAACTAGCCATGTGACCTTGGGCAAGTCACTTAACCCCAACTACCCTCCAAAAAAAAAAAGAAAAGAAATACAAGCTATAAGTAATGGAGGTGCAATGTATATTATGGAATCCTCTTTTCTTTTCTTCCTTGTGTATTGAAATCCTAATGTTTGTTGGTGTTTGCCAATTTCAGAATAATAAAAAACAGTTTTTTTAAAGAAAAAGAATCGGAGTTGCTTCTGAATTAGGAAATAGGATTCTCTTATATAGCTGGTTGTTTCTCTTGCTCTCAGTGCCTGGTAGTGTGCAGAAATGGCTTCAGGTACTAGTGAATATGAGTCAATAGATCTCATTGAAGGTGTAATTGTTTTAATTTCATGCTTGTATTGACTGGCCATTGCCTCATCCCATCTCTGTTTAAATTTGGAAGGCTGGACAAGTCTCAGAGGACAAAGGAATCAAGGATCCTCAACTGCTCTGTTCCCTCAAGTCTTCTGTGCTGTCCCTATTCCATGTTTCAGAAACATGGTCCCCTCAAGTCAGGGTTGGGCAGAGACCTGACCTGGCTGAGAACTCACTTTTCTTTCAAGCAAACAGAGTTAACCTGGTCAGCAGAGTCTAAGCCTGTTTTTCTGCTTCTGGTAATTTTCCAGGGACTCTGACAATTTAAGCACCTCTAGTTTTTTCAACTGAATACAGTCCTGCTCCTTCTTTTTCTGAAGTTTGCTTAGAGAGAGGGACAATAGTCAAACCTCCCTATGCTCCCTGGACAATGACTTTTTCATAGAATTTTGTGCCCTGGTCACCTTCTCTCTCAGTCCCCCAACCTCATTCATGGGAAGTCATAAGTGATAAGAAATCCACATTTGTTGTTGTCCCTAAAGTCTCGATTTGAATCTCTAATAGCTTAAATATTAGAACTAAAGGGATTGTTGTTCCCCACCTGGCTTGGGTGGCCTTCCTGGAAGCCGAGGACAGGACCATGTGACCTTCAAGGGCTCTTTTCATCAGCATGACACAAGGCAGAACATTCTTTTGTGATTCAGGACACCTGGGTTTGAAGTCTGACTCCACCATGTATAACTGTGTGACCTTGGGTTAGTCATTTAGCTTTTCAAAGCCTCAGCTTCCATATCTGCATAGTATGGACAGAGTTTACAAAGTACTTCTTTCACAATTCAAAGTACTAAAAGTGTCATCTACCATGAAGTGTTACTCAAATATTAGTTATTCTTCTCCTTAGCACCCTGATTTCCCTAAAACATCAGTGAAATAGTGCTGGTCCTTCCTGAAGCTATAGTCAGTTTCTTCCACAGTGCCCAGAGCCAAGCCTGTCCTGGGAAACTGGAGAAGGCCTGAGGTTAGGTGAGAAGCCACACTGGAGACCAATAGCCCAGAGCCAGGCCTGGCGCTATCATTATCCCATTACAATACTGTAATGTTGCTTTTCACGTGTCCGTGCCTCAGACTTTCCAAAGACCTCTCACATCCACAATTTCATAATAACAAATAGGGAGTGGAGCAGGGCAGGTGAATGTCACCCATCTTTGAAAGATGAAGAAACTGAGGCTTCATTCAAGATGTTAAGACATTTGTGACCCTCCCCCCAATAAATTGGTAGTGGAGGATGGACTAGAATCCAGAGGACCTGACTCCTATGTGTTCAACACTGTCACAAGAGGAACTGGGTCAAATGTAGCAGGGGAGAAGACTGGACACCCAGTCAGCGCCCTGGGCTGGTTTAGGAAAAATGTCTTCTCAGAAAATAGACCAGCCACCATAGTTGGGGTACAGATCCTATCCTCCCCATTCTCCCTGAGTCTGTATCTGAGAAACCTGAATGAACTGGCTCCTTTCCTATTATTTTCTTCTCTCTGGGTCTGTGCCTTCCCCAGGAGGAGGAAATTGGGAGAAGAGGGGGGCAGGCTCTGATTCTCAATCACAAATTCCTTTAGTTGTCCTATGCCACTGGTGGCTGAGGTCAGAGAAAGAAGTGCCTCTAGATATTCAAGGGCTACTAGTAGGTCCTTTAAATGACAAATTTATTTATTCATCAATCCATTCATTCATTCAGTCAACGATTGACTTATATCTGTTACATATCTGGGGAAGAATACAAGATCTTTGTCTTCTAGTTTATAATTTCAGTAGGGTAGGTAAATTACGTGGTACAATAAGTATCCTGGGATTTGAAAGGAGAAGCAGATGATTGATGGTTGGAGTATTATGGAAAGGCCTCCAAAAGAGGATGGGTAAAGTTTGAAGAGACTGAGAGGAAGAGGAGATAAGAAAACAGTATGATCAGTGATATGGAGGTAGGAATGTACTTAGCATTAGACCAGCTGGGCTATGTGCCAGGGACCACTAGAAGATTAAGTTGGAACCAGATTGTAGAGGCCTTCAGTACCAGGCTAAGGAGTTCTAAGGGTGTCAGTTTTGTTGTTTGTCCTTCGTTCTTGAAGAAGACCCATAATATCACTAGGGTGATGTTTTAATTTTCAAGTGAATTGGCTTTACATGAGGCAGAGACAGAGTCATCAAAGTCCAGGGGCCAGATGAAAGTCAAGATAACTGGCAATGGCCCAGGATGCAGTAGCTGATCTTGGCCTTTCTAAATTAAAGTCTTTCTCAGGCCTCAGTTTGTCTGAGGGATACCCATTTAATAACTAAGGGCTAAGTAAGACTTGAAACAAAAGATGGCCTAGAATGAGTGTGAATAGCAATTGTTTTCTGCTCTGGTCAGTAATTTCAAGGGTCTACTCCTTCTAGATTAATATTTTTGTGATGGTAAAGAGTTTTAAAATTAACTTGTGGATAAGAAGGAGACATTGGGGATTTTGAACTGAGGACTGAGACAGTAAAAGGGAAGATGCTAAATGTCAGGATCCTGGGGCTCTAACAAGCAGGGCCTATGTCTCCTTGGCCAGAGAACTCTGAGCTTATCTATGGGACTTTCGACAGGCTCTCCTATGTGGACTCTGCCCTTGGCTTTAGCTCTGCATGCAGCATCCATCCACTTATTTGGCATTCACACTGAGGGCTTGGAATTTCAGAAGCTACTGCAGTTCAGAGGTGTTTGTGTGAGTTTTTTAAGGCAAGAGATTTATTTCTTAGTTTGGATTTCTGTCTAGAAATTGCCTAAAGAGTTTTATTCCTAATGGCTCCCATTTGTGTAAGAAAACTCTAGGTTTTATTCATTTACCCAGCAGCAAGATTCCTACCCTAAACCAGAGCCCCCAGACCAGAGAACCTGTAGCCCCTCTTGCAAAGAAATTTCCAAGTTGGAGAAGCTTGTTTTTAGACATGAAATGTGCTCTTTCGAAATGGTTCCCTGATCAAAGGGCTGGCACAGTGGGCACAGCCAATGACGGCCTGACTCCTCCATCTGCATGGGGCCCAGAGAGGACCCACCAGGCCCACAACAGCCCTCCCAGCAGGAAACACCCCAGTCTGTCAACTCCAATGATATGGTTGGCTCCTGGCTCCCCCATCTCCCCACCCCACTCCCATCCCACCCTTTTATCTTCTCCCATTCTGAATAAAAACCCAAGTGAGAGTGTCCTCTTGTAATGTTACAGAGGATGGGGAAAGGAGCAGAGAAAAAACCTTATGAATGAAGGCAAAGAGAAGAATCATGGCCAGGCTCCAGGCCTGGCTGAAAAAGTTTGCTCATAAACTTGAGCATTTCTGAAATGTTCTCTCTTTCCTTTGGGCTCTCAGGATCTGCTTTGGTTCTTGAGGTGGGGTGATGGGAGTGGTGGTGAATGTCTGAGGTGCCCATAACCCATTATGGAGACCTGCCAAGCATTTCCCTAGCCCATTGCTATTGACAAAGCACTTTCCTCACCACATTCCTGTGACATAGGCAGGGCAAGTATTATTAGCCCATTTAACAGTTGAGGAAACTGAGGCTTGCCTTCAGTTGTAAACCTATTACCATCAGAACTGGGACTTGAATGTAGGTCTCTTTTCCCACATTGCTCTTTGGGTAGCCAGAAAACAGTTGCCTTCCCATCAGCCCTCAGAATTCCTAATGAGAGTCTGACATTTTAAGACCTTTGCTAAGAAGTAGGTGGTTCCCATCTCGCAAGGACCAGGGGAATATCAAAGAGCTCAGAGAGATCTGTCTTATTCCCAATTTTGGAACAGATTACATAGCAACCCTAACCCTCTGCATGGTGATGGTTTGTAAAGTCTGAGAGAGCCCCAGAATACTGGCCCCGATTCAGGTTTCACCATAAAAAGTCAGGCCTTAAATGCCTCCCTCCCCCTTTCCCATGACTGCAGAAAGCCTGTTAGCCCCTGGCCCTTCCTTTCTAGTGGCTCTGAGATCTTCACACATTTAGTCCCATGGGCTTGTTCCTAAGGTCACTGGCTGGTCACAGATTTATTTGAGCAGTGGTGGCTGCTGGCAGAATGTAAAATACTCTCCCCTCTTAGAACATGAGCAAGTATATGAGGCTGCTCCCAAAGAGTGTCAGACTTTCTGAAGATCTTGGCCTTCTCTATTTCTGAAGCCCAGAATTTGTCCCTAGTACTTCCAGATTGAAGAGGCATAAACCATGACCCCTGCTTGTAGGCCTCGCATCCCCATATCAAGATACTATCCCTTTCTCCAAAAGATCTGTCTGCTCCCCCACCCCAACTTAGCAACCAACCAACTGTTTGGTGTTAGCACCTGAAGGTCTATGGGCCTGGAGTTTTTAGAGGTGCGTGCATGTGTGCGTGTGCGTGTGTGTGTGTGTGTGTGTGTGTGTGTGTGTGTGTGTGTGTGTTCTAGACCCCTTTGGTACTCTTAGGGAACCTATGGATCCCTCCTCAGAATAATTTTTAAAAATATATAATATACAATACCCAAACTACCAAGGAAAGAATTTATGTTGAAATACAGTTATCCAAAAAAAATTTTTTTTTAAGTTCACTGGCCCTGGTTAAGAATCCTTGTTGTACGCCAAGTTCTCTCCACATGCACTCTAAGCAGCTCAGAGAGGTAGAAAGACAACCCTGGCTGAGTCAGAAAGCTGCCTCAGTGTTAAGGTCCTGTTTTTGCAAATGGATTTTCTCTGCCAGTCCTGGCTCTCATTTCTTAGGACATTTTGGTTGCTGACCAGCTGCCTCCCATGAATATCATGCTCATTTTCTGTTTGCCCAGATGTAGATGTGCCATCTGGCTCTGCCCTAGGATATTTCTGTCCTCTTGATTTTGCTGGCTTACCTGGCCTCTGACTCATACTCCCCAGGCCCTTGCCTTTTGTGTGTGGCAGACTTTCTGGATCATGCCTGATCCCCTGGGCCAGCTGCCACCCACGATTCAATGTAATGCTCTGTGAGGGAGGCCATGGGCTCGATATGAAACGCAATTCAGCCAGGCACCTGGGGAATTAGTCCATTTAGTAAACAATTCTTTGGTCAGATAATAGACTTTACAATAAGATTTCTTAACCTGGGATCCAAGGAGAGTGAGCAGATTTCAGGGGGACTGTAAACTTGACTGGGAAAAAAAGCTGTATCTTTATTTTCACTAATCTCTAACTGAAATTTAGCATTTCTTTCAAATATTAATTTGAAAACTCCATTATTTTGAGAAGGGGTCCATAGGCTTCACCAGACTTGCCAAAGGGGTCCAATGCTCAACAGAAGTTAAGGACCCTGACTTGGGAACGATCTCCAAAAAGCTTAGGATCATAAGATCAGAGAATTAGAGCTGGAAGGGGCTTGAAAAGTCTAGTCCAACCCTTTCATTTTATAGCAGCAGTAACCGGGGCCCAGGGACATGAAGTAATTTGCTCACAAGTAGGAAGCAGCAGATCCAAGGACCAGAACCTGCTCCCCTACCTCGAAATCTTGTACTCTAGTTAATACTGTGATGATAGGGAGTTGTCACCTAGTGCCTTCATGCAATAGATGCTTAATCAATTGTTAGTTGACTGATTCTAGATGTTTTGCCCTAGAGTCCATGTAGGGAGGCTCTCCTTATTAAGGGGATTGGGAGTTAGATGGAAGCAGGTCAGGGTCTCCAGGGCAAAATGATCAACACTTTTTCTGAAAGAGCTTAAGATCTCTGTGCTGAATCCAGACCCAAAGCCCTGTCTTCCTATCACTGTTCTACCAAATGAATAATGTATATAAAGTGTTTTGTAAACTTTTATGCACCATATAAAGGTGCTTCTGTTGTTACTACTACCAATAAATACTATGCATAGGAGAGGGAGAGGTACTAGACTTCATTCCTTGCTATCCACACTACCCCTTCTTTCATTTCTTAAATGTGTTCTAGCTCGCAAAGGTGTCATTATATGTTTGTGAGGGGTCTGGGTTGGCAGAAAGAAAATCATTCTTTCTAACTCTATCCTCAGGGAAGTGTATGGAATGGGACTTGCATGTCATGGCCTACCCACACAGAAGGGGACCCTTCCCCAGTCAAATTTTTCTTTAATTTAGTTTCTTTAATAGGACCTTCAGCCCTCCCCCTTCCCCCACCCCCAGTTTTGAGCCTAAAAGATACCACAGGAGGCAGCTAGGTGGCCTTCAGGATTAGAGCACTGGGCCTAGGGTCAGAAAGACCTGAGTTCAAATCCAGCCTCGGACACTTCCCAGCTATATAACCCTGGGCAAGTTACTAAACCCTTTCCTGCCTCAGTTTCCTCAACAGTAAAATAGAGATCATAATAGTTACTAAATCCCAGGGTAGTTGTGAGGATCAAGCAAAATAATATTTGTAAAGCACTTAACACAGTGTCTGGCACATAGTAGGTACTTCATAATTACTTCTTTTCTTCCTTCTACAGGACACTGGGCAGTATCACATGGCAGTGAAAAAGCAAGAACATTGGCACTGGAGTCAGAGAACCTGGGCTCAAATCCTAGCTCTGACATTTACTATCTGTAAGACCTTGGGCAAGTTACTTTGCCTCTAGGGGCCCCAATCTGTATCTATAAATCTATAAAATGAGGGCATTTGGGCAAGATGTTCCCTGAAGTCTCTCTTCTAGCTTTCCATCTATAATACTGTGAATTCAGAATGAAAGAGTCAGAACGGCTCTCTTTTCCTCTACCCTGGTCAGAACACACCTGGAGCAGTGAAGTCTATTCTAGATGTCACCATTGGAGAAGGACAAAGGCAAGCGGGAAGACATCTAGAAAAGGGAAGTCTAGATAATGAGATGACTGGGGACCATGCCTTGGGAAGACTGGTTGTAGGAACTTGGGATATTTAACTGGGAGGAGAGAAGATTTAGGAAGGATGTGTTAGCTGTGTTCAAGTATTTGGAGGCTAGTCATAAGTATGAAGGATAGAAGACTTATTTTTTCAGGTCCTAAAGGGCAAAATAAGGGAAGGGATGGGAGGAGAGGGCAGAATACAAGAAGGTTTAGACTGAATATAAAGAAAAAAATTACTAACATTCAGAGCTATCTAAAAGTGGAATAGCCTTTCTCTAGCTGCTGCTGAAATGAGCTCCATGTCACTGAAGATGTTTAAATAGGAGCTGGATGGCAGGTTATTTGAATATTGCAGAGGAGATTTTAGTTCACAAGTGGCTTGGACCAGAAGCTCTCGGAAGCTCCTTCCAACCCTGAGATCCTGAGATTCTTCTCACCTGTGGCTTCATCTCTAGGGTCTATGACCCTAGGTCACCCAGTGGGGTTTAGGACCTGGGACTGATGCTTCCACATGATATCTTGTCCCCATATGCCTGGTAAGAGCTTGTAACTGAGAAGGCAGCTAGCTTTGGGGGTCAAACAATTAAATGAAGAATTACATCCCTTGAGAGACTTCCCAGTAATTTCCACACTCTACAGCCTTCCTTGAGGAGTTGGCAAGTGAGCCCCTTCAGAAGGAGGAACCAGGCAGGGCTGAAACGATTATAAGACCTAATAGTAATTGGTGATTTCTTTAACATAAACATAATTGCTATGCTTTACTCAATATTTGGGACTCTGAACAAAAGAGAAATAATTAGGGATTTCACTTACAGTTCAATTTGTTTGCACACCCTGGGAAATTCCTTATTCTTTCCAATAATAGTACATACAGTATGTGACATCGGCCTCCAGGGGTCTCCAAGTACACTCTAGATTTTAACTCTTTAATTCCTGAACATTCAAGTATGGACAGAGCAGACCTGATTACTTGGTTTTAAGGAGGCAGGTTGGTGAGTAGAGTATAAGCTAGAATTCCTTAGGGGACAAATGGAGTAGATGAAAACTGCCTATGGGTCTTCTTTGTCCTTTTCTGGAGTAGAAGGGAGCAGCTCTGTAGGCCCTGGATGTAATCATCTTTCTGGTTTGACTCTGGACAGGGTTTCCAGTCTTGGTTAGCATTGTTCTTGTTACCTATAGCTCTCTAAATGACTCTCCCAAAGAACCCCTATAATCTGAGTCAGGATCCACAAATCTCAAGCACTAGTCATAGACAAATGGTCCCTATATATAATCTGGGTCAATGACAGAAAGGTGACCAGGGTGGGATTTAGTCCATTTTATGGAGTGTTCGGTAAGAGGCAGTGAACATATGTAAGGACCTACATTTTCAGCTAAGCATGTCCAAAACTGAACTCACTCTCTTTTCCTCCCAAACTTCTCTTCTTAATTTCCCTCTTAGTGTTGATGGGAATCAACTATCCTCCAACCACCATCTTCCCAGTTTCCCAGACTCAAAACCTAGGTGTCGTCTTTCACTCCTCATAGTCTCTTACCTCCACCCCCGTAGCCAATTTGCTGCCAAAATCTGTAATTTTACCTTTATCACACATCTCTCATATATCTCTTCTTCCCCTTTGACACTGCTGCCATCTTGGTGCAGACCCTCATTCCTTCATAGCTTGACTATTGTAATAGCCTGTTGGTTTGTCTCCCCACCACAAGTCTCTCCCCATTCCAGTTCTCCCTCCACTCAGCCATCAAGTGATTTTTCTAAAAATCCGGTTCCTGACCATGTTGCTCCCCTATTCAATGAACTTCAGCAGCTCCCTGTCACCTTCAGCATTAAATTTAAAATGCTCTGGGGTTCAGAACCCTTCACAATCTGGCCACCCTGACACTTTTCTAGTCTTCTTAAACCCTAAGCTGACTCCCACTCCAAATAGTTTTCAATCCAGTAACTGCCTTCTTGGTGTTCCTCATACAAGAGAAACGCCATCTCTTGCCTTTGATGATTTTCACTGGTTCTTCTTCATGCCTTTCCCTCCATCTCCTGGCTTCCCTGGCTTCCTTCAAGTCCTTGCTAAAATCCCACTGTCTGCAGGAAGTCTTTCTTGATCTTCCTTAATTCTACTCCCTTTGCTTTATAGATTATTTGCTTTTTAGCCTCTCTATAGCTTATTTGTCCATAGTGGTTTGCATGATGCCTACTCCAGGAGACTGTGAACTCATTGAGAGGAGAGACTGACTGGCTTTTGCCATCCTTTGCATCCCCAAAGTTCAACATGGTGCCTGGCACATAATAGGTGCTTAATAAATGTTTATTGACTGACTGGGTTCAGTGATTACCAGTCTGCCTGGGGCCAGTCTACATCTAGAACATTGCACTCTCTTTCTGGCCCCACATTATAAGAACCTTGACAGGCTGAAGCCTTTTCAGAGGACATAACCAAGATGATGAGGGGATTTAAAACCATGTCTTGTAAGGATTGGTTTAAGGAACTGAGGATGTTTAGCTCAGAGAAGAGAAAACTTAGAATGGATATTTCTTCAAACACCTAATGGGTTAGTATGATAGAATTTAAAGCTGGCCATCTCTTTCCTTTCTTGGCTATGCTCTTCCTATCCCACCTCCCTTCCTCCCCCCCCCCCCCCAGCCTTTCTCCTTTAGCATCTGTAGAGATGTCCATAATCTCTTCCAGCCATCTTGCAGTAGGGCAGGAGAGAGGAGGAGGCCAGATACCCTAGGGCTGGGAGACATTGGATGGGAGGCTCAACTCCCTGACTTTCATCATTTCAGGCCCAGGTGCTGCTCGGAGCCCCAAATGGGCAGTCTGGCATAGGAAACACTGCTGTCAGCCCTGTCATCTTCTATTGCAGAGAACAGAGGCTGGAAAGGGGACTGGGCAGAGAGGGGTGGAGCTCAGCCTCTCTAGGAGGTGGCCCCACCCAGACCCAGCAGACCATGTGGCTTTGGAGAAATGATGGCCCCTCTAATGAGATAAATAACAACAGGGAAGGCAAAGCGTTCAAGAAACATGAAACAAGGAACCAAAGCGCCTGCTCCTGCTTCAGTTTAAGCTCCTGGCTTTGAGGGGAGAGGAATTCCTTTAATACTGCTTAATAGAAGCCACATTTTGTGTGCTCTTTGCTGGTCCAACCATATAAAAGGAGGCAGTCAACCAAAGCAGCTAATATAAAACTGTTGCCAGAAGAATTTCATAGGCAAGTATTCTGATTAAGGGAAAAAATAGATATGAAATTGGGCAATAGAGAACAATCAATGACCTTGTTCTTTCTCTTCCCGGCCTTCTCTGACTAGCTTCTGCTGGAACTCCTGGGGAAGATTTGGCTGGACTTGATAGCTTTCAGCATGTCAGATCTTATCATCTTCTCTTCCGTCTTCCAGAAAGGAGACTGGCTATGAGCTATTATCTGATTGAAAACCAATCCAGAAACAAACGCTTTGGTTACCCCATTAAAAAAAATGAATTACTGTCTCTGTCTCTGATTTTGTCTCTGTCTCTTTCTCCCACACATACCCCACCTTACTGGAAAGGATGATTAGCGGACTGAGGGGATTCATCCTCCAAATATTGTACATTCCCTGAGTGAAACCCCCTGAGACAGCCTGGCTCCATCATATGGCCCTTCTCCGTGCACTGGTCTGAGCTTCCTGCCTTGAGAAGACTGGCTAACACCATATTGAAAAGGCAGGTAACGCCAAAGGGGCTTTGTTCTCAGTCCGTTGGTGCTTTGGGGGCATCCAAGGCTGGGGAAAGAGCATGGATCGGCCAACTAGCACCATGGACTGAGCAATTCTCCCTCAATCCTGGGGGTAGAAAGCTCTGTTCTAGGGCTCTTGTGGAGATAAGGGAGGTAACAATTCAGGGTGATTCAACAAAATTTGGTAAGTGGCTCTGAAAATTAAGGAATCATGGTGTCTACTCTCCAAAGGGCTTACAGTCTAATTACATGATTGTAAGGAGACCAGAGGTCACAGTCATCAGTGTAGAAGTAGAGGGGATCCTAGAGATTATCTAAGTCTCTCTCAATATGTTTAACCCCCTCATTTTACAGATGAGGAAATTGAGTCCCAGAGAGAATAAATGACTAGCCTGGGATTATGACTTTTAGAATTTGGGGAGCTGTAGGAGATGGTGAAGCACAAAAAGCTACAGGAAGTACATGGGAAAAAAAAGAGAAAGAAACAGAAATTCTACAAGGAGTTTTAGGACGAGGTAAAAGTAGACAGCAAACCCTTCTGGAGAGGATTTTTGAAAAGCATGGATAGGAACATGAACCTCAAATTTTATATTAAAGGGCAGAGGTAAAGAATTCCCCTTGGAGGGGGAATGAGGGCGAGCAGAGAATGAGAGCTACTTGCTCAGCCCTGGTTATTGAGACTTGGCTCAGTTAGGAATAAGAGCAATAGTAATAACATTAACTATGATAGTATATAATATTCATAGTACTTATAACAATAGCAATAATATCAATACTAATAATAATTATTTTCTATAACAACATTGATGACAATGGTCATAATAATAAATCTTGTTGTTATTTTTCAGTTGTGTTTGATTCTTTGTGACCCCACTGGAGTTTTCTTGGTAAAACTACTGGAGTGGTTTGTCATTTCCTTCTCCAGTTCATTTTACAGATGAGGAAACTGAGGCAAATTGCCCAGGGTCACACAGCTAGGAAGTGTCTGAGGCTGGATTTGAACTCAGGTCTTCCTAACTCCAGGCCCAGCACTCTATCCACTGTGCCACCTAGCTGCCCTATAACACTATATAATATTATATTATAGCAACCCACTTTCATATAGAGCTTTAAGGTCTACAAAGTGCTTTACATTTGAGCCTTGCAATAATTCTGTATGATAAGTGCTATCATCATGCCCATTTTATACTTGAAATAGACTTAGAAAGTTAAAGTGACTTCTCTAGGGTCACAAAATTAGTAAGCATATGAGGCAAGATTTAAACCTAGATCTTCCTGACTCTAGGCAGATCCAGTACTCTACCCACTATGCCATGCTGCCTAGACAAGAGTAAGACCAGAGAATAAGATGGTGGCAGCAGAGACAAGGCTCATTCTAAATGTGTGAGGAATGAGACATGGAAGAGGATCACTCATGTAGGGAATTCTTTCATGGGGGAAATCCTTTCACCGATGCAGATCTGCAACTCCACTGCAGCTTATATTCTTAGAGACTATGGGGACTTGCTCAAGGTCCCCCAGCCAGTCCACGTTAGAGTTAGGAACTCGAACCCAGCTCTTCCTAGCTGTAAGGCCAGTTCTCTATCTACTATACTATTGCTACCTCTTTTACTTAGGACCATACTTTAGCTAGAAGACTTCAATTTGACAAACATTTTTAAAGTCCCTACTGTGTGCATGGAGATGCAAAGTTTAGGTAAGACATGGTCTAGATCATGGACCACCTGGGTGGGCAAATCCCAAGGACCACCTACCCTACTATTCCTGCTTACCACCTCAAAAAACCCTTGCTGGAATTAATGGGAAGGCAGGCGCCACTCCGGATGAGACTCCAGTGAGGTACTGTCTGGTTTTTATTAAATATCATAAGTAAAGTATTAATTCTCACCAGAAAGAACAGTTTAGACAGTGTCACAATATTAACATTCATACTGCAAGACATCAGTCTATGGGCCATCTGGGGGACCCTCATGGTTCCTCAATAACCCCCAGACCACACTTAGAGATCTCCTGGTTTGGAAGGAAAAGGAGGACAGAGGGAAGATAATGAAATACTATCTCAACATCTCCCCAATCTACCCCCAACCAAATCCCTGGGTTCTTTCCTGCTGGGTGTTAATTCAAATGCAGAAATAGGCAGGCAATAGAAATGGTGTTTCTGTTTCCACATGGCAATCGGGTGGTGATTGTGGAAGATAGGGGTGTTGCCCAAATATATGTTGAGCATGTCAGAAACTCTTTAGGGGGAAGTTTATATTCCCATGACATGCTCAGTGCAATTCAGGGCCCGGTCATTAATCAAGCTGGTTTGATACATTATGAGCATCTCTCTGAGGACCCACCTCACAGTTCTCTGAGATATTCAATTAGGCTCAGCAATCAATAGAGTTAGAAGGAAAGGCTGAGGACTTGTCTCCTATGAAGATATTTAAGGTTCTTAAGAATTGAGAGAGAGGTCTGAACAGACCTTCCTGACTTCTGGGGAAGCCCTTCATGTTTCTACCTACCCTGTTTCACTCTTTGGGTCACCAGAGTTCTTAACAGAGGTCAAAACTAACAGGTTGGAGCTGGAGTCTCCCCTGGATTTCAAGGCAGTCTGTTCTCTAAGGGATACACAGAGAGAGAGGCTGGAAGTCAGGAAACCTGCTATCTATTCCCAGCTTCCCCATTAACTTGCTGTGTTGCACAGGTAATGATTACTACTCATGAGATGTTTTTCCAATCTGAGTCCCAGTTACCTTGACTATAAAATGAGAGAGTTAGACTCAATGGCCATCCCTTCCAGCTCTCCATCTATGACCCAGTGACCATCTATACTAACTGACCTCTCCTTCTCCAAAGGGTTTTTATCTCCTACTGTCTTGCCTTATTCCTTCTATTTTCATGTCTGTCAGTAGGGACAAGATGGTGAGAGCCCAAGGGTAACAGTTCTCTCCTAGGATGCTCTGTACTGTCCTCTCCCCCAGCACTCCCACCCCCACCTAGAACCAGTAGAGATCCTGCACAGTTGATGGGTATTCAAATACTGATTTGTTTCTAGCATTCTAGCTTTAAAGTTCTATAGGAAAGGACTTAAGAAATCTTATCAACCAGCAGTGTCATTTTATAGAAACCAGGTTAATTTTCTTGCCCAAGATTGCACAATTAGTAAATATCAGAAGAGAAATCCAAACCCAGGGCCTCTCACTCCAAATCCAGTGCTATGGCCATG